>OY015314.1:44447160-45647160 GCA_955612985.1 Cheilosia scutellata
TTTTGTTTAAGCTTTAAAAAATTTAAGAAAATACAAGATAAGAATTCGCGCGAATTTTTAACTTTTATTTTCTCAAATTTTCTAAATTAAAGTCAGATTTTACTTACTTACTTACTTAGATGGCGCTACAGTCCGAGGTGGACCTGGGCCTCAACCAACACGCCTCTCCAGTTAGCACGATCTTTGGCTAACCGCCTCCAGTGGCGCACTCCAAGTCGGTTGAGGTCCCCTTCCGCACTTGTGCGCGCCACCTAAGGCGAGCTCTTCCTCTACTGCGTTGTCCCTCCGGGTTGGAATCGAAGACTCTTCATTTCGAAGCATTGGTGTCCATTCGCTCTACATGTCCCAGTCATCTTAGACGACTGATGCCAGGTCAGTTTTTGAAATAACTCTTAATAATTTAATATTCCGCGTATTTTCAACTTTTACTTTCTCAAATTTTCTAAGCTTAAAATTTAAGCTTTACAAACAGTTTTTTACTTTTTCTTGAATATTTGTTGTAATTCTTTCATTGAGTTTGGGGTGATATATCATTCTTTTGGGGTGATATTTCTTAAGAAGATCCCAATATTTAGAATCGATGTTAACATATTTTTCGCGTTTTTCATTGAGTTTGGGGCCATTTTTCATTTTGTTGGGGTGATATCTGTTATTTCTTAAAAAGGCCTTAATATTAGACAAAAAAAAAATTAAATTTTGCCCCAAATTATTAATGAAAGAAGGCCTCAAAATATGAAAAATCACCCCAATCCTACAACAAAACGTTGTTGCTTACTACATACATTATTTTTGGGTGCTTTTTTAATTTTTTTTTTTATCTTTTTTCATTGGGGCCTAATTTCATGGAGCCCTCCTCACCACGTGGTTGATATAAACAATAAAGAAATAAGGAAGATTGATAAACTGATCGGCGAAGGACAGGGCATGAAAATAGATCAGTGGAACAAAAGGTTAAACAAATTTGTCCAAGTATTGGCTATTTTATTTCCACCATTTGTGTTTAAAATCCCTGCAATTCCAGGGAATTCATTTGACGTAACATTCGTTGAACTATACAATAAAACCCGTTTACAAATCAAATTAAATATGAGTCCAAAGTTAAAGTGTATCGTTTTTATCCCTACTAAAAAATTGCATTATTTTCAGGATTTATATTGTAACATTTTTTAACAGTAATTCGTATATGGGTTGGGTATCTATGTATACGTATAGCAATCATAAAGCACTATTTTAATTTAGTTGAATTATTTGAAATATTTATTGGAAATTGAATGAGTTACTTCATATAAGTTTATCGAAAATGTTTTAATTAGTTGCTTATTAATTAATTTGTATACAAACGAACAGGCTACATATGATTCAAGCTGTTGACAATAAAAACAAGTCTATATAACTGCAATTAAATTGGCTGCAGGATGTAGAGAAAATTGCCAGCTTTTGCCAGGATATGGACACCATTCATATTAATTATGAATTTAATATAATTTTGTTCGTTTAATTAAAATCGAAAATCAAAAGTTTATACCCCCGCTTCCATGGTTGATTTATTCGAAACGTAAAAGATATATTTAATCATCTTTAATATTGTCCCCAGGTACTACTCGTATATCAGATAAAATCAATCAATTAAAATCAATCAAAGCTACCTCAGTTTTTGAAATAACTTTTAATTCTAGCTTAAAAAAATTTGAGGCAATAAAAAAATTCGCGCAAATTTTGAACTTTTATTTTCTAAAATTTTCTAAAGCTTAAAGTCAGTTTTTACTTACTTATACTTAGATGGCGCTACAGTCGTCACTATAAACTGATCGATGTGTATCTACTCACAAATTCAATTGTCAGTAAGTTATTTACTCCTTGAAACCTGTAACGCCTTGTACTTGTAACTACGGTATAATTCGCGTTTCTTCTAGTAGAAGAATTGAAAAATGCTCCAAATGATATTCAAAAAATGTCCATTAAATGAAAAATCACCCCAATAATATGGAAAAAAGGCCCCAAAAAATGCTAAAAGGACCCTAAACAATGAAAAATACCTTCAAATTTCATATTAATTTTTCTTGTTGTTTGCCTATCATTATTTTGGGGCAATTTTTCATTTGTTGGTGGCAATTTTGCATAAATGGAATGGGGCCATTTTTCATTGTGAAATATTTCCCCAATTTGTGGGGCCTTTTTTAATTTTTTTTCGGGAGCCTTTTTTCATGGAGCCTTGCTCTGAGCGAAAAATTAATCGTAAATTCAGACCTCCGATGTATCAAAAAAAAAAAACTAAAAAAGAAATACACACTTCCAGCCGTATTAATAATAGATCTTAAACCATTCTCTAACTCACTTGTTACATAACTAGTAGTTAAAAATTTAACTCACTGACTAAATTTTCTTATTTATAAAGAAATAAAACCCATGCATTAACTAATTGACGTGTTTCCTATTATTGTAGGTTTGTGATGGCACCGGCTTCTCCAAATTGTATTGAAAGCTGACAAGAATGCGTCCTTCTTTTCTGCTCCCATGTTCTTCTAATGCAATTAGAATTTTCTTACTCTTTCTTACTAATGCAATTCATTTTTTTTATATTTCGTTTTGAAAATCTATATTTACTTTTGAATGTTTTATGTATAAATATTCTCATAGGATTTTTTCGTTTTTTTTTTTCGTCTAGCATATTCAAATTATCCAAAAAGGGTGAGCCATTTTGCTCCACAATTTTTGCAAATTGATTCATTTACCTATCACCCTTTTACCACATTCATATCAATCAAACGAAATTAAACGCGAAACACCATTTGTCATTTTGCGCGGGAAACATGTTTTGCAAAGCTAACAAATCGCTAACACACCTACCACCGTGAGTTAGTTATGTAAAAGTTACGAAAGCTTAGTTATCTTCTAAAAATGTTTATTAATAGGCATTTGGGTTTAACCAATGGGTTAGTCATTAGTTAGGGATAACACGAAGTTCCGCAGCTATTATTAATACGGCTGTTCATCTTCATCCTTTGAAAGCTCAACTCACACAAGAATTGAAGCCCTCTGGACGCTGGTCTGGAGCAAAATAACCCGAAAAGAATGAAATCAAATTATCATCGCATTAAAGCAACCAATGGTGTGTTACATTTTAAGGTTTTTTCCACTGCGCCACCTCTCGCGAACGTCTGACAAACATCCGAGAGTATAACTGTTCTGAAAAAGCTTCTCAATACAGCCGTTCGGACTCGACATAAAATTGTAAGTCCCTTCCATTCGTTCCAAAAATAAAACTCACACAAACGAATGGTTGTGAGAAGCTAGGCCTGGGGTGCATACACGCCTGTTGCGTCAACTACTTATTTTTTTATTTAACCAAAGACAAAAGGAATGAGGGCGTTCAAGAATCTAGTTTACATATTAAGTCTGACAGCTCTTTAAATTTATGTTGCTGAGTTTTTATTGGGCAAAACTGGTCACGTGAGCAGTTTTCTCAGTTGACGTCTATGTCCGCAAGACCGACAAATCAAGTCAAGAATTTCTCGAATTACTACTAAAGCTATGTACTCACGATTGTCAGATCTTACAATATTGTTAGATCCGCCAATGCTCTGACAATGGGTCGTATGCATAAAAGACAGTAAATGCTTTTACTGATGATTTTCTAAGTAAATACTATTTTTGGCATGCATAAAATGAAGTAAACACTAAGATTAGGTGCATATTTACTTCAAGTAAAAGCATTTACTTCTCTTCGCATGCATTTTTGTAGTAAATACTTTTTTGGAATGCAGAAAAACTAGTATGTGCTTGTTTTTCTGCAGTAAATACTGGAAATTTTTCAAGTTGCTATCGACCAACTTGAAGATTTCATAGCATCTACTAAAAAATATAAGTATTTACTATGATATCCGGCGAATTCTAAGTACCTTTTTACTTGAATAAATTCAGTATTTACTTAAAGTATTTGCAATCAAGTAAAAACTTTTTTTTTTCAGCAAATGAAACCAAGTAAATACTGAAAATCGGAGCTTCTACTTCAAATTCTACTACTACTTCCACTTCTACATTTCAGTATTTACTTAAACCTTTTACTTGAAGTAAATACTTTTTTTTATGCATACCACCCAATGACTGACAATGAGCTTGCAATATCCAACTACAACTACCTCACAATAAAAAATTTTGCGTTCAAACGGTTGTAAGATTATGTCCCAAAGTCTTACAATTTCATTGTCAGATGGATGTCTTACAATGTTCTGACAATAACATTTCTGATAATATTGTAAGACAAAATTGTAAGTTCAGACGGTTCTAAGACATATGGGACACATTTTTCACTGACAGATCTGACAATATTGTAAGATCACTGACAATCTTAGCTTTATGTCGATTTCCATTGGGCTTTTACCGTTTTGCTCACAGATCTCAGATTTTTCCTGCCCCAATGGAATATGAAATGAAATCACTTTTTTTTTTTTGCATTTGTGTTGGTGTGTTATTTGACAGTCAGCTATTTGTTATTGCAATTTGTGTTTACAATGTCACTTGTTTTGGTATTTGTGAAAGCATGTGTGAATCTTGCTCTCGACGAGATTCGCAAAAGTGATTAGAATCTTACTAAAATTGTTTTTTTTTTCTCCCAATGGAAATGAAATTGACAGACAGCTGATTTCTATATGCCGATCTGGTGCACAACCAGTTAACTTTTCAAACGAAATTCCTAGCAGATATGTGAATAAGCAAAATTGCCCTAACTCTAAGGTGTCCATCGTATCTCTATAAAAGAGAACATGTTCTCTTTTTTTGGTCCGATCTTTTGTATACTATCTTTTTTGATACGGATCTATTTTTGTTCTCTTTTTTTTTAATTTTTGATTTTTGTTTGATTTTCCAAAAGATTTACTGATACTAAAAAAAGGAGAATGAATATGCTTTTGTTACCATGAAAGTAAAAACTATTGTAAATAGGCTTTTGAAAAGTGAACTTTCAACAAAAGAAGATTATTTCAATATTTTTGAATCTTTTTATTATTGTTTTTGTTGTAGGTATTTTCTATTTTATATTAGTCTTAGGAACATAATAATGTATTTAGTTTATAATATCCATGAACCCAATTAGCTACTTATTAATGAAATTCTATCTACTGAACTTAGTTTCATTGTTTCTCTGTTCTATCTTGTTCTCTCCAAACAGTATCAAATTATGTATATACATTATTGATGTTTGCACAATTTTAGAAGTGATACACCCTGTATCTCAGTGACATTAAGTGTCATACTGACATTGGCAGATGGCACTTCTCTTTAGCCGCCGACCTGATAAGTCCAACCTAATTATATTTGCAGTATTAACATGAAGTCTAATTTAGTATAAGTAATTGTAATTAAAATTAAATAAAAACAATTTTAATTTTAACAAGAAGATATTGTATCTTTCTGTGTTAAGATTATTGCAAATAAATTGAATTGAATTGAAAATGTCGAAAGAACATTCTTTCCGATTGGCCCAATGGACCCAAGAGAGAAATAGATTAAAAATTTCAACTGTTATACCATGTGAACACCAACGTGACTAAGCGAAAGTGATTTACAAATTACGAATAACGTTCCCACCGAATTTTACGTATTTTATTTTGACATTTCTATCATTTCCTGAAACTTTTCTTCCCAAAGTTCCAAGAGGAATAACTAGGTAGTCTTTTTCATGTCAAATTGCACTGTTAATATGACAATACGTTGGTGGGAACATGGTATATAATTACCTCGATATATTTTTTTTATAATTTGTTTTGTTTTAATTTTATTTTCTTAAAAAATAATGAATTCGTACATTTATGTTAATTAAAATATATGTTTAAAGTTTTTATGAGAGTATTTTTTTATTTTGTGTGTTCTTTTTTGTCCTCTATTTTTTTACGAAGGTTCTCTTTTTTTATGTCTTTGGGAGCAAAATGTTCTCTAAAGACCTCAGATGGACACCCTACCTTGCACCCTACTAACTCGGGGTCTGACAACCGCTCACAAGTGATTGTTTGGTGTTCGTTATGGCCGTACTTTTTCGAAAACAAGGTAGGAGTGAAAATTACCATCAACTCCCAGCGCTGTGGCCGATTTTCAGAAATAGAATTTTGATCTGAGCGATAGGTAAGGTATGTGGTTCCAAGAAGACGGACCCCACTGTCCCCACAAGCCACGTATCACGACCAATTTTGGTTTTATTGTGCGAAAAACTTCCAGGCAGCATTGTTTCAACATTTGGTTATTTCAATGGGCGCCGAGATCATGGTGCTGGACTTTTTTTTTTTGGGGCTACGTGAAAGATTGAGTTTATGCGAACAATTCTCAAGCTCATTGGGATGGTTTTTCCGTCGCATACAAATTTCCCTCAGCATATCTATTTTTTTAAATTCTCAAAATTATATAGGTGTCACTAGCTAAATAATAATGTCAAAGTCGATATGCACCGCCATCTGATTTCGAAAAAAATTTACTAAAAACCAGATCTTCCCGGATTTTCAATTTCCCTGGATGGAAATGTCTCTTTTATATGCGAAACAGATGTGCAGAATTTGAATTGACACTTTTCGCAACGATTGCTATTAAATGTTAGAAAAATGCGATAGTGCGAAATAGATGTAGATTTAAAAATACCCAGCAAACCAGAAGATTCGCATTACGTTCGCTGGCTATTCGCCAAAACCCAGACGCCAGACGTTTGAACAAAATGAGAATTGGCTTAGGCGAATTGGGAAACATTATCTATGCAAATTTACCGGGATGATTCTGGTGGTTAACAAAAAATATGTAAAAAATGCTTCACAGTTCAACATTCTTCTATTCTTCTTAATACATGCGTTTTTGTTTTTTGGGACGAATGAAAGGGATTTTCTAAATTTTTCATCTTAAGATTTTTTCCATTGCGCTATGCTAACTCTCTGACTCTGACAAGCATCTGGAAAAGCTTCTCAATTCAGCTGATCGGAATCAGAATTGTAGGACCCTTCCATGATTGTGAGAAGATAGGTCTAGATTAGCTACAGGTATATACGGGTCTGTTGCGCCGACTATTTATTTATTTGTTATTTGTCAGACGTTTGTCAGAAGTGGCGCTGTGGGTGGAAAACCTTGTATTATTCTGCGCATTGTGACTTTTGAAAAAGTAGCACTTTCTAAAGGCAGTTCACAGCTTTATCTGTAAATACGAGTAGACGAATATTGTATTAATTTGAACACATTTCTCTCATCCATTAGTAGGTAAGGTATTTATGCCAATTTGTACAATTTCTGTTGGAGAGTTTGCTTTCCAATTTGATTCCCAATTCTCGTCCTCGTACTATAGTAAAATCCTCCAAACGAATACTTTTTATCCTGAGAAATTCATGACATTGATAATAATGTGATGTTGCCAGCATAGTAAACGTAACTGATATGTACTACATTGCAAGTCTTCCTTAGTTCCTTCATAAAGCAACGTTTGTCAGTAATATTAAATGAATTGTATCTAAAAATAACTTAAAGGGTTTAATAAGTAAATGATACTCATCAACAGAATGGAAGGAAACTTTCAGTAGTTATATATGTATACACAAAACCGAACCGGGGTATTATACTCATGGATGAACCGTACTTTGAATAAACCAATCTATACGACCCATTACAATTATTACTCTGATAATATCTTCCCCAGATCATTATCAATGGGAAAATGTACAATAATGATGAACCCTTTTGGGACTGGTTATAGGATATGCACAAGACGCTCTGTCTTTGTTATGTAAATCCATTAGTTATCTATGATTTATGCAGTAGGTATACATATCACAGTGCTTCCGACTTTGTGTCAAAATTCCAAAATCAATAGTCGCCCAATGTAACGTGTGTAAATATTTTGTGAAAAAGTCTTCCATATTGACTTAAATGGATTTTTATTGGATAAATGCGGTTGCTCGACGTGAAGGGGGACAGAACAGTAATTGCTCTGCCATGATATGGTCTCCCCTAATGAAGTGGTTTATGGGCAATAAAATCGAAGAGTGTTCGTCTGCCTGGAAAATGGTGCTAGGGATTATAAAGGATAATATATCGCTTTTTGTTGGCCTCTTCCAGCAACCATTTGATAAATTACTGATGATTGAGAAAGAAATTTGCTTAGTGTGGTTTATTGACCCATTTGCACATTAGATAATATTAAAACCGAAAAAGAGTATCTAACAAATAATGGAAGGTAATCTGTATCCGGCAATGGTCTATTGTTAGTTTACTGGTATTGATTTGCCTCATGCTTAGAGTTAAAGGTATACCACCATGTAAATATGTCAACGCTCGAAATATTATTCATGACGTAGAGAGTCAGTGTTGCTAAGGAGATGTTGCCATATAAGTCTGTCTGTTGTTGGAAATGAATGCCCAAAGAATGAAATCTCAGCATCGATTTTCGGTCTTAAAGAAAGGAAGAAGAAAGGGTGTTTTTTTTAGAAGTATACAAATTCAATATGAAATAAAACACTTGAAGCTAATATTAATGTATATGATAATAGCTTAATAGATAATTTAATGCCATTACTGTCTAAAAATGATTTCGGGCATATGCTCGCCACGGCTAGTTTGAATAAAGCGCGTGAAGTCGTGAAGACAAACGGCAAATGTTGGCTTCCAAGTCATGCGGTTTCAACGGGATCATGACGTAATCTCGAATGCCAAAAATCTCGAAGGCTAAAAATCTCGAAAAGTTTTTTTTTTTTTAATCTCGAATGTACAAAAATCTCGAAAAAATCTCGAAAATAAAAAGTAAATTCGAGATTTTTTTTTGCACCCATCCCATAGCCAGACAGTAAACCCAAGCAGGGGGGTTGCAGGGGGGCAGCATGCCCCCCCCATACGTATCGAGATTTTTTTTTCGAGATTTTTGTCATTCGAGATTATGCTTTCTAGATTTTTTATTTCGAGATTTTTTAAATTCGAGATTTTTACATTCGAGATTTTTGCTTTCGAGATTTTTTTTTTCGAGATATCGGGGTAGACCCGGTTTCAACTCTTGCACAAGCTGGATCTTATAAGCTTTTAAGCCAAGATCTTTCCGTAAAATTTTTTATAAAGTGGATGGGCATAGCTCCAATTGCTGTGAACAATGGCGAATCGACTCATTCGGATTCTCCTCAACACTGCGCTCCACAACGACAAATACTTCTTCTGTTCGTAGTTCGCATCTGGGATCTGGGTTCACTAGAGTAGATATGTACGTGGTGCGACAACAATTCATCGTGTTCCGAATAACTTGCTCAGATGGACGATTATGTCGACCGTAAAATGGATGAGATTGGCGAACCGAACCATGGTTTTCAAAATAAGTTTGCACAATTTGCACGCATTGTTCTGACGTTAATCTATTAATTGTAAAATGGCAAAACGTACTAACCACAAATCAACTTTCAACTGTCACATTGATAATCTATAGATATCTGTTTAAAAACCAAACCTCTAAAAAAAACACCCTTTGTATGTTTTCGCATCTTTAGCAACTCACAAGATCGTAATGAAAAAAAGAGTCATATAAAACAAAAAGGGTATTCACTTAAACGCGTAAAAGCCTCATAAACTGCGTAAACTGCAGAAATTTACCACATCGTAAATGAACTGTCAGATTTTGTATGGAGAATAGTTTACGCAGACCTCATAATTTTCCGCGACGATTTGGGCTCGGAAATCAACCGCGGAAAGTTACGCAAATTACAAATGTCAAACTTTGAGAGACAGTCATATGAATTGTTTGTGTGATTCCAGATTCAGTCGATTTACGCAATGACAATTTCCTAGGGGTGTTCACTTAAACCTTAAAGCACCGCAGAAATTTATACATTTACGAGCTGCATAAATTTATTTGATTAAGTGAATACCCTTAAAGGGTTTCTCATTTGAAACCTTATTCTACGTGTCGTTTATATTAGATGACAAATGGCGTTTTTTGAAATCGGTATTACATGTGGTGTGTTTCTAGGCGTTTTATGTCTTTTAACGACATATGGGGGCATATTCATAGTTGTACCTACCATAAACCCGGCTCTAACTAAACTCGAGGCTAAAGTAAACCCGCACACGACTGCTATTCGTAAAGAATTTGCCAGCTGTGTTTAATTAGATCCGAGTCTAACGTGTATTCTACTACAAATCTATTACAATATACACTTTCTGACAACAATGTCGACGAATTTAAGAATTCTAATTATTTTTTTTTGTTTTTCTGCTGTTTTGTAAACAAAAATGAGATGAGCTGGAATAAAAAAGTTTTCAAAGAGCGAGAGAACGGAACCTGGTTTGAACTGAAGCAGGAAAAGTAATGTTGCCGCTGCATGAGTTCTTCCGAAGGTATATTTAAAAGTCGTGGACGATAAGGACATACAAATTAATAAAATAAAAAAAAACAAACAAAGTATCACATTATTAATTATGTAGGTATCTCAGTGAGAAAACCAAAATGCATTGCCAAATTCCTCATCGATTTTTTTCGTTCACTTGGTTTTGAAGTTAAAAACAACTTAAACATACGTTTTGTCGTGATTAATATTAGACTCGAGTTTATCGTTTAGGCATTGGTTTAAATTGTCTATGAATTAGATAAACTCCGGTTTAGTTTAGTTATTACATAGTAATAGCTTATCAAAGATCTATGGATATGCTCCATGGCGTTTAAGTAGTGTTGGTTCTACAAACGACAACACAGTTTTTCGCATTCTGACAGTCGTTTTAGTTGCACAAAACGACTCCTAAAACGCCGATTATTATCGATTACAAATTCTTAAACGACTAGGAGGCAAATTTAAGAAAAAACATGTTTTTCATGTGAGTTTTTTTATATTTATGCAGTGATTTCATAATTCTCTTAGGATTAAGGGTGAAAATAACAACCCCGATCAAATGAAATTCCAGGTTTTTGGTAAAACATAATTTTTGCACAATTCCCTTTTTCTTCCGTGTAGGAGGTAATGCATGTTTATCTACTGTGCGCGTAATTATTTTCTTCGATAACGGTTAGGATTTTACTAAGGAAAATGCAATGTTTTACTTCCCCAAGAAAACGCAATGTCGAAGCCAGTTTTAAAATGACTGGCACTGACAAAGAACTCCCCGCAGCAGGTCGTTTATCCTTCACTTCATTTAACAAACAGACAAAGGCTTCTTTGCTAAGTCTAAAGTACATTTTGAATCTGGAAATATTATTGGCATTATTTTCTACCTCAAACTATTTTGTATTTATATGTATCTACTTACTTTGAACCTGGTAAATCCCATGACCTGATTCTTCTTCTTATAATGTCTCAGCTCTCTTTTTGCAGATTCATCTTCTTCGTCGCTTTCGCTTTCCAAAGGTATGATCATTGCAATGCTATTCATGTTTTTTAGTATACAATATATATTACCACAATTCGAAATACTTTTGATTTTTGTATGTCCATTTCAAATTTAAAACACAAAACATAAATATCTACCTACATGTCAGTTATCACTCAGCGGTTGGTGTGGAACTCATGTGGAATGTAAAGTAAATGAGAGAGGAGGCGTTCAAGGAATAGAATACCGATACTAAAACGACACTAAAGCGACTCGACTCAAAAAACGCCAGGAGTCGTTTAATATAAATGCCACGTAGAATAAGGGTGAATAACTTTATCGAATCGCGATACCGGATTGCGGATTAAAATGATAGTTGTGCAGATGCGAATAGAGTATACTCCTCCATGATTCTGACAAGTAAATGTAGCCGTTTTAAGTAACTGGCTGTAACTTCATGTACATATATATTACGAAATTTCGATCAAATATCGGTTGGAGACAGGTTTCTCATGTTTTCGAAGAAATAAGCCTATAAAGTATCTTTATACGCAAGGTGACAAGATCTGGACATCTATGCAAAGAAGGTGAACGAAGGTTTTCTCTTCCTCCTCGTCCACTTTGTCAAAATACTTATTCCCACCAATAGGTATTTGTTAGAGTACGATTTAAACAATGCTAACTCTCCCTACTGCCCGTTACACTGAAAATGTAGAACGTCGTCTTTTCACTGAGTACCCTTACGTAACTAACAAAAACATAGAGTATTTCTATGCACATTCTGGAAGTCCCAACAAACCGGTAAAAGTCCATCAGGGGAGATAAGATTCAAAAGGAAAGTGGCTTTAACTCTGCCATATATACTAAATTAACTTCTGAAGCTTCCAACTTCCGACATCCAACAACGGCATGCATGCAGAAGTTGTCCGGAGATTTTGGAAGACTGCGACTAAAAAAACATGATTTCTGCCATAAGCGATCAGCATTGGAAAAAAGCGTTTTCAGCTGCCCTCGAAATTCCATAAAGAATTAAATAAAATGCCCACACATGGTATCCTTTGAAATATACTGAACTATTTCTATTCCAAAGGATTTATTTTGTGTGTGATGCTGTTTTGTGTGTGGCAAACCTGAAATCTTTTCAAATCTACATTTAATTAATAGCCACCGATCTGCACACGTGCGTCCTCCTTCAGTTAGTCCTTTAAAAGTGGTAACTGGGAAAAAAATGAGCAAATTCCAATGAGGAGGGAATCGAAACTCAACGCGAAAAGTTTAGCCAATGTCGAGCACTCTACACTGAAATAATTTGGACGACTACGACAACGTGGCTCCGCTTACAAAGTAAATACAAAATTCCGCAATTTTCCTTCTCATCTCGCTATCGTATTTCGAAATACGCGCTATAATTGAATCCATTCTACCAAAGCTTCAGCTAATGATTCATTAATGAAGTGAAACTCTCATTTTTAATTAAATATTAAATGAATTTGTTTTTTGATGCGGGGGGGGGGTTCGGATCGGTCTAGTTGGGGCAGGAGGGTGCCAGCAGAGAGGACTAATCAGGGATGAGGTTTAATTGAAAAGCACACGTTTGCGAAGGGATGAGACGGCTGCCACTGCCACCCATAGAAATAACATTTACATTGAAAATTACAAAAGGAAGTAAAATTACAATTTTATCGTTAGTATTATATTCGTCGTCGTTGGGTATTATAAAGGATTCACCCTTTCTCTAGGTTTTCACAGATGCTGTGGTGTGGGTATTATTTTTAACATTTATTCAATCATGCAAGTTATGGATGAATAAAGGCTTTTCTTTGTAATACATGTGCAAAGTGTTTCTTCAATACATACTGAGCGGAACGAGGTAATTCTATTTCACATTTTCTGTGGTATATACGCGTGTGTTGTAAACTCGTTACCACCACTTTAATGTTATATTCAGCTCATTAGTAAAAATATGTCTGAAGTGTTCATATACGATTTCCCTATGCGCACTCAGATGTTGATCCTTTTTGTGTTTATGTTACCTTGAGGTGCTTTAATGAAAGAACTTGTAGAGATGATGGTTGAAAGAGGGTTTTTGATTTTAGGTTTGTGTTAACCGCCGAGAACATAAGGCAGGATAACATTGATGACTATAGAAATGCACTTCTGGTATGTGTTTGTCCTTGGGAATAAAGTTGCTAATTAGTCAATCTGCAGGTTATTTTTTGAAAATATTTACAGACATGAATGAGTTGGTATAATCATCCGCGAGTATAATTGTCCTGAAAAAGCTTCTCAATTCAGCCGTTCGGACTCGAAATAAAATTGTACGCCCCTTCTCTTCGTCCCAAAAATAAAATTCACATAAGACGAATGGTTGTGAGAAGCTAGGCCTAGGCTGCCTAACGGCCTGCTATTTATTTTTTATTTATTTTATTAATTTTTTTTTGACTAACTGTCTTGAGAAAGTTTCTCTAAACTCATGGTAAAATGGCAAAATAAATTGAGCACAAATCAGCTATTAGCTGTTACATTGATTGTCGCTAAAAAAAGTGTTGCCAAATTAAAAAAAAAAATGAAATGTCAGAACATTGTGCAAGAATTAAATGCATTACTGTGTTATTTCTTATATTCTTATATAACACTTACTTCTACTTGATGAAGCACTAACATAAGCTGATGATCTCCGTTTAAGTCCAGTCGTACTCTCATTGTTACCCACTGGTAGAAATTTTGATAACGATAATAGCGTTTTAAATAATTCCGTAGTATTGTAGTCATCTTTCGCTGAGCACTCCAAGACCTTGGCTCTGCAATAAATAAAATTTATTAATTATTTAAACTACATTAAATATGATTTAAATATGTTTAAGAATCAGTCACAATGCTTATATGCAATTAAATCATCTCTAAAGGGTGTGCCATAATTCACGCAAAATGTAATTTTGTTAGAAAATAAATATTTTTAATTGGAAAGCTTACATTTTGTATTGATTCATAAAGTAAGTATACAGATTGGGGTTTTGTATGGAATAGCACATCGGATAAATGGCCGCCACGGCTTAGCTAGCACGTACATACTCTTTTATTGAAATTTTCTTTGACCGTTTCCCATAAATGTGGCTGAATCTCATTAATACACCTCCCAATTTCCTCTTTCAAGGCGTTGCTGGTCGTGGGCTTGTTAGCGCTCCATTTTTACTAGCCACGAACTGTAAGCTGTCACATTGTTATGTTGTACTATTAAATGGCGCAAAATTCAAATTTTTTGTGAATTATGGGGCAACTATTATTTATTTTTATTTTTCGAGAGGACCAAAGGAAATTATACCTAAGTATAAGAAATTTGATAATAAGATGAAAAAACATGATCACCATACAAACTGATAACCCCTCTCCACATCGCTAATAACTCAGGCTCCAAGCTAAATTTCAAAAAGGGGAGAAATCGCTTTTCTTTAAATGATCCTTGTGGCCAGGGCACGGAAAGACATCATAAGTCAGATCTAAGGTAGGTAACGTATATCCTTAAAATTTGTAGTTGCCCTATGCCTATAGTATTGACTTCGTATTGTCAAATGTCACTAACGTCAAAAATATTGTTGTACTAACACTTTTATGAATCATTGCGTTACGTTGAGAGGCAACAAAAAATTGAAAGAAGAACAACCTAGGCCTCAATCGCAATGGGCCTGTTTTTCGTTACTTGTGAGTTTCGCTAGTTTTATACTAACGAGTTAGATTAAGTAAAAAAAAAATTGGTCTTAGATTTGACTTTTCGTGGTTATCTTTCTTTTCAGTTTCAATTTTATAAAGGGCGGTGCAACGCTCCTTTGTCGAATTTTGACGAAACTTGACAGGAATCATATATGGAACCAACGATGTGTGGAAGTTTGGTTAAAATCAGTAAATGTGTTAAGGCGTGAATCGACGACAAACATTTTAAGGCTCAATTTTTATATAAAGGGTCCGCCAAATAACTTTTTTTTTTGAAAATGCTATAAAAAAACTACTGAATATTTTCTCAAATTTCTTTTTTTATTTGAAAGTACAATCCTTCCGGTTAATAATGGAAAATAATTTCATTCAAATGGCTGCCTCGGCTGGCCATGCCTACACGATCGGTCCAATTTTTAAGCACATTATCGATTGTGTGCAGCTGTATTTCACCAATGGCTTCACGAATATTGTCTTTTAAAGCGTCAATTGTCTCTGGCATGTCGGCGTAACACTTATCTTTTACGGCACCCCACAAATAATAGTCCAACGGTGTCAAATCGCAGCTCCGCGGTGGCCAAATGACATCAGCTTTGCGACTGATAATGCGATCTTCAAAAACAGGGCGCAAAACATCGAGTGTAGCTTCGGCTGTGTGGCACGTAGCGCCGGCCATGCCGTCCTGTTGAAACCAAATGTTGCCAATATCCTCCTCTTCAATTTTTGTGAACAAAAATCCGTTCAACATGGCGCGATAACAATCGCCATTGACTGTAACGGCCTTGCTCATTTTCGAAGAAAAATGGCCCAATTATGCCTCTGGACCAAAATCCGCACCAAACAGTCACTCGTTTTGGGTAGGTATACGCACTGTTTTTGGCTTTTCACGCTTTGGTTTATCGATGAGGATGCCAGTTTCCTTCACTTTTTTCACAAGATAACGAACATACGGAGCTGACGGTGCTTCTCTTCTTCCAAAATCCGTACGCAATTTTCGCACACATTCTGCAACATTACCATGATTTTCAAAGTAATGTCGCAATATTTCCCAGCGTTGTTCAAGCGTATACACAACCATATTCGTTCAGCGGAAGGATAAAACTAATTATCTGTCAAATCAGACATGAGCTAAGTGTTACCATTCGCGAAATAAGCACTAGTTTAAAAAAAAAAACGTTAGATGGCGGTCCCTTATATAGATATAATTTTCCACAAAATCAAAAGGTTTTCCCTTTGTACGAGAGTGAAAAACAGACAGCAAATAGTTCCCGTCTCTCTTTCCCTCATATGCATTAGAAGCTGAATTTAAAAATTCGCTGCTGCCAAGTCTATTCAATTTAATTCAATGCGTTGCTGTGCGGTAGATCTAGAAAAAGAGACAAGTTTCAGAACTGCGTGCCCCACGCCCCCACCACAGTTTGGCTATTTGAAAACCTGCATGAATTCGTACTAAATGTTTTAGGAAGTAGTAGTAGTAGTACGGTGCTGCCTGGTAACCGGGCCGGCTTTTTCTAACAACCAGTTCAACTTATGCATTTTCGAATAAGTAAAAAAAAATATACCAAGAAATTAAAAAAATTAAACAAATCAACTCTCATCTATTGGAAATCGACCTCTATACATCAACAGTGCTTTGAGTTAAATTTCTGTTTAAATTCAGGTTTTCACATTTCACTTGTTTCCAGGTCCATAAAATTAGGAAGTGCTGCATGAATATTGCCACTTTTATATTAGAGTCTGTATAGGTAAGTGTATGTCTATTGTCTATATCACCTAATTCACAATTCGCAAATAAAAAAATATACTCATAAATTTGTAGGTAACACATTTGGCAAATTGTATTAAAAACTCGGTGTGAAAAAAAAAAAACACTCCAGAGCATCCGGAACCATGAAAGGCTGGGGAATGCAGTGATTTATTAAAATGATATCACCAACGACAAGTGTGATTATACTAGGGAATTAGGAGTAATGCTATCTGATAATATATTGCAAAAAGTTTGCACAAATTAACGCCGTGATATATGGTGTAATGTAAACGCGCGAGTAAACGTGATATATAGACGTCATTTAATTTAGCAAAGCAGAAAAAAAACTGTACATGCCTATAAATAAAATAAAAAAAACACCCCATAGCATAATATGTGAATGCTTGTTGCTTTTTGTTAAATGCAATTGAGTTTGGTTCAGGTTACGTTACGTTATTTCATAATATGGACGTTAATTTCCATAGGTATTTACTAGATGGATGTTGCAAGTTGACGGTGCGTCATTCGGGACACGACTACGTAACGAAATGTCAAAGTTTATATTGCGTCAAGTTGGGGTATGTAGTATGTTGTATGTAGCTTGCTTCCTTTGCGGCAAGGGCTTTAAACTCTAGGTCCCAACTTTTATATTTATAAACAGTTTTTAATGAAAATTATTTTTTTTTTTTTTTGTAATTCACTGGTGCTCAAGGGGTTTTTGTTCCCTTATAATGCTAATGCCACAGCACGAGTGGAAGGGTTAATAGGGAGGATAGAGAAGAGGTACTGGTGCACATTGGTTTTAAACAATTGTGGGTTGTAATGAGAGGGGAAAACCGTGTGAGGCAATGCATTCCACATGCGTGTTGTTCGACTCACAAAAGAATCTCTATATTTAACAGTACGTCCGAAGGTAGGCTTAAGGGTGAACTGATGCGCATTCGATGTGTGACGGGTGTTGCGAGAGAATTGTTGAAGGGGCGGAATACAGTTAGCTATTTCATCAGAGCATTGGTGGTGAAAATAACGATAAAATAAGCAAAGGCAAGAAACATTTCTGCTATGTTCGAGCGGGTCAATAGACTCCGCTATATTTCTATCACCTATAAGTTTTATCGCACGCTTCTGAATTCTATCTAGTCGGTCCAATGAAGTTTTAGGTACACCTGACCAGATATGAGCGTTGTACTCAAGCTTAGGCCGAATAAAGGCCTTGTATATTGAAGCTAAGTCAGAGGGTGTAAAGTACTTCTTACATCGATTGAGGAAACCTAGACCTTTCGCAGCGTTTTTGGCGACTTCATATATGTGGTCATTCCATCGGAGTTTGTCGTTGACACACATACCGAGTATGGAAAGTCGTTCGGTTTCGTCGATGCAAGTCCCATTCATGGATAATGGGCGAGGGTTCAGGTTTCGCTTTAATGATAGAAGGCAGCATTGTGTTTTGGAAGCATTAAATTCCACTCTATTGGTTGTACCCCATTTTATAATGCTGTCAAGATCGGAATTTAATGTGTTTAGCATACGTTGCCGTTCCAGTTCCACGGCCGAAGAGCAGGGACGTGAGTCGAGAAACGAATATGAAAAACTGAGGGTGCTATCATCTGCGAAAGAGTGTATTGGATTAGAAGTAATAGACAAGAGATCGTTGATGAATATCAGGAAGAGTGTCGGAGACAAAACAGAGCCTTGGGGAACAACAGCATTTATATGGTGAATTGCAGACTTGAAACCGTCCAACACAACTTGAATTGAACGGCCAGAAAGGTAGTTTCTAATCCATTGAAGAAGAGACGCGTCGATCCCATAGGCACGCATTTTCGACAAAAGAGCTTGGTGCCAAACTCTGTCAAATGCTTTCGAAATATCAAGCGCAACAATCTTCGTTTCACCAGAGTGGTGGAGAGATTGGTTCCACTTTTCGGTGAGATATGTCATCAAATCACCAGTGGACCTGCTGCCACGAAAACCGTATTGTCGGTCATTGAGAAGTTTTCGTGATTCAAGATATTTCATAAGCTGACGATTTATCAGCGTTTCCATGACCTTGGAAAGAATGGACGTAAGTGCAATAGGTCGGTAATTGGTGGGTGAAGAAGAATCGCCTTTTTTAGGGACGGGCTGAACAAATGCAATTTTCCATTTACTCGGAAAGAGTCCAGAAGAGTAGGACAAGTGGAAAAGCTTACGCAGTGGTTTTGCCAGCGTTGAAGAACACCTCTTCAGAATTATGGGGGTATACCATCTGGACCAGCGGATTTGTGAATGTTAAGATCTTTTAACACTCTTGCTACTGTGCGAGTGCGAAAATGTATTTGTCCCATGAAGTATTCGACGCTCTCGAGCACAGGTGGAGACATGATGCAATCTGGGATGTTGGAGCTTGCGGCGAATTGCGCCGCCAGCAGATTTGCCTTGTCCAAAGAGCTGACAGCTGGAGCGTCATTGCAAACGAGCGTAGGAATTGACGATGCGGTGGAGTTCTTAATATTTTTCACGAAAGACCAAAACTGTTTACTACCACTGGGACAGTGAAGTATTTTTTGTCGTAAGTTTTGGTCGTGAGAAAACTTTGCACGTCGTATCACGGAGTTGCAGTCATTTCGGACTCGTCGAAACTTTTTTCGGTTTTCCTCGGTTGGGTTTGCTTTATAAGCCCGAAAACTCAGCTCTCTCAACCTGATAGCCTCTTTGCAGCTCGAGTCGCACCAAGCGTTCTCCTTAGGTATAATACACTTTCTTCTGTTGGGAATAAAGGATCTCATACCCAGGAGAATGGTGTTTGTTATCATTTCAGCGGCGGCATCCACGTCACTATCGAGGAAGCATAGTGACCAGTTAAAGCTCCCAAAAAAGAAGTTAAGGCCGTCCCAATTGGCTTTCTCATAATGCCATACGGTTTTTTTTGGGAGCTTGTTCTTTAACTGTGTGGTTAGTGTATGAGAATTTGGCTGAAATGACACAATGGTCCGACGAACCTAGAGGCGACGTTACGTCAATAGAGTATTTATCTGGGTGAGAGGTGAGGAACAAGTCCAATGTGTTAGCGGCATGATCTGCAGCATCCGGAATCCGTGTAGGCTCGTTTACAAGCTGAGTTAAGCTGTTAATCTCAGCGAAAATCCTAACATACCTTCCTTCGGGTGTTGTCTGTCCAGAATGGCGAAGCCAATCGGAATTGTGTATATTGAAATCGCCCGCAATGACAATTTCAGTATGAGGATACTGGGAAACAATTCCTAAGATGGAGTTGGACAGCTCATCAAACTCGTTAAAAGTGGACGAGCAGTCAATGCTTGGACTTCTATAAATAAAACAAAAGTGTATTATTTGCTTACGGACATTGAATTTTAACCATACGTAATTAAATTCCGCATTGGAGCAATGGTTATATTGTGGTGGAAATTGGTAAGCAATATCATCACGGACGTAAATGGCGAGTCCGCGATGTTTAAAGAATAATGGTACTAAGCGATATCCCGGTAGATCAAAATTCGAGGGAATCGAACCCCGATCCACCTGTGTCTCGCAAAGTGCCAAAACAGCTGGTCTGAATTGAAAGACATGGACATATGCAGCAAAGAGATTCCTTCTTAAGCCTCGAATGTTGCAAAAATCAACACGGAATTCACCTCTCATAACAACACACAAAAATTAAAAACACAACTCCAACGCAACTAAGCAGAGTTGCAACGTGCATATCCCACACCAAACTTCCAAAACACTCCGTCACAGGTGTTATGCCCATGCAACAGAGCGAGTCAGTTATCCGGCAAGATATGCACTTACAACCCGCAACCCGCTATTCATTAGATGTCGGTTCGTGACCACTGCTTAGCCAAATTGATAACACCAACTCAGCACAGCAGCGATCAAAAAAGCGCAACAGGCGAAAGGAGAAACAAAGGAGAAAGAAAAACTAAAAACGGGAAGAACAAAGGTCACTCGCGTGTGCGATTTTTTTTTTTTGTCTATTGGCACTGCACTGGACACTATTTCTTTGATTGTGATTTATTATGCTATTTTTTGTTTGTTTTTAATTAATTTATTATTAATATTAGGTGTTGTGTTGAAAGTATGTATTTGGAGTTGTTATTGTTTTTGTGTTTTATGGGTTTTATTTTTTTATTTTTGTGTTATATGTAATATATATGCACTTTTATGGCGACGGTGTTACAGCTTCGCGTGCGCGCGCGTTGGGAGGCTACACAGTACATTACGGAGGGAGGATAATGTGATTACATTACGTTGATTACGTAGCTACGTCCCGAATACCGGTAAACGTCAGTTAGTACAAAACCAACGGCCGAATAGACACTTCGTTATTAGATAATTCACGCGTTTTTTACTTAAGTCAGCCAGTATATGGGGAATCTAATGTAGCCAATTAGCCATAGTCGTATTTGCCAACCTATAGAATGTCTTGATGACACACATAATGGGTGTTCTGTTTTTTGCGATGTAAGGTGAAAGGCTTGCATGAGGCACCAATGAGCCAACGGTTATTAGTAGGTAGGCCGGATCCCTATCGGCTAAAACAACCACCCTTCCCGAACAGGCCGATTATTTTTCCCCCGCGAAACCACCGTAAGCAATTACTGGAGTCGGTACTCGGTATTAAGCCAAATTAGCTTACTTTAATACTTGAACTAATACGTTGACACTCCAAACGCCTGAGGTCGCTGAGTATGCGCATGGCCACATTGCTTACAATGGTCCAATTTTCGTCATTTTGCAACATGTAATTTACGATGTTATTGGGAGTGGACCATTCCTCAAAATTGATCCCGTTAGGCAATTCGGTTTCGTACCGTAGGCAATGGAAGAACAAATGTTCCGCGTTTTCTGAAACGCTTCGCAATGTGGAAAGTTTGGTATGGTTTCATGTCCGAGTTTAAAGAAATATTCTCTGTAACAGCCATATGATCCGTCAAGAACTGGGTCAGATAGAAATTTGTTTCGCAATGAGTTCTTTTAATCCATGCATCGATCACTGGTATGAGACGAAGGTTCCATCTTCCCTTTAATAACTCCTGCAAAAAGTAGTCCCTTATTCTGTTTCGGGCCTCCGATGTTATTCATCAGCCTTAGAAGTGCGATAACAGTTTTTGCTGACTTTTTGCATACATGCTCTCTAAATGGTGTTTGAATTGAAGCTTAGACGAGCATTAATAATCACTCCTAGGTACTTAATAAACGGTAGAGAAACTACTTCATGTCCTCCGACGCTATAGGTTATCGTTTCTCGAACTTTCCTACCCGTAATAAGCACTGCATCCGTTTTTTGATCTGCGAGTTGCAAACCCTCGTTACCTAGCCAACTATACGTACAGTTGCAACTGTCTTGTTACAGTGCAGTTCAATATCTTCTATCGTTTTGGCTACAATCACCAAGGCGATATCGCCTGCAAATCCGATAATTGACGCCTCTCTTGGAATCTATAGGCGGAGAATTTCATCATACATAACATTCCACAGCAAGGGACCTAGGACCGATTCTTGTGGAACACAGCCAGTTACTTCGTATTCTTTTATTCACTCATCAAAATCATAGAGCAGGGGGCCCCCCTGCTCGTTACCATTTTACGGAGATATTCCTGTATTTCAATCCGGTAAAGACAGCTCATGATACGTTTTCAATTCGCTGAACTAAACGCGTTTTTTACATCCAAAGTTAAAACGGCGCAATATTTTTTATAGTACCTCCTTTCCAGCGCCTGCCTTCTATAGCAGCTTGGGCTCTCGTTATTACCGCATTGATTGCATCTACGGTAGATCTTGACTTCCGAAAACCGTATTGGTGATCCGAGACGCCTCCTTCTGTTTCAAATGCTGGCCGAAGCCTATTGTAAATGATTCACTTAAGAACCTTACCAATTGAGTCTAATAAATAAATAGGGCGATAGGAGGATGGTTCGTTTGTAATCCCCTTTCCTTTCGGCAGTGGAACAAGTCTTTGACGCTTGTAGGACTCAGGAAAAACGGCCTACTGGAGACACGCGTTAAACATTTCCGAATGCGCTTTGATTGCGATTTTTAGGGCTCTATTTGGAATATCATTCAGTCCCGGAGCCTTCCTATCGCGTATACCTTCTTACATGCTTCGAATAATTCTTCGCGGTGTTATGATGGGATAGGCGCCATCTCGTGAGCCATTGTTATACTCATCTCCCTCCTTTCTTGGCGGGGAAATAGAGTCTCAACTATTTGCCGTAACATTAAGTTGGTGATTGCATATACGGCGACCTTTTAGCCTCATCGATATGATTTTGTAAGCTTTAACCAAGACATCATTATTAAGTTCTTCGCAAGATTCTTAAAACAAAGACACTTGCTAGACTTGATTGCTTTTGTGAGTACTGTCAAAAAGCGGACAATATGGCAGGGTAAAAAGCTCTGCAGTGACATTGACCTAGCCCAGGTCCACCCCGAACTGAAGAGAAGTAAGAGAATCCGTGCCAAATCCCCATTTCGCCACATTCAATTGTAAATTTTCCTAAAACTAACAGTTTATACTGACCCAAATAAAACTTGTCGGTATTTATCATTTTAACACTTTAAACAGTAATTACCACTCCGCTAAAAAAAAAAGAAGAATCCTTAACCAGAAATAAACGAAGAAACCACAAAACGTGGTTAAAATGTGAGCAAAAAATAACATTAGCATTAATAAACTGTAAACCATTTTCAGACAAGACAGTCATTGTGCGGAATCAGCTCAGAGCTGAGTTATTGCCCTCGGACACGAACAAAATAAATTTCTATTTTCTTTTCGTGGGAAATAGTGAACACGACATACTCACATTTTGAGATAGCCCTAAACTATCGATTATAAGAGTTAAATGACCCAAGCGAACCCCATAAATATTTTTGCTTTGGCACGTGCTTACAGTTTTGACGAGTTAAAGAGTTTCAAGAATTTTCTCATGCAATAGCCCGAATCTTATATGTCACATTTTACCTATAGCTATTAGGGGTTTCTGACGTTTACATCCAGCGAACGCATCGTATTTCAAATTAATGAGAATTTAATATTGCTCTTCGAAATTTGTCTACATCAACCCTCCCTCCAGTTCCACCTAAAAAGATTGATTAGTGTGCATTGCACATTGAATTTGTATGTGTATATTGAACAGTTCAGGCGTTGCCAAACCATCTCAATGAACCAACGAGAGTGCAGGAGATAATTTAGAAAACCCACACACGTATATATGGAGGAGGGTTTCCCTCAAAATTTAATATGAAGGAGGTCAGTTTTTGTTTGCAGACGGAAAATGTTTTGCCTTAAGCTTATTGGAGCTTCCTGTCAGTCTGCTTCGACGTAATATACATTCTTATTATCAGGAATTGGTAAAACATTGTTTCCGCTTCCGACGTAATGTCGGAAGATAATATCCTGGATTCTTGTTGAATTCTGTTGATTTTAAAACAGGCGTCACGTAACGTAGAATATGACCGCAAAGCAATCTGACATCCGACTTGTGAATTAGCAGACACTGACATCAGTGATATTTTGGGTTTAGTCTGTCAACATTCGGAACATCTATCGCTGATAAATTGCTGAAATCACATTTAGGCTATAAGTGCCATATAAACTTACATGATGTAGTCGACATTGAAAAATCCTGTCGAAGTTTGCTGGGGAGTCAGTCCCCCTAGGAAAAGACTAATAAAAAAAGTAAAATTCAACGGGAATGTCTCCCTTGGGGTAAAATGACATCAACGTATAAGTTTTTACGAGGTTGTAACTACACCCACGTTTTCTTTCTTTTATTATGGTCATGCAACATTTGCCTAAGTTATGGGCCAGATTGGATGAATCATAATTTGGAACTTTTTCTATTTGGAATTTCTAGTCGTGTTGCTGTGCTATGGACAGGAGGATGGAAAATTATTAGTGTAGGTTTTGCAGGATGTAAAGTTTCAATTGTAGTAGAGGGTGTACTTGATTGAGCATAGGACGGTATGATTGGTGTTCTGAAGGCCTTTGCGTAGGCTGAAAATTTGTGTGTTTATAGGCTTCGCCGACGTATTTTAAAAATTGGCTTTGATTTTATTCACGCCCTTTGATGGCATGAATATGCCAAAGAAATACCTAGTGAAATAGTGAAGAACCGTTTTGGTACAAAGTATACTAGCCCTCTCGGATTGATGACGTTTATGAGGTAACGACGAAAGAGAAACATCAAAAGGAAGTATTCTATACGATCTCCATGAGAAGAGGTATAAAGTAGGTACGACGTCAATACTATTTTTGGTGACTTTAACGCCAAAATTGGAAAGGAGAGCACCTTTGGTTCCGCAATAGAAAAGCACATACTGAACGATTACACTTTCGTAGACGTATCACATAATAGCGTATGTGATATACAAAGCCATGGACAAGCTATGGTATTCCCGTCAAACTCGATAGCCTGCGCAGGATGTCGATAAGAAAATGTCGTCCCTTTGCCAAAGTCGGCAAGACTATACAACTAAGCCCTTCGATCTATGAATTATTGTTTTTCATTTTTTTTTGAAAGAGATAATATCTCTGTGTATCTTAAAGAGGTCTGGATGGTGACTGAGATAGTCAACTCAATTGTTTAACACCTCCTGGTGGCGCGGCGGTTTGTCTTTGGGTAAGAACCGTTTACCGTAGCAGTCTGCCCCCTACCTACTGCCTCTGCTAGGGTCCATTTTGAAGGAGGCAGAATGGTGCGTGGCAGAAGTGGATGGTTGAATCATTCCACTTTCCTGCTTAACCAAGTAAAGAAAATTATTATGTAAACGAGCTCGACAAAAATAAAGGCAATGTTAAAGGTGAATGGAGTGTAATTAACAAAATCTTAAATCGAAGTTCTCAATCTGTGAAGCCCTTAGTAATTGAAGAGGATAATATCAGGATTACTGATACTACTGAAATAGCAAATCGTTTTAATGACTTTTTCATTTCAATACCTGAAAATGTAAAGGGTCCGCCATCTAACGTTTTTTTTTCAACTAGTGCTTATTTCGCGAATGGTAACACTTAGCTCATGTCTGATTTGACAGATAATTAGTTTTATCCTTCCGCTGAATATGGTTGTGTATACGCTTGAACAACGCTGGGAAATATTGCGACATTACTTTGAAAATCATGGTAATGTTGCAGAATGTGTGCGAAAATTGCGTACGGATTTTGGAAGAAGAGAAGCACCGTCAGCTCCGTATGTTCGTTATCTTGTGAAAAAAGTGAAGGAAACTGGCATCCTCATCGATAAACCAAAGCGTGAAAAGCCAAAAACAGTGCGTACACCCGAGAAAATTGCTGCTGTGGCAGAAAGTGTGCGTGAAGCGCCATCAACATCAATTCACCGTCGTTCTCAACAATTGAACATTTCGGAGACATCATTGAGACGAATTTTGCATAAAGACCTTGGTATGACGCCATACAAAGTCCAATTGGTTCAGGAGTTGAAGCCAACTGACCATCCAATGCGTTTTCGCTTCGCTAAGTGGGCCTGCGATCGACTTAGAGAAGATGCCGATTTTGCCAAAAAAATCATCTTTTCAGATGAAGCTCATTTTGATCCTGGCGGGTATGTAAACAAGCAAAATTGTCGCATTTGGGGCACAGAAAACCCGCACGCATACATTGAAAAGCCGATATACCCAAAACGAGTCACTGTTTGGTGCGGATTTTGGTCCAGAGGCATAATTGGGCCATTTTTCTTCGAAAATGAGCAAGGAGTGGCCGTTACAGTCAATGGCGATCGTTATCGGGCCATGTTGAACGGATTTTTGTTCACAAAAATTGAAGAGGAGGATATTGGCAACATTTGGTTTCAACAGGACGGCGCTACGTGCCACACAGCCGAAGCTACACTCGATGTTTTGCGCCCTGTTTTTGAAGATCGCATTATCAGCCGCAGAGCTGATGTCGTTTGGCCACCGCGGAGCTGCGATTTGACACTGTTGGACTATTATTTGTGGGATGCCGTAAAAGATAAGTGTTACGCCGACATGCCAGAGACAATTGACGCTTTAAAGGACAATATTCGTGAAGCCATTGGTGAAATACAGCTGCACACAATCGATAATGTGCTTAAAAATTGGACCGATCGTGTAGGCTACTGCATGGCCAGCCGAGGCAGCCATTTGAATGAAATTATTTTCCATTATTAACCGGAAGGATTGTACTTTCAAATAAAAAAATAAATTTGAGAAAATATTCAGTAGTTTTTTTTTATAGCATATTCAAAAAAAAAAGTTATTTGGCGGACCCTTATCTACGAGAGTTTTTGGGCACAACAAATATAGTTTTGACAGTGCTGGAGGTATAGTAGAAGATAGATTTTTAAGTAATAGTTTATTTTTTGATCCTATCTCGTCTGGCGAACTACTTAGCATCATTAAATCGCTAAAAAATTCCAGCTCCGTTACTCAAGATGGTTGCTCTAGCATAATTTTCAAAAAAAAATGCTTACAATGTTGTCGACGTGCTCGCACATATTTTTAACGAAAGCGTATACGGTGGAATTTTCCCAAGCGCGCTTAAAATTGCTGAAGTCATTCCTCTCCATAAAAAGTCTGACCCTTGTGATCTAAATAATTACAGACCGATATCTCTGTTATCTGTTTGCTCAAAAATATTTGAGAAGGCAATCAAAACTAGAATCTTAGCGTTCTTAAATAAAAATAATTTTTTTAGTGAATCTCAATATGGATTATGGATTTCGTGCTGGTAGATCAACCGAAGATGCATTGCTGAAATTTTGCAGTGAGATATATGAAAACATAAACAATAATCTGCATACGGCTGGACTTTTCATTGACTTAAACAAAGCTTTTGACTTAGTCGATCACAAAATCCTATTGTCGAAATTATATAATGCAGGTATGCGTGGTTTTATTTATAACTGGCTAGCTTCTTATTTAAAAGATACTAAGCAAAGAGTTAAAATAAAGGGGTGTTTTAGTGAACTACGTAACATATTGCTTGGTTCGGTACTGGGTCCATTGCTGTTCTTGATTTTTATCAATTCTATATTTAAACAGAATTTTAAGGGCATAATAACAGCATTTGCTGATGACAAAGCCTTCTCCTATGGTTGCAATTCTCTGCTCAACCTAATTTTTGACATCAACTCAGACTTGGATATTCTAAGGCGCTGGTTTGCTGTTCATAAAATTGTATTGAGCAACAAAACCAAAGTAATGTACTTTAGTCTCTCAGAGTCGCCTACTATAGTTGATTGTGATTTATTTTATCATTCTCCTGGCTGTCAAAAATTAAATTTCAATTTAAATGGGAGTATTACCTTTGTTCCTAATGAAGGCTGCTCGGTTCATTGTTTCCAGGTAAATGTTGTCCAGTCTTTCCTTGGAGTAATACTTGACAGAAAGATGAACTAGTCCGATCACACTACCGCACTGAAAAAGTACCTATTGTGTTGCACTAGGCAATTTTATAATCTTAATTTGTACTCTCAAAAATTACTAACTACATATGATCTACTACGGTATTGTTCACTCAAAGCTTTAGTATGGGATAACTTGTTGGGGAGGGACTTATTTGAACAAGATCAATCCGCTTCTTATTTTACAAAAACATGTTGTGCGAATTATTTGTAAGAAAAATCGGTTTCACAAGAGTTTCATTTTGTTCCAGGAACTAAAAGTTCTTCCACTAAGGCACCTCTACTATTTTAAAGTTCTTAAACTATTTTTTATTAGAAGTGGTAATCTTACAGTTAGAAGAAATTCGTTACATAACTTGCGTGTAAATTCCAACAATTTGGTCAATATCCCCATTTACAATAAAATGCACTTTAAAAATTTTTTTACAGTAGTAGCTCCGTCAATTTTTAGCAAATTAGCTTTCTCTATCAGAAGTATAAGAAAATTGTCACCATTCCTAAACAAAGTAAAATCTTGGCTTTTTAATCATGATCATACTCAAATTGAACACATATTATCTTCAATTCAATAACCCTACAATAAAAAAAAAAAAAAAATAAAAAATAAAAACATTTTCCCTTTTCACTTTCCAACAATAAAATTATTCATTTTTTCTATTCGTTTTCACCCTGCACATAATTTTAATACAAATTAATTTTTATATTTTTGAAGGGACACTCGCCACTAGCTCTAGCTTTGAAGCTTAACTAAAGAGTGTTTTCAAACTAATTTTGCTGGGTCTTACAATATACTTTATTTTGAAGAACGCTTCATAAATTAATTTATAGTAATATTTATTATTAATACGATTATTATAAGCAATTAAACAATTAAGGATTCTCAATTGTATTAATGTTAATCATTTCTATGATAATTGTAAATTATTAATAATTTCTTTGAATTGTTCTTTTCACATCTTATATATTGTACCTATAAAGATGAATTAAAATAAAATAAAATAAATAAAAAAATAAAAGTCAATAGACGGGTTATCTTTTGGAAAAATATTGAGAGTAACCGTACCAGGCTGCCTCCCTTTATTTCCTTTGACAACCCTTCCACCGTCCACGAGATAGAGACTACGGTGCTGAGTAGAGCAGTTTGTTTAAAGAAAACTGCTTGGTACCGAAAAGGAGGTCGCGGTTTGTATTCGGGGAAAGCACAGAAGAATAATGGTGACCGAAAAAGTCTAACCCCTCGACTATCGCCTCTGACAGAGACTGTAATTTCGCGGTGTCAATGTGAAGTTAACCGATATAGTAGTAGTAGTATTTATTTAGTCAGTTCTTCCCGGTCGGTGGCAGTATGTCTTCGGGAAAAGACGAAGGGTAACCGAAATAGTTTAGCCCCTGCTTGCAACTCTTACAGGCCGCTTGTGGCTGGTACAGATCTGCTCTATCTGCTCTATATTTAACTTTGTTAATATCATTCTTAAAGCAGTTGCACGAAACTCATAAGCCAACAGTAGGGGCACTTCTCACAAGTGTGTTCAACCTCTTGTGGCGCAAAATTAAGGGCCACATTTTTTTTCCTGTTTTTAGTTAACAATTTTTTGTTAATACTTAAAGCTTTAGTTTTAATTCTTCCTTCTGGTCAAATCACAACAATTAAATGAACTTTAATTTAAAAAAAGGGTTGGGGTTGAAATACTGTATGGTCAAAATTCTGTTTTCAAAATATTGTATTTCAAAATACTGTATTTCAAAATTCTGTATGAACAAAATTCGGTATTTCAAAATTCTGTATGAGCAAAATTCTGTATGAACAAAACACTGTAGGTATTTCAAAATTCTGTATTCTGTATTTCAGAATTCTTGTATAATTAGGTCTGTTCCTTTACTTTTGTAGTAAAAATGGAAAAGACTGTCAAAATGGCAGTGGTGGGGATGAAATCTCTCTCAATGAGGAAAATTTACGAAAATGTTAGGGAACGCTTTTGTAGTAACTATGAAAAATGACAGATGCATTTTTTTTTCCACAAATTGCATGTGAGTATGAATCCAAGTATGTGCAAGAGTTTTTACAGAGTGAACTACATGCATTCGAAAAGAGAAAAAATGCTAAATTATTTTCCCGCCTTCTGATACCATTTTCAAACCAATTTGTTTCTCATATCGCAGGAAATCAAAAGACAAATGCAAATAGCCGTTACACGCATTTCAAATCAAATTTCAAATCATCTGTCAATTTTCAGGCGATGACAGTTGTTTCAATTCTTACTCAAAGAAATTTGTTGAGTAAAAACTAGTAAAATTCCCAATGGAGGGGTAATATCTTGCTCTCTCGATGCCGCTCTCTTTTACGAATTTTTCAAGTTAGGGAACGCAATTGAGTAAAAATGCGTAAAAATTCGTAAGAATTAGTAAAAATTCGTAAGATTTAAAAGTAAAGGAACAGACCTATTAAATTTTTTGTATAATTTACTGTCTCCGTGAATGTCAACATAGATTTATGACAACAAAGTGCGACGAATACCTTTAGAATTCAAAGCTTTACCTTTAGCGCTTGCCTTAAAGAATTTTTATTTGCATCAATTTAGACCTTGTGGTTATCTTTATGCAGTAAATCAGGGTTGGCCGAATAAACTACACTACATTTTCTACATCATTAACTACGCGTAGTAAATTAAATAAACTACACGCCTTATTTACTACAATTTGCTACGTCTGCTACATTGGTAGTAAATACAGAAAAATAATAGAATTCCAGTTAACAAGATTCACTTTTTTTTACTTTTCTTGTGAAAGTTTGTTCCTTGTTTTTGTGTGAACAAAAAACCAGTGGGAAAAAGTCTTTCAATGGATGTTGGGATTGAACAATGTACATTCGAGAAGCGATTTCGAATTCAAAAGCAAGCGTCCCATTTCAAATTTGACAGTTGAAGCTACGTCTGCTACAATTTGTTTCATTAACTACTTTATCTACATTTAACTACATTAACTACATAAACTACGTAGCAGACGTAACAAATGTAGTTTTTTCTAAAAAATGACAGTTCGGCCAACCCTGGCAGTAATTCATATTATTTCTTTGAAGTATTAAGTTTACTCTTAGACAAGGCGCGCAACGAAGTGGTGAAGCAGTGGCGTAGCGGTGGCATAGGAGTGGTGTGGCGATGGAAGGGCGGCAAGTGGTATGAAAGGGACTTAAGTGGCAAACAACGTATAGTGCCACGAATTCATCAGTTCTTAAAATGTCGTACCTGTTAATTCTTGGTCGTTTTTAGTTTCCGGGTAAACAAAAGTACGCAGTTGTAATGTAAAAATCCACGTCGTCGCCAGCCCCTACAATATGATATGACTAGTTTAAACTAAACCACTTCCATTCCGTTGCCGTCACCACAGCACTCCTATGCCACCTGCCACACAGTCACCACGTCACTGCCACTATCTTCTGGGCTTCTGGCTTATCTTTTTGTTAAATTATGTAGGCACCTGAATTTCAGTTTATTTTACATAATTTTGTTCTCAATAAATTTTAAAAATTATATCAAAGCTTGCTTATTGTTATGCAAACGCTTTTTCAAAGTATAGAATTATTGGAGCATAAACAGTATTTCGGAAAACAGAATTTTGCATTTACAGCATTTTGGAAATACAGCATTTTGAAATACAGAATTCTGAAATACAGAATTTTGTTCATATCGTATTTTCAAAAAATAAATATACAGAATTTTGTCGATACAGAATTTTGAAATGCGGAATTATGACCCGCTCCCTTAAAAAAAAATTAAGTCTCTAGCATGCTTGGTTTGGGACCAGTGGGCGATAAAAAACCGACCTTTAGGGGGTATGCTTTGTATTTTAGACCAAACATTCAATTTCTAAGACAAGTTTAGGTCAATTAAAAAAAACTCAATTGTCCATCGATGCCCAGAACCCCTCTAATCCCCGCGCCAATGCCACCACGTAAACTATGCTCCATTATAATCAACAGTAAGTTTTACTCAGTACATCGAGTCTAAGTGAAATGCAACGAATAATGTCACCTCCACATGCAATATGGCTATTAGCAGAATTTCTAGCAACCGATCCGAGTTCGCTATCATGTGTAATTTCGACTGCTTTTACGAATTAATGTTCCCAAACCCACAAATTATTTCACAATTGTATAAACGGGTAGAAAGCACAAATCGACTTTAAAAGACCGTTCGTTGAATTTATTTTGCATCCATTAATGTCTCTAAAGTCCTTAAATATAATGACACATTCATGATACGGAACCAACCATTGTATTTTCGCTTATTTCGCAATTTCGTGCAAGGATACACCCCGAACAAAAAAAAAAAAAAAACCAACCTTAATGTATGAATTTTCTGAGCGTTCGTGCCACTGTTAAATTACACTTTCATGGGGATCTCTGCTGAGTGCAACACTGAAAAGTGCTTCTGATATATAGTGCCACCATAGTGTATACGGTTACAGTTCTGTACAATGAACTCCATGCAACAGAAAGTGTCCGGCTTGCCTTGGCGCACGGCCACCCTGTGCGGCAAATCTGTTTGCCAAGCAAATTGCACTTGTTTATATAAAACCCATTTATATTCATTGTGTTTCCTTCTTGATTTTGTGGCTGAATCCATTTACACAATATGATGTGGTTTTCCTTTATCCTGTTATTGTGCTTGTGTTGTGGTAGTAAATTTACTCACCTCTGACAAAATTCATATATTTTAACGTTTGCCCTTTGAGTCCATATTTGTTTGGTTATGTCAAAAAAAAGTAGTATTATTACTTATATCCAGAGAAAATGTGTTGCTTGAATTTAAGGACAGTTCATGACTGACGCACATCCGGTGTAGGAAGACCAAACGTCGGAAAAAATTAACCATTTAGCGCAAGACGTCATGCTAGTTAACTATTGACTGAGAAGTTCAAAGATACATTAATTTGTGGATGTATTCGAATATTCTGCATGTGTCTGTCAAGCAACTAAGGATAAAGCTGTCCATTCCAATCCAATTGCAGCTTAAATAGATTCCTAACTTAAACAATACTTTAGCAGCTTTAACTGTTTTGAATACTCGTACATTTTAAATGTTGCCATAAATATTAGCAGTAATTGAAAGAGCAAACAATTACATTTAGTTGTAATATGTGACATTGCCTCATTAAAAACTGAATTAAACATGAATTCGCTTAATTAAAACCACCCCTACATCATTTTAATTATGCAGTGGTCACTATCATCGGCTGATGTATATGAAATTGTTCAACAAAAATAGAAATGGGCTACTGGACCACTGTTGGCGACAAATTTAAATAGATCAGAGGTATACGCCACAAATCACTTACCGCAATTTCGGGAGTTCACAGTACACCCAGTCGGTCACGTCATCCAGTCTAACCTCTCGATGCGATGATGCCAGATCCGATTTATTGCCAGCTAACACAATGGGAATGTCCTGCGAATTAAACATTAATATCATTGAATGCAAGTAAATAAAGATACGACTTGAGTGTAAGGATATACGTTGCCGCACATCCGATTGAGGGGGACGTCGTGTGATACTTACTTGGAAATCGGCTCTTTGTTCACGAATCTCCTCGAAACACTGTTTTACACACAGAAAGCTGGAGGCAGATGTTGTTGCATAAACGAGCAGGAATGCATGTGCCGTTGCTATGGACAGGCGTCGCATTGCAGGAAACTGCATATCTCCAGAAGTGTCCAGTATGTCCACCTGTTCAGATAGATGGAAAATTGGTTTCATTTTGTTCATTGAAGCGGGCAATGGGATCTGAGGGACTTTTTTTTAAAAGAACCATACTATCTGTTGAAATAATGATATTTTTCGGTAATTAAGGAGTGTCAGAGTTTGCGGATTATATTTTTATTCGGATGGGTTTGCGAGCTCAAGGAAATACAAAAATGTGAAATATTTTTCAGAATCAAAGAGACACGTGTGAGTATGGGCACTAATTGGGGTTCGATTTCGTGGAAGTGCACAAGCACATTGTCTGGCTTTAATCATTACTAGCTGTGTCCCAGCAATTTGAAATATACGCCACTGTCGTTTTTTTTATAAGAATATACTACCGCTCAAAAAAAAATAAACAAATGCAATATATTTGTTTAAATGGATATCGACTTTCTCTTGAATCCACGAAGAAGAAATCGACATTCCGATACACAGATGGATCGAAGATAGACTGTGGAACCGGTGCTTGTATATTCTCGGAGGAATTGAATATGTGTCTTCCAAGCAGAGGTTCGGGCAATCGCGGAAGGGGTCGGTAACCAACCTACACCCGCGACCCACTTAATGGACAAGCGGACCATTGAAAATGAATGAATGAATGAATGCAATTTGTTTCAAAGATTCCAAGTGGGTCACAACTTCCTTTGAAACCATACAATGAAACTAAATCTCAAAGATGACGATTTATGTATAGAGGTTGCGGCGACGAAGAGGTCCAGAAAGACACATTTCACTTCCTCTGCCATTGCCCGAGTCTCCGTCTTAAGGAACAGAACATTTGGTAATCATTTTGTGTCTTAACAGGTTTCTGAGGATATCAGGATGGCTGGATGGCTGGATAGCGTCGAGTAATAACAAGAAGAAAGGATATGAGGCTAACCATCTCTAACACCGGTTAGCCCCCATTCAAAGGGCATCACAATAGGTCCACAAGCGCCTAAGTGTGGTAGGTACAGTAGAGCTTACCCTGCTCTACCAACCCGTACACCTAACCTAACCTAAGAAAATATCTAAATATGAGAAATATGAACGTATATCGCACACAATATTGAATAATTTGTTAAGCAAAAGTTTAAATCCTTTTTTCTGCCAAGAAGAAGTCTCTGCCTTCAAGGATGTGGTTGTACTTTATTTTCTATAGATTCCTTATTAATTATTCATTATTCATTATTCATTATTCATTATTCATTATTCATTATTCATTATTCATTATTCATTATTCATTATTCATTATTCATTATTCATTATTCATTATTCATTATTCATTATTCATTATTCATTATTCATTATTCATTATTCATTATTCATTATTCATTATTCATTATTCATTATTCATTATTCATTATTCATTATTCATTATTCATTATTCATTATTCATTATTCATTATTCATTATTCATTATTCATTATTCATTATTCATTATTCATTATTCATTATTCATTATTCATTATTCATTATTCATTATTCATTATTCATTATTCATTATTCATTATTCATTATTCATTATTCATTATTCATTATTCATTATTCATTATTCATTATTCATTATTCATTATTCATTATTATTTTATTTTATTATTCATTATTCATTATTCATTATTCATTATTCATTATTCATTATTCATTATTCATTATTCATTATTCATTATCACGGACCTTGCCTTTGTTTTGCCTTTTTTTACTAGCACAGCCTTTTTTAACAACATTGGCTCTTTCTGTCTTTTTTGGTCTATCTATCAAGTTTATGTGCACTTTCTTGTTCACTGTACAATTTAAAGAATAATATCGCCGAAGCATTACTTGTACACGTATACGAGACACGAGAGTATAACTTTCCTGAAAAAGCTTCTCAATTAAGCCGTTCGGACTAGGCATAAAAATTGTAGGTTGGAGCTATCGCCCCAACTATTTATTTATCTTTTTTTTTCTGTGTCCTGTGCGCAATTGATTAAAGATATTTTAAACATTTTAAATGCGATCGATGAGAAATTTCAAAAAGCAAAAGGACCAGATGCTGAAGCTGCGGTGAAAGCGCGCGTGTCTTTTCTTCAAATGAAGGACTCAAGATCATCAAAGAAATAAATAATGTAGTACATATGTAAATGGCGCTGAAAACTTCAAATTACCTTCAAATATTGCAGTCGATGACAAAACGTCTTTTAACTGGGCTTCACTTATTTCTGCCCATGTCCTCTCTTCAGCTCTTTCAAAGCTTTCCTGAGGGACAATCGCATGTGTTCGTTCCCAAATGTTTATGGTTGTTCAGTGTTATTACATAAAAAAGGATTTATGCCTTTTTACAGTTTAGTTTTGCCTTTTTTTGATTTTCTACTTCAACAAAATCCGTTCCCTGTTCATTATTCATTAAGCGGCAAGAAATATCATGGCAAAAATTACAATGACTTTTAATTTCAGAATTACAAAGGTGTACTGTATTATTTCAGGTTTAACGATATACAAAATAAAAACTTTAAGGGCGAACATTATGGCAGGCAGCCCTCAACAAACAAATCTCTCAAGAATTGCCAATACCAAAAATGTTACGTATACGCCACACACATTTTATTTCGTTAAATTTACGGCCATCGGTGGCGTCGGTCGTCAGCATTATTTTAAATTGTAAATAGTTTCATAATTTCGTATTTTCCATGTTTGAATTTTATCCAAGAAACTATTTTTGAAAAGTTTGCGGGAATTTCCACTGCCATGGAATTTTAAGACAGCTCTCACATTGAGGCAACGAGCAGTAAGCAACTGACAATAGAAAGGACGCAATAGTATCGCTATGTTATTTTACTTTGAATTAAATTAGAGTTCTCACATACAAGCAACTCAATATCGCTCGAACGAAAAATGTTGCTGATTGCGGCAATTATTATCGCTAGCGATTACACAGCGCATGTTGAAAAGCAACAAAATATTGCTTCCTAGTAGCAACATTTGTGATTATTGCCACAGTTGCGCATATGTACTACGTTCTACATAAAGTTTTGTAAAATCTGTCGGACGATCCTGTTTTTAACACAAAATTCGTAGAAATTGTGGAAAAATATCCCTGATAGCTAAAGATTGTAGGCAATACTGCTGCTTAAAGTTGCGTATTGCTTATTGACAATTGCTAATTGCTTATTTGCTTATTAATTATTGCCTCAATCTGAGAGCCGTCGGACAATCTTGTCACATTAATGGGCACATGTGACGAAATTTTTAACTTAGTAGTGTCCTACATCAAGAGATGTGATAACCGAAAGGTTTAAAAAATACCTGAGTTTGTTGATTTGACAGATCTCAATATCTAAAAATATCTATCTATGTAAAAAAAATCCATAAGTCGAAAAAGTATTTAGTCGTATTTCTTACATTTGGAAAGTGTACCAATTCAAAGGCAAAACGAAAAGGAATTTCAAATAGGATTGACTTTCGAAACGAAATAGAGAGTAGGGTCCCAGGTTTCCATTTGCAAACAAAAAAAATAAAAATCTACCCAAATGAATGGCTGTAAGAAGCCAAACCGAAAACTGCAAAGACGAACAAGAGAAAATTGTAATGGAGTCGTAGATTGTTCCTGCTGACAATATATACAGGGTGTTCCACTTAAGATGTATAATCTTGTAAATGGAGATTTCTGAAGTTCCAGCGATAAAAAATTGTATATCAGTGGGTATAATCATTTTAAACGGTGTAACTTCTGAGCTATTAGCTACTATTACATATTTCAAAAATCGTGTCAATTTTTGACATGCTGACGTCAATATGTCGTTAGATTCTGCCTTCTTCAGATCTTTCTCAGTTAGCAACTGGCTGGGCCCGAAGAAATTGAAAATCCTATATGTACTAGTGTACAAACTTTTACAAACAAATGTTAAAAATATATTTGCCTAAACACTTGCTTTTCTGACGTTATGTACTATAGATCTTTTCGAATGATGATTTTATGGTGGAACTTAAAAAAATTACTGGAATATTAGCATCGCATTGCGAGGTCCTGAAGAAAGGAAATCCTTAGCCTTAAGTCTCCTTAGCAGCCCATTAAAGACTTTTATTGCAAACAACAGAGGGTTGGTCGCAAGATAGCCCATCAATTTCGGAAGTTATGGAAGGTCCGCTTGAGCAATCTACACCCACTACGACTACCCACTTAATAGAAAAGCGGGCCACTAAAAATGAATGAAGAAATGAGCCTCGACTCAAAGATTCGAATTAATAAGCTAAGATGGATGTGACATATGGAGCGTACTTATGTACATCATGCTCTGGATCGGAACATTTTCGACTTCACTTCAAAGGGACAACGCGGTAGAGGACCATTTTACCTTAGGTGATGTGTATTTGGAAGGGAACAAATTTGCTAGCGGGATTTTAAATTGAAAACGCCCCCTCTCCATTCTTTGAAAAAAATTGCAATTTTAAAAACAATTACATATATAGCAAAATATTTTATAACTCTAATTTTATTGCAAAATATACATAAACTAGCGGACCCGCCAAACGTTGTTTGCCTGCTCGTACATTTCCATTGTCCGTCAATTGTTCTGCAGCCGTTTTATTTAACCGATATATCCGGACTTTTTCTGTACACCGTCCTCCTTGTGCATCGACCGATATTTCCTCAGACGTGTGCCCCCGATTTGTATTGTCTAGCGTTTGAAATGTATTTTTTTGTTATGAGAGGTGTCACGCCCTTTTGTCCAATCCCGCCAGGTTTTGTAAGCCGGCTCTCACATTGAGGCAACAATCAACAAGCAACTGGCAATAGGAAACACGCAATATTATCGCTCACAGTTATTTTATATTCAATTAAATAATTAGAGGTCTCACATCAAAGCAACTCAATATCGCTCGAACGAAAATTGTTGCTGATTGCGGCAATTATTATCGCTAGTGATACACAGCGCATGTTGAAAGCAACATTTGTGATTATTGACACATTTGCGCATACTACGTTCTATAAAGTTTTGGAAAATATGTCGGTAGATCCTGTTTTCAATACAAAATTCGTTTAAGTTGTGGGAAAATATCCCTAATAGGTAGAAATGTCAGGCAATATTGTTGCTTCGATGTGAGAATAGGTTAAAATAAAGTTGCTTATTGCTTATTGGCAGTTTCTAGTTGCTTAGAAACTGCCAATAAGCAATGCTTCAATCAGGCTCAGGCAGTGTTTAGATATACCTACAGCTAGGTTCCAGAAATCGAGTAAAATCGAAATTGCAAATCGAGTGAATTCGTTTTCAGTGTTCTGCATTTCGATAGATTCGGAAACTCCGAAATTTTTTCGAAATCACAATTTCACTTTGTCTCACTTCCGAAAATTTTGAAATCGAAATCGAATACAGTGAAAAATGTAGAACATAAAAATTCATTACCGATTGCATTTCGAGTGAAAGTGAAATGTGGAACCTAGCAGATAGTGATTTAAATAACTGTGTTTTAAGGGTGGTCCCATTTTCCAATCCCACCCACACTTCGGGCGGTTGTTTGTTTGGACAATGCACATTTTTTCAACTTTAGCTCTCATGGGACACCCATAGAAATAGCATTTCATATGTATATTTTTTATACGGGAGGTACCACGCCCCTTTGTCCAATTTTGATCAAACTTTCACAGAAACACCTCAGTTAGTTCGGTAGTTTTCTAGATATACGATTTTTTTCGTATGGGAGGTGACACGCCCTTTTATGGATAAATCCACCGCGAATTTGTATATTATATTTGAACTTCAGTAAATTATTTTAAAAATCTCATGAACTTCAATGGGTATGTTACGCAGTACAAAAATGAGAAGAACTAATTTTAAAATAAGAACAAATTAATCAACATTAAATTTTGTGTCAATTATATTTTCAACTTTTCCTAAAAAAAAACGCACCTAAAAAGAGTTGGCTGGAGATGTATATCTGTTGAAGCCCAGGTCCGCCCCGGACTGTAGTATGTATCATCAAAAGTAAAGTAGCATATGAACAATAGTCATCTTTACCAAAAACGTTTCAAGTCAAGAATAAATAATTCAAGAAATGAATAATGTTTTTATAATAATCATCTATCGAATTGGGCCTACTTTTTTCGGGCATTTTTATTGGCATCACAGCAGATGCTACCCCCAGAATCCAACGGTCGAAATTAGCAGCAGCTTCTACTACACTACATCTAGACCCCAGTCGCCTCTAAAGACAGGCTTGCCTTTATTCGTACTCAGGGCTCTGATGACTTATACCTCGTTCACAATGTGGGCGTGATAACTAGACGAGAGCGAGGCGAGAATCGCTCTCGCCTCGTTCTCGCTTTAACCTCGTCCGGCAATTCACAATGAAACGTGGTACGTCGGCGAGTTTTTCTGACAACGAATAGAGGGACCACTGAAACTACAAAACCATATTGCCACTTCGATTTTTTTACAAAACAGAGCTGCACTTTTATTGCTTTTTAGCACTATTGCATGCAGTTTGAATATTCTAATAACAACCAATTCGCAGCTTCCAGGCGTCGCTATCATCAGTCCCTATAACTATCAGTAAAATACTACCGAAAAAAATTCTGTTGCTTTTTTTGAGCACTTAAACTTAATGACTGAACTCAATCTTGGTCTTAAAATGTTGCTTATGAATTATAAAGTTAGTTAAAAAAATTAAGCAATTGTTGTCTAAGGTTGAAAACTCACCGGATAAAGCAAAACGTGTTTTTTTGTTTCGTGAAACAAGAGCACATTGTTTCATATGAGGCAACACAGACACATGTTTTTGTTTTTAAGAGTTTCGGTGGTGGTTGTCGAAAATACATGCCATTGTATACAAGCATAACACACACCGAATACAACAAAACTGTTTCGAACCAGCGTCGTTGACGATAATTGCCTACTTTCTTAGAGCGCAACACGCACCAAAGAAAACAAAACATAAAAACCAAAGCAAAACAGAAAAACATGTTTCGTTGCCGATAGTTAACCTGTTGTTGTTTTTAAAATGTAAATAAGATTTGCACAACTTCATTGTCTGAGTCCGACCAACACTAGAAGCAAGTCGTAAATTCCATACCAAACGAAACAAGAAAACAAAACGTTTTGTTTTGCTTCATTCTGTTTCGCTTGTGTGTGTTCAAATAAAAAAAGATTTTTTTTCGAATCAAAAACGTGTTGTTTAATCTAGTCTACATTTTCTAGAAAATTAATTTATTAATTTTTTCCTAAGTACAACTTTTTCTGTTGAACTTCTTAGTCAATTCCAGAACAGGTTCCAATGAATTCCTATGAAAAGCATACAGTCTTACATCCTAATAAAATTTGCTCAAGAAAATGACCCCCAATAACCAAGAAATCAAAAAGAAACACACTCAAAAGATATATATTTTTATGTTTGTTTAAAGAAATACGAAATTCCCCTTTTCACCGTCATTCATTATTATGGGAAAATAAGTTCTAACATTATCGCTGATTTATTTAAAAATTTCTCAGAATAATCAAACCGTATCAAAATAATAACAAAAAAAACGATAAAAGTGCCGCCCTGTTTGCTTGAGAAAATACAAGTGGCAACCTTAAGTACATTTCTATGAAAATGGCGTCGCTTCCCACTCAGAGAGTAAATGTCATCGGTGTCTCGGGCGAGATTTTTCCAAATTTCCGAAATGGTCGCGAGACGAGGCAACGAGTCTCGCGCCATTGTGTACTGCTGCATGCATTTCCTTTGATTGGAAATTATTTGACAACTCGCGCTAGTCTCGATCTCGCTCTCGTCTCGCTCTCTCGCTGTATTGTGAATTGGCTATTAAAAATCCGATATTATTTACAAATCCTCACACCGGCTTTTAGACCCTACCAATCAAAGAAAAATAATTTCATGAAGAATTGCGCTTCTACTTTCGCAATATACTAATGAGAAGAGTTCTCTCACGGGTACGCTATAGTGAAACAAAATACAATTTAATTATAAATTACATTAGTCAGCTAAAAAGTTATACGATTTTCCTAATTTGGCTTAATGTATAAGCCACTATTCACCAAACTTTATTTTAGACTTGAATGCAATTAAATATTTCAAACACGCACTTTCAATTATATCAAATGTCATGAGGCCTACAAAATCATCTGTCACCGCTCAACAAATCCATTAATGAAATTAAAATGTATCACTACACGAGTCTGGAAAGTTCCAACCAAACCAACAACAATAAAGCAAATCCCTATACATGAGGAGACAGAGACACAACTTTCGCAGTCCATATTTTCACATTTCCCGACCTGTCAACTGTGCAAAAGAGAGATCTTACAGTCGTATGCTAACCGCGCGCCACAAGAGTGTACTCGTAGTCAGCCATCATTCCCAGCATCCGGGGATGCTCACTTTCCTGATGCGAGGCAAAATTGCACAGGAAATAATTTCAAACTAACGATCTGCGTGGGGCGTGAAGTAAGGACCTAAAAGAGCGATCAAATTAATTACTCAGCGCGTTACGTTGCTTTCGCGTCGCTCCATCATTAATCAAATTTTCCCAAGTACCATAAGGATAATCTTCATAGAAAAGATGGCGTTGCTATAATACACACTACACATGCATTATGGGAATGAACTGCGCTCATCGCCGGAAGAGTGTTACTTCATTAAATGCGAATCTGAAGTAAGTCCCCAACTATATGTAGGGAATCTGCTTCCCGTTTATAATACTTCCGCCGCTGCTGGAGCTAAGGATATCAAGAAGATGAACAAAGCACCCAGTATTCGGTATTTTCTATACTTATCCGCGGATGGCAAACGAACAGTAGAAAATCCAGCAGTGAAAGTCAATTTGTTCCTTGGCAGTATAAACCGCGATATTGACAATAAATACGGATACGATTTTTTGGGGGGAGTCGTGAGCTCATTTAAAGCAATCAGGAACACGTGTTTCTTTTCGAGAGGGATATAATATAAAAAAGGATTGAACACATTTGTAAGACAGCTCTCTTTTTCTATTGGTGTTAGTAAAATTGTGCGACTTGATGTGGGGAACACGTTTGCCATGCACAATAACTTGTGCTTTATGTTTCAAGTGTGCCAGGATAAGCTGTATGGTTAGGCCTTTATGCGATGTGGGTTTTAGTAATTTATATTTTTATTGCCAAGGATTTCCGTCAACCACTTGGTAGGCGATGTCGCACTGCGTAAGTAGGCGAAAATGTGTGCTTGGTTAATTCGCAGATAATCTGCCACTTAAACTGTATATATAGTATGTCATAAATGAAGAAACAATTATGTGCATTGTTGGCGTTGAATTTAGCAACGTGTCCTCATGTAGAAGGGTTTTTATGATTACACAGTTTATAGCTGCGAGGCATTGTTAAGAAGGAGCGTGTCTTGTAATTGAAAGTAATTTTAAGGAGTGTGTAATAACTCTTATTTGTTTTAAGAATTTTATAAACTTGTATATTCAGATGTAAATCCACATATGGCATTAGTTTTAACTTCATGTAAACCCATTCGTCCTTCGGAGTTATATTTTGGGAGGAACTCAAATTTGGTTATTCGTATGGGAAACATCTTCACAAGAAAAAAGTTCAACCCCATGGAGCGAAAACGTTTTTAGCTTTCCCTGATTATAGGCGTGTTGCTTTTGCTTATAAAGGGTTTCCCAGTTAAGCGGTATAATCCGTTAAGGGAGATTCCTGAAGTTCCGCCGAACAAAAAATTTTATGGCAGGGGGGGGGGTCCATTCTCACCACATTTCCCGTTATAGCCCTTCAAAGTAGGTGACCTCTAATTTGGAGATGTTACCACTTAGAATAGGTACACAAATTGTTTTGTACATTTTTAAAAGACAATTTAGTAGCGCATACAAGTCTTAGGCAGCTCTCAGATTGAGGTAACAAGCAATAAGCAACTATATAGTTGCTATAGCAACTGCCAATAAGCAATCAGCAACATTTTTCGTTCGAACGATATTTAGCATTTTAGCAGCTTTGATGTGAGATGAGACCTCTAATTTAATTCAAAGTAAAATAATTGTGAGCGACAATTTTGCGTGTTTCCTATTGCCAGTTGCTTATTGATTGTTGCTTCAATGTGAGAGCCGACTTAAGCACTTCCGGTACATCTGTTCAACCACAAAAAAGTTATGGCACCCTAAACTCAAATTTTTTCTCAAAATTTGTATGTTATTATTTTTTTTGTTTTTTATTATTAAATTGTTATCCTTGAGAAATTTCTTAATTTAATTTTTTACGTAGTACGATAAACAGAAGTTGTAGTAAAAGCTATTTTATGTCAGACAAAAATGGTCATAAAAGACTCGATATTTCTCCAAAATAAAGTTTTTCTTTAATAGCACCCCAGAAGAAAAGATCCATGGGTATTAGGACAGAATGGTCTGGGTGGTCAAGGATTGGGGCCAAATCGACCAGTCCACCTTTCGTTAAAAGTATGATTGAGGAATGAAGTCGCCCCGCTGCTACTGTGACAAGGTGCTCCATTTTGTTCAAAGAACATCGCCCTTCACTGAACAAGAGGACCATCTTCAAGGAGCTCCGGCAATCGTTCTCTAAGAAATTTCAGGTAGTAATGGAAAATAACTGTTTGTGGAAGATACCGTGCGGTCCTAGACCTCCTTTGAAATAAGCACACATTTTGAAGAAGTTGTTCGCAATAATGAAATTCTTAAAGTTGCTTAACATAATTTTTAGGAAATTTCTCAAGGATAGAAATTTCATAAGAAAAAATAAAAAATTTTGAAGTACACATTTTGAGAAAAAAACTTTTGAAGTACCTACTACCTACATATACAAAAATGAAACAACAAATGTTCATAATTTTGTGTTTAAGAAGCCACAACTTTTTTGTAGCTGCACAGATGTACCTACTCGATGTATGTAGGCGCAGTGGTTAGTGAAAAACACAAATTACATCTTAAGGTTTTTTCTACTGCGCCATCTCTCGCGAACGTCTGACAAACATCCGAGATTATAACTGTCCTGAAGAAGCTTCTCAATTCAGCCGTTCGGAGTTATCTGCTTCTCTCAACCGTTCGAATTCTACATTGGAATTCCAAATCCTGGAGCACTAAGACCAATCACGTTCCATTGTACTACCAAGCAGAAACCCTTCTTGGTGTAGTGGTGGAGAAACTCTGATATTATTCGTTTATTTTTATGGTCGGTGGCATAGTATTGCTGTCCTCCGCCCCGCCTTGGCTTGAACCAACGCCGGCCGCTACATTTATATACGTGGATGACTGGCTAAATTATTTTATAAAACTATTTTGGGATATGCCAATTCTTGCATTAAAGCCTCCAAGAAGTAGTATAAGTCAGTATTTGCTAGGAATACAAATTATTCAGGAACTAGCTATCCTTTCGTGGGTATTCCCAATTTAACCCGCTGAATTCGAGTCCTCTCTCAAAATTGTGACTATTATGTAGGTTGGCTCGATGACGCTTCGAAAACGAAACGAAAGTGACTGGTTCTACTAGTTTTTATTATAGTTCTCTCAACAGAAATTGCCTGGGTAAAACCCAATCGTTGTTACTCCTCGCTTCCCATTCATAAAGAAATTTTCGTTTGTGCGAAAGCAAAAAAAAAAAAAAACGTTGACGTTATTCTTTTTCGCTTATAACTATAAAAATAAATGACATTTTCGTTTCGTGCAAAAGGAAAACAACGTTTCAACGCTTCAAAGGTTTAGCTTTCCGCCCTTCATGGATTGGATCACATTTAGTTAGTACCAAATTATACAATCATTTCTCCAATTTTTTGTCCCGGGCAGTGCTTAGTATGATCATCCTCTCGGTCATCTGCCACCAACTGAAATTTAGCAGGGACAATTCCCATACGGATAGTGGAGAGACGTGTGTCTCATTTTAACTACCACAGCTACAATACCTATCAAGTACTGAAGTACGCTTAAATTCAGTCTGGGAGGATCCAATGATGACCAAATCATAAGCAAATAGTGACATATCCCTAGGTAGCCCAAAAAAAATCCACACGTTTGCAAGCTCACACTTATACTTTTATTGACATTTCAATGTAAACATCTTTTTAAATTACCAATATTTCGTAAAGCTAACATCCGACACTTGTAAGACACATTTTGGTCTTATTTTCCTTGAAGAGAAATAACCCCCGGAGGATTATATAAGCCTCATTTCTTGTACGCCTCATTTGAAAGGCAATTAAAAGTCGATATAGTTTATTTGTTTTGGTTCAACAAAATACTGATTCCTTCGATGAGTCGGCAAGTTTAAAAAACAAAAAAAAATATTTCGCATACGACTACGACCGTGTCTGTGATACATTAAAACCCAAAACTAAGTTTCCATTCACGCGTCAGCTATTCTTTGTTAAAAAGTTTTCTCTTCTGTTGCAAAAGTTATTTACGAGATTTTTTTTTTTCTTCTCCAGTTGATATTGATGGATGGTTGGCTCTTGGGTGGTAGCCATGGATTGATGTTTCAAGGGTATCCCTTTATTTCATTCCTTAATTGCTGACGAAAGTGGTTTCAAGTTACAAAAGGTGTGCAAATTAATAAATAAAAAAAGTATCGATGGTAAAAGAAAAAGTGTGCAAATTGAATTTATGTTGCAATTAATTAGGTCGGATATCGTTTTTCAGCTCTTCTATTTTTTAATAAACTAATAAAGGGAAAGTATTTATAAATTTGCAGTTGATGTCAAAACGTGAAATATTACAAAACTTCAAATCAATCAAAAGTAGTATCGTTTTTGACCTCCATACATACAACAAGTCGAACTCTTCCTCGAGATATGCTACAACATTTAACCCACCATCCCTATGACGCATTGGCATTCATTGGTATACAAAAGACGTAAAGGCCATTTAAAGGAAACGTAAGTGACAGGTTTAATAAATCTCTTGCTTGATTTCCGGTACTAATGTTACGAAATAGCGACGGTTCTTCGTTTTAGGATGGAGGCAATATTTCTCTTATGGCCGTTTTGCTTGCAAGCAAGTGGTATTATTCATTAGCTACCGTCGGAAGCTTAAACCTGACAAGACTTGCGATATGCTTTTAGAGTTCGCCGAATTGATTTATGTTCAGTTATTGGCTGGGGTTCGCTAATTAAATCCGCGATGGTCAAAAAAGTATTGCATTAATACAGCCATTGCTCCAATGCTAAATTTAATAAATAATACACTTCTTCTCTTTCATTTTCCAAGGATTGGCTGCCTATTAAGATACTTTTCACAAGTTTGATGAGATTGCTCACTCCATTTAAAAAAAATTGTTCCCAGCCATAGTGAAACTGATGTTGCCACCGATTTTAATACAATTATCTTCGAATTTTTGCCAAACTTATATAGATAGATTATAAGTCGGGTGAGCCTTCATGGGGCTCTGGCACTGCGGCCTCTTTAAAGGAGCCTAATGTGTCTTCCCAGTTGAGGTCCTAGAGCAATCTTTTCATAACGGAACGGAGACAGTCAGGAAGACGATGATCTTCTCTGGGGGTATGTCAGCAAGGTTTGGTGAAGTGACGATTTCCTCGCCAAGGATAGTCTTTCTGGGGCGAAAGAGAACCGGACATTCCATAAGTACATACATAAATGTAAAGAGAGCATTCGTCACTTTCTAGACATAGTCTACATGTAGGGTCCGGTACGACTCCAATTCCAAATCTAATGAGGATGTTTTTTCATGAGGACATGTCACGATCCTCAGGGTATTTTTTCCAGATTAATAAGGTAATGGGATTTTCTGAAGTAGAATTTTAGGAAGAATTGACTGGTGCAGTTCTGTCTAGGTGTTTTAAGTGGAACTTCGTTGGATTCGATTTGAGCCAAGCTTTTGTTGTGATTCCTGAATTGGTTTTTACTGACACTACAGGACATGAACCATGGTCCGATAAATGGCATTGACGCGCCCGACTTTAGCCAGTGAGTCAGCTGTTTCCTTTCCAGCAAAACCATTGTGGGCTGGAATCCAGTGAAGAATGACTAGGTCCTTTTTTGTAAATTATTCGTAGATGGCCATTTATATTACCGGGACCAGCTTTGATTTTATGCTAGATGAGTCAAGGGCTTGGAGAGCTTGGCTGGCAGGTGTATTCGTGTATTAGAACTTAAATTTACTGTAGCGCAATGGTTAAGAGCAAGGACTTCAGCCTGGAATATGGACGAGTTTTTGCCAAGGCTGACTGAATAGTTCGCTTAAGGCGATTCTCCATAAATGCCAGATCCAGTACTTAACTCCTTCTTAGAACAGTCTGTGTTCCAGGCTAGTTCAAGTTGTGACGGATCGGGTTTGTATTTTTCCCAGTCTTCCTTTGGAGAGTGGCGCAGTAGCGCAGTGGTTAGTGTGCTGGACTACTGTGCGAGGGATCCCAGGTTCGATCCCTGGAAAAACACAAATTACATCTTAAGGTTTTTTCTACTGCGCCACCTCTCGCGAACGTCTGACAAACATCCGAGAGTATGACTGTCCTGAAAAAGCTTCTCAATTCAGCCGTTCGGACTCGGCATAAAAAATGTAGGTCCCTTCCATTCGTCGCAAAAATAGAAACTCACACAAACGAATGGTTGCGAGAAGCTAGGCCTAGGGTGTCTACCTTTGGAGAGTTTATGATAGAGAAATTTTTATGAAAGCCATATTCCGATAGTACGCGTCATCTAGGAACATATACTGAATGAGTTTTCAGGCTCCTTAGTGACAAGCAAAGACAGATGACCTCCATGATAGTGATAGGAATAGGGGTCAATGTTTTTCGAATGGAACAGACGAAATCAAATCCATTTGAATGTGTGTTTGAATTGGTAATAGACCTAGGATGGCATTCAGTGCAGTGGTCGGGGTGGAGCGTAGACACTCCGTCATACGGTTCCCAGCTATACGTTGTTCCCGTTCTAGCTTTTTGATTGTAGTGACTTCGTTAGTCTTAGTTCACCAGACCATGGCAGCATAGGTGATCGCTGCTCTTACCACAAGTGCGTATAATCAATCATCTGGGGTTTAAGACCCCAATTGTTATCACAGACTTGACGGCAGATCCAAAGGGATCTCATGTCATCTGATGTTTTGATTTTGATAATATCAAAAACAGGTACCTTCACTCTTTCTCTAACAACGAGAAATATATAGGTTTAATTCAATGAAGTGTCTATTACATTATTTTCCTTTAAACCTTATAATATGTATTTATTAACAAAAAAGCACCGAAATCGCCCTAAAACCCGATCCGAAAATTACCGAAAAATGCACCAAATCCCTTAATGAAAAACCATACTTTGTGCTTATTAACAAACCCCAAAATGTTTCAAAAACCTTTCAAAAACAATTCAAAATGCCCCAAAAACTATCCTTGAAACACGATGACAAAATGCTCGCTTTCGAAGTGTAGACAGGTTAGCTGTATCAAGCCATCCTGAATCTCAACTACGAGAGAGACACCTTTTCATCGAAAATCATCATGAGCGACTAAGCCCATTTCCATCTCTGAGGATATTTCAATAAGCAAAATTGTCGCTTCTGGGGCAACGAAAAATCGCATATAACCAGTTCTGACAGATTCTGGGAAATTTCCCTTTTTGAGGGAATATTTGTACTCGAAATGAGCTAAAAGGGAAAAAGGGAAACTTTCCGTTTTCCAGAACAAACAAAAGGGAATTTTTGTTCTTTGAAACTTTACTTTAATTTTCGTGTTCGACTTCAGGAAGACAATTTATTTTATACACCTGACTGCGTCCATCAACAAGCGCTTGTATTGACACAAAAAGAAAGAAGTCCTGGGGCCAAATAACATAAAATGAAAACGTCTCTGTCTATTATTTTTATTATTATTACCACAGATATGATAGATCAATGTTCACTGTTTTGTGAAAACGTAAGTGGTTTTCGTTTCGTATTTTACAGAATCCCACCCCTTTTTTTGCAATAACTATAATGAAGACTGACTACCCTATCCTAGCCTTTTATCCTAGCCGATAAAAGCCGATTAGAAAGGTTTAGGCTAGGAAGTTCTCCACTTTTTTTTGTAAAGTTTATGGTACTGCTGTAGATGATTTTTTTATCTCTTTCGGGTCCAGTTGGTCCCTGGAGAAGATCTTCCTTCCAAATTCGCATATAATGTTGTTTCGTCTTCTCTCGTACATAGCATGCTCTCCGCTGAGTTGGCAAGATTTATTTAGCTTAGGTAGTATTTTGTAACCCATGATGTCCTATAATTAATCCTATACAAGGTTTCTGATATCATGTCTGCTATGGGCATTGTTAAACCTGGGATATTCTCCCATTATGAGATACATTTTGTATGTTCCGAACATTTTATGGCTAAGTTTTTAGCCAATTTGGGGGTATATCAGAAAAATTCCGATCCCGCGAAAGGGGTTTTGGAGCATATTGTGGCCAAATCGACTGCTTTTCGTTTCCTTCGAAGAATTCATGGCCAGGAACCCACCATAAATTTGGTTCTGTTCCCGAGGCTAAGGTCAGTTTCAAGACTAGCTGCCAGATCGGATAGTGATATCTAACAGATAAAGTCTAGGATAGCCTATCAGCCAGTTCAAGTGCCTGTTAAAGCCTTTAGGCAAATATTTATTATAAGTGGTTGGAAAAAATATTGTTTCAGATAATTTTTTTGTTGACGAGCGTAAATTGCAGCCACAACATGGATTTATTTGAATTTTTAGAAAACTAATTTTTACATCAGTCTCTATGCGAAAAGTAGTTGGAACAATTTGTTCATGAATCCTAATAAATATTCATAATACATAAACACTATGACAAACAAGTTGTAAATAAATAATTGACAGACAAGAATCTTAGAAACTAGTATCACAGGGATTTTATTGCCACACTGATACTCCTTTACCTGTCGGATAGCGTTCTGTATTCTGTGTCTCATAATATTATCCGAAACTTTTTCCGGAACCTTTGAAGCTGGCCCTAAGCCTTTGAAGGGTGTTGAAATAGGCATAGTGGAATACACTAAGGTTTTTCCCCATAGTTATTGAGGCAGTTTTGTTTGTTTCGTAATTTTTTTTTTGTTTTCCTTTGTAAAATATGTGTGGGAAAATCTGAGGTACTTTTTTGAGCCAGGCGAGGGAAAAAAAGGGATTTTTTTGGCACTTGCGTGGGAATTCTTATGACAAAACACTGGCAGCACTGCATATAACCCACGAAGAACTATTACATCCGCTCAAAGTTACTGCATGGTCTTCTGATAACGCTGGAGGCGTCATTGGGCCTTATTTTTTCGAAAACGCCACGGAGTGGATGGCGGGCCCTACAGAGCCATGTTAAACGACTTTCTCCTTCCTGAATTGGGGATTTGCACTTGCCGGCAAAACTCTGGCCAATCGCTGTTTCTTTGGGTTCTCATAGAACAAAGGAGATATTATATAAGACCTTAATCATCCTCTTAAAAACCTCTTGGCACGCTTTGATAGAAAGAGTGATTTTCTGTCCAGTTTGTATCGACGAAGTATGGAGGAGGAGATTCAACGACGAACTTTACGGGCTATATGGCGACGTTGACCTAGTCAAAAAGCTCAAAATACAGCGGCTGAGATGGCTGGGTCACGTGGAGCGTATGAACAACAACGCACCAGCCCGAAGAGTCTTTGAGTCCATCTCTGAGGGACAACGAAGCAGAGAAAGACCCCACCTCAGGTGGCGCGCACAATTGGAGAGCGACCTCAACCAACTTGGTGTGCGTAACTGAAGGCAGCTAGCTAGGGACCGAGCTGGCTGGAGGGGCTTATTGGTTGAGGCCGTGGTCCACCCCGGACTGTGAGCGCCATCTAAAGTAAAGTAAAGTAAAGTAAGACTTATTGTAGCGCGAGTCTATGTCAATAAAACTCAGGCTTATGAAGCCTTCAAAGAGATATCCGTCAAGAATAAGAATTTCAAAAAAATTACAGCCAAAGAATATCGGGTGGCAACTTTTGCGTCCCTCTTTCCTCTTATATGCAAAACAGTTGCACATACCACGAATGGTGTTAAGATAATCCTGGAAAAGGAAAAAATCCTTAAACCTAAAAAATAGTCGACTTATGTACATACAGTTGACCATATAAAATCTGATTGGTAAATCATATGCCAATTAAGTATTTTAGCAATCCCCAATCCATTTATAGCAACCTACTACGAGTACGTGGTATCACGTACCAAGCTGTTCCGTGAAAACCAATTACAGGATATTAATTAAGAAATGACTGTTCACATTTTAATTTTACACTCGTGCTCAAAATGTAGATACACTTTAATTTCTCTGCAAAACGGCGACACTTTGATTGGAAAAATATTAACGACGCAACATGCTTGACGTGCCTCCTTTTATTTAATTAGGCAAACAGGACCGCCAGAGTTTCTGCCACGTCTTGCCTATAAGTAAACCAACAATCTATGCAGAGGGAAAATATTGAATCCTCAAAATGTTACGAGCGTATTATATAAACAACGAAGGACGTTGTTTTTCAACAGAATAAAGAGAATACAAAGGCAATTACAATTCTGCTCGGCTAAACGCCGCGCCGGATTTATTAAAACGCAAAAACAAACACACTGAACGCTGTCGCTGACTAATTAATGCCGCCCATTGTTAACAGCAGTTTTACGACGCTGATTTCGTATATCTGCCCAATTTGTAATGCCTTATGGCGGCCATAAATCGATACAGGTGTACTCAGGATATACAGAATACACATAGCAAAGCAGACAAACACAACACGAAACGTTTGCCATCGGTTAGAATGCTATATAAATGGAGGAGCAGCATTGTATGTGTCGAAATGTGTGCCATGACTGGCGCCCAACAAGGGCTCGAGGTCTGCGATGATGTTTTCCTTTTCATAAGTAATAACTATGTCAAAACAAGTGAAGAAGGAATTATTTCTAGCATAAAAGACGAGATGTGTGTTTTTTTTTGGTTCGTGTCGGCTGAAGGAGCACATATAGAAAACTGAAAAAGTCCTTCAAGAGCTGCAACTTGATTATAGTTTTGCAATTCTTTAAGTGTTTGCTATACTTGGGTGATCTATTTAACGGAACTCTGTCAGTGCGAAAGTTAGCTGCAGTTGAGTGGGAAAAATGACAGAAAATTAGGTTATGGGAAGAATTTTGATATTATGCACAAAGTCGAAGCAATCGATTATCTGTGAAAGCGGATAATCGTTATACTCAAGCGTACAGCAACTACTTCAAAGGGCTACATGAAATTATGCCCCAATGAAAAATGGCCCCAAACTGAAAATGAAAAATCACCCCAAAAATTTACATGAAAGGCAACAACAACAGAAAATTGCGTAAAATTCTGCGAATTGGGGTGACAATTCATATTTTGGGACCTTTTTTCATTTTTCAGTTTGGGGTAAAATTTCATTATGAAAAATTACCCCAAACTTTTATAACACGAAATTCGACCCCAATGAAAAATGGCCCCAAACTGAAAATGAAAAATCACCCCAAGATTGGGGCTTGGCTTCATAATGAAAAATGGCCCCAATTTCAAAATGGAAATAACGCCCCAAACTAAATGAAAAAAAGCCCCAAAATATTCGACAAATCATTCAATAAAATTACTCACGGTGTAGTGTATTAATCACAGTCTTTATTATATTAATTATACACTTCAATTGTATCCTCAACATTTTGCCTACAACAAGGACATTTATAACTGGCCTTTCCATCTACTAAGGCATCAGCTAATAATTTTAAATTGCATTCCCTGCACAGTTTAAAATGCCTGCATGGTAAGCATACAATGCAGGGTGGTAGATCCTGGCACACAACACAATAACATGGGTCATTGTGCAGTTCTTTTGAACACGATGGCCCAGGACCAGGATATTCTTCCTCATCAGGTTCTTCGTTTGCAGAACCCTCATCTTCAAAAATATCGTCATTAGGAACCATATCAACGCAAATTTTGTTTTCTTCAAAAACCATACGCGAAAGATATGATGCCGTCGTTATTTTTCCCTGTTGAAGCAGAAGATTTGCTTCTTCAATTCTGGCGTCTCTATCTGCATACATTTTTCGCTTCTTTTGGGCAGAAGATCCTCCACTATTAGCCAACATTTCAAAGGATCGCGCTTTGAAAAACTCTTCATTGCGGATAACTTTGACGAATTTAAAAAAGCTGCCGTTTTTTTCAGCCTGCCGTCCCAAAACACCATTGTATGCCTCAACGGCAGAAGTCGTTCTAGTGCTTTGGCCATGCACACTAAAATTCTCAAATCCAACCTGCATAAATACGAAAAAAAAGCAACATTGTATCTGTGACTTCGAGTTAAGTTTTAAGAGATGAAATTACTTTCTTCATCCATTGCATATCAAAATATTTTAAAAATGGACCGAAACTGCCTGTGCTATCCATCATTCCTATTTGTGATCGTATGTCCTGATAAGCGCTCGGGATATGGGATGGTGGTAATAGAGGTAGAGCCATTATTTTATGGTACTGCGTACTCGCACTTTTTGAACCTCTTATGTATGCGAGTAGTGTCTTTCTTCGGCTTATATTTCGTCTTATCGCTTGACAATAATGAAACCTAAAAAGTACTTAATGAAATATTGAATAAAATCATAATTTGTTCAACAATATACCAGCATCCAATATTTTTTGCTTGTGGGAAAATTGTTTTTACCGCCTGTCTCATTCCATTTTCAAAGTCGGTAATAAAAATTGATGGAGTCATATCAAAAACGTTGTCTTTTATATACTGCAATACATTTATGTAGCACTGCTTTGTTTTCTTTTCCATCAGTATAAAAAAGATTGGAAATATCTAAAAAATAACGGAAAATTTCTAAATCCTAGAAAATTTGGCTAATAAGAAAATAAACTTAAAAAAAAAATAAGTTTTTGAGAATTAAATTTAAATTCAAATTTAGATAACAAACTTAAAAAAGTTTAGTTTTTGAGAATTTGAGAAAAGAAAACTAAAAAAATCGCGCGATTTTTATAGTTTTCTTTTCTCAAATTCTCAAAAACTTAAATGTAGATAACAAACTTAAAAAAGTTTAGTTTTTGAGAATTTGAGAAAAGAAAACTAAAAAAATCGCGCGATTTTTATAGTTTTCTTTTCTCAAATTCTCAAAAACTTAAACGTAGATAACAAACTTAAAAAAGTTTAGTTTTTGAGAATTTGAGAAAAGAAAACTAAAAAAATCGCGCGATTTTTATAGTTTTCTTTTCTCAAATTCTCAAAAACTTAAATGTAGATAACAAACTTAAAAAAGTTTAGTTTTTGAGAATTTGAGAAAAGAAAACTAAAAAAATCGCGCGATTTTTATAGTTTTCTTTTCTCAAATTCTCAAAAACTTAAACGTAGATAACAAACTTAAAAAAGTTTAGATTTTGAGAATTTGAGAAAAGAAAACTAAAAAAATCGCGCGATTTTTATAGTTTTCTTTTCTCAAATTCTCAAAAACTTAAATGTAGATAACAAACTTAAAAAAGTTTAGTTTTTGAGAATTTGAGAAAAGAAAACTATAAAAATCGCGCGATTTTTATAGTTTTCTTTTCTAAAATTCTCAAAAACTTAAATGTAGATAACAAACTTAAATTTAGATAACAAACTTAAGAAAGTTTAGTTTAGTTTAGTTTAGTTTTTGAGAATTTGAGAATTAAATTTTCAAAAACTTAAATTTAAATATCAAACTTAAAAAGATCTCACCTTATTAAAATATTCCACGTAAATTATTAATAATTGTTTAAAGCAACCCTGTGGTACAATTTTAAATGTCGCGTCCATTAACAGTTTTCGGCCGCCTTCAGGAATGTTTTCCTTTACAAGGTCAATTGTTTTTAACGAGGAAAACAAGCAAAAAGCATAATTTTCCTCCAGTATACACCCCGTATAAAATGGTCGTGGATCGATTTCGTCCTTTGAAACCCCAAAACCTTTCCAAACTTCCTCCAAATCAAAAGCTTCAATTACCTGAAGCGGTGTAGACGGGGAAGTAATAAAACTTTTGCTGACCAAATACTGCAAACCCCTTTGTATTTTTGAAAAGGATATGTTCGCAGTTTCTTCCTGGTGTCTACATTCGTTAAAGTTAATGTTGAGAGTCAGTCAGATTGGGATATATGATATAGTAAAATATATTACTCACCTTTCACAAACACGCTGAAATGCATTTCTAATTCCACCAACAGCACTTGTATTACCCCCGCCGAGCATGGCAGCCGTATCAGAACAATCTTTTTTTATTTGATTGAGAGCTTTTAACTCTTCAAAAATTTTTTCTTGTGTCTCATGGTTATGGTCCACATAATTTTTGGCACGGACACATGTTCCTTCGGGCATAAGGTTAACCCTCGCTTTACAAAAATCTTTAAAGCACGCATATTTCACAACATTTTTATATACTGATTTTTTTTTGTATATCATTTTTTGTTCAATCACATATAGTAATTCACTATTCCTTTTTTTACCACAGAATTTTTCGCACTGCATTTTCTTTTTTTTTCAAATAGGTATAGAAAGAAGGCCCGACGACTAAACTCAGTTCAACTAATTGTGAAAGTGATTGATCTGGTTTGCCAATCTGATAGTAAGCGCAGCTTGTTTTGCTTCTCAAAGCTAAAGCCACCGTTGTGATAACAGTTTCTTTTGTTGCATTGCAATTGCATTCACACTCGTGTCATTTTTCTTGTTTTGGAGTTATTCATTCATTGTTGCAAAATTTCGTGTTATAAAATTTGGGGCCTTTTTTCATAATGAAATTTCACCCCAAACTGAAAAATGAAAAAAGGCCCCAAATATATGAAATATCACCCCAATCTAGACTTTTTTGTTGTTGTTGCCTTTCATGTAAATTTTTGGGGTGATTTTTCATTTGTGGTTTGGGATCATTTTTCATTTTTTGTGTAACTCGTCGAATTTTTGGGGCTTTTTTTCATTTAGTTTGGGGCCTTATTTCCATTTTGAAATTGGGATCATTTTTCATTATGAAAAACAGCCCCAATTTTGGGGTGATTTTTCATTTTCAGTTTGGGGCGATTTTTCATTGGGGCCAAATTTCATGTAGCCCTTCAAAGTTCATCTTCACCACTGACACCTTATGTATTGCCACGGGAAATTATTTGAAGACAATTTTGTTTTATATCCTTGACGAGCCTTTGGCAACAATTCAAACGTCTTTTTTTATTGCATTGCGTTTGGGGTGTAGTAGGCAAGGCACCAAATGCCTGTCAGTGTTCGGCATCGCGAGGGATTTTGATACATCAATAGAGGGTGTGACTATGTAAGAAAAGAACCCCTAATTTCATCGAAGTGATATGGTAAGCTTTTAAGGGACGTTCTAACCGGAGGTGTCACTTTGAATTCCATGGCATTAAGCGTTTATCTTTGTTTGGCGTATACATTTGCGTCTCTAAAAAAAGAGGTAAAAGAAAATGTGGCTTTCCGGTAAAACACTTTTTTGCAGGAAAATGATCAAAGACCTTGTCGCAAAATGTCGACATCCATTATTCCTAATTTCCTACCGGAAATCGGGTTTTGTCGATAAGGTTTCAGATGTCACGAGCAAGTCGCAGTTCGAATGGAATATATTTTAAACACGGTATTGAGTAAAATACATATTCGGGAATTTAAGGTACATTACGCACTTAATAAAGCGGAGATTTCTTTACGTGGCGAAAATCAATAAGGACTTTTCACTCACCCACCCTTTCATTTGTGCTGCTTCTGCAGAAGTTGTTGTATGGCAGACCAAGCCTTTGCGCATGTCTGCCTAATATGCAGTGTCCGGAGATGACATTACCGACTTTTGGGATGCTATATCTCTTAGGTCGCATCAGGAGCTCCTTGGATCTTTTTGTATCCAGAGTTGGCAGTATCCTAGATGTTTCCAACTAGCAAAGCAAGTGCCTGCTGCACCCGCATGAATTCCTATCCACACTAGAGGAGCCTAGCCTTGCTAGTTAATCTGCTGCACAGTTCTATGGGATGTCATAGGTACCAGGAACTCAGGAGAGGGCTGAATTGGGTATTGTCCCAGCTATCTCCTTAAGTAATACGTGGCAATCTTACACCGCTTTAGACCTTGTTTCGCTGGATATTAGGGTTTTGATTGCAGCTTTATCAGTGTATATGACGATATCCTTTTGTGATATAACGAATTAATCGACAGTCGCGCTGCAGCTTGACGAATAGCTGCGATTTCGGCTTGGAAGACACCACAGTATTTCGGAAGACAGAAGAAGAGGCTCAGATTTAGTTGTTCGGAGAAGACCACGTGAATATTGACAGCGATTTGTCGTGTAGGACATTGTCCTGTCCGGTATTTCATGAGTAAAGCCTTTTTCGAAGTTGATTAGACAGTTGAGTAGACAGGTAGTAATGGGTAGTAATGGGCAAGGCGATACTCTGTAAAAGGATGCTGCCATGTCCAGTCAGTTTCCCTCTTCTGTGTTCCCTTTCCCTTAGTCTCATTGTCACGTTTTTGGCTTATTCTTTGCTGACGATGTCTAGCGGAAATATGTTAAGCATATAGTTAGTAGAGCGGCTGTCGGAGGTGTTCTCAGTGCACTCGTGATGCACAAGCATGATACTGTGATATGTACCACTAGGGTAAGGGTCCACGGGCAAATTGGAAACTGTGAGATAATTAAGGATACGCCGAAATAATCATCAACTTTACGAACGACCCTAATCATACTTATGGAGATTCGTCAAAGAACAACCCGAGAAGCCCGCTGTAACTTCGGATTGGCCAAATAAAGGCGGGTTCAATACTCCAGAGTCCTAACATGACGAAATGTATGCTCTATAAAATTTAAATTATTCTTAACAGTACTATGGATGAATGCCAAGAAGGTTGAGCTGATACTGGTCTTCTTTTGAAAGAAAACTTATTCCACTGATTTTAGATCCGGTGTGCGAGGAGTGCCAATTGAGGAGAAGATACAACCGAGAACTGCGTGAGCTGTACAAAGATATTGATGTAGTCCTAAACGTCAGAGCACGTCAACACTACCGAGTCACCAAGCTCGAGGCAACAAGAAAGACTGACTTAGGCCAGCCATGACCTCTTGGCTATCTCGAATATCAATTTCTACATATCGTTGACTTTCCAACTCTATAGGTTATTTCAAATTCCCATTTTATTTTTTTTATTTTTTTATTTTCAGGTTCAAAACGGCGCTTTAGCGCTACTTCCATTTCCTGGCAGAATGTGACGAACCACCCACTTAGGCAACCAAACAATATACTTAAGAATGACGTAAGCTGGATTTTTAGGCAATGAGAGCACGGCATCCGGCGCGGCGGTTCCAAACTCGACAAAAATCTGACTATTCGTGAATTTGTGTCCATCGCCATACCTGAGGAATCTTCATGGTAAAAACCTAAACCAATTTCCCTAGAACCTAAAAATGTTTTCAATTTTGTTTGAGAGACCAACCTCCCTCAAATTTTCGAAGAATTATCTTCCAAGGTGTGCGTAGTGGCTAAAGCGGCCCATAGACACCACACTTGTGTCTGCACCGATGTACTGACACCGGTGTAGCATTCCGCCATACACATCACACCGATCGAGACACCGACACCAAAAATCAAAAACTTTTGATTTTACTCGCACCGTGTCTGACACCAAAATCGGTGTGCGCACCAACTCACACACAGCACTCATTTTCGTACACCGAAACCGGTGCAGACACAAGTGTAGAGTCTATGGGCCGCTTAAGTGGTTAGTGTGCTGGAATAGTGTACGAGGAATCCCAGGTTCGATCCCCGGAAAATGGGATTACGGTTTTTTTTCCACAGCGCCACCTCTCGCGAATGTCTGACAAACATCCGAGAATATAACTGTCCTGAAAATCCTTTTCAATTCAGCAGTTCGAACTCGGCATAAAATTGTAGGTCCCTTCCATTCATCCCAAAAATAAAAACGAATGGTTATGGCAAGCTAGGCCTAGGGTGCGCCAAAAATTTTTTTTTTTTTTTAATCTTCCAAGGTGATTCCTTCTTTTCCGAGAAATAGTTTGTCATTCACTATGTCAATGTCACATCTATTGGTGGTCTTAGACACTCAATCGTTTCATTTGTGGAAATTCTGCTCCGTTTTTTGGCCAGAACGTCGGCCCTTTCGTTCCTCAATATTACAGTTACTGGGTAATGTATATCCAACACAATCTGACTTGTTACTGCGCCGATAATTCTCTGGAGCATTGTGCGGTACATCCTGACTAAAGTTCTGACTATCAATGTAGACGATATTCTTGTTGGATGGCGCAACAGGCGTGTCTGTAGACACCCTAGGCCTAGCTTCTCAAACTTGGATACTTTTTCTTAAAACTACATAAAACTACCTAAGCTACTTAACCTAAATTAAGGGAGGAATGCTACCTAGGTAACGCACCGGGCCGGGAGAGCGTGTCTGCCCTCACCTCTTCCTCAAGCCATTATAATTTGGTGAACTGCTTTAAAGTATCGACCGTGTCCCTATCCGCAATTGCGGTATTAAAAGAGAGGAGCTCCTTAGCATTGGCGGCGTACCCGTCGTGGATGAGCCGCTTATCCCTCGCGCCGCGGTGGCTGTGGTATACAATACCGGCACAACATCTTTACTTTGGACTAACTCTTTCGTGTCTTCATGAAGAAATGCTTCAGGCGGAACAAAACCCAGACCGGAGCGTACTGTCGTGGTACATTAAAATCGGGTAATAACCACGCGAGATCAGATTATTAGCGTTGGCCATCGCCCTTGCAACGTGCCTTCGAATCACCTTAATTAGGAAATTGTCAATCTTATTTAATCGAGCCCCAGGGTCTTGTTGGAATAATATTTTATGTACTCAGTCTCGGGAGTTCTAAACAACCCTAGGCAGGTCCTGAGACACTGTCTCTCAACCAACCGAATCTTTTTCATATAGGAAGGCGCTTTATTGAACCAAATGGGTCCAGCACACTAACCAGAGCCACTGCGCCCACAAACTGAGCACCCATTCCATTATATTAAGAACGCCTGTAAATTACCATAAGTTTGGTACAATACAGTTGTCTTCTTACGGTTTCCAAAAAAATACAAATTTTCTGTCACAGATCGTTTATTTGGCGAAGAATCGCAGGACACTCGAAAAACTCATCCTCAATAAAGTCGGTCAAACTCCATTTAACTCGCAATCACCGAGAGAATGGTTCCTGGTACTTTGGTTACTTTGAACCGACTCACCAACGTTCAACGTTCTCTGCCCTCCAGCTACACTAAGAAAAAAGGAATTTAGGAATTCCTAGAATAATTCATTTAGACAAAACAATACCAAGCAACCAAGCAATATGTAAGTGAATAGCTGTCAGTTGTCAATGACATAAAGCAGAACAGCAGTGCCTCCGATACTACCGCTGTTGCTGCTGTTGTTTTAAGCACTAGTCCTGAATCAACCATAATCCCGTGATGAGACTAATTCCAAATTAATGATCCTTGCTAATCCTTAGCTTACTCTGATGGCACAGCCCCAACCACACAATCAATCCGTTTTACAATGTTTTTCTTTGCAACCCACACCCACCGCCTCCGCCGCCGCCGGTACCTAAACTCCCAACAAGGACATACTTTAAGTACCCACTTGTTTGCACAATTTTCATCTAGATATAACTTTCAGCATAAGCTACACGGTTCGGTTTTTTTTTGTGCCCGATATTTTTCTTCGTAAAAAGGATTTAAACTTGGTGCAGCCAGCGATTACTTATGCATACAGGAATAGAGAAAAACAGTACATGTGGATGTGGTAAAGGACTTACCTTCAACGTTACTCCTCCGAGGTCGTATTCCCTATTATATAGATCCTCCACTGTTGCTCGGTACTTGTCTGTGTAGGTCTTAAATAGAAAACGCTTGAGGATGCAACTTTTCCCAACCCCAGCACCGCCGAGTATCACCAGTCTTATGCGTTCCAGGTCTGACATTATTAGATAATCGCTATTTTTTCACCTTATTTCACTTGGAGTGAAACTTGAGCGTAGGAATCACAATGTCGGACGTTTATTAGCTCTAAGTGTGTATACTTGTTTTGATTAAATATGCTTTTGTGGGAATCTCGTTTGGCTCGTTCAGCTGGAGGTGTATACTTTCTGTTTGCCCTTTTCTTGTCTGGCTGAGGGAGGACTCTTGATGACTTCTTTAATGTGCTCTTTTTGTAGCACAATTCCACTGATAGATTTTGTTTCTAAATTTAAGTGTTGCCATTGCAAATATACTGAAAGTAGATGGAAGGGAAGTTTTTGTTAAATTTTTTTTTGTAAGGCAAATTTATTGTTTTAGCAAAATAGCCTTAAATGAACAACATTATACATCTGTCAAAAGAGAATACGAAAATAAATGAGATTAAAATGTTCTACTAACTTGATTAATGAGTTGGGCCATTAGAGGGCGGGCGTTGATATGTATAGTAAAATTGTGAAAATAACCCAAAGGCATATGATATATTTAGGGCGGCGGCGAGAGACATCCTTACGAAGTGGGGTGTTCGCATTAATGTAAGCTAAAGATGACAAGCAAAAGTCTCATAAGTTGCAAATCTGAATGTTTGTAATAAAAAATACCAGCTGTGTGTGAAGCAAGCTACATTCGTGGAAGGAAATTGCCTCCATCTGTACCTGAAGCTGCGTAAACATTATTTTCTCTGAAACCAGCACACTTTCAATTCAGTTTGGGAATGTATCCGTAGTTTGCTCTCAGAAAGATAATCCGAAACGTTTTTATTTTTAGATCTGCAGTTTGAGTCTGCTCTAGAGGGAGGGACCGTAATCTACGAGCTATTTCAAGACTCGTCGTAGGTATAGGTACCTAATTAAGCTTTGTTTAATATATTAAATACCATAATGTACTTACTTTTTAAAGAAACTTTCTCACCAGTTCCGAAAGATTGAATTGAATGTTGGTGATAATATCAGTCATCCCCATTGAACGCAATATTCTGCATTTTCTTTTGAATATATTTTGATTGTTTACAGTTTCTTCACATATACCTACATATTTTCGTATATTGGCTGCAATGATGCACGGATATATTTTTTTCTATAAAGGGATTTCCTGTTTTAGAAATGTTTTAGCTGCAAGTTCTACTATTATGTATCCGTTTTGAAGAGGTGAACATTTTTGACTAAACACATTTTTTTTTTGTTTTATTTTTTTATCAGCTCTAATTTTCCAAGCAACTTTGTTTTAAAATATTATATTACTGTGTAAGTCCGGATAAAAAAACAAGTATGGGACAGAACCTACATCAATCTAAGACAAGGCGCGCACCGAAGTGGCGTCGCGGTGGCGTAGTGCCCAAGTGGTTGGTGGAATCGCTTAGGTCTATAATAAAGTTTTGTTTTTGGTGTTATTTTACTACTTTTTGCGAAACTTAGCACCTAAACATATTCTCCGACAGTTTGAAATATTTAGGGCCAGTTTCAAGACTAGCTGATAAAGTCTCGGATAGCCTATCTGAAATTTATATATCAGATAAACTTCAGCTTTTGGTTTCAAAGGTTTCAGATAATGATATCTGACAGAAATAGTCGCGGATAGAGTATCAACCGGTTCAAGTGGCTGTTAAATCTTTTATTCGGAAGATAAATAAAATACTTTGATATTTGAAGTGATTGGAAAAAGTTTCAGAGCATTCTTTCGTTGATGCTTGATGAGCGGAGAGAGCAGTCACAAGTGCCCTAACATGGATTTGCTTGAATTTTTAGAAGACGACACGGCCCCATATAGGAACAGTGTATTTCGCCCAAGGCCAAATAATTTTGAAACACTCGACTATGAAGATTTCAGAATTCGATTCCGGCTTACCTAAACGGCCGAAAACGCGACTGTGAAAGGAATATTTTATTCACTTTTCTCCTAAAGCCTTAACCCTCCTTTTAAAAATTCAATTTTTAGAAGATGTTCTTTTTACAATTCATGAATAGCGTTCTTGTGCTTCAACTTTTTTCTAAAATTGTTCATTGTATTAATTTTTGCTCCAGCTTCTCTGTTAGAAGCTCTGTTTTTCTTCCGTTAATTTATCAACGGTATTTTTTCTTTTGGCTTACCTAAAATAACAAAAAATATTATAGAAAACACGAAACAAACAAAGACAAAACAAATGACATGAGTGTATAGGAACAAACTTAGAGGCTGATAGGTTTTTCCGCAAGTTAGTTTATCCAGAGACTTTGACGATGAAACAGATAAAAAATATCAGCAGATTTTATCTGGTGGATAGCGTTACATATGTGTCGGCTAACTATCCGAAACTTTATCCGGAACCTTTGAAACTGGTCATTAATATTGTTTGTTTGAGAAAAGTCAAAAGAACTCTTTCCATGTACAGTACATGTATTGCTTCCAAACTTTAAATCGTATTTAATTTAAGCGTAGGCAGTCGCAGTAATTTGGTAGCAATGCGCCAATTCCTTCCCAGTAATAACTTAATAGTAATTATTTGCGACAAGTGCAATAGGACTCACAACATAAAGGGTTAAGAAACTCTTTGAGCGTTCAATTTTGACACTTATAGGCTCTTACAAATATTTTCCGAACTTAAGTATAGGTGTTTGAAAACCTATTTTTTGTTAATATTTATTCATTCCTTTTTGTTTTCTTAACTATGTAAATTTGCATTATTTAAATAATTGTATAGTTTAAACCTATTTTGGTATTTGCTAAAATGTATAAATTACCAAATGTACCCTTGCATACCCTATGGTTCGATTGGTTCCTATATTATTTACTTGTAAATTTCTATTTCGGTTTTGGTTGCTCGCATATGCTTAATGTAAGTGCCGTTGTCATAAACCAATTGCACTTGAACTTGAATTGTGTATCAACTCAACTGTAGATCCTCGTGAGAGCATCACAGTTCGAGCTTTTGTTCCAATTCCAATTGTCAACTTGCGCTTGCATTTGCATATGCGATGTAATATCTCAGAGCTCCTCACTTATGTTCTAGCAACCACCCAGTCAACACGTCGTTTTTTGGCACCAGCGAACCATCTGGTATATTTGATTTGTGGCAATTAATATTAAAGTAATTATTATAACGTTTACGAAATTTGTCTTGGCCTTTTAATTACTTTGATTGCTCTACAATAGGTTTTGTAGTTAGTTGACGAGGATTGGGTTTCGCTTTCACTAGGACCTTCAATAATCGGACAGTTAACTAGCCGCGGTACAAAGGCTAGTATTTTTTTCTAAAACCATCATTTACGCAAAAAATATATTTTCATAAAAGCATTGGAAAAAATATTCCCAATGTTTAGAAGGCTTAACAAAATTTCACAAAAATCGTGCTTACAGACAAATTTTGTTAATTAATCGAAATTGCAAAAATTTACACGACACTGCTATAATTTAAAATATTATGGAAAAACTATTATGTAAGGATTACTTTGAAATAAAACATCAAACTATATAAATGGTAAAATATATTATATCTTCAATATAACAAAATTTAAAAATTAAACACGAATATAAATCAAACACTGTAGTACTAAATACAATCAAAATAATTAATTCATAAATTCGTAATGACAGTTAGTAAAACTTTGCAAATATTTACAATAGATATCCCATGGTTCCTAATATCTTGTGTTACTGCATCAGCAGTGGTAAGGAAGTGCATCTTCATTATGCTGACCATCTTCAGTAACAGGAAATCGCTGAATAAATTCATTCACATTTTCAGATTTTCGTCTGATTCTCTCCATTCGTTTTATTCTCGACGTTTCTACGTCATCCAAAAACTGTATCCACACTTTTGATAAGCTCGGCAGATTTTCCACAAATATTCCAAGAGATGTGTTGTCTCCTTTTTCAATTTCAAGCGTCATCGTATAAACAGTCGTCCGCTTTGATTCACGTCCTGAAGAGAACTAAATCTGTGAGCAAATTCATTTCACCTGGAGCGGAGCATCTTGTCTTGATCTTGAGTGTTGAGTCTTGTCATCTGGAAGGATATTTCCTTAACAGGTAAGTATACGTCTTCTATTCACAAAGAAATAATAATTTCTTGGAAGGAGATTTAAAGGATTACTGCACAGTGCACAGTGCACATTGCAATTGCACCTCAGGTTTGCAACGTACGAATTCTTAAGCGAGAACAACCCACCAACATTTGCAGAAAAATAAAAATAATTTTCATATAGACGGAACAGGTAGAGAGCATTTGAGAGAGATAGTGTACGATAGGAAATGTAAATTGGATTCATAGAGGGTCACACTCAAAAGTGATGTTAAAAAGAGGATATAATAGATAAATGGCAGGTGTATATCCAATTCTGTAAAAGTAGATTGACACAGTAGAAGAAACTCGGATTTTACCCAAATCGTTTATGGATCCAGTGCTACGTACTGGTGCAGAACAATGACCTACATTATAGTTGTCTGTTACTTTTTTGTAAAAATACCTATGTTCTGTCTGCAGGTTAAGTCTGAACTATGTATACATGGAGTGATATGTAAGTGACCGAATATAGCCGAAGATAGGGGTGTGAAGGTCGTACATAAGTATCATCAATATATATCATCAATCAATCAGTCTATTTAATGTTAAAAGGCGAACTTCATTGTCTGTACAACATATGTAAAACCTCAAGCAAGGCGCGCACTGAAGTGGTGAGCAAGTGGCGTGTCAGTGGCGTTTTGCCTAAATGGCAGGACAGGAGTGGTGAATATTTGGTGTGACAATGCAGTATGAAACGGATTTGACGCGCACGGAAGTGGCAAACAACGTATGGGGTTACCAATTCATCAGTTCTTAAAATGTCGTCCTATGTTGATTTCTTGGTCGTCTCGCATGGTTTTAGTTACCGGGTAAACAAAAATACCCAATTGCAATGCCTAAATCCACGTCGTCACCACCCACTTGCCACTCGAAAATTAAACTTGTTCTAGATAGTAGATATGTAAGTGGAACCCAGACTGGCATCACACCACCTGAAAAATGCCACGTCGCGTCGTCCCCACTCCACATTAATGCGCGCGTCTACATTTCTTTACATAGGCTTTAGCGATTCTACCTGCCACTAGGTCACCACGCCATTGCCACATCACTTTAGTGCCCGCCTTGCTTTAGCATTTTGAATTTGAAATTTTGCAAGCGTTCTACTACGTGTCCAATCGTAGATTGTGTTGTCAACCGTGTCTAGTCCGTTATTCGGCCCAGTGTGCATACCACTGGGATTTGGGGAGCTATTTGCTGGCTACTCATGTAAACCATTTCCTGTCGGTTATAAAGCTAAGAATGTTAGCGGCGCTGGTATTACCTAGATGACTAAGATCATTGAAAAAATAGTTTCCTAAGTGAGCCTTTCTTAAATTGGCTAGGGCGGGCAACTGCAAAGAAAATGAGTGATGGACTCATCCTCCTCTTCATCTCTACAGCTTCTGAAGAACACTATAGGTTACTTTAGGATGAGACAAAAAACATTCAAAATTATGTTATATCTCGAAAACCGCCGAACCGATTGATTTCGAGATAATCTTAGCTATATTGGTCTGTCAAATTCGACCAAATCAAAAAAGTTGTCACTTGGAAAAGTTGTCTTTCGATTGAGCTGGAACTTAAACAGTATATTTGCTAAGACTTAGACTTAGACATTATTTGTAGGTGCATTGTGATACCACAAGAGGGAAAGGTCGGGGGGAGAGTGGCTAGAAAAAAACTATGGGCCGCACATTACAGAAGGGAACTCTATTGCTACCTGCCAATTTCTTTTAAAAGACATCTCTGTGTATCTTACCTCGTTAAGGGGTTCTAATGATGACTGAAGCAGTCAACTCAATTGATTAGCACCTCCTGGTGACAGTTTATCTTCGGGTAAGGACAGAAGATTACCGTAGCAGTCTGCCCCCTGCTAGTTGCCTCTGACAGTCCATCATTAAGAAGGGAAAGTGGTGTGTGGTTAAATCAGTCCGCTTTTTTGCTTAACCAAAAGTCAATAAGCAGATTGTCTTCTGGAAATGTAGCGGTCTAGCGCCCGATTATTTCCTTTGACAACCAGTCCACAAGACAAAGACTGGTGCTTAGCAGAAGAGCTTTATTGAAGCAAACCACTCTACTGCTTGGTACCAAAGAGCATGTTGCAATTTGTCTTCGGGAAAAGCAAAAATGGTGACCGAAACAGTCTAACCATCCGCTGGCGCTGGTAGCCACTGACAGTCCGCTTTTAAGGAGGGTGACTGGTAAAGATTAAAGAAGAGTATTTGGAGCATCTGCTCTACTGTTTTGACGTTAAAAGGGTGATATTTTAGATTCGGACCTGTCCTTGCATCCAGGACTGGCTGCATCCAGAGTCTAAGCCTGGTTTGGGTTGTAGTCGAATTTTCACGGATGGCTCCAAAACTAGTCCAGGGTCCGGTGCTGCTGTCTTAGTGGAAATCGACAACACCAGAATTTACGACATACTAAGCATGCCTCTGAAGCGGAGATCTATACTATCCTAATGGCTGCCGAATACTATTGTTAGCAATAGGTTACGGGGTCGAAGTATCTGCGTCTGTAGTAACAGTCAAGCTGCGCTTAAGGCCTTGCTCATATGCTCAACCCTGTAACCCATTCTAAAAAAAAGTTGGGGAATGCAAGAACTCGATCGCAAGACTAAAGACTTTCACTGATATTGCGGGAAATTAGATATCCGATGAGAGTGCTAAGCAAGGCTCAGAGGATAATTTCTCGGGAGCAATGAACACAATTATTTATGGCAAGGCTCTCCAGGATGTACAGGCAGACTAAACGAATGCTCCCGAAAGTCATTAAGAAGTCTGCTGCATTCCTGCCGTCTTTCAGTAGAAAAGACTGTAGACAGCTTATAGGTGTTCTTACGAAACACTTTGCTTTTGCTAAGCTCTTGGCATCTTAGTGTGCTAAGCTTAACTAATACCACAGTCTGCGACGCTTGTGGAGAGGCGACGATACTTCGAATCATTTCGTTTGTTATGTCTTGTTATTTTTGTTGCGTCTGAGTACTCCAGTGGAGTGTTTCCTAACCCGACAAAATAAAATGCTGATGGAAATTGGTGCAGTATAAATATGTGCAGCCGTCTCCATATCTTTCAGGGCTCTGCAAACCTCATCTTCTAAAAGGTCTATCATCTTAAGGTGGTCCCTAAAATAATGCGTTCAACTTCTAATTGGCAGGTGTAGGTATATGGGCATTTTTATTATCATTTTTGTTGTCTACACTTTAAAATAAAAAACCCGCACAAACGATTTAATGTGAGGTGAAGGAGAAGGTGAAGCCCCTAGGATAATTTTATGTTCCTATTGCGCCAACTATTTATCTTATTTTCTTGGCTTTCACCAGAAAATATGTGTTCATTTAATTAATTTATGCATCATAAAGTGTGGTACAACGTTCCATGAAATCTTTTATTAAAAAACACAAAGCGATTTGTCATTGAATAAGTAGCGTAGAATCTTCCGCATAACGAAGTAATTCAGGAAATTACTATGACAGCAAATATTCAGAAAATATTTATTGAGGTCCTGGGTTAGGCCCGCCACCAAATAAGTAAGTACCTAAGAAAATATTCAAATCAGACCATCTTTCCGCATTTAGTTTGAAATTTTCAAACCTGATTCGGATTATTCGAACGCCTATGGCTTTAATTAAATATTATTTTCTGAATACTTGCCCAACTAATGAAAACTCACAAATCTTCAATAAAAACTATACCACACATTGCTTAACAAACTTTCGTAAATCCTTTATAATACTCGTATTTCAGTTGGAAATAGGGCTTATATTTCCTAAGAGAATTTAATAAATTTCCAGTTTACACCGCAGGACATTGAATAAATTTTAAGTAACTACAGTCGTTTTGGGTGCCTTCCTCCAGTGGTATATATGATGTAAAATTTGCATTTCTATCCCCATATTCGTTATTCATATATTTGCCTTCTTGTATATTTTTGCTTTTGTTGCTTTTAAAAAATGAAAACAGAAAAAATAAGGTGTACAAGTTGGTCGCAGGTCTACTTGATCAACGGAATATTTATATAAACTTTTGGCCGAATGTAGTACACTCTCCTCTACCCAAAAATTATCTGGAGATGGCCCGCGTTGTATTACAGGCTCCAACATCTACATCTTTATCCTATTGATATGTTCGGATAAAAAGTCTCTAAAGACTTAAAGAAAATCGGAGAAATGGACTAATAAAACAATGTCTAATAGAACAAACTATACAGTTCCATTTATTTTTTTTTATAATAGAAGGTAATTCACTATTTTGAGGAACTCAAAGCTACCAAGGGAATCCGGTCAACTAACTAACTACTACACCATGGCCACTTTTCAAGACTTTAATAAAATATCAGTTAAGGGAAAGGTCAGAACACTGAGACAGTCCGAACAGTGAGACATTCCTTTTTTTGCTTCCCTGAAACACGCACAGACATGTCGATTAATACAGTACCGATTATTTTTTATTCTGCACCTATTGTTTCTAATCCGAACAACAACCAACTGCGCCTGTGCTTCCAGTATGTAAGGACCTAAAAAAAAAGGGCTGAGGTATTTTTTTGTATGTTCCTAAATTTTGTGTAGAAACGTCAAATATTCAGATAAGTGAACCAATATTTTTGTATTTTCTTGTTATTATATACCTACTCTTTAATTGTAAAATTTTTTACGAAAATAATTTTTTCTTTGAAATGATGAAAATCAAACAGTGAGACAGATTCAATGGACGAACAGTGAGACATGTTAAAGCTATGGAAGAAACCTCAAATAATTATTTTTTTGTTTTATTCAACATGAAAATGTTTTTATTTATTTTTAATTTGTATTGGTATTAATTTTCATTAAAAAACAAATTGAATTGATTTGGTTTATTAATTTTTTTTTTTACATACCACCTAAATATATTTGTTGTTGTTTTTGTTCTTATTAATTAATAAATAATAATATGTTGAATGAATAAAACTCATGTATTTTTTTGTTAAAAAAGAGTTTAAGACGAGATTCTATTGGAATTATTGTACTGTCTCACTGCCTGCCCTACGTTGTCTCACTCTTCGGGCCCCCGTCAAACAGTGAGACAGTTTGACCTTCTTCAACAATTCAACTCATGGTGAAGTAGTTTTTAAATTATTTGCTAAACTTTTTATGGCAAAATACAGCGGAAATATGTCGTAAGATACCATAAACAAATTATTATGATAGCTCGAAAGCGTTCGGAGATATAACCGTTTGAAAAAAAAAGTGTCTAACTGTTCCGACCTTTCCCCTACTTACTCAATTAGTTGGCGCTACAGTCCAGAGTGGACCTGGTTAGGGGTTTACCACGATATCTCGAAAGCAAAATCTCGAATGTAAAAATCTCGAAAAAAAAATCTAGAAAACATAATCTCGAATAACAAAAATCTCAAAAAAAAAATCTCGAATTAATATTAAAAATGGTGTTAAAAAGTGAGATGCGTATGGGGGGCATGGTGCCCTCCTGCAACCCCCCTGCTTGGGTTTACTGTTTGGCTATGGGATGGGCGCAAAAAAATTCTCGAATTTACTTTTTATTTTCGAGATTTTTTCGAGATAAGTCTTTCGTGATTTTTGTATATTCGAAATTCGAGATTGAAAAAAAAACTTTTCGAGATTTTTAGCTTTCCATGCTTCTGCGTCATAAAAGAGGGGTGGGATGATGAGGATCTTATATAGAGTGTCCTCAATGTTTCTTGACTAGGCTTTACAGCGGTTGGCAAGTGTAACTCTACGTTTGATTTCTGCTGTGGTGTCATTGTCAGAGTTTATAGCGGAGTCGAAGTAGACAAAGTTCGTTGTGTGTCCCTTCTTGTTGACAGCATATATTTTGTTTTGCCCTCATTCACCACTAAACACATTTTTGCCGCTTCTGTGCTAATGCACGCTCGCTGCGTTCTGCCAATTATGTCAATCTTGCATAGACTTTTGGAAAATGGTGCCCATGGTGTTGGCACAATTTTCTCTAGTATGATGTTGAGAAAGTCACATGACAGCGCATCCATCACCTTGTCTAAGTCCTTTTTGACACCAAAAGTCTTGGTGTGATTGTTTCCAACCTTTATAGAGCAGCGAGCGTTCTACTTAGTAATTCTACCTACATAAACAAACAAATTTGGCGCATGACTTCAACCTTCTTCGCGTGTAGCGAGTAGAATCTATTCCTAGGTTGCTTATACGGATCTGTTTCGCCAGCTATAGATTTATTTATAGGAAAAGTTCCTGCCTTGTATAACTTCCCTAATTTTCGATTTTTCGTTTGAATTGCGGAGTTATTTATTCTCCCATTCCCATATTCTCCCATTCCCATTGACTTGGAATTAATAGGGCATGGAATAGGGCATGCACAAAAATTCCCAAAAAGCAAGAAAATTCCCACGATACAATAAAATAAAAACAGAATGCCGATAGCAATTTCGATTCAAAGCTTACGAGTTTAGCAATTTGGTTGAAATTAATATTTATCCATTGAGGTGGTATGTACTTTTTGACAAGGCTGAGGTATAAGCTTGTCGGAGCCAGGGTCATCCCAAAGAGACACCAAATTTGGATAAGAGGTATACCTACGTATAACCACGGCAAAGCGTGGTTCCTGGGTCAAGGTAGACTCATTAATCCAGAGGATTAGGAAAAACCTTAGGTCCAATCGAACCGGACAACAATGTGTGGATGATGCCGAATTAAAGCCAAATCCTCAATAGGAAATTTAGCACCAAAAATATTCCGAAGAAATATTCACCGAAATCAATAAAAGTAGATACGAGTAGGGGCGAGGGTTTGAGCCGTGGGGGGGGGGGAATCGAATCTAAACTCGCTAAATTTTAAGGATTTCAGTCGGCAATCTCACCAATGCCGACCGTCCTTTTTAAAATCGAATCTAAACACGCAAAATTTTAAGACGGCAGCCCCCACGCCCCCCCCCCCTCGCTTCGCTCCTGGATACGAGTAGTCTGATCTGTTATACTTATACAAGATTGTTAAAAATGTACTTTTGATAATATTTCCAACGTTTCGTTACAAGGTTTGTATAAAAATCCAAAACTTGAACTTTTATAAAACCAATACACGGACCCTTATAATAATGCGCAAGGAAAACAAAAGATTAAACATATATGCGTTCACTAACTACACTTCGACACTCAACCCACGGGGACACTTTATTATTGCATCCACATGGATAGATAAAACATTCCAGGTGTTTATTCACCAGCACCATTCCTGTCAGGAATTCCCATACCAGAGTACGAGAAGGGAATTTATCGAGTAGATAGAGAAACTATATGAATATTTTATGCAAGTCATATTTTTGTTTTCCTGTTATTTACCATTTGCTTGTAGATACATCAATATCCGGTTCGCTAAATTTAATGTAAACACCTGTGCACACGAGTATTAGTACAATGCAATGTACTTTAACGGAAGAAGATGTTGTATACGGATATTGTATAATGTGGGTCGGTCGTCCTCGTCATCCATATATGCGAGAATGAATTATTCAAATGAGCTCAGTGTTCAAAGAAAATAGTTTCACTACGTAGGTAGAGATGCGGCAGGTGGGTGTGTGTTTCCTTCCTATGTTATTGAATCGATTTGAAGAATATTTGTATACCTACTTATACTACTTGTCAATATATATTATTTTAAATTATGCTATTCGAAATTCCGTTGGACGTGAGACTGTCGATATATTTACAAGTTTGTCAAATATCCAGTTGCTATTTTTATTCCGTTTAGCATTTCAAGTAGGTATGCCAATATAGTGATGTATTGTATCTCATCCTTTGTATCCTGATAATAAATAACCGAACACATAGATTAATAAAAAGAAGCACTCACATCATGGACAATTGTAAAATGTCACTCATAAAATGGAAAAAAACTAACCCAACAAAAAAAACTAACAAAACAAAAACAAATAAAACAAAAGATTTGCAAATCGAAATAATTTATAATCTAATCACTCTAAGGTCTGTTCAGAGCTGGTTAAATCTGCTGTTAGGTTATCATATACGTTTACACCGCACCTAAATTCATCACTTTGAATAATTGCAGCATTTCAGGCCAAATGTTCAGCATTTCGTCATATATTTCCAGCATTTCGAAATGTTGAATTTCAGCGAAATGTTGAATTTCATCGCTGCATTTGCAGGTATGTCAAATCGAACAAACCTCATTTTGATGACTTTTGGGCTCACTGACAAAAAAAAACCGCTGTAAAAAAATCCGATGAAGAAGTTTTGTTGTATTCAGGCACGTAGCCAGGGGGGGGCTTGAGGGGCTGAAGCCCCCCCCGAAACGCTAAGCAAAAAATTAAAAACTAAAACTTTCTAATATAAATTCAAATCTTCCGCAACCATTCAAATGCAAATATAACTTTAAAAAATGTCATTAAAAAACACACCAGAGAGCCGAAAAACTCGACTTCTAAGCCTTTGTGAAACGCAAGATTTATTGAAAGGTATGTCAGTATTATTTCCTTTGTATAGCTTTTCAAATGCATCTCAATAAGTCTTGAAGATAACCAGCAGAACGTGGGTGATGTCTTCGAAAGCATCAACACTTTTGGCAGCGATCCAAAAAAGTGATTTCCTAGTAAGCCTCATTGTATGCGAAAAACTATTCAAATTTAACGCTAACCTTATCAGTTTTCCTACTGACCAAATCCTTAGATTTCGTTTCTGCTATCGACCGCACAAAAGAAGTTCTGAATTCTCTGAAGAAAATGCCGAAGATTTTTTCAGAGAGGCTTTTCAATCCAAATCCCAACTTGCCGAGGACTTATTTGAAGTTGAATTAAGAGCCCCAAGAACTTCATTGAAACAAACAACGCGTTCCAATCCAGAAACCTCTTCTACTGAAGCCTATTTTAGAGTATTTATACTGATTCCTTGCATAGGAAACACCGTTAAAACAAAATCTTACGGACAGATTCATGGTCAACGAAGACGTTCTACCATCATGTCATGTCAAAAAAAAATCAAGACGTCTTCTGCTTTGAAAAAAAAAATAATTTTAGTATGTTCGTTTAGGTGCATACTATTTGAAAAGTAGTAAGAATCAGTGAATTGGAATATACAGGGTATCCCAGTTAAGCAGTATAATCCTTTAAGGGAAGATTTCTGAAGTTCCGCCGAACAAAAAATTGTATCTCAGGGGGGTCTATTTTCACCTATTTCCCGTTTTATTTTTTTTATGGAATTTTTATCCTTGAGAATTTTTCTAAAAATTATGTTAAGCAACTTGAATTTGTAGTAAAAGCTGTTTTTTTGACAGACAAAAATGGTCGAAAAGAGACTCGATATTTCTCTAAAATCAACTTTTTCTTTCACAGCACCCCAGAAGAAAAAATCCATCCATGGAGATCTGGGAGGCCAAGTATTGGGTGAAATCGACCAGTTCACCGTTCATTAAAAGTGACGCTGCTACTGTCACAAGGTGCTCCATGCCTCCATCTTGTTGAAAGAACATCGCTCTTCTCTGAAAAAGAAGAACATCTTAAAGGAGCTTCGGCATTCGTTCTATAAGAAATTCAAGAGAATTAACTGTTTGTGGAAGAACGTGCGGGCCTACTAAAGTGTTTTCAAACATTTACGCTAAACCTCCTTTGAAATAAGCACACATTTTGAAGAAGTTGTTCAAAATAATTAAATTCTTACCTTTGAAAGGATGTTGTGTGTATTAAATGGGGATTGGGGTCTGAACAATGGTGCAAATTGTGGAGGTTTGTAGCTTTATAATATAACTTTGTTTGTGAATTGCGCTCCGTCAGTCCACAGAATGTTCTTGAGGAAGTGTCCGTACCGGTGCTAAATGGGAAGGGTGTAACCTATTACTCTGGAGAGTTCTGGGAAGTTCCAATTGCACAGCTTGTCCTCGGACCTGACTAAAGGCTTAACTTCCACAGCACGCAAAATCCCACCCTCAATTTCTGCCGCCGCTGGGTCTGAACGTCGTTTTTTTTTTATTTCGAAGAGCTCACCCGGTATCAACAAGGCGCTGATACGCATCAGTACCCGGCTATACATGGTGTACTACGATTTGGGTATCGGCGTTGGACTCCTATCTTGCCAACAAAGCGTTTCCATGACAGAACCTGTTTACAAACACTATGTCCGCGTAATCACATTTTGAATACGTTTTGTGGAGATCAACTTATCAATGTTAAGCTTTTTTCATATTCGACAATTAACTGTTAACCATTGCTCATAACTACTTTAGTTTATTATTCTGACTTAATTTTGTTTGACCATTTTTTTGACAAAAAACGGCTTTTACAACAACTTCTGTTGATCGTACGTAAAAAAGTTGCTTAACATAGTTTTTAGAAAATTTATCAAGGATAAAAATTTCATAAAAAAAATAAAAATTTATTAAGTAAACATTTTGAGAAAAAAGTATTTTAAGTAAAAAAATGTAACAACAAATTTTCAAAATGTTGAGTTTAAGGAGCTATAACTCTTTTGCAGCTGCACATATGTACCTTATGACTTGTATGCGCTTCTACATTGTGTTTTCAAAATGCACAAAACAATTTTTGTATCTCTAATAGTTTAGAAGTTATAGCGTTTTAAGTGGTAACACCTACAAATTAGAGGTCACATGCTTTGAAGGGCCATAACGGGAAATATGGTGAAAATAGACCCCCCTTGGCACAAAATTTTTTGTTCTACGGAACTTCACGAATCTTCCCTTAAAGGATTATTCTGCTTAACTGGGACACCCTGTATATAGTTTTTTGTTTAAAGAATTCCTCGTAAGATTTGGAAGCAAGCCCCCCCCGAAACAAAATCCTGGCTACGGCCCTGGTGTATTTAATATTATTTATTTAAGATTGTATTTAAATGTATGAATTATCAATTATATTCATGTTTAGATTGATATAATTAAAAAATGAATTCTTTAGGTACAAACCACTTCTGATTTCGAAACATAAAAAACATCAGTGAGAATCAATTCTGATACTAGCTGTCATTTGAAATGTTGAAGTTTCAATGGGAACGCAAAATTGGATTTCGAAATGTTGTCTGCTGAAATGTTGGATTTAGGCGCGGTGTAAATGTACTAATAGATTTAGTTTAACCCATGATTGTAAATCTGTGGTAATCAAAAAGTGTTTGTTCACTTATTTTCTACTTTGGTCACCAAACCATAGATTTGCCACAAATCGTTCCAGTTTTCCAGTTTATTTGTCAGATTTAATCTATGGTTAAAATTGTCACAGGCGCAGCAATGCATTCAATTTTTTCCCACACTATAATGCATCGTATTCATCTGCCAGTTGTTGAAAATGCGTTGACATAGCAGATAAGAAGCAACACACTATTTTGCGTTTATTATTTATTAAATTAATTTTTATTTTTGAAAGAAAGCTGTTTTGTTTTTGACTGCTATATCAAAGCTTGAACAAACAAAATTTTAGAATTTCCTTGGTTAAATGCCGGCAACCGACCAAAATCGATATTCGATATTTATCGATTTCTCTCGATTTGGTTAGTTAGGTTAACTAAACAAACCATGGATTCTCTGGTTAAAATTTAACTGAACAAACAGATTCTATGATTATCAGCTGGAATAATGCTACGTTTTCACCGGAGATTAACTCCGAGATTAGGATTAATTTTCGTTAACCTCGTATAAATCTCGAGATTTATCATACAAAAATTAATCTCATAGAAAGGAGATTAGAAATTAATCTCCTAAACTGACCAGGTTTACATGTACAGTTCGGTCTCTGAACACGCTCTTCACAGGTCGAGATGTCCAAAATTAAAAACAAACAGAGCTGCATTTGATATTTATGTCAGCGTTTTTTTTTTCGTTACCTAACCAAATAGCGATTTCTTGCCAATCCAACCCTTAAAACGTTCATACATATTAGTTTTGAGGACAAAATGATGCGGTAATAAAATGTTTAGATTACTGCCACTCATATTTTGTTTATACTTTTAGTTTCGAAAGTAGAAATTGTTTAATTTTTTATCATTTGTCACACTTCGATTTGTCAGCTAATGTCAACATGTGGTGAAACGTCAAATTAATCTCTTTTTTGTTGCGGTGGAAACACTTAAGGATTCATTTTAAACCTCTTGCACTTAATCTTGGGATTAGCGTCCGGTGGAAACGTAGCATAACCGTTGATTAGAGTTAACCAAAGATGAACAAACGGGCCCTAATTCTGAGATTCGAATCGAATCGAAAGTCATTCGATTTCAGCCAACTATACTGAAATTTCAAATTCGATTTCTATGGAGATTCGTATGTTTATTTCTCTCCACATTCTCAGTTTCGATTCGATCGAGTTACCTAAATGTAAAATTTCTTTCGAGCGAAAAATGATGGTCGAAAACTCTATTTAAAAATGTAAGTTAAATTATGTTTGCATAAATCGAAAGATATGTTGCTTACTTTTATCACAAAACGTACACAAAACATTAGAATTAAATAGGAAGCAACAAAAAACATTCAAAATGCCATTAATTGCAGGTCGAAATCAAAATGGACACAACACGTATTTAAATGCGCTGCCTTATTAAGCCGGAAACTTCCAACAAACGAATTACCAAATGCAAGCCTATATTTCGTCGGGCACATTTAGAATGCGAGAAGTTCATTCGAGTGAAAGTTTTAATTCGAGGAATACTCGATTCAATCGAATATCAGAATTAACGTGATTATTCATGCAACGTCCTAATGGTTAATGAACTGTTAAAATTTGTATGGAAAATCATTTACAAGTTGGTAAAGTTAGGCCGTAGGTATGTCAAATGAGCTAAATAATTATCCTCGGATAATTTTCTGACACTATCGTGGTGGAAAACGAATTTTCGACTGTCAAAAAATTATCCTGCTCCGGAGCAAGATAATAAATCATATGGGCTAATTTTTTGACGTTTTCTTTTGCTTGAGTTTTGCTAGAATATTGAAGAGTATTTCCTAACACTGAATTTCAATTAATGAAAAGCGTAAAATTCGATAAATATCTGTTTTAGGTTTTTAGTTTGGTAAACTTCTCTTTCAACACTTTCATAAGTGACAGCAAATTATCCGATGATTATTATTTAGCCCAATTGACACACTCATAAATCAAGATGGTAGACTTATGACAACGTTAGTGAGACTGACTGAATAATTTTGTGAAAATTTTGCAAAGAAAAAATAATTTTATCGTCGAAATCAAGTAGGCTTGAAGATATATTTTTTTTGTTGCCAGGATATTGGCCAGGAATGGAAGATTTTGCTGAAATTAAAAAAAAAAAGTTGCCGAATTTCGCAGCCATCTTTTGCCGGATATGTTTATCGTTAAATTTTTGAAATTTAAAATTGTATAGGGTATGTTTGAGATGTTTAATGTGATTTTAGTATAGGTGAGTATTAATAATTATGGGAAATGGATGTAGATGTTGGTAATGTTGGGTAATGTTTGTTGGTGAGATGGGACTGTGTATTAAGGGAGGGTTATTAGCGCCCCCACAGTTTACGGCTTGGTAGAGCAGGGTAAACTCTACTGTACCACACTTAGGTCCTTGTGGACCCAAAGTGATGCCATTTTATGGGGTGGCTAACCGCTGGGGTTAGAGCTCTTACTTACAAAATCTTATTTAAAAATTGACCAACAAAAACTGTCAAACTGTACATCCAACATAGACCAAGAAGAATAAGCTCATTTTATGTCTAAAAGAATGTATACGTCAGGTTAGATTACTTCATATAGGTTATGAGTTTTCAAGTATTCAAAGTCCCAAAATCTCAGGCAGTAACTCTTCACGGAAGCCCATTAAATAATGATTGTAAATATAAATAACAGTCACAGAAGTACGCTGTGGATAATGCTCTCGCTTTAAATAATTTCATATACTTACCCACTTGTGACATTCTTTCGAAAAAAAAAATCGCTTCCATCAAAAACTCTTCTGATGATTTATGTATGTGTATGGTATCTGCCTCTGAAGTCTGAACATGTAATCAATTCCTAACAACCTATATCGAAAACCTTACTTGGTCTATGAACAATATTCAAAGTGAATTGAATGATTGACAGGCTATTAAACAAAAACGATGACACATGATTTCTTGAGCCATTCACCATGGAGAAGAGACAAAATGAATTCCATCCATCATCAGGTCCTTACTTCTTAGACCTTAAGAGCTAGTTGATATTTTTTTTTAAACACTGAACAAATATTCTACTCTGTTTTAAATTTGACAAAGTTGCAAGACGGATGTTCTAAAATTTGTAAAGCGGCCGTCCACTTGGTGTCCTATGTCGATGATCTATTACATTGGTATACTACAAAAAGCTTCAAAAATGCACAGTCAGCGGTCTGACTCTGAACGGCGTTATAATTCATAGTCCCTCTTGGCTCAGAGGAAATATGTACGATTAACTTTTGAACAAATCAAAGACTACATCAAGATCTCCTGACAATCTCCCTACAGCTACTGTCAGGAAACCGTAGAAATTAGTACGTGACCTGGAGCCTGCTTTACATTATTTTGTTCTCATACACATAGCTATATCTGTCAGAGATAACCATTTATTCAGAGAATTTTTTTCTTCAGTGTAAATACATACTTACGACGCCGACGACGATACTTTGGTTTACTTCCTAAATGACTCCGATAATCGCCTTAAAAAGGACTGAAACATCTGATGCTGTTTTTCTGATGGAACACCCAAAATTAGTCTCGAAAAACTTTGTCTGGGCGAAAACTAAAAGCAAAAACACACCGTATAGGGTGTACCTTTCAAGCTATCTAAACTGCTATACTAGACGTTAAATTGCTGCCATAATGAGCAGATCACGTGCCATACATTTCTGCCGCATAAGCCAGAATGGGGGTTGGGAGAAATGAAGGTCTACCCATAAAGTAATTGTTTTTCTCAACATGTAAGGTTTTTTATTGTTGTTGTTTTCTTTTTTTGCAAAGTTAGGGATCGAAAAGGTAGACTAATTAAAATCAGGAGCAAGTACTTTTACTCTGTTCAAGATTTTATGGCATTCCATTTAAATTAAAAGCCGCAGCTGTCATTAGTCTATGCTGTAGAAAACACACGTTTAATGTTTGTTTTTCATTTAACAGGTTATTTCACAATACTTCTGCTCTGGTGGAGGTGTGTTGGAAAAAAAAAGGAGTGAAAGGTGAAACCCGCTACGTGTTTGGAAGCCGTTGACAAATGGTACCCTCTATGCCACAATGGCGCATGCAATCGCTAGACTGGTATGTATAGCAAAAACTTTGTAATGTATCTTGTGTACATGTCGCCAAGTGTGTACTTACATTCATGTTATTGTTATCTGAAGTATGTTCCGCAGTAGGGCTTTTCCGCAAGATTTGCATAGTTAAGTGGTTGGGGGTGGTAGGTACAGAAAATATATTATAATGGCGGTGGGGCAAGTGTCCTTTTTTTATACATTCTTCTGTCAAATAATTCGTATTATGAAAAAAAAATATACAATTTTGTAGCTACATAGCTGTTGTATATTGTATTTCTGAAGATGACACTTGAATTGAAATGGAAATTGAAAAATGGGAGTAATTGGTCCAATTCGGCTATGGACCGTGACAAATTGAAGAAAGCTAGGTAATTGCGTATTACTGATCTCATCACTAAGGGCATGAAGTGAGTACCAATTTATTTCTGTCGTTAGACATCAGACATCACTCTTGGAAAAAATACGCTAAAGGTTACATCTTATACATCTTTGGTGACATTTATATTTCGACAGACATTTCGCTTTTTTTTGTAGATTCAATGACCTTTGAATGGATGGAAAGGGCGTAAAACCCTAAAGAATGGTATTATGAGCCTGTTAATGTGGTTATGAACTTTTGAGTTCAAAACAACAATAATTGGAGTAAACAATGTGCGCCCTTAATACAGAAAAGGGTTTACGTTGCCTCGGGTTTTACTGTAAAAAAAAGTTGAAATGAATGGTGCATAGTTGTTGGTGAACTTTTGGCATATAGAAACATTGTTTAGATAGATTAATTCATTTTATTATGGTAGTCAGATTTCTTAAATGTTCGCCCAGTATTTATTACTATACATACTGTAAGATAGTGTAAGATAGTCTTCTATATTCTATATATATAAATATGAATTGCTGTTCGTTAGTCTCACTAAAACTCGAGAACGGCTGGACCGATTTGCCTAATTTTGGTCTTGAATTATTTGTGGAAGTCCAGGGAAGGTTTAAAAGGTGAGAAATTGGACAAAGGGGCGTGGCACCTCCCATAACATTCAAAATCGTATATCTCGAAAACTGCCGAATCGATTGAGTTTAAATTTACAGACAATCTTAGGTATGGGCCCAGGAGTGTTACTGTGAAGATTGGTCAAAATTGGACAAAGGGGCGTGGCACCGCCCTTACAAAAAACATCTTCTATGGGGCGAAACTCGATGACGTTATAACTCGATAACCGCTGAACCGATTTTCATGATTCTTTTTTTGTTTTGTTCGTATTGCTGTATTTCAGGTTTAAGCAGAAAGAACATTTCAGAAAATCGATTTTTCTCATTTTTCGCATTTTACAAAAGAACATTATTATCTATGAACTATAAGCAATACAATTCACAGTCACTTGTTGATTGAAAAATCAGTATAGTCTCGGTAAAAATCGAGCAAACAGTGCGTCTAGAACAGATGTGGTGGTCATCTACTGATGAGCCCACCCACCACATCCGGGCGAAACGCATTACTGGAGTCGAGGCCAACACAAATTGTGAATACAATTTCTGTACACGGGTAAAGCCGGGCGGGTACAGCTATCTTATTTAATTTTTCTGTACGTGTGTTGTAATCGAACTCCTCCTAAACGGCTGGACCAATTTTAATGAAATTTTGTGTGTGTGATTGAGTGGGTCCAAGGATGAATCTAAACCATCCATTTGGTGAACATTGGACAAAAGGGCATGGCACCTCCCATACGAAAAAAATGTTATATCTAGAAAACTACCGAACTGATTGAAATCAAATTTTAAGAAAATATTTGTTATTGATAAAAAGGTGTTTCTGTGAAAGTTTGATCAAAATTGGACAAAGGAGTATACAAATATACATTTGAAATCCTATTTCTCGACACCCATGGGAGCTAAAGTGGATGGGATTGGAAAACGGGCCATGGCACCACCCTTACAAAAAAAGTTATTTAAATCACGATATCTGAACATTGCCTGATTGAAGCATTTTATAAAACCTAGCAGGACTGGACAAAAGGGCGTGATACCTCTCATAACAAAATAAAATACATTTCAAACGTTATTCTTCGACAGTCATGGGAAAAAATTGTCTAGACAATACAATTCCTGGGCACACGTCCGAGGAAATATCGGTCGAAGCACATACGGAGTACAGAATCAGTCTGGACACATCGGTCAAATAAAAATTAAATGAAAATGTTCAAGCAGGCAAAACAACGTTTGCGGGGTCCGCTAGTATTAAATAAATGTTAGCGTACCTACCCTAAGAAATATATTTTACATGTATACGCCCTCTAATGTAGAGTAGAGGAGGAGAAGAAGATGCGGCCATTGTTTTTTTAAAAGCTTCTACTTAACTTCGTGAAAAATTTGCTTGTAGTTATGCATTATATTATTTGAGTGTAAACTACACAAACATGGTTTACTCTAAGACCCTTCCAGGATAAACCTTAAAAATAGCTCAAGTAGCACACTGGTGTATAAATTGGTGTAAATTCGTAAATTTTGGTGCAAAATTGAGAAAACTGAAGAAAAATTCAAAATTTTGGTGTATCTGTCAAAATTATCGGTATAAAAATTACACCATTGTCTTTCCTGTGCAAAATTTCAACATTTCTTTTGAAATTCGGTGCAAAAAATAAACCGATGTTCAGCTGTTTTTATAATATACCAATAATGGTGCATAAAATTATTCGATTCTGAAACCAACCAACATGGCATATTTTGTACACTATATTTTGTAGATAAAATACACTATTTGAAATGGCCAACTATATTTCGGTGAAGGATTTATACCCTGTGGAAATTAAATACACCAAATTACATAAGTGTGAAAAATAAACAACAAAATGTTATTGAAATTATTTCGCATGTCATTCTTAGCGAGCTCTGCATTCTTAACGAGCACTGCGTTTTTATATTAACAAATATTAACAAAAATTAGTACCTTGAAGATTCATAATTACTTGAAGTGTAGAAGGAAAAACTTTTTATAAAAATTAAAAAACATTCTCAAACCAGTTAACAACATCCAGCAAAGTCATCGAAACTTATTCCGAAATTGGGGAAACATCAACTTTTATATTCGGCCCAAAAACTCTAAAAATGGTTCATTATCTGGACAAAATATTATTTTAAATTAACCTAATATTATATGTATTACAGCCAAATGAAATATTAAGTGTCTTAATTTCGAATGATGATTTGGATAATAATGACGAAGTTGCGGAAATTATATATCGCGAAATGGAACTGTCTTCAAAAATTTGCCTCATTGATGATGTGGACGCACATATTGATTTCATGTATAAATTGGCTGATTGGGCTGTTTTATTGCCAAGTGAAGGAAAAACTGAACTGCCAAAAGATGCACGTACTTTGCTCCATACACTACGGAATATTGCTATACATGCAAAGGGATACGGTTCATTCTGGTACTATGGCATTGAAAAATGTTTCCGTATTGCATTTCGTCAATTAAATCAAACAATCTTCTCAATTTCAATGTTGACGGATTACCTCTCTTCCGAAGGAGCAAATTCCAATTTTGGCCTACTTGTGTATTTTGTTAACTCAAATTTTTTTTGGAAATATAAATTGTACTGAAAGAAAATCTCGTCCATTGTATATTTTTTTCACAGTAAATGCATGTTGGTTAAAAAAATGCACACAGAGAGGTTGGTGTACTTAATACACTCATTGGTTGAATATGCACCATTGTATGCACCACACTGAGAGTTCGGTGTTTTTAATACACCATTTGGTAAAATATTCACCATTGAATACACTACACAGAGAGTTTGGTGTAATTAATACACTTTTTGGTAAAAAATGCACCACACCGAGTTCGGTGTACTTAATATTAGTAATACAGTGTGCTTCACTTGTTTAGACGTACAATAGTTACGTTTTATTTCTTGTTTTTTTCGTATTATGTGGAACAAAGAGAAAAAAACACTTATTTGGCAGAGAGATACATTCATACACTATAAAAAAAACATTACTACTTTTTTAATACACCATGCAAAACCGTATGCATTTTTTTGGTTCACTTGAATAGACGCACCTGTTAAAAAGTCGAAAAACAACAAAACACCAAAATTGTTTGCGATATTTTTATTTATTTTAGTAAATTTTTAGTTATTTTAATAATAATATGTGAGGCAGTACCATTGGATATAATCTCAAAAGTTATATTCTTCAAAGAACCATAATGAACTTTTAAGGTAGGTAATTCAAGGATATATTTTCTCAAGAAGCTTTGATCGCTACAATCAGCTCTTGATTGTGTTGATACTGATTGCCTCAAAAAATTTCATGGGGCAAGAGTTTCAATAAAATTAAAATTAGGCGAATGTGGGGGACAGTGCAATATTTTAATATTTTCACTGACAATCCATTATTTAACAAGGCGTGAATTGTGCGTATATGCACGTTATCCTTCTGGAATATCCATGGAATAAGTCCACAAAGGTGCTTTATTACGGAAAAAACTGTGTCCAAAAAAAGTTTTGCAAGAAATACTAATATTTTATTGGAAACGATTTCCAATTTAAAAGCGCCGAAGAATGAAATTGCACCACATACCATAAGTACCCCTAATTTTGAATGATGACGATTCAAAACATATTTTCTTTGTGGAGATCATGAAAGTAATAGTTATATGTAGTTGCAGAATCATCCAAGTTAAACTCCTTTTTGTTCGAAAAGTCGTCTTTGCTTCAATTTCTGGAGACCACCTTAATGTTCATATCCCACGCCATGTCAGACCTTGAAAATTCAAGGCCTGGGTTTCTTGCATACATGATTAGGCGGTGGTTTTTTTTTGTAGTTTTGTAAAATTTGGGTATAAAGCATTGACAATAGCACAACGCAAGTGGATTTGCTACAAAAAAAAAAACAGCAAATTCTATAATTTTGTTTGTAAATTGAGCGCCATAAGGCACTATTCTTACAATTTTCGCTTGTTTTGTGATGTTAAAACTTTTACGATCCTTGCTTTGTAGTTCTTTCCATAAGATACTTTATTGTTTACAAAGTTTCTTATCAAGCCTTCACTTCGAGCTTTTTTATGAGCCATTTCACGATTTCAAAAGCGTTTCGAGAGTTAAGCTTTAACTTTTGACTTTTCTGAAAATTCAACACTTTTTTCCTGCCTAATTTTAATAAAATGTGTGCGTCTAAACAAGTGAACCGCATTGTATTTCTCACAATGGTGCATTTTTCTCATTTCTCCTTTAACTTTGGTGCATTTTTTGCATCAATTTCACGAAATGCTACAAATCAGTGAATATTTTACACAGTTTCCAGCAAAATAAATGCACCGAAAACAGAATATTGCATATAACTTCTACAATTGTGTATTTTTCTCCTTCTTCTTTTAAATTGGTGCATTTTTATATCCAAATTCAGGAATTGGTGTATATTTTGGACGACGGCCATATTTTTCAAGGAATATTAGGAAAAAATAAGATTCGTCTGGCCGCCATATTTAGAATGAAGACAATGATTATTTATTTTACTATATATATCGACTTAATCATGCCGCATTTTTTGTATTTTTGACTCGTTTTTAAGAGTACGTCTCTAAAAAATTTAAAAAACAACCAGAAAATTATAATTTTCGAAAAAATAATTTTCACGCATCGAATAAAAAATCTTTAATTATTAAAATTTTCGAGGCGCTCGATTTTTAGACGGGGTAGGACAGAAAATAAATCGACAGATTGGGCTTCGTTGTTAAATTAGGCACTCACATTGATATTTATTCATGATTTTCTTACGTCTATATTATGAATGTGAATATCTACTTAGAATCATAGAATGAGTTTTAAAAAACGGTGTAAATTTTAGCTCAAACTCTGTTTCCGATGCAAAAAATAAACTTCGGTTTAAATTTTAAATCAGAATAAATTCTAAGTTTAGGATTTTAATACGCTAATGGTGTATTTTATCAATCGAATTATCGTGTATTTTTCACACTCAAGGAAAAAGTTTTTCACCAAAATGTGGTGTAAACTGTTTACCATTGGTGTATAATTTGAGCTAATTATCAGTACATAATATACACCTCTGGAGTATATTATATCCTAGTAACCAGAACAATTTTTATACCACTAGCACAATTTATATACCGAAAATCGGTATAATTTTTATACAGCCGGTGTTAATTATATACGAGAACACGGTATTATTTACACTGAATCGAAATTAAATGTGCAAAAACTGCACTAAAAAGTGGTGTATTTTTTATATTGAAAATGCATATCACGAAAATGCATAAAATACACCAAATATTTTGGTGTATTGTAGACTTTTGTGCTACTTGAGAGATTGGTTAATTTTAATTTTTTTACTTTGTAGTGCAGTATCTACTTATAAAAGCGTTTCATTAGTTTTTTAAACTATTATTATTATATTAGATTGCGCGAGATTCTCATTATATGTATGTTTCCCCAATGTTTCAGGTGGCCTTTCTGCTTTTGGTAACTAAGAGCATTCAAAAAGGATTTTACAACTCCGACAGAACCGAGTTGACCACAGCAGATTTGTTCGTCCCTAACTTGCCACCATTAACAGCGTTTCAAGTGTGTTTCCAATCCCTCCTAAAGTGAAATATGAGTTGAACATCTGACTCCAGGCGAGCCACACAAGATGGAACGAAAAATCGCATACAAAAATTATACACGATTTCGCTGCTGCGAAATTATGCCGAAAACCGGGCAATTGTAGTAGATTGGTCTAGATTTACTTTACTTTACCCATTCCAACAAAATATACTTAATTTTTAACCCAATTGAATTTAATGCGCTGAGCTCAAATCTGCAAAAAAAATTTGGCTCTATACCTATTAGGTACCGTCAAATGTTTCCAAAATTATTTATATTATATTTACTAGCGGACCCCCTGCACACTTCGTAGTGCAAAATATTTATATAAAAAAGAACAATTTCAAATTCATTTAAATCAGAAATAATTTAATTGTAATGCTCTGTTGTGAGTGAATGGATGCTCTGTGTTACACAACATTTTTCGTTTTTCCAGGAATCGTATTGCCTAGATAATATTCTTGTGTACATATCAGGACAATGCATATCAATGTTACCAATTTTACAAATTGTGGCTTTGGCTGTCGAAGAATAGCGTTTGCTTTTTTTTGTATGGGATGCGCCACACCCCTTTGTTCAATTTTGACCAATCTTCACGAGAATACTCCTGGGCCGATACCTAAGATTGTATGTAAATTTTAACTCAATCGATTTGCTGGTTTTCGAGATATAAGATTTTGAATGTTTTTTTTTTTTGTATGGGAGGTGCCACGCCCGTTTGTCCAATTTTGACCAATCTTCACGAGAATACTCCTGGGCCGATACCTAAGATTGTGTGTAAATTTGAACTCAATCGATTCAGTGGTTTTCGAGGAATAAGATTTTGAATGCATTTTTTGTATGGGAGCTGCCACGCCCCTATAACTCATGAACCAATACACCTACAAAGACCGTATCAACGTCACCTTTCATGGGAAATTTCCAGAATCAAAATCGGTTCACGCATTACAGAGAACATTATCGACAAACACAAATGACCATGATTTTTATATATATAGATTTATTTATATTATATTAACCTTTCCATTAGTCCCAAAATTTACATGAATTAAGTTTCAAATTATGAGCAGAATTAACTTTAGTTTTGTCAAAATACTTGTGCCTCCCACTGAATTTCATACGCATAGTGTTCGGCTCTGACAATTGAAAGAATTGTGTAATTCTAATTTTTTAGCGACTTTTTAATCACTTGCTTCGTCCATAGATGTCCGTTTTGGATATAAGGATGTCGGAATAGTTCCGCTGCCTACCACTAATCTATCATTTAAATCTCCAATATTCGAGTAAATTCGAGATTTTTTTTTTTTTTTGCACCCATCCCATAGCCAAACAGTAAACCCAAGGACGGGGGTACGCATCTCACTTTTTAACACCATTTTTAATATTAATTCGAGATATATTTTTTTCGAGATTTTTGTTATTCGAGATTATGCTTTCTAGATTTTTGCTTTCGAGATTTTTTTTTTTGAGATATCGTGGTAAACCCGTAAATTTGTACTCAATGAATTTGGTGGTTTTCGAGATAGTATAAGATTTTAAATGTTTTTTTTTTTTTGTATAGCCGGTGCCACGCCCTTTTTGTCCAATTTTGACGAAATATACTTTAGACCCTATTCTCATACCTACCAAATATTATAAACAAAAAATTTCATAAAAATCGGTCGAGGAGTTCGACCCCTAACAGCGTGACACGAGATTTTTATATATTAGATTGCGCGTGATTCTCAATACATGTATGTCTCCCCAAAAAGTGTCAGGTGGCATTGCTGTTTTTGCTATAGGAAAGGAACATCCTCAATAGACTCACGAATATTTAACAGACAATGGGAATGGATAGAAACTCGGATAAAGATTCTGAAAACTGTATTGCATTCGATTTTATTTAGAAGAAAGAATGACAGAAGAGAAGAATAGAATAAGAACAGTCCGTCTGATGCAACCTACTACTGTGAATAATGATAACTGTCGGTTATGTAACACATCTCATTCCTTCAACTCTGATAGGCCCATTTCACACATACCCGGCAGCCGGCTAACCGGTACCGGCTACACGGTCGTTGGGATACATTTTTATGGACGGTTTCGGTTTGCAGGTGTGAACGCGCACATAAGAATGTATTCCCAACGACCGGGTAGCCCGTACCGATTAGCCGGCTTAGCCGGCTGCCGGGTATGTGTGAAATGGGCCATAGTCTTGATCTGATCTGGTTGGTCAGTTTTTTTTATCAAATATGTGAATTGGAAACAGGTGAAGCCTTATTTAAAGTGCCGCTGAAAAGAGGTCTCAATGCTCCTGCAATAATAGTAAACAGTTCCAAGGAATGCAAATGATTCCTGATGATTGGAAATAGATTAGTGTTTAAAGGTTTCCAAAAATTTAACCAATTTCCGAGCAAGATTAAAGCTGAAATCTCACGGAAGTCCCTTACGGTAGAGAAAGTCACTTTTACGATTAAATCACTAAAAGCTGGCAAATCTGCCGGAGTGGATGAAATCCGGCCAGAAATGCTCAAGACTTTAGGTGAAGAGGGAGTTAAATGGCTCCCTCGTGTCATTAAAGTGGCCTGGAAATGTGGCGAAACTCTCTGTGATTGGCAGATTGGGGTGATTGCGCCCCTTTTCAAGAAAGGGGATAACAAGGATTGCTCCAATTACAGCGGGGTATATAACTTTTAAATGTTCCCGGAAAAGTCTTTGGCAAGGTGCTGGAAATGCCTTGCGGCGCTGTCGAGTCACGATTAGAAGATGAGTAGTGCGATTTTTCGTCCGGGCAGAAGCACAACCGACCAGTTATTCACTCTCAGAAAGGTACTTGGGAACGCTTGGCAGTATGTATGCTACACCTGTTTAGGGCTTTAGGCCTCATAGATTTAGAGAAACCATACGACCGAGTCCCTCGAGGTAAACTCTGGAGTGTATTACAGGAGTATGGAATTGACGGTTCTTTCATAATCTCATAATCTCTCCTCTACCCGTATGGCGTATCGAGAATCGAAAGCTACTGAGGGTCCACTTGAGCAACCTACACCCGCGAACAACTTAATGGATTGGATAGATGGCCATCGAAAATGAATGATTGAGTGAATGAATGTGCTTGTTGAGTTGTATGCCCTTCAACTATGTGTAATATGAGGCCTATTAGTAACATGTAACACCACTTCTACAGACTATTAGTGGTATGTATCTAGTTTTAGTTTATCTACTATAACCTTAAACCCCTCTTTAAAAATAGAATACATCTAGAACACTCGCAGTAGATATGCAAATCATCGATTGCTTCTCTATGCCAAACTTCACCTTCATAAATTCGAAATTCACTTAAAATTCACATCAAACCTCAACTCTTCCAAACATCTATTGTACACAAATCAACTTCATGAAAGCACCACTCTGTGGTAGGTACACACGAATATTCGAAGCGAACTTCTTCACCAATCGAAGTGGGTTCTGAGAAAAAGTTTCCCTTCAAATTTGGTGGATATGTATCTATATATTTACCAATCGTTTTGCTTCACCTTTGATAAACAAACCTCAACTCTATGCAACGGCTTTAACTTAAGATATGACATTTCGTATATGCCAGCTACTTTAGTGTACCTAACATAACTTGCTGCTAAAGTTGAAAATTTGTTAAAATGCATTATACGCTTGTGGCAGACATTCAACTTTGTCCTTTCAAAGTTCAATTGAATATTTTTATGCAAAGAATTTTAATATAAAAAAATACTCGTTTGCAAATAACTTTCTATAAAATATTTTACACTTAATAAAGTTGAAGAACTAATATTGGGATGCTTTGGAAAATACTACTTCCCTAGATTGCACTGATATTATGAATGTTTTTAACTATTGTCTTGTTTTTTTTCCATTCTACAAGAGTTGAGGAATGTGCACTAATTTTTTAGTAATTGCGCGATAATTCCCTGCCAGAAGGTCGAAATATATTTTTTTCCTAATAAAATTGTCATGCCATGTAGCAATGAGTAACCAACAATAATTCATAAGAGCCCCCCAAGCAATGAAATCCATTCTTGCCAACCAGATCTGTATTGCCATTGCTATACATAAAGTCCATAATGGGTGTCTCTTAAACCTATCTTTTCTGTGTGTCCCTGCTCCTTTAGCTCAAAATTTAAGGGAATCAATTAATTTTTGTGTTTTGTAGCCCACAGCAACAGCAACTTCTGCCATTAGATCTCTGTGACAATTATGGGTCACTGTAGCAACTGTGTTGCCCTACCGAAAATATAGTCCTATTTCAATTTTATGGCTTATGAAGGATGTGATAGCATTAGTTCAGGAATAGTCGAATACAAGGGGATGATGACAATATACATGATCATATTAGTTTGATGTGTTTTATATGTTCTTTTCATAAGCAGCATGTACGTTTGCCATGGTTGGGGCCCTGAGGCGTACTATACCAGTGCGGGATAAGGTGTTCTGGAGGACGAATTATATTGTAGAAATTAAGAGCCAAGGGAATACAATGGGATTCGGTTGCTTGGGGGGGTCTGTATTATTTTTAAATGCTTTTTGCTTCTTTTATACTACAGGAGGTATCACGCAGTTAAAGTCCTCCCGTTGTGCGACGGAGAATTACAGCAGCGAGAGGACATGAACATGGTTTACTTTAATGGTGACCTCTATGTAATATTATTTCAACAATATTTTACTATTATGACGTTTGTTTTGTATGGAGCGAGTAAACTTTAAAATGGCGGAAGAACTATTCCTTAAATTTATTTATTTAAGCTCAACGTCAACAGCGTCAATAGACTCTACATTTTGACAATTTGCACTACTCTAAATGAAAAATGAGGAAGCAGTGCACAGAACCACAAAAAACTCAGAATTAGACTACAAATACCAACTGCCGTGCACCTACGCTATGCCTGATTTTCCTGCAATTTTTTGAATAAAATCTACTCTCGAAAAGTGTATACCAGTCAGTGGCAAAATTATTTCCACAAAAGTAAAGTTAATCTACTCATAAATTTGAACTTACTTCATGTAAATTTTGGCATCAATGCGTAAAGGTCATTTAAATTCCGTTTGAATGATACAAAACTTTCCTTACCCATTGGAAATTTGGAACTTTTGTAAAAGTCTACTTTTTTGACTTTTTTCCTCGGTCAAAAAAAAAATGTTTTGATGCAAAAAGTTTCTTCAAACAATTCTAATAGTGACTGCAAAAACATTTTTTTCAAAAATCTCTTCGCTAATATTTTTTATGATTTTTTGAATAGGATGATCTCAGAAAAATTTTGTATGAAAAGGAGGAATAAGTCATTTTTAGCAATTTTCAAAAAATTTTAAAAAATATTTAATAATTTTTACTTATTTATTAACACACAAGGTTTTAAGGGGAAGGGGAAAGTCAAAATCCAAAATTTTCCGCTAAATATTGATTGCAAGATTTGAGCATAACAAAGATCTCCTCAAGTAAAAGCCTTTAAAAAGGGTTTTACATACTTTCATAACCTTTTGGTACCTCTGCCGTAGATTTATTAACATGACAATGCGCCAATACATTCAGCCCATTTTATTCAAATGTATACATATAGGTATATAGAGAGCCAAAATGTGGAGTTATTAAGCTGGTTGCCCTTATACTCACCGGATTTGAATATCATTAAAATTGTTTGGGGATGATTGACACGTCAAGTATATGGCCTTATTTACTTAGTACAGTCCGGGGTGGACCTGGGCCTCAACCAACAAGCGTCTCCAGCCAGCACGATCTTTGGTCAGCTGTCTCCAATTTCGCACGACTAGTTGGTTAAGATCCCCTTCCACTTGCGTGCGCCACCTGAGTCGCGGTTGCTTTCTTAGCCCAAAAAAACAGCGATTGGCAGAGTTATTCGTCAGTCAGGAGTCAGAGCATTATGCGCGCAGAACCAAGTCAGATTGTATTGGGTACACGGACACTGTGATATTGAGAGTAACGAAAGGGCTGATCTTCTGGCCAGAAACGGTGCAGAGCTTCCACAAAATGAAACTATTGAGGGCATAAGACCACCAAAACCAATACCCGTGGCCAAGAGAATTATTCTCGAGAAAATTAAAAATAGGGCAGATCGGAGATGGTTGGCCTAAACCTTTTTGTGCTAAGTGGTTTAGGTTTTTGACCGTTAAGTAGAGATGAGCAAAAAATAGCAACCTGCTAATTTTTCACTGCTAATGAAAATTCGCATTCGCAACCTGCTATCAACTTATAAATAAACTGCTATTGCTAAATGCTATTGTCTCGCTCCTATCTCTGAGTCACATCCCATTCACAACTCTCACAGTCACAATAACAATCACAACACAACTTAATTTGTTCATGCATTCCCGTTACCGCATTACACACACAAACAAAAAAAGTATGTTTGGCTGAGTGGACTGAGTCACTCTCTCACTCAATCCCAAGCAAACGGCTAAATGAGACTATAAAAGTATAAAACCAAACTACCCTCTTTGTAGGTAATGTGCGAAGCGAACGTCACAAAGCATTTTACATATCGCAATCGCAAATCGCAATCGCAGTTGCAGTCGCAGTCGCAGTTGGTTGGAACTTGGTTGGTTGGATGCTGTGCTGCTATTGCTAAGGCTAACTGCTATTAGCAGTAAGGTGGCAATTTGCCAAGTTGCTATTGTGGGAGAGAGGGAAGATATTGCGATCGCATTCGCAATCGCAACGTTGGGAACGAGCGCAACAATGTGATATAGGTAGCAATAGCAACGGGGTATTAAGTTGCGATTTGTGGTACAAGTAATTTTAAAACGTTGGCTATCGGTCGGTTAAGCTATTAAGTTTCGCATTGGGAGTTAGATAGTTTAAATATACATTGTATAACTATTTACAGAAAAATGTAGCTCGTTTTTGTGCCTATAAATTTATATATAAAATAAAAAAAAATTTAAAACAAAGATGCCAGCCGAAGAAAAATAAGCATCATATGGAATTTTTTTTTACAGAAATAGACGAAATATGTATACGTAAAATGTAATTTATGCCGATCGAAATTTTCGATCTTTTACCTACAAAGGATTTAAAGAAATTAGTTTCTCTATGATAACGTCATATAAATTGAAAAGTAGACATTATGTTTATAGAAGGCCAGTACGCACTATGTATGAAATAAAATGCATAGTAGGTACCTAACCTACTTCACAAAGTCTATAATATGACGTCATTTCGAAATCACATTCGCAGTTTACATTAGCAGTTTAAATTCACTGTGAATAAGAAATCGCATTCACAGTTATAACTGCGAATGCAAAATAGCAACTTAGCTCATCTCTACCGTTAAGGTTCCCCAGGGATGGCGATGGCGATGGGCCTAATATGGTGCCTAGTCCAATGTGATGAACTCACACCCTATTCAACCTAACCTAACCTAACCTATTCATCGTTTAATCTTAGCGCTGGTGACATTGCCTGAGTTCATATAGCGGAGCCTAGGTAGAAAAGTCCATAACCACCTCAAAGTTATACACTGCCGCTCAACTGAATAGGTTCAACATTTAAAAAAAAGTAAAACGACAATATCTCTTTAACCAACTTGCCGATTTTAATGAAATCAATTTTTTTATATAGAATAATCAATTGTTAATGAAACACCAAAGTTTGCGGTCTCTAACACACGTATTTATATTTTTATGATTATTTTTCCAAAAACATATCAAAAAATTCCCATTTATTTTCGCTCAACTGAATAGGTTCAAAAACTTAAAATTAAAAAAAAATATGTATACATATAAAGTATTTATTCACAGTTTTGGTTCTTTTTAACATTTAACTACATAAGGTAGTAGGTAGTACTACCTCCTTTGTTTAATATAACTTCATAGATACTATTTGGAAAATCCTTATACTATTTTTCAATAATTCCAAACGAAATTGTTGACTCGGCTTTTTTAATGGCGCCAATTAGGCTTGCAGGATCATCAAATTGTCTCCTGCTTTCATATACTTTTTTGGACAATAGTCCCCAAACGTTCTCAATGATAGTTATTGCCGGGGGAATATGGCAGCCACTCGAGCAATTTTACATTTTGGTCGTTTATCCACTGTTTAACAACCCTACCAGTAGGTATGAATGGGCCGTTGTCCATGGAATGCGTTCAAAAATATTCGAAAAATTTGGAAAAGCATTTTCTAGTACAGTTTTATATACATTCTCGTTCATTTTCGATGTAAGAAACTGCAGCTCACAAGTCCCATAATATACGATAAGTGCGAAACATCGTAATGCCCCCTGCACAGGTGTGGTGGCTACCTAAAACACATTCATCCTTTCGCAGGTCGTGAATGTAATAGATGTAGTCACCCGGTCCATGCAGGTTGAAGTTCTTCTCATCGGAAAACACTACAGTCTGCTACTCCTTGTTCCACGTCATATGCTCTCGAGCAAACTGAAGTCGTGCAGCTTTACGCACATCATTGAGTTGTGTTCTTTTTCTTACTTTCAGTCTCTTCAAAAGCTTGGCACTCCGAATAATGCCTTTTCCAGATGCCAGACTTGCATTAGCACCGCATTCTTCCCTAATTCTAGCAGCAGAACGTTGAAAATTTGAAGCAGTTCTGATGATAAGTCTTCTGTCTGCTTGTGTTGTCACATATTGAGCCCCTCCTTTCATATTGTTATTATAGCTTAATTCATTCCGAATAAAATTACCAATTACATTTTGACTTCGGCCAATCATCTAAGCGATTTGGCCCTGCTTTAAACCAAATTTGAAATATCCCTTTATTTGGCCTTTTTAAAAGTCGTTCAATTGCTTTCCGCAACCAGTTTTAAAAAAAAACGGCAGTAATTACTTTCAATTTAAAAAAGCAAAAGAATTGACGTCGTTACATAATCGTTGTAGATCACAAACTAAAGTCATTGCCCTTGAACCTATTCTGATGAGCCAAAATAAATGGTAATTTTTTTGATATGTTTTTCCAAAAATAATAATAAATATATATATACGTGTACTTTCTCAATAAGTTAGATTTTAAGTATCTATAGACCTTCTGACAAAATTATAACTGCGGGTATTGATTGTCATAATATTTTAAGGATAGAAACGCCTCCATCTTGTCTGTCAGTGGTCTCCCTAATGGAATGATGGGCAATTATAATTTATATCAATTATAGTCAATTACCGTACCGTAAAGTAGCGATTTCAAAATGCCAACTACACAGTTGATTATATGGATTGTCCCTTATAGTGTTTTAATCACCTGCTTATTAGAAGCGCAAATCAATTAATTAAACGTAACCAGAGGGGGTATAATTATTGTAGACCATCAAGGATGCTCCCTATCCACATACACCTAGGGTAAGAAAAAAACACTGCCCTTCCAATATTTTCATTTTTCATGATATGACTGTCTCCCTCCTTATAGAATGATGTGGTCGTTTCTTAACCTCAGCGTAATGCACGTCCGACTTAAAGTTAAGCTACCCTTCGGGCTTTTTTTTTTCCTCCATTTAATCGCAGCGAAATGAACAGTACTTTTTGCTTGTTTAATTATAAGATGATTTTCCAGTTCTCGTGGACTTCTTCGGGCTCATATAACAGGAGAGCTTCGAGGACGGGATGAAAAACATTAATTAATTTACGGTGTACAGCTCGAAACCATTAACTCTGCACACCGATGGTTTACGAGGAGGCCTCCTTGTGATTTAACGAGAGTTTGATTGCGTGATAGCTCGCTGTTAATTTGGCTTTTTATTCATTCATTTGGTTCTCTTGGTTCTTATTAATTGGCTCCGTTATAAATACACAGTACCTATATATACTACTAATTTTCAAATTTGGCAATAAAATACTGAGGACTGCAGAGCTGTGACTGTGAGTATTAAAGGTCAAAGTTCGGACATTTTGTAATTTGTGAATTTTTAGTTCTTTCTATTTATTTAAATCTTGGAGCACAAGTCGCAGAAACCAGACTTTTGGTGTACATGTCGTGGAGAAACTCTGGAAATTATTTTTTTTTTAAGTCTGTGGCAGAGTATTGCTGTCCAACGCCGTGGCTCGAACGCTGCTTGACTCTTGACTTTTTTGGCTTTTAATTCATGGCGAATTGCAAGCGGATTATTTGCCGATAAAAATGAAACTAAATTCTCGTGATCTGAAAAAGCTGTATAACAGGGAACAAAAATCTAAAATTAGGAGTTAGGCTTACTGAGCTGCTCGAGCTAAATTTGAGCTCCCATACAAAATTCTCTCCAAAATTTAGCTGAACTAAATTTAAGCGAATCCGTACGCTGCTTAAGCTAAAAAATCAAATTTTCATTCCAGACTGTACTGCATACATCTGTCAAAATTTAGCGCGTGCATTAATGGGTCGGAACCAGCGTTGCCAGATTTTTTTTTCGGGCAAAAAATTCGGTTTTTTTTCTTTATATATACCTATATTCTGAGGGCGATGTATTGAATGAATGCTGCATGTGTACAGTTTTTCGCTGTATATACTACAGTTTTCAGTCAGTCGATACAGCGCGAAATTGTCAGAAAAACATATACAGCGAAAACATGAGACTACAGAGCATTTATACAGTTTTTCCACATGAAAAAAATATTAGGTGGTAGCTACCGAACTCACACCACGGTACACTCTATGCAATGTAGAGTGTTGCGTGTTGTGCAACGTAATTAGAAAACGCAGCGAATTTTACATAATAAAATCGTCGAAAACACATACCTACGTATACACAAATAAATTCGTTTCCTTTACTCCTTCACTGTTCTGAAATAATATACTTTCATCAGTGAACTGGAGGGCCACTGTTTTCAAATAACGCGGGAAAAGCGGGACTGATAGTGATAGTTCAGGTTCAACTGAACTTTAATTTAAACTTCCATTCAGAAACTGGGGTAAAAATAAATATTTGGAGAGTCAAAAAATATATCAACTTTATTTATACGTATTTAGAAGGAGTATTATTTCTTCGTAGTAAGTATTAGCGAAGATATTAATCTGTTTTGAGAAAACAAATTTTTTCGTATTTGATAAAATAAGATCTGTTTTAAATTTATTTTAGCTAACCTTTGGATGGAGCAAAAAGACGAAATAGTCGGAGAAATACTGCTTAACAATTTTAAATCCCTGGATTCGGTCATCTTCAAATCCGAAACTGCCCTCAATTGCCGCTTATCTCTTAACGAGATCATTAAGAGACACTGCATTATTGGTAGGCATCAACTTAGGTTGGGCATCCCTGCCAAGGGAGGAGGAAGAAAGTATTATTCACCTTCTATGCACCAGCCTCTCCAGCCCTCTCATCTCATAGGAAACTACATCTCAGAGGATGCTTCTTCGGCAATCCCGGCGAACTCGCTAATACAAAGGATCCTGTTGGTTCAACGGGTAGTTGTGAGATCATTCCATCCTGTGTTATTAAATGGGCATTCTCTGGCCTAAGTGGGGCTGCTCTTGTTGCGGCCTGGGGGGTTATTCCCAAATGCGCCGCGGATCGCTTTTCATGGCGGATTTGTATTTTTGTATTTCCAAAAGCGATTTGATCGAATCAAAAGCGATAGCTGTATAGGTGACGGATTGCTGGCGGATTGTTTGCTGGAAAAAGCTGTCAAAGTATTGGAAAAATACATGGACAATTGCAACTCAGAATGGAAAAACTGGAAAGCACTGGAAATATCATTTTTGCCCTCGTTCGCATTTGAGAATACCCAAAAGCGAAGACGGTCGAAATGGAGGTATCGCTTTCAATACGATCTGTCGCGCATTTGTGAATAACCCCCCTGCGAACCTAACCTAACCTATAGTCAGCAGAAATTAACTACATTTCAAAGTAGTAAGTAAAATCCTTTAAAAAGGCATCGTCAGGCAATCTTAGGTATTGACCCGGGATAGTTCCTGTGAAAATTGGTCGAAATTAGACAGAGGGGCGTGGCACCTCCTCACAAAAAATCATCGGCAAGTTCCCAAAATAAGTCGGCATTTCAATAAAAGTCACCCCCTCAGGGTTCGAACCCTCGCTACGCCCCTGCAGGTTGTACAGGATTAACGTGGAAAACACTCGCTGCTCATGTCAAGTAACTTTTTCGATATCATATTTGGTTAAAATAATTGTACGAAATTCACAGGTCATCACACAAGTTGCGATCTTACAAACGATCCTCCAATTGCTTGCATGTATATGTCAATTACACAGAGAGCTGGTGCTTTTGATAGCATAAAGACGAAGGCGGCTAAAATGGTTTTGGCAGTCAATGACAAGGGTACAGCCATGTATATTGTATATGGTGTCAACAAGAATCGCCACCTAACATCGACGAATCGGACAAAACATCACAATCGACAGCTATAACTTTGAGGCATTAATAAACTTTGCCTATACAAACTCTGGTAATAATAGCTCAGCCAGAAACTAAATGGAGAATGGTCTTGCTAATAGCTGTTTGTTTGATCTGAAAAGGCAACTGAATTTTACAGCCCTATCCAGAACAACTAGGGAGATTCTGTACAAGACATTCATTATTCTAGTCCTCCTGTAAGACGCTGAAGCTTGGACTCTAACGAAAGCAGATGAAACTTCGAAAGAAAGATTCTTCACCCCCTTTGCTTTACGGGCTTTGGAGGAGGAGATTCAACGACGCACTTTATGAACTTTACAGCGACATGGACCTAGTCAAAAAATGGTCAGCCTAGATAGCTAACTATATTCTATTGCCTAGAAGTCAAACTTCATGATGCTCGTAGTTAAAATGAGGTCGCTCATCCTGGATCACAAAAGTATTAGTAATTTTTATTATTAACGAATTTATATTTTTATTTACTTTGTTAAGTGAATTTTTAGGCCGCAGTGCTAGTTAAGGTTGTACTAGCTATTTTCGAAAGGCTTTATCAATTCCTTCTCTAAGTGTTTTAGAGTACATACAGACTACAAACTCGATGAATTGTTGTTGAAATAATTCACAGTTCGTCAGTTAAAATGGGCAAGTGTTGCCTTTTATACTCAGCGGACATCGAGAAAAATCCACATATAAGGTAAGGCCTTTTGTATATTTTATCCCAGACAACCTTATTATTATTATTTCAAAGGATATGTAACTACCCACACAAGTTTCCAGAAAGACTTAAAAATGTATTCCTGCTCATTCACAATTTGAAGAGGCAAAAATCCCATGGAAACACCCTTAATCCCTTCTTTGATCATTTTTCCAATAAATTTCTAAAGTTAGCACTATTTACCGAGCCGTATATGCGTTTGTTAATATAAAGTATCTTTTACCAATGCTCATATGTCTGGGGTGTAATCACCCTATAAATACCTAACAGATACAATAATAGTCTCAAGTGTGAAGACTTTAGTCTCCATGACTGTATTTCAAAATCACAGATGAAAGGATGCAAATAAACGCTTTGTTCATCCCCGTGAAGGGTTCTTGACGTCGTCGTTGTCGGCACTTATACGCGTGTTCTGTGACAAAGTCGCATACACACAGTACACATACTAAATCAATCAAAGGGCCGTGTTGTTAACCATGACAGCCAATCTCGTAATAAAATGTTTCAACTATTTGTCCCAAATCCTGCGACAAGTATGGCGTACAAGTTCAGCCAAGCCAACTGTGCGGAACTTAGTATTCATGTCGTTGAGCGAACTCTCGGCGTATTCAGTATTCAGTAAGTCGTCCATTATTAAATTTATGCACATAAATGCCTGAGGGGAATACTGCCTTGTCCATATATTTATCGATATTAGAAGCTAACTACTCTAATGCTAAAGCATATGTGCGAGGAATCCCTAATATCGCTGAACAGCTTGCATAGGAACCAAGCGCCGCGTAATGAGTACAGGTGGATTGAAAATCGGCAATATTATGGCCACAACAAGTCGTAAACGGTTTCGGGTGTGAAAACACGTCCTTGGAATTATGATTAGGTTCGTCATTCAAGTATCCTTTTTGTGTGGGCTCGACAACAAAACTAATATCGATGATTTATGTGAAGTGTTAATAGTTTTGCGGTCAAACCTTCCCTCTATTTACAAGAACTGCCATAATGATGTATCAGTCAATATAGATTACGATAAGGATAAGTTTAGGGAATAACTTTTCTCTCCTTAGACTGTAAGTATGTGGGTATATTAAATTTAACTATTGCAATCAGACAAGATATACATTCTGTCATATACTGCCAATATTATATTGGTTTTAAAAATAAGAATGAGGAGCACGTCGAATACTTCAAAACTGTGTACCTAACCTACCTTACCTATCTATGAAAGGATTCGAAACACACACACTCGGTAAGTGGACTATATTATTTTGCTTAAAAGGGAGAAAAACGGTTTTATGTCCTCGTGTGACAATGAGCACGCAGAAAAATAGGAACGAAAAGTGCTACTCCATCGTCGTCATGCTAGTATCTTATAATTTCTTTCTACATGGTCAACTATGCAAATAAAAGATAAGCCGAGCAAAAGTATTGAGAATCCTGCACACGTATGCTTTTTCACCCACTTGGGTACACACATAGACGACTATCAATGTCCACCAATAATATCGATATTTTATACGGCACTTTAAATATATTAAAGAAGTTGTCAACAGGAGTGTGATTGACAAGATAACGTGCATGTGTATAGTAGCTGTGGGCTGAGCTTGATACAATATTTAAGGGTAGGCGCGTACGAGTGAATATTTATCACGCGTAGCTTTTTTTGTGTGTCGGAATTCGGAAAGTTAAGGCAGATCTCTTGGAATTTTATTTTCACGTTTCATTTATGCTTGAAACTCTTTGTATGCCAAGCGGCAAGTGTCACACTGTAGAGGGAATCAACTGTCACTGCCAGTCTTCAATGGTCTCACTGTGGAGTCGATTTTCCATACTTTGTGTATACAAACTGCCGTACGAGATGAAAATCTGTTCATGGAATCTGACAGTGTGGATGAAAAAATTGGCGTTTGGGTAGGAAAATGGCATGGACTAGAACCTTCCTTATTTATACGTTGAATTTTGGGCACCTTAGGAAATCATAAAAGTTCCAACCATGTTCGAAATAGATGTTATATGAAAAGTTAATCAAATCCAACCATATTTTGAGATTTAAAATCCGTCGAATATGTTTTTTAAAGCCCTCTCAAATACACAAGAATCTGTCATCGGTAAGCTGTACATGTATTTTTGTACAGGTAATTTATTTATTTCATAAATAAACGAACGGCCCCGGCAAACGTTGTTTTGCCTGCTTGTACATTTTCATTGTCCGTCAATTGTTCTGTGTTTTATTTAACCGATGTGTCCGGACTGATTCTGTACTCCGTGAACCCAGGAATTCCACCCATACACTTCGCGCGGTTGTTTGTTTGGAGAATGCACATCAATGTCTACAATTTTACAACTTTAGCTCCCATGGGTGTAGAGAAATGTATGAGCTTCTTGCTTTTTAATTTTTTTGCTTTGTGTTTATTAGATAATTTAAAATTTTATTCATGCATTTTTTGCTTTTTAATTTTTTTTTTGTTGAGTGGTTATTATTTGAAATTTTGTGGAATCGGATACCGGATTCAATTGTAAATCTAAACCATCCTTAGACCCACTCAAACACACACACAAAATTTCATTAAAATGGGTCCAGCCGTTTAGGAGGAGTTCGGTTACAAACACGTACAGAAGAATTCTATATATAAAGATAAATAAATAGTTGGCGCAACAGGAGCGTTAGGCATACTAGGCCTAGCTTCTCACAATCATTAGTTTGTGTGAGTTTCTATTTTTGGGACAAATGGAAGGGACCTACGACGGCATAAAACAATCTTTTCTCGAAGGGGAAGAGCTGGTTAAGGCTGGTTATGATTCTATGCTATAGGTGTGATACCAGATTCAGCAAACAGTGATGTAACTGGTCTGGTAATAAATGCATCCTCGATGACTTCAAAACACGAAATCAAAAAAAGTGTGTACAAAAAACACTTTTCGCTCTTCTACCTCAAATCTGACTTCCAGCAAATTCGCTACGTAGTCCTTTAATTACCTTAAAGCCGATTTCCCCTTAAACCTCCAGATGAACCGCCATATAAACATTTTTGGACGGTCTATCTCTAGCTCATGATGTGATGTATTGCGGTCCACAAAATACATTTCTTTGTACGTCATCAAAGTTTGATAGGTTACAAAATGTTAGGTTATCAATCACTTAATCATTGGTGACACAACATTTGAACACACGACTGGAACCTGCGGCTGGATGTCAATTAGATGGAAACAAACTCCTTCCTAATTGATCTATTTTTCTACCAACAGCAGGATCCGCAATAATCTCCCCAGTCTTCCTAGTTCGGAACAAAAGTAAGAAAATTAAAGTCTACATATAAAAAACTTTTTTATATTATTTTGGTCCATGAAAAAATATTCACCGACACAACATTGATCTGTAAATTGAATAATTTTTAGCACCACACATGAACAAAACAGCACATTATTTTTATAGTACTTACACTTTTACAAAAAAAAAATTAAATAAAATAAGCAAGAAACGCAATAACATTGTGTCCTTCCAAACCGATACTGACAGTGGTGTCATAACCACAAAGTGGAGACATATGGCGTACAAGAGTCGAGCAGTCATTGGGGTTGAAACACGGTAAAGGAAACTAAAAACCATCATCAGGACAGGAATTGAATAAGTTTACACGTGGTTCGTATAAACATCCCATGTCACCCCTCTAGTGGTAGGAGGAAACCAAAAACAACACAAATCGAGGGTTTTAAGAGGACAACGACAAACTAAAAAAAAAAAAGGATTATTCTGGTCGAAAAAATAACTGCATCGTATTTTTGTTGTCCATGTACGAAACTCTCGATAGCCCCCAAAAAATGAAAATTCGGCACCAGGAAAGGGGGGGACACAAACTTCTACTCTAATGAGAATTTATGGTTGAGTTAGCTGTCTATTCATCTCTATCGGACCTAAATGCGATTCAGATGGTCGCATTTTTATTTAACATTGTACTGGCGTTGGCGATGTGACCGATAAATCTTTTTGTTGGCAAGCAAAATGGAATGGCATCATTGCGTCGGGATGTTTATAGAGATTTCAAAATTGCACTGTTTTTGAGACATGCCAAATCAATACAAAGTTGTGTTCGTTTTAGCGTGTTGAATGATGATGACATGTCCTTTAGGTAAATATAATTTTGTTTGTCCATTTAGAGAAAAAAAAAACTCGTTGGTTGGATAAGCATATACTATACATATTCCACCAGATAACCATGATAAGGCAAAGTTTCCATTCAATAATTTTGGTAATGTTTCCTTTAAAAAAATGTATACAGGTGTTCCCAAGTTTTGCTTTTGAACCTTCTTTCATACTCGTAAACAAGATTCCCCTTTATTTCTTTTGGCAGGCAAAAAGCTTTCTTTATTCAATTTTTAATCATTTTGGGACCCAAACTTCAACTTAAAAAGGGAAAAATTCCCCAATCTGCGATGGACTCGTAATCGAGTCTGGGTGCTCCAGATAAGATACCAGACCGCTTGTCAATAGTAGTTGAGTTGATCGCTGAACTCCCGAAATCAAAAAGAATACAAATTTATAGAGATTCGGACCACGAGTTCGATGATAAGTAAGCGCCCGCTTAGAATAAGATAGTAATTGCAAATTGCAGGGTGAGTCAAGGAATACCGAGACACTCAACTTCGAGTGGAATGACAGTTTTTTACCAGCAAGTTATAATTTGTTCTCTTAAAATGAATAGATATAGTTGACAGCTGTCGCAAAAAGTCAAAAAAGTCTCTCTAGCTAATAAATTAGCTCCTACGAAACTGTTAAAAAAAAAAAAACAAAATTGAAATAAAGTGAAATGGCAGAATCGTTTGTACCTCCGACGGATTCGACACAAATTGAGGGAACCATCGGTACAGCAGTCTACTTGATTCTGATTGCAGTAATTGACTTAGGCTGGGCGCGCATAAGCGATTTTCGTCACATGACTATTAAGTTGCAACATTTTCACAAAACAGTGTACTTACTTTACTTATCGGGCTCCCGACCCGTGAAGAGTCTCTGCCTGAGACACTGCAGCCTTCCATCCTCTACGATCCCGGGCACGCTGCTTCCAGTTATCGAGACCAAGCGCTCTGGCATCCGCGATGGATTGGTCTTTGAACCGGAGGTTCGGTCTTCCTTGTCTTCTCGAACCTGGGGGCTGGGATTCGAAGATCCTCTTAAGCTGGAGCATTATTGTCCATTCGCTCGATGTGGCCGAGCCAATGTAGTCGACGTGTTTTGGCTTTTTGGACTACATCCACATCTTGGTACAGCTCATAGAGTTCGCGGTTGTATCTTCTCCTCCATTCGCCCTCCTCGCACACAGGACCAAAAATCCGCCGAAGTATTTTTCTTTCGAAGGAGCCCAGTATCAGCTCTCCCTTCTTGCTTATCGTCCAGCACTCGGCGCCATAAAGCAGAACTGGCAGGATGAGGGTTTTGTAGAGCACACATTTCGTCCTTCGAGTTAGGAGTTTTGAACCCAGTTGTTTTGCCAAACCGAAGTAGCAACGGTTTCCTAGGGTAATTCTTCGCCGGATCTCCACTAGGGTGTCATTCGTGGAGTTCATGTTTACTCCGAGGTAGGTGAACTCCTTAACTACCTCTAAGTTGTTGGTATCAAAAGTGACGTTTTGTCCTAGGCGGTGGACAGATGCTTGTTTGTTTGTTGATAGCATGTACTTAGTCTTGTCCTCATTTACTTGAAGGCCAACGGACTTCGCCTGTTCTTCAATCGCCGTGAACGCTTCTACCACGGCACGCTGGGAGCGACCGATGATGTCAATATCGTCCGCATAGCCCAGTAGCTGTACGGATCTGTTGAAGATAGTGCCTTCCGTGTTGACACCTGCCCTGCGCACTATCTGCTCCAGTATGAGATTGAAGAAGTCGCATGACAGCGCGTCTCCTTGCCGAAATCCCGTGCAAGTTTGAAATAGATCGGAGGAGCTGCTTCCAAACTGCACATTGCAGCGCGTGTTTTCCAGCGTCACGCGACACAGCTGAATCAGTTTTGCCGGGATTCCGAATTCAGCCATCGCCACATAGAGCTCCTGACGATGTATGCTATCATACGCGGCTTTGAAGTCGATGAATAGGTGGTGAGTTTCGACTTGAAATTCGTTGGTCTTTTCCAGGATTTGCCTCAGTGTGAAAATTTGGTCTATAGTCGATCTGCCGGGCCGGAAGCCACACTGGTACGTGCCGATTAGTGTGTTGCAGAACGGTTTAAGACGTTCACACAGTACGTTGGATAGGATCTTGTATGCGACATTAAGCAGGGATATGCCTCGATAGTTCTTGCAAGACATAGGATCGCCTTTTTTGTAGATGGGGCATATGGAGCTGATAGTCCAGTCATCGGGCATGTTTTCTTCCAGCCATACTTGGTTGATGATTCGGTGCATGCTCCCTACCAAAACATCACCACCGTATTTAAAGAGCTCCGCTGGTAAACCATCAGAGCCTGCGGCTTTGTTGTTCTTAAGCTTTTTTATAGCTAGGCCAACTTCTTCTATACTAGGTGGTGGAACTAGTTCTTCATTGACTGGACGCGGGTTCTCTTCTTGCCCTATCACTCTCTCTACATGATGCCCATTTAGTAGTTGCTGGAAATGCTGCTTAAACACATCTACTATTCCCAGCGCTTCGGTGACTAGGTTTCCTTCGCTGTCTCGAAGAGCCTGCGTTCCGGTTTTGTAGCCAGCAGCCAGTTGCTTGGCTTTTTTATAAAACCTCCGGATGTTATTACGATCGCGCGACTCTTCGATCTCCTTGAGCTGGGAAGCTGCGTAAGCCTACGCAGGATCTTCTTTTCCTCTCTTCTCCTGGCTCGATACTCTTCTCTCGCTGCCCTTGTTTTGCGCTGCAGCGCTTTCTTGTGTGCATCTTCTGTCACCTTTTTCCTGTACACGCATTCATCATCATACCACGGGCTCTTTCTCTGGGGTGGCTGGTACCCTACAGTGGTTTCGGCTGCCTCCTTGATGATGTCGCGGTACTGGCACCACTGATTGTTGGCGTCTGTGGTAGGTGAGTGCACAGAGGAGAGTTTCATGCTCAGGCGCTCGCTGTAGGCTCTGGCTACTCCAGGTGTGCTAAGGCGTCCAACGTCGAATTTCTTCTTCTGGGCGGTTCGCAGCTTCTTCTCGTTGGACAGCAGAGCTCTGAATTTTGCTGCGACAAGAAAATGGTCAGATCCGACGTTTGCCCCTCGGAATGTGTGCACGTCGAGGATGTTGGATGCGTGCCTCGCATCGATTAGCACATGGTCGATTTGGTTGGCGGTTCGACCGTCTGGAGAGCGCCAGGTTGGTGTGTGGATCCTTAGCCTTGGAAACCTAGTGCTACTTATCACCGTATTACGAGCTGCTGCAAAATCTATTAGTCGGTAGCCGTTGTCTGTTGTCGTTTCGTGGATTCTGTGCTTACCAACTAACCCGCCAAAGATGTTTTCCTTTCCGATTTTAGCATTGAAGTCCCCGAGTACAACTTTTACATCGTACTCCGGACAGGCTCCGTAGGCTCCATCCAGGAGGTCATAAAACTCCTCCTTGATGGGATCTTCAGCCTCGTCGGTAGGGGCGTGTGCACATATTAGGCTTATGTTTTGGAAAGTAGCTTTGATGCGGATCACAGAAAGGCGATCACTTATCGGCTTGAAGTCAATAACTTTTGTCCTAAGCCGATTTCCCACGACGAATCCGCATCCTAATACATGCAGTCTTTTGTTGCAGCTGTAATAAATGTCGCAATATTTTCTTTTCATCATGCCTGATCCTATCCATCGTATCTCCTGGATCGCGGTAATGTCTGCCTTGTACCGCGTGAGGACAGACTCAAGTTTTTGAGTGGCACCTGGGGTGTAGAGTGTTCTTACATTCCAGGTGCATACTCTCATATCATAGTCCATTGACGTTCCGGGTCTGGTTGCCATTTGAGGAGTTTCGTTATCCGAGGCTGGTTGCGTCTCTCTCATAACTAGTCTTTTTTTCCATGGTCGGGAAGTTACCCCGACGGCACAAAACAGTGTAGCCTAGCCATTACCTATGATTTTTTAAAGGAGAATATACATTACCTAAAGAAATCAGGATGGTGCTATTTTAAGGCAATTTTTTTAAACATCTTGTACTTTCGATCGTTTCACACTCTTGATGAGGAGTGTTGAACTACAGTCGATTGTAGTACACGGCATGTAGAAAGCTATTGACGTATGTCATTTTGACATTTGAGACACAAATCCTTACTCGATCTTAATTTTATTGCAAAACTTAGTTAAAGGTAGGTAGTTATGCAGTCTTTATATTCTGGGGACGCTTTTTTTAAGTCTATTTATTATTTTTGTATAGTATATAGGCGCCAAAAATTGATAATGGTTTTTTGTAAAGGGGTTAAATATAAGCGTTTTTTATTTTTATTTATCATAAATAATATTAGCGAAGAGATTTTTGAAAAAAAATTTTTTGCAGTCACTATTAGAATTGTTTGAAGAAACTTTTTGTATCAAAACATTTTTTTTTTTTTGTGAGACCGAGAAAAAAGTAAAAAAAGTAGACTTTTACAAAAGTTCTAAATTTTCAATGGGTACTTAACGGGTTATGGAAAGTTTTGTTTCATTCAAACGGAATTTAAATGACCTTTCCATTGATGCCAAAATTTACATGAAGTAAGTTCAAATTTATGAGTAGAATTAACTTTACTCTTTTGTAAATAATTATGCCGGCGACTGTATATAGAGACACAAAAGCTACTGTGATTAAACACCTTCATGTAGAGTCCATACTTTGGATTTTTTTTAACTTCTGACTCGCCAGAGCGATATGATGTCAACCTAAAAGATCTACAGTGTTTGAAGTGTCAGACTTATGTGTATATAAGTAGCGTCTCTACTTTCCTAATGTAGCTGCAAATTTCCTTTATTCTTCGGTAGTTATTATTTCCTTGAAAAATTATTATTTCCTTATACATAATACCACAAAAGGCCGGGCATTCACATTTGATATATTCAGCCGTTTCGTCTTCTTCAAGACATAGTCGCGACTCCGCTGAGTCGACTAAATGCACTTTATTAAGGCGATAACGCAAACGGTGGTGACCTGTTATGTTAGGTAGCCTACTAAATTTTTAATATCGTACCTGCTTAGATTTAGTATCTCTTAGGCAACGATTTTGACAGGCTCAATATAACTTTTTTGGCCTGTCTGAGACCTGGCACCTGGGATGGGATGTCCTCTCCCAGTCCCAATATGAAATACACTTGTTGTGTTCCCAGCTTATAGGGGTTTCCGAGCCTTTTCTGTCTAATTCGAAAACATTTTCATTTTCTTCAATTTCCTCACATCCGGGGACCCGCCATAATCTGGTTTTGTTACTGGTACTATTCAATGCTGGTACTAAGTGATTGGAGGGTATTAAAGCAGTGAAGTACTGATTTGGAGTTAATATTCACCCATTATTGACTCCAAATGGCTAAAGGCTTTTCAGGATGATTGCGACTGTCCGTGAATATGTATAATTATGGATGTTAGTGCCTTTTGTATATAAGGTTTGCGCATTATTTAATGGCATGGAGCTCTGCTTTTACTCATATGGTCCTTGAATACCAGTTCCCACACCCGAGTCCATTTTGGAACCATCCGTAACCAATTTAGGACGATTTGGCAGTTAGGTTGGTTATTGCTACCCCATACTTCTCTTTTTGTGATCTCCGTGAAGAATTTTTTTGTTGAAGCATAGTGTCTTTGGTACGCGGTCTGTGACCGCACAGATCTTGTCAAGTTCGGGAAGTTCCGAAAGTAGTTCCATTAGTTTTGGATGTTCGCTAATATTATTAATTCTTTCGCTTGGTTCCACCATACTATCGATGCGTATGTTATAATGGGCCAGACCATGACTGTGTAGATCCAGTATATGTGATCTTTGGAGGGAAGCCCCAGGTTCTAGCATACATGCTGCGCTAGGCCCATAAAGCCTTGATTAATACTTTAGATAGTGGCAATAGAAGAGACATGAATTTCAGAGAGAAAATAGCCTTATAGAAAGATCATATGTTTTAAAAAATTTGGTAAACTTGCCGAAAAGTAATGTGGTATCAATATAGTCATTCCCAGTCTTATGTCAATATGGTTTACATATATCGCTTCGTGCTCCATGGATAACAATGGATTTTCAAATGCTTATTGACTTACCAATATAAATCATGTACACAGCCTTATTTTCAATATATAGGTATAGTACATATTTATATGTCAGCTCGATTGATGTAAAAAAAAAATACATATGCAGACATTTTTAGTAACAATCAATATTATTATCGTGTCCAATTTATTTTTTAAATTTTATCTATCCCATAAATTTTTCGATTATGACAGGGACATGGAAAACCTATATTATGAAACCTCTATTTTTAGACAGACAACAATAAAGCCAATCGCATCGCCTTAAAACCTTTAAATTATTTACGGGTTTTTGCATTCGTTTTTATTACAAGCAAATTAATTAAATCCGAATGCCGGCCTACATGTCAGTTAGAATTTAAATTGAATATCCTATACCGCAGGAGTTTATCCCAGAGGCGATTTCAATTCAGTATTCCTGGCACATCTCACATTGTGACCTTTCACATTATATACCTACGATACTAGGTCAATTCGATGAAAGGCAACAACCCAAAACGATGTCATTTATATAAAGAAACGATAAAATGTCATCGCGTCACATTCATAAGTCTCGCCATTGGAATTTTTTTCACAAAAACAAAAAAAAAAAAAAACAATGCATACTCAACTCAACCACAAGGACTAAAAGGCCAAGTAATAGCATACCAGCAACATCTGCAATGAATGAATATTTATAAGGCGAGACATAAGGCACGTTTGAGTATTCGTCCTTGGAGGGCAATATTTCTTGAGATGTTGTAGAGGAGTTTCAGTGTTGCAGTTAACAATGTAGTGTTTCCTTTCAGAAAAACAAAAAAGAAAAAAAAACTTGAAAGGAAACAATTCTGGATGTAACTTTTTTATAGCAAGCAAGACGAATGGTGATGGTGAATTCAAATTCATCTGGAGAGTAGGAAGCACCTTTCACCATTTGAGGACTAAATACTTTATTTACGACTATTGGCAGATACGTTAAGAAATTGAATTTCCAATAAAGGACACTCGTTGGTAACTTCAACAATATACTGAAATCCAATAAATACCAACGTATAAATACGACGACAGGTGGGATTACTTCAGATTTATTCACTTTACTGGCAATACTCGAGTACTCTCGATCTGGAGTGTTTCTTGGGTACAGTTTGCTTGATTGCTTTTTGATGTTTTTTTTTTTTTTTTTTTTTTTTCTTTTTTGTTTGTTGCCCCCATTCATTATTGTGTCGTATTTCAATTCCCTACTCTTGTAGCTTAATGGAGAAAAATGACATTTCGATGATATGGAACTTTTGAATTCTAAAAAAATAGGTGGCAATTGAGAAATCGAGGGTGTACCCCAGGGGCGATAATTTGAACCCTTCTAGATACACACATTTGACAGATATCAGTGATTTACTATAATGGACTGCTAGTGAAATGTCAGTTCCCTACAATTTCTGACCAGAAAATGACGCCAACATAACTAGCGCTCTACATGCGAAAAATAAGTGAAACAGAATGACAACCATCTTGAATTTATAGACTGCCTATTGGGAGTGAGTGTTGTTGTTGCGTCATTGGTAACACTTAATAACTTCAAAATAGTGCGAGTTTCCAATTTATTCCGCCCGAACCAAGAGAGCTACACAAAGACGTCTACTAGCAGTCCATGTATAATAGCAACATAACCAAATACGCCAGCAGAGGGACACCCCAAGGAGGTGTTATTTCACCACTGCTATGGCTTATGTATAGTAATGAACAAAATACTCAATAGTTAGATGGAGAAAGAATTAAGGTAGTCGGAAATGCGGACGACATGGTGATACTGATGTCACGAAAGTTTCCCTCTGTAATTAGCGAAAATATGGAGAATGCTCTATTGAAGGTTATCACCTGGGACAGATTGTGTGGTCTTGGTGTAAGCCCGAGAAAAGCCGAAATTATGCTTTTCACCACCAAGACCAAAATACCCGACTTTACACTTCCTAGCCTAAACGGCCAACAGCTCTTATTATAAGCCAGTGCTAGGTATCTGGGAGTGATCCTGAATCCCAATCCCAAGCTCAACTGGAAACTCAACATCGAATAACGGGTAAGGAAAGCGTGCATAGCTTTCTATGCCTGAAGTAGAACATTTGAAAAAAGATGAGGCCTCCAACCAAAACTGACCCTTTGGATGTACACAGCCGTAGTACGACCAATCCTCACATATGAGTCAATAGTTTGGTGGCCGGCTCTTAGAAAAGCCTATAAAATAACCAAGCTCAATAGAGTCCAAAGATCAGCATGAATAGGCACCACAGGCGCTCAACGGTCAACGCCGTCAGACGCTCTCACTGTTATTCTGCATCTTTTATCTCTAGACCTTCACATCACAAACATCACAGCACATAGCGCAATCAGACACCGAGAGTCGGGTTGCTGGTATGGGAGACCTTAATCAAGGGAGCTAGTACCACCCTCAACGGATTACATTACCCCCAGAATGCTTTTAAAAAAAAAAAAACATTTTGAAGTAGAATTCCCTTCAAGATTAGATTGGCAAGAAGGGCGGGTGAACATCAGGGACTCGAATTCTGCGATCAAGGCTATCGCCTCAGTCAATATAACCTCAAAATTAGTATTAGAATGTCGAGAGGAGCTGCCCTCGCTTGGTCAGTTCAGGATACCCTAATCATGGTTTCAGGTCATAGCAAAATTTATGGAAACAAACAGGCTGACGAACTGGCCAAGCAAGGTTCAATCCTCCACTGCTCACTTGCGGAATCGGTACACATTTCCTCAGAATCCCTATCGAAACCCAATCTCAGCTGGAGGAGGCTAACAAACTGTATCATATCCAGAAGGATGTGGCCAAACTATAGCGGGGAAAAAACATCCCACCTACTGAGTAAAACACGAAAAGATATAGCCAGAATAAGAGCGATCACAAGTCCACATAATACATAATACACACTGTCGGTGTCGCAGTTGTAAGGACGCAACCGACAAATAAACTCTCACTCACTATTTTTGCGCTTGTCCGGCACTAGCTAGGACTAGATAGCGATCTCTGGGCTAGCACTGCAATAGTCTAATGAGAGATGGCGCGATCTTGACACCTGCAACCACGCAAAACAGACCTGGTCACGAATAAATCGGCGCAGGACAAAGGTCCTGTTAAACGTCAGTAGAAAACATATCGGAACTCTTGTCGGAGTACTAAAAGGCCACTGTGTACTAGGAAGACATGCCGTAAGGCTTGGAGGTACCGCTAATGACTTCTGTCGCAGTTGCATGGATGAGGAGGAGGAGGAAACTCCGTTCCACCTACTATGTAACTGCCCGGTGCTATCCTCGATTAGAAAGCAAACTCTAGGAGAGTACTTCTTTGAGGAGCTTGCTGATATTGCCGAAACGGATATCAGTAAAATACGGAAATTTCTCCAAAATTCGAAATGGTTCCAAGAGTAGCGGAAATAACCGACTCTGCTTGTGGTATCACAATGGACCTTACTTGGTCTAGGTGAATTACTCCGTATTAACGGATAATTGCCACCTAACCTAACCTAACATATATACGTGAGAGTTGATTTTCAACTTCAGTATAACATTACAAAGAAAGGCTAGAAACCGTCTAAAAATTAGGTAATCAGTTTCCCCAAAGGTTAGGAACCAATGATCTAGAGTCTAGACACATTCGCGGTTTGTCTGAACGTAGTGACCCATCTAACACTTGATTTCCGGTCCGGGACAGAGCACAACGGGAACGGAGCTACATTGAAGCGATTTCAAAAAGTAGACCTCAATGTTCCAACGGATGGCGACTAACGTGGAAGTAAACAAATTTTAGAACCACGCCTGTCAAATGAGACCAATCCCTACAGCCTGAATGGCACGCATTCCAAAAAAAAAAAGGAAGTTATGTTGCCGCACCCTGTACCAGTTGGTAGGTATATGTGGTTTAACTTAAACAAAACTGGGAGCGACCGCTATGCTGACAGAAGTCCACATTTTGGGCGTCTCAGGAATAGGAACCCCAAAATAAATCATACTCCTCTAGTGATTACCAACTGGACTCTGTTTTTATATTTCAGTTGAAATGCTCTGCTACCAAGGACTTGATTAACATAATTGTTGTTCGTCACTCAATTCAGCTGAATCTTTTTATTTTCGCTGAGCGTATAAACATACAAGAATTTAAATAAACCAAGTGGCTTACTAAATCGCTTCCCCAACAGATGCTCGACTCATCTATTTGCATTTAACTGCAAAAAAAGGGTCCATAAAGTATAAGAGACGAGCAGCATATTTTTCACAGCCGTTCGCACATTCATCGTCCTTTATGTTGTCATATATTTTTTTGTTCTAAGTATCGATTGCCCTATGCTGATGCTGGCTATGGGAAGAGACTTTTTTTCTACTGACTCCATTCATAGAAATATTTATACGACCCCCCGTCCCCATGAGGGCGACACATAGGATATAGGGCGCAATTGTATTTGAAATACGATTAACCTACATACTCACTCGAACACGCCGAATGTCACTTTGTTCGCTGGCATCGCTGACGAGCGCTCATCTAATGCGAATAAACTCATTTAAAAGTGTGCTTACTCTTGCGGGGGTGCACATATGGATGGGGATGAGGAAGCGACAGCGAAGCGAGGATGTGGAATGTGGATACGGATATGCGCTGCGGTTGGCTAGATATGGAGAATAAGCACCGTCATTGGACTGGTATTGCTACAAATCATCATCACCATCATCATTATTATCGTACTTGTGCTCATCCTCATCGTCCTGTTCATCGTCATCGTCGTCGTCGTCGCCATCGTTAGTCAGAACCTTTTATGTGTGACAGTTTGCTTTGGATAATGTCTGGCTGAGATTAAATTATGATAAATTAATTATTAAGTCTTTTTTTTCGGGGCCGTTTTGAGTGTTCTATGTACTTACTGCTTCTGCACTGTCTATTCTCATTGAAATTTACTGAGAAATGCGGTCTGATCTGTATCTGGAATTTGGATATTGATTTCCTGAAAATTTTACAGACAGTGTTGTAGGTATTTACGGTGGCATGCTAAGCGCTAAGGCAGTGTTCGACTTTTGTGCGCCTCCGCGAAATTCTCTAAAAATGTACATCACATTTACATTAATTATTTTCGCCTCGAACCAGGAAAATTAGAACGTAAAACGGTAGTGACGAGAATCGTGGGTCGGTATGGGGTTCGGGTTGGTTTGGGGGTTCAGGTTGGTTTGGGGGTTCAGGTTGGTTTGGGGGTTCGGGGACATCCAAGCAAATCCAATTTTTGTGGAGATTTTCATTTTTTTTGTGAGTTATGTTCGTCGGCATTATTTAGATATTTGTGCAGGCAGAATGATTATTATGTAGCGAGAAACATGTCTGTACCTTTGCCGGAAGGCCGGGATGGATTCCTTATTCTTTTATGGGCAAAGTTTTATTAGAGAATTGACAGATGATTTTCTTTTTGTAACTTTATTGTGGTTTTTTTTTTTTTTTTTCTTTGTTCACTTTTTGTTTTCTTTCTTTCTTTATATAGCAACGGAGGGGATTAAGAGGATGGCGTGTAAGTACTGTGGTTGTGGTGTTGGGTATGGTAATAATTTTAATAAAGCTATAAATGGAATGGAATTGGCTCTTTAGGGCTACTTAAGAAAACAATTGCTAATGAAGTATTTACTACGTCATAACTCGATATAATGAAGGCTATAAGATGATCTAAAATTTTCTCGTAAAATAAATAAGATGGAAATTATAGGCAAAAAAAAAAAATCAATTTGAATCAAATTTTGATCAATTTAGAAACTAAATATTTCAACACCCTCATAAAAGGGTTCTAGCTTTTGCCGCGTCAAAACATATAAGTTTATGATGGTTTCATCAGGAATCTATACCTAATACAACAACTCGACAGGAACTTGTAAAATATGTTAATTTCTAGAAGTACATCATGTGTATCGCATTTCTATAACACAGAGTTATAAGTCAAATACTGAAATTTTATAGCCACTTGTGGACCAACTCAACAGGCAATTTTAAAGGTGCCTGTCCATTTGAGAGTACTTTCGCTAGTAAACTCTCGAGAGTTACTCTCGGGTGGCTGTCCATTTGAGAGTAATATTTTCGGGATTTTAATATCGAAAGATTTTTGTAGAACTTTGAGAGTTTTAAACCTGAGAGTACTCTCATAACCGTGTCCACTTGATACTTCTTCTGCTAGTTATCATTTAAAATGTATTCTTATACCATGTTCCCACCAGCGTGAAGGGAGGCCATACCAGTACGTGAGTGTGTATTGGTAGCAGTATGAGTTGATTTATTTCCTCCGATATCCATTGTTTTGCCATGTCGACTCTCGACAACTACTCACAAAATACGAACCGTGTTGGAATTTTGAGAGCTAATTTCCGATAGTGATAAAAACGTGTGTCCACTTGCGAGTGACTTTCCAAATGGTCAAATGTCGAGAGTAAAACTGTGTCCACTTGCGAGCTTGCTCTCGAGAGCTGCTTGAGAGCTACTCGCAGCATTTTTACTCTCAAATGGACACCGACCTTAAGATTTGACGACTTGTCGCGCATTAGTCTCCTCAGCATTTCATATAAGCTCCTTTCTATAGTGTACTATGTGAACGCCTGAAGAACCATTCGTCAACGAACTGATTGGTCCCTATGAGTGCGGTTTTAGGCCTGGTAAGTCCACAACCGACCAAATATTCACACTAAGGTAGATCCTGGAGAAAACCCCAGATGTGTAACATCATATACTTGAGAAAATTGTGCGAAACTTGCAAGCCAACACTAGAGGCACAATTTTCCAAAAGTCTGTGCAACTACTTGCATACGCTGACGGCATTGACATCATTGGCAGGACGCAGTGAGCTGTCACTGGTGCGTTTGAAGGTATCAGTACACATGCGGCAAAAATGGGGTTAGTGATAAGAAACATTAAGAAGACTCTATATAAGACCCTCATCAACCCAGTATTGCTCTATGGCGCAGATGCATGGACGTTAACAAAGGCGGATGAAGATCTTCTTGGTCGTTTCGAACGCAAAATTCTTCGACTGATTTTCGGTCCCGTTTACGTTGACGAACTTTGGAGGAGTGGCTTTAACAACGAGCTTTACAGCGACATTGACTTGGTCAAAAAGGTACGTATACATCGACTAAGATGGCTAGGACATGTGGAACGAATGGACATTAACTCTCCGACCCGAAGAATCTTCGGTTTTAACCCGGATTGACAACGCAGTAGAGGAAGACCTCACTTAAGGTGTCGGGCACAAGTGGAAGAGGACCTCAACCAGCTTGAAGTGCGTAACTGGAGGCGATTAAACAAAGGTCAAGCTAATTGGAGAGGCATGTTAATGAGGGCCAGGTCCTCACCGGACTGTAGCGCTAGCCAAGTAAGTAATTAAGACTTGTTTCACTGTGTTATATTATAGAGGCCAAAGGAAACTGATTTTAAATTTCATTCCAGGGGCCCTACTCTGTATTTTGATTCGAAAGTTAAATCATTCGGAATCGAAACATTGGTACTCAGTAATTCGAAAGTCGGAATTAAATTTCCGAATCTCAGTGGCTATTCTTTTTTTCTCGCAAATCGGATTTTCGGCACTCGGCAACTCGATTCTTTTTAATCTCGTTCTAGTTTCTGATTTTTTCTTCGCTGGCTATTTTCCTGTCAGAAAAGTTTTTTTTTCATTAAATGTAAATAATTCCTTCAATTTCTAAGGGGTAACAAAAAGAAAAAAAGTTTTATGTTTAATTTATCATTTTCAAGTAGGTACTCTTACAAGAACACCGAAAACCGCTGATTCCAGAAAAACTTCGGCCAATCTTTGGAAGCGGATAACCACGGGTCTAAACGCAGTGCTGGGACCATCAATGCTGTGACTACATTATATTGGATTTATCCCTTAGGATTTTCCTTTCCATTCTTTCTGCGTTATTAAACTCTTCATCCAAAAAAAAGTAGGTAACTGAGTCCATTATAAATTTATGGTTTTGTTGAATTTTGTTGAACCGATGGTCAATAATATTTAACTTAGGTTACTTTACAGATGTTTTTTTTTTTTTTTTGACAATTCTTCTCATATAAGTAACGCGAGTCTCGAAAAAAAAAAATAGTACTATTGACGATCCAGTTTTTAAAAGATGTGGCGATTTCGAGCAGTTTCTTCCGTAGTCCTAGTCATTATCGAGCAATGAATTCCCAATCGAAATATTTCACCGTAGAATTCGATTGAGAAGTAAAATTCGATATTCGTTGGGAAACCGGATTTATTGCTCCCGAATTAGTTTGGGGCTACATAGCACATAATAGCCGCGTTCTATGATCTGATTCAGATTACTAATTAACATTTATTTGGAACAACAGCTCGTGATTTCGGAACAATTTTCATGATTCAGAATAAAGTTAACAGTTCAAGCTTTTACCGCTTGACGACATATTTTGTTCGGATAGGTTGGTAGTTCTATAAAAACAATTCAAATAAAGTGGCTTATAAAATGTGGACAACCACAATAACCAACCAACTACTCGTTTCTCCCATAAAATTTGTCAGCCACTATCAAATGTCAAAAAAATAGTAAATGCTTAGAGGCAAACAATGGAAAGTTATTTCAGTAATGCCAAACTTCGAAAGAAAAAAATTACTATTATTCTTTTCTAATCTGGATTAGATCACGGTCATATTAAACGTATTTCATCAACCATTTATTTGGTTTTTAACCTAAAGCTTAGTACGCTGCTCACGAAATGCTCTCCAAAATTTAGCTGAGCTAAATTTAAGCGAATCCATTTAGCCGAGCGGTACGCTGCTTCAGCTAAAAAATCAAATTTTCATTTCACACTGTACTTCATATATCTGTCAAAATTTAGCGCGCCCATTAATGGGCTAAATTTTGACAGATCTGTTGGTTTTTTTTCTATTGTATTTTTGTGTTGCATTAAGATCAAAGAATATCAGACAAGGAAAACAGAAAACGAATCGAAAATATAACACTTTTTCGCGTCGATGAATTTTACAATGAAGTTATTTTCAACGAAGGTCTGTTTTCTGTGACACTTATATCCACAGCGCACTCTATGTCAAAATTTAGCTACAGTTTTAGCTAATAGGTTGGATTACTTGCTTGAGAGTCAGGTGGAAGGAAGAAATATCCTAATAGCACTGGACAACCAGGCGGTGATTAGATGCATGGGACAGACAACCATCACAACATCACTGGCACTGGAATGTGTACTCAAGCTCAACAAGTGTTCGTCTAAAAACCAGGTAACACTGACTTGGGTACGAGGACACATAGGGATCGACGGCAACGAAAAGGCGGACTCCCTTGCAAAACAGGGGTCAACTGAAAAGTTACTGGGACCTGAACCATTCTCTTCAATTGGTAGAGGAATGGTAGAACAGCTGATTAACAAATGGATCACGGCAGAACACTTGAGTAGGTGGTCAACCGTGGAACAATGTAGACAAGCTAAAATGGCGATACAATGGCCGACCTGCTCCACTCAGAGAAAGGTTCTAAGCATGAGTCGAGGAACATTGAAATGGGTGGTGGCGTTAACTACAGGTCATGGTAATTTCGGGTATCATTTAAGGAAGATGGGCCTTAGAGAGGATGATACTTGTAAGCTATGCCTGGAGGAATCTGAGATAGCGGCACATATATTGTGTCAATGTCCAGCTTTGGCTGGCAGAAGAATGAGGATCTTGGGACAACATTGGGTCGAGGCCCATTGGATGAAACAGATCTCACATAAACAGATGCTAGCTTTAACACTAGGAATCGAACTCAGGGAAGAACTCTGGAGAAATCTAGAAAGTCTCTCTGGGTAAGGTATATTAGTGGTAGGGAGACGAAAAGAGACCCGACAATGGTGGTCTGGTTCGAATATCTCTCGAAATTTATATATATATATATATATATAGCTAATAGGTTCATTCGCTAAGACGCTAACGCGGTTTAAACCGAACGCAATCGATACCAATCGATCGCAACCGCACAAAGTCTATACACGTTCCCATCAAAAATGACAGGAAAAGAGAAAACAGGCAAAATAATGAGTAATCAACATTTCCCCTCCTTGGTCCTGGCTCGAAACAGTTCAAGGAATTTCCACGGGCGAGTACTGATAAAATTGTCGAAAGCATAAAGTTGACAGATAGACGAAATAAACAAAAAATATTTTCCAACGGTTGCTAGGTTATGAGTTATATAGATATTGATAGAATACAAAATTACATATATCGATTTAATTAAAATTGTGGATTTTCGCTGCAGTTTGAAATTGTTTTGTGCAAATTGGTGTTTAGCTGGAAATGGCTCGAAGTGTATACACGTACTTTTGGGCACATTTTCGAAACATCTCTCGAAATCGAGAGTTGGAATGTCAGATGGCTGAAATCGAATGACTTTTAATTCGAATTTCAGAATAAGGTTGATTATTGTTTTGTGGAAACAGCACATCAGACTTGAAACTACTAAGTAAGTCCAAACATCCTACCAAAGACGCTCAAACTAACTATTTGATTCAAAAAAAGTAGTAAACATAAATTGTACTTCTATCTGGTTGACACTAAATTAATAACACCTGAGACCATTAACACCTTACTTCGAATTATTTGTATATACATATGTACACTCAGTGTAGGTACACATACTTAGAAGTACTGAAACCAGATGGCACTATAACCATAATATCTTCCATATTGCTAAGTGAAAGTAAAAGTCTTGTAATGTGTAGCTTTATCTTCATTATACTTGTCGCATCATTTTCTCAATCGTTATTCTCATCCTGTCGTTGAATTTCACACCTTATGCACACATTTTCGTATACATTTGTGTCATCAAATTAGTATCACATTCGCTTCTCCTCGTTTACAGTTTCATAATAATCACGCAACACTATATAAGGTATATGCGTCTGGAAATCCTTCCTTGTTTTGTATGGAAATTGCTTCTACTCTTCGATCCGGAAATAGGATTTAAAAAATAGAATAAAATACAAGGATGTGAGTCTATATGATGAAACATGATTCTATGCTTAACTCTAAAAGATGGCTATTATAGTATATTAGGTACTAAAAAAAAAATATTAGTTGGGGCACAAGGATCCTTTGTGACCCTAGGTCCAGCCACAGGCATTCTCATTCATTTGTATTGTGGAAGGAACCTACTCCTAAAGTGAGATCAAACTTTCTCCGTACAGTTATACCTACTCTCGGATGTTTGTCGGACGTTCGCGAGAGTAGAAAAAACAAAACAAAAAATGTGTATGTCCCAAGGGGCTTGACCGTGTAACCCCTAGCTTAGTTCAGCACAATAACCACTGCGCCCGATAAAGAAGATTTTACTAGCAGCCTAATACATATCAACATATTGATTATTAATAATAATGAAGCTCTTTATTATACGAAGACAATATAATGATTCTCAGTGCTTATTTAAAAAATGTCAATTTATCTCAGCAAATTAAGGCAGACAAATGCTCAGTAAAACTATCACAAGACACTTCTCCTAAAACAGGAACAACCAGCCTCAAATCTGCAAACATTTGTGATGAAATCTGATGGACTCTTAAATTTTGCTGTATGTCTTTTGACATTTTTATTGTCAAAAGGGTGCAAAGGGATGTTTTTGGAAGTCAAATACTCAATAAAACAATTTAGTGTAACTTGCTTCGAATCAGATTGCCGGTATTCAAGCATTTGTGATAAAATGCTATAAACTGTTTATTTTGGTGTAGGTATATTTCGACATTTGGTTCGATTCATCGTTCTCTTTGTACCCGCCCCCTAAAAGTAAACGACACTTTACGGGTCACAGTAGCAATATCATGAACACACAAGTGTGTCGTCAACATTAACTATACACTTCTCCTAACGTTTAAATGGAGTTGCTTGCAAGTCACTTCTATTTGGGATAAATAGAACGAATCTGGAGCTGAAGATTCTACTTTACTTTGCTTTGCTGTTGCTACAAAAAATACGACTTCGGGTAAACTGTTTATTGATAGTGTATTTACGATTCACAAGTTAACTTAAATCTGTTATAATTGTATTTTTTTACACTCAGTAGGTTGTAAATATGTTGTACAGCATCAGCGTTGTTATATGGTCGTAAATATCGTAATTGTGACGATTTTGGAAAGCAAATACGACGCTCCGATTTTTGCTTGATTTGGCCTTATTTCTACGATTTGCTGATTTTTTGTTCCGATATTTACGATTTTTGAAGCAGTCAAATACGACGTATAAAATATAATAAAATTATTACAAATTTCAAAACATTGGCGTAACTGCAAATGTGCAAATCAAGAAAAGTTAGAATTTATTTTCACATTATTTTTAAATACTTCACACAGGAAAGACGAACAGAATCTTTATTAGTTTTGCACTTAATTTGATGTAAGTTGAAGTCCTCTGGATATATGTTTTCAGGAAGCTACTTACAAATTTGGCTTGTTTTATACTTTCCTCGATTGTCAGGATTTCAGGTGAAGTGCATTAGTTGTCTCATATGTCACAGTCATGTCTCATAATGTGTCGCATGTCGAGGAATAACTAAGTTCCTCAGAATACATGCCATTGTATAGAACATACGACATACCTATGGAAAGGTAGAAGGCTTGCAATAGGTCCCAATGGTACTTTCGCCGCTCCCAAGGTATAATGCAAAATTTTTGCGTTAAAGAAATATTCTCTGCAACAACTGGGTTAATATGTATATTATGTATCCCATTAATTGATGAGGTATTTGTTATTATAGAACAGATAGAGCCAGTGATTAAATTGTTTAAAGTTTTATCCCATTTTCGTTGGCATGTTGCAACACTGTTCGCTATTACCAATATCCAGTGGCGTAGCGAGCTTTTCAAGAGTCGGCAAATCAACGAACAATTTTCAAAAATTAGGTCTGAACAAAATGTTAAAATAGAAGAAGTGAGTTTGGATTTTCATTTCATTTTCAAAAGTTCCACTTGAACTCCTTAAAATTTAGCTAGTTTCGATTCCATTTTAAAAAGAACGGTCGGCATCGGTGAATTTACCGACTGAAAAAGTTTATAAACTTGTTTTCTTAATACAGCTGATGACTGAAATTCGGTCAAAATTGGACAAAGAGGCGTTGGACCTCAGATACAAAAAAAAACAACTGACTTTAGATATAACTCGATAACCGCTGGCGCTGGGCCGATTTTCATGATTTCTATACAGTCGGAAAATTCCTGAAATAAGTCGGCATTTAAATGAAAGTCACCCCCCCCCCCCCACGGCGCGAACCCTCGCTTCGCCACTGTCTATATCTTCTTTTTGGCGGTGGACTTGGGGTAGTGTTCAGTGTAGCCAACATTTGAAACTTGTTCCCCCTAAAAGTGATGTCAAAACCCCCTAAAATTAAGGCAAAACCCCCTAAATTGACATTTTTTATAAAATTTTTAGTATTTTTAAGTGTAGATTCTGTAATTTTAAATAAATTAAAATGCTTTCATTAAAAACTTAAATAAACTTTGATTTATTTACTTCATTTGGAAAATTATTATGGATTTGGCGATATCCAATCTGTAAACGATATACATAGGATAGGTACTTCCTTACAAAATAATTTAATAAAAATGTAAGACAAACCTTTCAATAAAACATCGCGCTCCCATATATTGGTGGATTTCTGACAATATTTTTTTTTCTTTTTCTTTTTTTCTTTCGGCATATTTTCTGGTTTCTGAACAAATTAATTTATGAGATGAACAGCTGATTATCTGTCAAATGTTCTGGTGTTGCAGTAAGTACACTACTCACCACCAGATGTTGTTACTATCATTAAATTTAGGTCACACTAAGCAGATCTGTTGGTGTTCAATTAAAAAAAAAAATATTATACCCCTAAAAAATCCCCTAAACTATTTTACCCCCTAAAAAACCCCCCATACACCCCCTAAGTTGGCTACACTGGTAGTGTTTATAGTTAAAGCCATTGCTTGTGATTGTGACCCGATCAGCATAAATTTGACGACTGCAATTATGCCACTGATACTAGGTAGGTATAGGTATACCTAACAATCGCACAGTGTCCGCTTATGACATTTGTTAGAATGGCACATCTTTCTAAACACCCTAATACGTCTCATACCCTATACGATAATTACGATTTTCACAATCCCAAAAATACGATTAAAAGAAAAAGTTTATAACAACACTGTACAGCATTCTGAAATAAAGAATTTTGTTCATACAGATACAACATTTTCAAAAAAAAATCTACAGAATTTTGTCGATACAGAATTTTGATCCGCTCTCAGTGCGCCCTAGAGCCTTACGTGAAACAAACCTATTGAGAAGCTTTTTCAGGGCAGTTTTACTCTCGGATGTTTGTCAGACTTTCGTGAGAGGTGGCGCAGTGGAAAAACCTTAAGAAGTAATTCGGGTTTTTCCGGAGATCGATCCTGGGAACCCTCGCACAATAGTCCAGCATACTAACCACTGAGCCACTGCGCCCAAAGTTTATACAAGGTGGGCGAAAAGAAGTCATCCGATGTTGTTTGGCTCTCGTTTTTTTCTAAATGAAAACTTCGATTCTGTTTTTTGATTATGTTTATTTGAATTTTTAGAATTTTATTGGTCAAGTCGAGAAGATGATATCGGCCAAATGGGCGCCGTCACAATTGATTGTCATACGGGCTCGTTTCATGACATTTTTCATCACTTCGGCGAGAACTTCGGGCGACAGATTCTCGCACTCGTATCGAATGTTATTCTTAAGCGCTTCTAGGGTCTCGGGCTTGTTCACGTAAACACGGGACTTCAAAAAACCCCAAAAAAAAAAAGAAATGAGCCTCATCGCTCATTATGATTTTTGTCGAAAAATCGTCCACTTCGTCCTCGAGATTGAGGATGGCTTGGGCGAAGGTTACACGCGTTTGGCGGTCGACAGGCAGCAGCTGATGCACGGACTGGACTTTGTACGGGAACATGCGCAAGTCTTTGACCAAAATTCGCCTTAGGGACGACCGTCTGATTGCGAGGCACGGCCGACGTCTGGTCGATGTTTCCGGCGACAGCTCGACATCCTCGGCAACAGCGGCGATATTCTCGGCACAACGGGCGCTCCGGAGCCGGCCACTCTGGCAACTTCAAGGTTGGTGGCTAACACCGGCCGGCCGGGGAATCGGCGACGGAATTCGCGCTGCGCCAACACTACAGACGAATTGTTACACAAAAAAATAGACACTATTATTCCGCGTTCTTGGAGAATGTATCGCTCCATGGCTTATTCACTTGTATTCTAAATCTGTCTAGTCCACAAATGTCAAAACAGATTTGACATTGGCGGCCATTTGCAAAATTAAGAGCATCTTCCAATAGAGTGATCTCTTTTGGCCCACCTGTATTATTCAAACGAATCATTTTGTAGTAAGTACATATTGGTCCCTATTGTGAGTGTCGATAGTTGATCGATGAGCGACATCTATCGATCATCGATTGTAGATTTCAGTATTATGAATGTCGATTGTGAATGATATGTGTCTATTTGACAGTCACTTGTAGTCGATTACAAATTTTTTTTTTCCAATTACAAAGAGTTAGACGCTTCTCTAAATTGTTTTCTTTTTCTATGTAGTCCTCGAACTTTATTACCATTTTCCGCTTCTGAATCGTTAAACCACAAATCAATCGAACTCATTTTTTGAAATTATGATCTATTCACAATATTCACATTTTTATTCACAATAATCTATTATTGGGTTACACAATGCTAATAGCCAAAATCAATTGACGCAATTCACAATATGTCGTGACGATCGCAGATCGACAATTACAATAAGGACCATAGGGTATTTCGCGAACCTATCCCTTTCAGAAGTGTGCTTTCTCTTTCACTGAAATGTCAAAAAAAACTTGTAGGAAAGCAAACGAAATTTTACATGGCGGGAGATAGGTTTTGCCCATTTGATTTGTGAAAAGTTTATAATAAAGTGCCAAATACAAATTGAAAACATTGCAGTCTTGAAATTTAGAGTTTCTTAAAAGTGTTTACAAAAGTTCAATAAATAAATTTGTAGAGATTGTTTCAAAAAATCCAAAATTAATTTAAACCCTATCTCCCGCTATATAAAATTTCGTTTGTTTTCCTACAAGTTTTTTTAAGCTGTCACTTTGTTTTTTTTTTCTCATTTGACACTGACGTTGTCGCGAACTACCCTATTGACGCGTTGCTGTTTACTTACAAACTAACCTCATCAGTCATCGCTGCATCGCGGTCTTTACCAATCAGATCGATTTTTTTATTCCTTAATGTATACCTACGTTACCTACTGAAGCTATGCAATATACTTAAAAAAAACTGTTCATTACGTTTAAAAGGACTCATATTATTGAGCTTTCTTTATAAATATGCATATTCAAAAATGTTTTAATTTAAAATTGACACAGGAAGCTGCCAATAATGCAAATAAGGATTCAATTTCCTTGGACTATTTATCTACAGCGCTATTCAAATGAGAAGGAGTAGGTACTAGGTATCTGTATCCTTTGGCAAAAGAAAAATAATTACAAGATGAAATCTTTTGTACATACACTCTATACCTCTGAATAAAATGATTTATATTTTTCATGTATATATATTTTTTTAAATGTCAGAGAGAATTTCTACATCTTTGACCGAAAAACGAACAGGATGATCACCCGAGTCATCTACATTATGATTCGATTGGATATTTTGCGGTATGTTGCCGCTACTCGAACTTTGCCCAACCGACGAACTGTTACTCGGTCCGGCGTTTTGCAAAATTCTCACAACCTTTTCTACTTTATTCGCCTCCTCTGCTTCCTTTAGACGGTCGAATAATACAGCTTTAACACCAGTTGTGTCCAGACCCAATCTGGATAATTCAGCTTTTAAACCATCCACAGTCCAGCCTCCAATATCCATTTTTCGGAATTCAAAGAAATCAACTTCAATTAAAACTGTTAGGTTGAGCCCCCAAATGTAGGAAGTGAATACTATTGATTACAAAGTTTTATTCAATAAAGAATGCATTACAAAATAAAATAAAAGAAAAGTATTTCGTTAGGTTGATTGAAGTTGATATTGACGACTCGACGGCTCGATGATGACTGCCTCTTTTGTTTGTTGCCGCCAAAGAAGAGAGCGAGATTATAGTGAAGTGGCGTCAACTACGGTTAATGCAGTCTGGTGGGCCTACATGTATATTTAATGAACTGTATATATTTTTACTCAAATATATTATTCGTTTGTCATCTGTGGATATTTTAATATCGCACTGTCACCGATGAAAGAAAGGATGTCTTTACCGCAGAGGCAGAATACATATTACGTTGATGACTTTCCAGCATCCATCCACAATTTAAATAAAATATATTATACTCGTATGTAGATATTTTATTTTGGATTTTTTGTCTTGTAGGTACTAATTAGTTGGCTTGTCATATCTATGTAATAGAAACACGATAGAGGCTTTCTTTTGAAGCCGTATAATGTTTTCAAAAATTCCGAACCAGTTTCGTACCAACGGATTGAAGAAGTTATCGACAAATAAATAAATAGGTGGCGCAACAGGCGGTAGACACACAAGGCCTAGCTTCTCGCAACCATTCGTTTTGTGTGAGTTTCTATTTTTTTTTTTTTTTGGGACGAATGGAAGGGACAAGGGACCTACAAGATCGAACTTGGGATCCCTCGCACAATAGTCCAGCGTTCGTTGTCATATGGCGACCACGCAACCAATAACGACTAGTAATGACTGACATAACGCCCTGGGGCGCTATGACACACATTTTTGTGTCACATCGCCCACTCTCAATGTGTCATAGCGCCCTCGGAAATAACATCCCAAACCTTCTGACAGTAAGCCCAAGCAGGGGGGTTTCATACGTTTCGGGTATTATTTCATTTGGGGCATTAATGCACTTCTTATAGTGTCATAAAGCCCACAAAAAAGTGACTTAAAGCCCGGCGGCCGATATGACATTTTTGAAAGTGTCATAGCGCCCGAGGGCCTTATGACACATAAATGTGTGTCATAGCGCCCCAGGGCAATGATACGAATTGGCGAATATTTGCAATAAAATTTGTTAAAAGTTATCAACCATTAAATGGTATATTCGCACTTTGAAAACAAACCCCCTGTATTCCTGTATCGCCTTTTGTATTGTGTTACCTCACCTCACCACACATGTGAATAAACTTCTAGCTGAAAGTTAAACTTGAATAAGAAACTGCCTTCAAACTCCATCGTTCCATTTGGAAACTCAAAAAGAAATCTTTTGGCACTTTGATTACAAGCATCTTAATTAACATGCTGTATATTGCAAGGACTCACATTTTTCCCAAGATGTTTCTTCAATTTCAAGTGACCTTTGGATTTTATACACAATTCCTGTGTAAACTTTGAATTTATTGTACTTAAGGAAATTTCCATCTGGCCGACGACGATTCACATTAAATGACTGGACTTTGTGCGCGAGTGATTTTACTCAGTCTCTGTTTTCGTCCGGTTAAGGCAATAATTTGGTCTCCTTGTTAACATTCCATAATGGAGTACCGAAAGCAAGCAACCGTTAACTCTTTGCAAGTCGAGGATTTATTTTTAATAAGCTGCCATATTGACTTACCATCTGTAATGAGATTATGCTTGTCGCTTGTGCATGTGCATAGTGCAGGACGAATTTTCCGCAATGCATAATCGTAATTGCCAAAAACACATACATTAAACATACTTTACTGGATCAACGGAGGGCGAAAGTAGACCAAGTGCATAATCGCCAATTATTTGCATTTTTTATAGTCATATGAATGTGTAAATGTGAATACGTATGCGTGTGTGTATTACATGTTTATAGTCTGAAATTAACATTCGCTTTTGTAATGGATAAAGGCTTGCAGTAGGTTTCGAAAGGACTAGGAGCTCGTATAGTATTCAAACCGATCTCAAGAAGGCTCTAGCTAAATAAGGTTAGTTTGCGCCGTATATGAGTTTTGTAATAGATGGAACCGTCAAATCAACATGTAATCTATCCTGTCAGGTATAAGGACTAAACTGAGCGGTTGCAATTATCTTAGGATCAGTGAAATCATTTTACTCATTTCAAAAATTTTTTAACCGCAAAATCCTTTTTCAAGCGGAAAAATAATATTGTTCTATAGACTAGGCATAACTCTAGATTTCTCTAATTTAACTGAACCTTTGAACCTCAAAACTTCAAACAGAAACCAATTTATTGAGAATAGTCGGACATTTATAACATCAATCATGCAATTCCTTGCTTGAGAACAGAGAGAGAAGGGCGCAAGAATGAGATCGCAAATCATTATCTTAATGTGCAATGGACGAACAACACATAAATTATGGATATATAAATCGGAAATAAACACAAGTTCCAGCGAAAATCATATTTACAATCATCTGAAAACATGTCCTTTACTGACTTATGCCCAGTTGCACAGTCAGAGTTTAAACTGAAGTTTAACTAAACCTGACCGAGAGTTTAAACTTTTGGTTTAACTCGTTCAGTTTCACAGTTCAAAATAATCTGCCAGTTAACTAAACGCAGTTGTGGAAGCGCAGAACAATTTCCTTTAAGGGGATATTTTTCTATCAGCGCACTTTTGATCAAATAAATGGTTATTGCTTTTCTCTACTTTATCTATTTTACCATTTGTAAATGAAAGAAAATGTGTGCAATATTATTACATTGTGTATTTTGGTAGGTATTAACAAAATGAATTGATTTATTGTTGACATATGTTTGAACTGTCATCTGCTTTCACATAATTAATTTTTTTTTCAATAATAATAATATGTAGTGGTTGAAATGTAGTAGGCATTCGGACGGATGCGATCACAGGTAAATCCTTTCATAATGAATTTTGAAAGGATTTTATGAGCCTCTAATTAGGGTCATTGTCTGGTTAATAGGTACGCGCAAAGTTTTTTGCTGGTGTTTCTGTGAAAATCTGCGCTATCTTGGTCCGGTTATACTTTTTTTTAACAAAAATGTAATCTAGATCTGTATACAAAAATGGTATGAACTCCGAGAAGTGTGTTCAAAATCGGACAAAAAAATTGCATTGTAGCATAGAGTAGGTAGTGTCTTGCATTGTAGCATAGAGTAGGTAGTGTCTTGTTTCAGCCAAAACAAAAGGTGAAAGATTTGAGTATGTATAGATATATTTTGTTCGCCAAGAATCTAAAGAAATCACTAGTAGCATTATAAAAAAATAATCGCCATTTCCACACACTAAAATAATTAATTTGTATTGAAAAAACCTCAATACAATTTACGCTTGTCTAAATGTCTACATTATGTTTGGGCTAAAATCTACCTGATGTTCACTTGAAAAAAGAGGATTATTCCCTGTATATTGGTTGGAAATCTATTGAAATTTTCTGATGACATTTTTTAACAGTGGGTTTACCGCAGTAATGCTGAAACTAATCATAACTCTGGTTTCCACTCATATAAATTCGAGAAGTGTAGCACCCAGATAATTTATCTCTTTCATTCTCTCTCTCATCACTCCGTATGAAATAGCAGCTGTCAAACGAAAGTTTAAACGGCAGAAAGCAGGCGTTTAACTTAAACCGAGAGTTGAACTCCACTTTGGGTTTAAACGAACACAGTGAAACCGAAAATTTGTTGAACGAAGGTTTAAACCAAAACGAGAGTTTAAACTCTGACTGTGCAACTGGGCATTAAAATAATTATGTCATATAAAATTAGTTTCAGTTTCAGTAAATTTTAAACAAACGAAATAATAAAAAAAAAACATTCACAAACTCAAGATTCAAATTATAGATACTCAGCTCAAGCGAAACTAAATTTTAGCTGTTCTCCAATTTTTTTCTCCAAACATTAGCTAAATACCTAGCTAAATGTTGACATGGAGCGCGTTGTGGATATATGTAAGTGTCACAGAAAACAGCTGTTCGTTGAAAATAACTTCCTTCAAAAATGCATCTAAGTACGCAAAAAAATGTTTTATTTTCGTTGCGATTCCTTTTTTTCTTTGTCTACTATTCTTTGATCTCAAATTTTTCACTTTCGGATTCCTCATAGAGGTATTCATTGAAGAAACTCATCCTTATTTCCTTTTCCACAACACAAAAACACAACAGAAAAAAAAATCAACAGAACTGTCGAAATTTAGCTTGAGAAAATGTGTCGAACAATTAATGGGCGCTCTAAATTTTGACAGATACATACATGAAAATTAGATTTGATAAATGGATTCGCTTAAATTTAGCTCAGCATCATTTTGGAGAGAATTTTGTGTGGGAGTTAAAATTTAGACTTGCTTCCAAATCTTACGAGGGATATATTTTTTCAAAGCAGAAGACGTCTTGATTTTTTTTTTGTTTTTTTTTTTTTTTTTGAAATGAGATCAATACCCTTATCTGGATCCACATTAATATCCGAATGAACATATATCATAGCATGTGAAAAGGTTCTTTCAACTGGTCACTGGAAGCGTGGCCAAAACCGTAAGCAATTTCTAAACTTCGGTAGAAGGAATGTACTCAGCTTTCGCTCAACAGCAGCAAAACCTAGGAGAAGGGCTTGAAACGATGGTAGAACGTCTTCGTTGACCATGAATCTGTCCGTAAGATTTTGTATTAACGAATCTATGCAAGGAATCAGTATAGACATAGGCACTCTAAAATAGGCTTCAGTAGAAGAGGTTTCTGGATTGGAACGCGTTGTTTGTTTCAATGAAGTTCTTGGAGCTCCTAATTCAACTTCAAAAAGTCCTCGGCTCGTTATTTCTTCAAGACGTATTGAGACGCATTTGAAGAGCTCTACAAAGGAAATAATACAATGGCATAGAAAGTCGAGTTTTTCGGCTCTCTGGTGCGTGTTTTTTAATTACATTTTTGAAAGTAATATTTGCATTCGAATGGTTGCGGAAGAAATTAGCTATTTCACTAACTACACCAAGGCAATTGCGAATTGCAGGAGTTGACATGGCATTAGACAAAGCCAGGTTCAAGCGAAGGCCTGCACTATGTACATACCTAGCGTTTGGATACTGTATACCTACCTGGATAGTCTCCTTATTTTTATAGATTTGAATTTATATTAGAAAGTTTTAGTTTTTAGTTTTTTGTTCCAGATTTTGTTCAGCCCCTCAAGCTGAAGCCCCCCTCCCCCCTGGCTACATGTCTGACTGGAGGCCACAAACTACATATTTTAGTCGTAGACCGCCAGCTGAGAGCAAAATTGAGAGTTCCATAGGGTAAGTTTTAAAATAAAAATCCACCATCTTTTTTCTATCTGTGAATACGTGTCAATAAGCAAAAAAAAATAAATTCTAAATTATAATATAATAAAATTCTAAATATATAATAAAATATACCGTGTGTGAATACAGATCGGGATTTGGGTAGTAATTTTTGAGAAATATTTATAAAACGGCTTTATTTGCATTTTTTGAAAAAAATTAAGTACGTGATTTTGTTTACATTTTTATTCTAATCAAAAATTTCATAACTTTGGAGATATGAGCAGATTTTTAAAGTAGATACCATTATTAGCGATTGGGGTGGATGTCGAAGGACGCAGTCATATTAGAGAAAAACTGAGTTTGCTATTAAGTTAAGAATGACGATTGTACCTTAAACATTAGTTTTGGGTCATTTCGTGTATATTGGTATGTATACCGTTTTCGAGAAAGAGCCAATTTAAAAAATAAATGAAAATGAAATGAAAATGAAATATTTCGTAAACATTTTATATGGAAAGTACCTACCTACCACGGCGATCGCTTATGCAGATGACGTTGCTATAGACGTCTCAGGAAAGCAGTTAAATACTCTAAAAGAACTCCTACAAAATGCTCTAAATAATCTAGCCAGTCGGGTGAGTCGTTGTGGTTTAGGTGTGAACCCCCACAAAACTGATCTGGTGCTATTCACCAGGAAATATAAAATTCCGACAGTGCTCCCTCACTCAATGATATCAACCTAACTTTCTCTGACAAAGCTAAATATTTGGGGCTCATCCTGGATAGAAAGCTTAGTTGGAAACTCAACATCCAGGAAAGAGTCAAGAAGGATACAGCCATTCGCCTTAAAGCTATCTCACAGTGACTTTGGCCACGCCTCTATTCTGAAGAAATTCGAGATCTCAACCGAAAACACTCTACACCACCCCATCTCTAAATTTTGACAAGAACTTTCTCGTCACTATCCCCTCCAGAGCAACCTGGGATGACGATTCTTTCCCGGAAGATGAATCAGTTCACTTCTACGCTGCCGGTTCAAAAACCAAAGACGGAGTTGGTGGGGGTGTTTTCTCCGAAAGTCTTAATCTTAAGCTCTCCTTCCGTCTACCAATTTACTGTAGCGTGTTCCAGGCGGAAATAATGGCGATTAAAGAAGTCTTATCTTGGCTCAAGAAAAACGTCATATCCGCCAAGGATATCTGCATATTTTCGGACAGCCAAGCCGCCATCAAATCCGTGGATTCGATCTCTATAACTCTTGTAGCTTTCGACTGCTGATCGTCTCTTACGGAAATGGCCGAACAATAGAAACATTCCAGGAAATTGTAAGGCCGATGAACTCGCTAGAATAGGAACAACTCAACCCATTCTGCCAGATAAAGGCACCCTAGGGATACCAATCGCTACTTGCAAACAAAAATTGAAGCTGAATGCTATCGAGAGTACAAATCTTAGGTGGACAAGTGGCACCACTTGTCTAGCGACAAAACAAATTTGGCCTAAGCTGGATTTGAAACGCTTTAGTAAATTGATCTCTCTCAACAGATTGCATATCGGGACTACAATAGGTGTCATTACTGGACACACTGCCTGATAGGTAAGCATGCCGCAAGGCTAGGCCTTATCGCAAACGACTTTTGTAGAAGCTGTATATGGATGGGGAAGAGGAGGAAACTATCCCTCACCTTCTTTGTTCCTGCCCAGTTCTCTCCCGGAGAAGGAAGCTTAACTTAGGAGCCTACCATTACAACGACTTAGGCGATCTGACAAACGCAGACATCAGAAGCTTCCTTCGCTTTATAAAGAGCTCAAAATGGTTCAACTAGTAGGGAGATCTCAGATCCTTCTTCGTGGCATCACAATGGACCTACTGGTCTAAGTGTGTTGGCGTTTTCCGCTGATAGCTAACCTACCGTTAATATTAGGACTAGCATAAACAAAAAATCTCCTCCTAGTGGTTAGCCCACAAACTCTAAATACAAAGTTTGAAACAAATCCGTCCAATCGTTTAGGCTGCAGACCTATGGGACAGACAGATAGATAGACGGACTGACAGAATTGCGAGGCCCGGAATATTTCCTGTGAAAATTGGTCAAAATTGGGCAACGGGGCGTTGGACCTCCCATACAAAAAACATCGATGACGTTAGATATAACTCGATAACCGCTGGGCCGATTTATCATGATTTCTATACAGTCGTGAAGTTGCTGAAATAAGTCAGCATTTCAATGAAAGTCACCCCCCTCCAATACTCGAACCCTCGCTACGCCCCTACATAGAATTGTAGATTACTTACATTCGGCCAAAAATTTAAAAACTCACATAAACTAATGCTATATGGATCTGGGTGCGCCAATTGTTTACAGGGTTGACCTTACAAATTTGTCCGACTTATTTTTAAAACATGTGGATGTTCAATAAACTGCTAAATCAATTATATTTTTGAATTAAGGACGACAGATATTTCCATGTCTGACTCATATCCAAACGTAAATAAATACTGAACACACAAATATGACGCGGGTATCAGATATATCATTAAAAATAATAAGTGAACCTGAACATCAACAAATGTGGTAGGTACGGTACCTCTTCTTACTATTTGTTCAGAAAAGGACGGGAGTGAAGCTTATATCATTTGAAAGGTACCGCAGAAGGAACTGTGCCCAAGTACACGTCCTTCAGATATATATATCTCTTGTTCCACTTCAAATGTAAAAAAAAATGACAAAAATAAAACTATACATAAACATTCCAAATTGTGGAATATATTAATGTCTAAATTTTTCATAAACGAAAAAAGGTTCCAGAGCTGATTTCCATTGCCATTTTCAAGAAAACTAATTAAAAATTTCAAAGAAAGAATTCTCTGGTGGTTCAAAGGAGCTAAGACAAACAAACAACACATCAAGTTCAATGTCACCATAACGTGGGTAACAAAGAAATGTCAAACGTTTAGAGGTGTAATTCTCATTGGTGTTGAAATAATTTTCTCACCCCATTATCGCTCTTAACAATGTTGATGTAGACCAATTTCTAGTTAAATTTTCATGTGTAAGAGACATTGACGCAATAATTAATTACAATTAAGCTTCTTAGAACTTAAACGGGTATCACGTGCTACAAAGGACTATGATGTCGGATAAATTTGGGGCTCACATTTGAACTCCCACAAGTAGTGTAAGTGGTGTGCTTCGTTTTTGATTATCGTGGGAAATGTTGACATTTGCTTATTTCATGTATAGCTAACCACAGCCACAGGAATGTGTAGTTGAACCTTTTTAGAAAAGCCTCTTATAAGGAGGAGCCTTGATGATTTTAATTTTGTTATTGTTTGCAATTGTGCTCTATGGGATACATGATGTATATGGAAATTTATTAATGGAATGGAAATGCTTATCACGCAGGATGTGTTTTAATTCAAAGTGGAACCTATTTCTGAGATGATGATACTAAAAGTAGTCCTGACGTTTTTTTTGTTTAAATTTTGTGCAATCACTGGGAGTCATAAAGTGCACGACTTATACTTTACTTTAGATGGTGCTAAGAGTCCGGAGTGGACCTCGGTTGCAACCAACAAGCTTCTTCAACCAGTTCAGTTCCCAGGAAGCTGCCACAGTTCTGCATACCAAGTTGAGGCTGCTCTCGAATTGTGCGCGCCATCTGAGGTGGGGTCATCCTCTGCCTCATTGTCCCACAGGAATGGACTCAAAAACAGGTACCTACGCTGTTGTCCATAATCCCCACGTGACCAAGCCATTTCAGCCGTTGTATCTTTTTGACTAGGTCAAAAGTTAGTCGTAGAATCTCCTCATCCACACTCGATCGATACAAACTTGTCCCGAATACACGAATTCTCTCAAAACATCTGAAGAGGTTTGTATCCGCATTCGATACGATCCATGCGTGATTTTTAACTTGATCCAATGTTATTTTGCGAGGTAATTATTGAGCCTAGGTTAAGTTAGAAGGTCAGTTTTGATTACATGCAATTTTCACCCAAATGTCAGTGAGGCCCATTGTGATTACCGTTTTTGTACTACGAAAGGAGTAGGACATGCAACTATCGAAACCATTCGGATCTGTTTATGAATTTTCTTAAATCTGTTAGAGGTGTCGTTCCTAGATCTTCCAAATAACCCTGCTCCACTGTAATAGTACCGGCGTTCTTGCTCTTGGGGGGCTGGGCAGTAACGCAGGAGATGTTCCACACATTTTATTTCCTCTTCATCCCTGCAACTTCTGCAGAGGTCGGACCTGTTTTGTTGCTAAACATCATGTCGTGCCAACTATTCCACCTAAGGTTTGTTCTTTCGGTAGCATCCGGTATACCTACCCCAGGGTCTAGGCCCTATTTATTTCCTAGTGCTTTTTTGCAAGAGAAAAAGAGTGGTTGCTTTTTTGTACGTTAGACTTCCAGCTAAACTTTCTGTCTAGAATAAGACTCAAGTATTTAGCTTCCTTGGAGAATGTCTAACTTTTGCCATTTATAGATGGAGGGACAATGTACGGAATTTTATATTTCCTAGAGAAGTAAACAAGCTCAGTCTTATGAGGGTTAACGCCCAGCCCACATCGGTTCGCCTTTTACTAGCGTGCTAAGAGCGTGTTATAATAGTTTCTTTAAGGTATTTGGATATTTCCCTCCCACGGCAACGTCATCCGCATATGCAATCACCTTGCAGCGGCTTCCAGGCATGTCAACAGTTGATTGACCACTAAGTTCCAGAAAAAGGAAGATACGACGCCACCTTGTGGGGTTCCTCTACTGACAGATCTGCTGGCAGATGCCCCACCTTGACTAGAGTTGATAATCCGGCTGTTGAGCATCAAATTAATCAACTCTCTATGTGAGGTGTCCACGTTCAGAGCTGACAGCGATTGCAGATGAGTCAACATTGTTAAAAGCGTCTTCAATGTCAAGGAATGCAACTATTGAAAATCCTTTTGACGGAGGGAATCCTCAATGGAACACGCTAGCGAATGCAGAGCTTTTTCCACGGATTTACCTTTAGAGTAAGCATGTTGAGCAGTAGATAGAAGTTTCGTGTTAATGCTTTTGCGTTGATGGATTCCAATCAGACGTTCTAAAGCTTTTAGGAGGAATGACGAAGGACTAATAAGCCTCAGGGGTCCTCAGGGGAGAGAGAAACCCGAAACCGGGTCGGAAGCCCGATAAGTAACTAACTAGTTGACCCAACAATTGTGATTATATCCAAATTTCAATAAAATTGTTCTAGGTTGTGATCATTTTGTGATTCACTGAAATACTTAAAATACAAAAATTAAAAAAAAAATATTATGTAGCATTAAGCAGGGATAGCTCTGGATTAAACTGGCGGTAACTACCACCTACTATAATTTTTTTTTAGATAAATGTATTCGCTTTTAAAATTGTTGATTGAATTTTGCAATGGCAAGAAAAGTGTAAGTAGGTAACTAAAAGACTTAAATAGAGTACACTAGTCTAGTCGTACTACTTCGGTACTTAATTTAAGGTATGTTCAAATCAAATCGAAAATGCGAAGACGTGAGCGAATTTCGCATTGGAAACGGTAGAATATACCACCATCGCCATGTATTTATTTCCCGTTCCCGCTTTCGCGCTGGTTTGAGAATGCCTTTAAGATTGCTTACTAATTTAGTCATTATTACTCAATTTTATCATTTATGTTAAAACGGGTGTCTTACGCAGTCCAGTAATCATCCAAAAATTTATCTTAATCTGTCTTGATTAAATACCTAATCTGTTTAACGCTGTAAGTACATAACTAATGGGTCTGTCGAATCCTATTCTCCTTCTAAAGTACTTTCCATTCGCAAGATTAAGTCCAAAGTACCTACTCGTAATGACATACAATTACAAAAGTCGACCCAAATAACAAATAACAAGCTCCTCTGTCAACAAATACCTACTTCAAGTCTCCATACTCAAACATGCTCAAAACCAATCTTAAAAAAAAACTGCTGACATGTACAACACTCTGTTCCCCCAAGGATAAAGTAAATAAAATCGCCCGTCCTCTTCCATGTCAATGTGAACACAAAACAACCATACGATATCACAATTAAGTATCCATTATCTATATCGGTAACCTTCAGATTTCGAGCCCACCTATCATAACAAACACCATCAGCTACACATGGTTCTTCTCTGGGGATGCTCTCGTCGCAGTGATTCAAACCAGATTCAAACTTTTGCCAAAAAAAAACGTGCAGCACTGAATGATTTTTAAAAACGTTCCGCTTCGCAAAATGAGTATTTGATTCCTCAAACAGGGGAGAAGGGGGGACTTATTCTTAAAGCACTATAGCTACCCCACTTAATTAAATATAAATCCCGTGCTTGATACTTACAGTTACAGCTCAAGTATGTGCTTTAAAATTGCCAGCCCTTTTGTGATGTTTATATTCCTTTCCAGTTGAGTAATCCATTTAGCATAAGACACACACACACACGTACCCCTGCACTTCAAAAATGGGAAAATTTAACTTGTTTTCCCAAAAATATGATCCTACACTCTTACAGTTGGTTACTGTAAATAAGAATATAGCTTCAAAGCTAATTTTTTTTTTCGCACAAGTGCACTTTAAGCTAAAAATATTGTATTCCGATCTAAGTTAAAAATTCAAAAATCCGAAAACCAGGAAACCCCCAATAAAAAAATATACCGTACACCGGCTAATGGACAATCGACGTGTCCTTAATTCACCTGAATATTAGAGATACAAGTGGAGCACGTTTAACGCATGACTTTAGACAAGTCTCCGTATAAAGTACGCGATTATACTACCGAACGGGATGAAATCTAATAACGAACTGAACAAAAAGCAGACAGTCACATCCTGTTTGACGGTTGTTTACAAAACAAATTATCGTAAACGTGGTAGAGATGTAAATGTAAGGTGCCTGTGCTTGGGTGAATGTGCGGCACGGTTCACTACGGTGGAGACAATTCGAATTGTAATTCCAGTGAAGCACTGCGCAGGATCCTGTCGAGTGAGGTGTTTTCGAAAATTCGAAAAACACATTCTTCTAGTACAAAATGCTAGGAGAAGACGGAATGGGGGTAAAACACTTTTCACTCAATAGGGGAGGTCGTCATTCGAACTTTCGAACAAAAATGGCAAGGGTGACTGGTGACACTGTGGCAGGCCATTCGACATCAACTTAGATGCGAAATCGTTTTGATGGGATATGTAGATACACTGAAAGTGGGTAATTTGAGGTTGAAAATTCGAAAACAGAATAATGACTTGAGTATATGGGTATCCATGGGTGATAATGTACACATCCCAAGACCGTGAGTCAACAGGGTTAGAAAATGAAAGGTTACCACCAGGATTTCTATGTACCTACGGTAGGTATCTGCACTGCTTTTGGGTTGATGAATTTTCAGTAGATGTGTAGGTTTATTTGCACAGATTTTATTATCGAATAAAATCAAAATAAGTACATATATATAAGGGAAACTCTATTACCTCAGTTTAGCCTCTGCCTCTATATTAAGGATTCATTACAATGCATTTGCATGATTGCTATTGTGACTGAGGCACTTCGGTGTTCGGCGGCGGATATTAAAGAAACCATTCCAAAATTTGCATTTCGCCCTCTGCTATTTTAATTACTTGGGGTACTTTAGGCTTAAGCCCCAAACTTTTTCGTACAGGAATCTGCTGCAAACAATACCCTTCGGTTAAGTCAGTCCAATAGCTGAAAACAAACCCGGGGCGGGTCATGAACAAATCCTAACAAATACACGCGCGCAATAAGCTATGCACGGACTACATTACTCTCCGTGTAGAAGAACTTACAGACAGGTCCATAAATGACATACTTAAATTTGTAAATATTTTTTGATGGTTTTTCCAACTTGTAGACTATTTATAGGTTTCCATTGTGTGGAAGTCATAAATCTCTAAATCATCAGAATGGATCTACATTGATCTAAGTGTGGTATGTACAGATTTCTCCTGCCGTATGCCCAGCGCACTAACCTAAACTTAAACTGAGTGGGGAAGCGAGAAGTAACAACGATTCTCGCTAGTTGTGACTGACCCTGACAATTTCTGTTGGGAAATTTGGCGAATTTCTTAAACCTTTTCAGGCAGATGAACTCTTGGAATAGACAAGGTTGTCCAAAATGACAATTTTCAATAAAACTCCTCCTTCAAGCCTTGTAAGCTGGGAATATAATTCGTTCGTGCTTTGTCAGTGATCATTATAACCTAACCTAATATAAGCTGTCAAAAAAAGGACATCCAACACCGACGTCTCGGACAGAATTTCAGTATAGATAGCTATAACTTTGACCCTAATCGTCCCAGTCCTTCTCTATATGGCGCAGAGGCATGGACTTTATCAAAAGCGGATGAGGTTACCCTTGGTTGTTTCGAGAGAAAAATTCTTCGAATAATTTTCGGTCCCGTCTGCATAGAACTGTATACGGACTGTACACCGACATCGACCTAGTCAGAAGAGTGAAGGTGCAATGCCTGGATCATGTAGAGCGAATGGACGCGGATTGCTCCGGTCCGGAAGATCTTCGAATTCATGCCTGGAGGCACGGCGCAGTAGAGGAAGACCGCGACTTAGGTGACGCACGGAAGTAAGAGGAGACCTTAACCAACTTAGCGTGCGAAACTGGAGACAGTTGGCCAAAAATCGTGCTGGCTGGAGACGCTTATTGATTGAGGTTCAGGTCAACCCCGGACTGTAGCGCCACCTTAAGTGAGTAAAGTAAGTAGGTAATCCTAAAAATCTTCACTGACCTCAGATCCAAATTTTCTCGCCACAGCTCACGTAAGGTATGTGGCATCTGGACTGTTGATGATACCATTAATTGAATCCACTAAGGAGCTTCTTTCTCCTCATTTCTAAGGAGCTCACGTACGTTTTTTTGGGATTCATTCAGGCAGTCATTTCCGACAGAGCATCATAGTGCTGGTATGGTGTTTTCTTCGTATTCAAGACTCGTGTTTATAAGTGTAGTCGTATCCGGATGAACTAGATCCGTATCAGGTGGCTACCACGGTTAAGTCAAATAATCACAACTGTTGTATTTCAGTCGTTACGATAATAGGCATCGTTAGGTTGATGTCAATCATAATGCATTCACTCACTTGTCGACAGCTCAAAATTTCTTACCCAAGTCTACTGCACCCAAATAGACGCTGCCTCAGTTTTCCATAGCAGTCTATTACTCTATAATTCTTATCTCAGGCTTTGTAGTGTAATTTTAAGGTAGTTTAGTAGTTAACATTACCAACACGCACATCCCTAACCTGGAGGTCGTTTTCTGCGACCACTTGTGTGAAAGAGATCGCATATGGTAGAACCAGAGTAATCTACTTTGGGCTATGATTATCAGCGATGTGGTTGGGCCTTAATGGATTCATGCACCACCAACTCTTTTCAAACACTAGGAGTTATTGAAAGTCTGTATAAGCCGCATTAGGATAACAATAAAGTGGACTGACACCAAGTAGACAGTTGATTCCATCTATTAAATTCATCCGCTGCCGCCTGGATCCACTCACTCATTTCATGTCACCAGCCAGCGGGCTTGGTTGGTTTCCCAAACTTCAGTCGAGGTAATAGGCTAGGCTCCCAGCAGCCGCCATCACGAGGAGATGAGAGTAGGAGTAGATAGTTAGAGGCTCAGGCTAATTATGAAAACGCCTTTGTTCTCTAGATGCTCTGGATACATCCACTTTCAAAAAATAAAAAAGTGTTCACCAGCAACACAACAGTAAGGAGCAACATGACTTTCCAATCCAATTACTCGTACCTACCGCCCCGCAAGTAGGAGTTGATATAGTTGCCTTTACATAATATGATCCCATTACACCCCTTTGATACGCCAATTACAAATGAACTCATTTAATTAGATCAGCCAGAAACATCAGTCGCATGTTTAATTCAAAAACTGATACCCCAACGACATCTTCTTGTACACATACATATTCATCGAGGACCTTAATATAAAACAACTCATCAAGTTGAAAGGCAATGGCAATTGGTTGCTCCTCCTTTCAGAAGACCCCATTGAAATTGAATCAAATATCCTTCCATCCCATTATCATAAACGAATGCCTTTTGATCTGTCTAGGCATTGGTGGCTGGTGGCTGGTGGCCTATACTTCACAACGGACACATCGTTCACTTAGGCTTTGGCTCCTTTACAAGGAATTGTAATTAACTGATAGATAAATATTTGCCGGCATCTCCATCAGCCGCTCTACACCTTTTCCTGGCTTTTCGGCAAACAACCTCAATACACAGGTGGGGACAGAAACAGAGACAGAGATACACTAACGTTTCCCACTTAATTGTCAAAGAATTCCTCGCTAAATTAATTTTTTTTTTGTTGTTCGCATTTTCCCTTTGTCCCAATTTAAGGAGTTCATTTTCATTATTAAAGTTCAACCGGGGAATACCAAAATGAGTCCCAAAGGAAGTCCATTACACGTTCAGTTTCCGCTCGGGTAAATACATTCATAAATCCTGTCTCCAAAATCTGTATGTATGACAATTTTTTTTTATTTTTGGGGAATCGTCATAGATCCATCCGCTTTGCGAGGCGCTGACTCGTAAGAAGAAAATTACACTTATGCCAAGATGAATGATTTAAAAAAGCCATCCGAACCATATGGCGTGTAAAAAAGGATAAAATTATGTGACTCAGAGTTCGTCACACATTGGAAGATTTTTGTTATGGTGTAGTGATTCTTCAAAGGACATAGATATGTATGAAATAGATCTGGAATGGAGCATAGAGATTCCATTGGCAAAAAGGGGGAAGAAGAATTTCTAGCAAAATGTGTCTGTGTGCCCTTTTTTTATGCGTCTTTTGCAGGTTTCCATGTGAAATTATTCCCCGAAGCAGTTCTCAGAAATGGGATGGGGGTGGTGCTTACTTTCATCATTGCCAAAGGAAGCCAACAAAAGTTTTCTCAAAAGGTAGCTATATCTATTGAAATAATTTTTAGAACAATTTTAAAGACCATTCGCAGAGGATCTAGAAAATTCGATGAATGTCTGCCTTCTGCAAAGAGAAATTATTGTTTATCTTCAGATGCGGATTCGAGGACTCATTATACGCGTACAATCAGAAACTTTGCAGCTGAGCTGGTGACGGCTGTTAGATTGATTGTTTGTACGAATATGAAATTGTATTGACAAACATCATCATTGGCATGGGATGGCATAAATATAATTGAGTTGTCTCGTCATTTGGTGGCAATTTACTTATTTACAAAGGACACACCAGTGACGAGCGAAGTGAAATAATTTCAAAGAAATTCCATAGCCAAATGGCACATGGACTTTATCAATTTGATCAGATCAAAGCCCCAGAAATTGTTTGTCGTCGATAAAAGTGTGTTCAAAAGTAGGCCAATTTAAATAGAATTTTATTGTGCATTTATGAATACTTTCTTCCTATTGAAGAGACCGTAAAAATGGAAGGTTGTCTGGTGAATTGGATATCTACTGAGGGACGATTCAGGTGCCATCTAGTGGTATCTTTTTAAATCATAAGTTATTTTGTGTAGCCCAAACAGTGCGTTTTCTGAAAAGAAGTTTTGGTCGAAATGAAGCAACCACTCGGCATGCTGTACGCAAGTTTGTGCAAAGAGTTCGTGAGACTCATGGTCCCCGTCATCGTATGTGTGGCTGCTGTAGCCGAGAGTGTGAGTGGTGGCATCATTGGACCATTTTTCATCGAAAATGAGGCTGGGAACAACGTTTCGGTCAACGGTGGGCGTTACAGATCCATGTTAACCGATTTATTTACTGAAATTGAAGACATGGATTTTGGTTCATGCAGGATGGCGCGCCATGCCACACAGCCAATGCCACAAACGATCGTTTGCGCACAAAATTGGCTGCCTGCGGCTGTGGGGAACCGTGAAGGACCTATATGTTATGCCAACAATCGGTGAGCTACAGCCCGAAACCATCAACAAGCTCTTGAAAAATTGGAGTGACCGAATGCGCTACTGCGAAGTCAGTCGAGAAGGCCACTTGAACGACGTTGTATTCCATATTTAATGGGAATGTTTGCTCTTACTAATAAACCCATAATACATGTAAAACTTTAATTTTGTTCATTTTATTGCATGTCTACCAACGACCAACGCGACGTTAAGCATTTCATTCGATAAAACATGTATCGCCTGTAATTCTCAGATGAACTCGCCGGCCAACGGCGAATGGAATCTTCTTTATGGGAACTCAGAGCGAACGGAAAGCGAGTTGTCTGTTTTCTAGAATGAGAAGCTGAGCTGAAAAAAGTTTATGACAACAACAAATAGCTTTAAAAAAATCCATTTAAAGTTTAATTTTCTTATAGAGTTATGAAGGTATAGAAAGCAAATAGCTATTTACCAGTAGAATGACAAAAAGTGGTAGAATTTGTGGGCGCAGTGGTAGATGTGGTAGATTGGTAAAATATTCAGAAATTGTGGTAGATCTACCATCAATTGAGAACGGCTGGACTGATTTATCTCAAATTTCTTTTCAGTTGTTAGTAATTGCCAGGAGAAGGTTCTTCTAAAAGAAAATTTTAGGGAAACCCTCCGGAAAAGTCGGGAAAACGGAAAAATCGAAATTTGAGAACAACTGGCCGATTTGGCTCAACTTTTTTTTCAGTTGTTCGTAATTGCCAGGAGACGGTTTTTACGAAAGACAATTTTGGGTAAACCTCCGGAAAAGTTGGGAAATTGGAAAAATCGAAAACTGATTTTTTTTATGGAATTTTGTGTGCAATTGTTCCGGAATGGCTTTTCGAATGGAAAAATATAAAATTCTTAGTGGAAAACTCGGAAAATTCCGGAAAAACGCCGAAAATTTTAATTTGTTCCATCGAAATTTTGGCATTTTCTTTGATTCTGGCAACAATTTGGTCAAGATCTCAAAATGCTTTGGCTGTTGCATCTTCTGGCATTGCTGCCACATTGATGGAAGGCGGTCGAATTGCACATTCCGTTTTGAAGCTGCCGATGAATCTTCTCACGGTTGACAAGCCAACGTGCACAATGACCAAGAATTCGGCGACAGCGAAATTGATGCGAGAATGCAAAATCATCGTTTGGGATAAATGCACGATGGCGCATAAACGAGCTTTGGAGGCAGTTGACCGAACGATGAAGGATTTACGAGGTGATTCGATACAATTTGGTGGGGCTATGATATTGCTCTCCTGAGATTTTCGTCAAACGCTTCCCGTCATCCCGAAATCAACTGCTGCCGATGAACTTAATGCATGCCTGAAATCGTCGTCTTTGTGACGGCATGTCAAGAAGTTGAAATTGACCACGAACATGAGAGTCGCATTGCAGAATGACCCATCTGCTGCTGAATTCTCGAAAGTCGAGACAACTGCTGGCGCTTGGCAATGGCCAAATTCCCGTTGATGTTTCGACGTCGATAGCTTGAATTTCCTTATTCAAAGTCAAATCGCTGAAGAACTGCATTCGTACAAATCCGTTGACAGCGTGTCCGACGAGGATGGAGCGACCAACTATCCGACGGAATTTTTGAGCTCGCTTGATGTGCCAGGAACTCCACCGCATAATTTACAGCAGAAGGTGGAATCGACTATAATCATGTTGCGGAATCTGAATCATTCGAAATTTATGAACAATTTAATTCAAGCGACGATCATCAAGGGCAAATTCAAAGGAGAGGAAGTCCTTATGCCACGAATTCCGATTATTCCAACTGATCTTCCATTCCAATTCAAGCGGATTCAGGTTCCCGTTCGATTGGCTTTTGCGATGACAATCAATAAATCGCAAGGCCAATCGTTGGAATTCTGTGGGATTAATCCCGAATTTCCCTGTTTTTCGCACGGTCAGCCTGTTCTTGTCGCATGTTGGCAAACCGTCTTCGTTGTTTGTTTTTGCGCCGGAAAACAAATCGAAAAGCATATAGTTTATCAAATTGCTCTCTACTGATTTCGATTCCATTTAAATAAATCATATTGAAATTTGAACTATCTCTGTTTTATTATCACTCTGAAGTTTATCTGAAGGCGTTAAATTGGCGAGACGAAGTTCGTCGTAGATTAGGCCATAGATAAGGAGGACTTTTAAAAGAGATTTCTGATATATATTAATATTTGAAGTGTGGTGACCGCGGTTGGGGGGGCGGCAGCGGGCAGCGGGCGCGGGCCGCGCGAAAGGCGGTTCACGTCGCAGTGGCGCGCGCGGCCGCCACCGTACTCGGCGGTAAACGCCACGCCGCCCACGGGCGTTATTGCACTGGGCGTTATTGCATGCACCCGATAAAATCATTTCCAAAGTACCTACTGTGTGTATGTGTGTAGGTTCGCCTTTCTTGAGAGAAGTACTTTAAAAAAAATGTCATGATATTTCACTCATGAGCTATTAGCCGTGTTTTATTATATGCCCGTGATCTGAACCGGATCCGATCAGCATAATAAAACAAACCAGGATCAATTGTAATTTTTTTGACATTTGACAGTGGCTTAAAAATTTTATGCGAGAAACGGAGTGGTTTGATTGGTTATTGGATTGTCCAAATTTTGTAAGCCACTTTATTTGTGTTTTGTTCATAGAACTACCAACATACACGAATAAAATTATTCGCCTAAAAGTATACTATCATACTATCTATCTGGATCATGATAAATGATCCAGATAGAAAGTTGGATCATGTGTTGTTGTTGCAAATTAGTGTTAATTTGTGATCTGGTTCAGATCACGGGCATAATAAAATACGACTAATGACACCAGCGTTGACATTAAACGAAGAATAACTCTTGCTAATCAATGTTTCTTTGGGCTTAGAAGGCAATTAAGTAGATTAAAGCCCTCTCTCGAACATCTTAAACGATCCTTTTTATAAGACCCAAATCGTCACAGTCTTTTTCTATGGCGCAGAGGTATGAACACATTAGGTTAGCCTTGGTTTCTCAGACAGCCAAGCAGCTCTCAAAGCGCTTGACTCATCTGTAATAAAATCGAAGCTTGGTCCTGGTATGGAAACATACATGGTAATCTACGAACTTGCAAAAAAGAACCCAGTCATTCTTTACTGTATTCCAAGCCCACGAAGGCTGGAAACGAAACAGCTGACTCACTGGCAAAAGTCGGCGCGACAAATGACAATGCAATTTATCGGAGTAAAAAACATTTCAGGAATCACATCAAAAGCTTGGCTCAAAACATCGAATCCAACGAAGTCTGGCTTAAAACACCTAGGCGGAACTGCACCAGTCAATTCTTCCCAAAATTCTCCTCCAAAAAATCCCATTACCTCATTAATCTGGACATAAAAAACCTGAGGATCATGACAGGTATAATTAACGGCCATGGCCTCGTGAAAAAACATCTACATGTCTAGAAAGTGACGAATTCTCTCTTCACATACTCATGGAATGTCCGGCTCTCCTTCGCCTCAGAAAGACTATTCTTGGCTAATCTTGCTGACATACCCCCAGAGAAGATCATCGTCTTTCTGACTGTTTCCGGAGTGAAAAGATGGCCTCTAGGACCTCAACTGAGAAGGGATAATGGGCTTCCTTTAAAGATAGCACAGTACCAGGGCTCCATGCAAATATCGATGGGACCTTAACCAACTTAGCATTCGAAACTGTCCATCCCGGACTGTAACGCTACCTTAAGGAAGTAAGTGGGTATATGTCCCGTTGCAGGCTCAATCTGCGGCATGGTTTTGCAATTCTTAGCAGACAAATTAGCATTATCAAAGTTTTTCGAACCACATTTCCTAAAAGGGACTGGATACATGATTGCGTTCTTCGAATTATCAATTACTTTGCACACAAGTCGATAAACATTCAAAGTGAGCCTACATTCGCATCCTGCCTAAATCTTTCTCAGATTTTTATTTACAAATGTGACCCTAACCGATTAAATAACAGTTAAATACAAGAATCCATTTGAGTTGATTTCTCAACCACAGACACACATAGAAAAGGACATCCACATCAATTCGCCATTCGTTATTCATGCTGTGCTAAAATGTTTGTATATGGAAAGCCACTCAAATACTATATGGACCTCGACGAATAATGGGAATCCATTGGAGAGCTTCCCTTGAAAAAAAAAACCACTAGTAACACAATACCCTACTGTGTTTTAATTATAAAAGTAAAGCACAGCAGAGGAAAACGTTTACGGAAATGGGCATGCATTACCAGTTTTTATGGCGGATCATTGTTGTACATTGTAATATGTGCCTGTAATCGGATTTGTGTAACATTAACGTGCGGCTTACAATTACAACGATGTAGGGCGCACCGAGTTAATTGGGAATGAGTTGGCACAATTGAACAAAAACAAAAGTGCCAATGTAGTGAGTTGATAATTGTGGAGCACATTATGTCTGTTGATATATGTCGGTTGAAATCTGCACCTTTCGTATAACAAGTCTTAAAAATGTCGACTCATTCCAAACGAATTTTAGACTATGGGGTCCCTTAAAATTATGCCCATTACCCCTTGCTTAGATTTTAAAGGCAGACTGAATTAAATGGTATGGTTTGTGTATGGATCGAATTCTAAGCTTTTCAAATTTGTTATGCCTGTGAGCATATGCAAATGGAGTTCCTGTCTAGAGTCATACGATTCTCGTTCAATCATGGCCATAGGCATCCAACAATGTTGTAATATATTTTTAATGACGAGGCGATCTCCTTTTTATAAATATCGTCTATAACTTCTTACCTCAATCTTGCTAGTTAATCGTTCCCTTTGATTACTCTGTCCAGAAATCCAGCAGAGTTTGATATTGTGGTTATTAATGTTTTAGAATGAACTTCGATAGTTCTTTGTGACCTTTGATTTGACTGTAATCAACTTAAGAACGGATTGGTGGCCTACGAAGATAGTTGTATTCGAAATTGAAAGGATGCTATCTCGTATTTCTGCTTAAAAAAATCTGCAGATGTCGGATAATTTTCAGTATCCCTTATTTGCTTGTTTCTGAGTAGATACCTACTCCTCCTATCCCGGTCTCCATTTTGAATACAGCTTTACACTGTAATCAATCGATTAATACTCTTTTTTCCTTCTTTTTCTTCGCTGCATCGGAAGAGTGTGAATTTTTTACGTCGAAGTTGTAACAGGGAATAATTTAGTCCGTTGTGACTTTGAGGCTTTTGAAACTGTGCTTTCACTCCCCGTTCTTCAACATTTTCTAGTATAGCAACATGTCCATATGATTTGCTCGCTCCAGCAGGGAGAAGAGCTCCATTTGCGTCCTCAATCAATAAACATCTAGGAGAGTAGAATGAAGAATGAACCTTCTTTCGAAGGTTATCAGAATTTTTTAGACGAGCACTTTTTAGACGAGAATACTCCCTTGAGATGTTCCCATTCCTGTCTTCCTTCTCGCAGACATTGGTCCCTTGCCTGAGTTGATGATCCGTTACTATCTCGATCACCAACTCTACGATGAACTGCCTCAATTGTGCATCTTCTAAGCTAGATTTTCCGCTTCAGCTTTCACGTTGTTAAAGACTTCCACAATATTGAGAAAAGCTGCAAGTGCCAATCTTTTTGAGACAATGAATTTTCAATCTCATTTACGATATTATGTTGCGCACTGTTTTACCTTTTAAGATATGTGTGTTGAGCTTGGCACACATTTCGAAAATTTATCGAGCCTATCAGCTCAGTTGCGTTGTTGAAGCATACATAGCGCAACTTTGGGGCTATGATGACAGCAACGGACATGTGTTTAAGCTAAATAAAAGACTTTATGGGCTTAGACAGACATCCTGATTTTGGAACTTAAAGTTCACAAGTGCGCGTTTTCGTCCATTATGCAAGTAATAGAAGTATGCGGGAAGACAAAAATCAACACTAGGAAAAAGAGGACGGCTTGGTGGACAAACGACATAAGACAGAAAGTTAAAGAAAAGAAGGAGGCATGGAAGAAATACATACGAACCCGTTCAACGACTGATAGAATACTCTATGCGGAAAAGAGAAATGAAGTAAAGAAAGAATCAGTTAAATAAGCAAAGAAGATATCATGGGAAGAATTTGAAAACCTAGTAGAAGAAAGAGCTAAAGAGACAAATACAAAAAGCTTTTGGAAAATATTTAAAAACCTGAGAGGAAAATACGGAAAACAAACAAGAACAATCAAATATGGAGACAAGCTGGTCATAGAAAATAAAGAAGGATACTTGGCGGAAGTATTTTAGGGAAAAATTTAAAAAAGAGTGAAACCATACCTAATGAGGTCGGAATCGTATATGGACCATTCCTAGAAATTGAAGACGAAACAACAGAAGGACCAGTTAAAGAAAAAGAGGTTGAGTATGCCATAGAGACAATAAAATATGGAAAAGCCGCCGGACCAGATGAAACAGCCCCGGAACTCCTTAAATATGGTGGTCCCAGAGATTCAAAAATCCTTAACTGAACTGTTTCAAAAGGCAATGGAATGAAAATAGGATACCAACAGATTGGAAAGAAAATCTGATAATACCAATTCATAAGAAGGCTAGCAGTTACGACTGTAACAACTACAGGCCGATAACATCTACAGTGGATAAGTTGTATACCAAGGTACTGGAAAAGCGACATAGGCGAGTAGTGGAAGAAGACCTAGAAGAGGAGCAGGCAGCGTTCAGGCCGGGGAGACAAACACAAGACCATATCATCACATTAAGAGCCATCATGGAAAAATGGATGGCTAAGGGTAAGGACCTTTTCCTAGCGTTCGTAGACTTAAAAGCGGCGCGTTTGATAGAATCTACATATAACATGCAACGGCAGAGAATTAGAGAGAGTTGAATCCTATGAATATCTCGGAACCATTGTTAGCTGTAAGGGAAAAATAGACCAAGAAGTGCTAAGCCGGACCAAGAAAGCAGTCTCAGCGTACTATCAGATAAATAACACAATAGTGGGTAAACGAGAGATAGGCACAAAAACGAAACTCAAGCTTTACAACACGGTTATAGTACCAATAGCACGGTACGGTACCGAGTGTTTGCCGCTATTAGAAAAACATCTGAGTAAATTTCAGGCAACAGAAATGAAGTACGAAGGGTCGCAGGAAAACCCAGGAGAGATATGGTCAGAAATGAAAGAATACCTAGAAGTAAGGCAGAAGAAGTCGATAATACAAGAAATCGAGGAGAGACAGCTAAAATGGTTCGGACATCTACACCGGATGGACGAGTCATGAAAAGCCAAACAGGTACTGGAAATGAGAACGGAGGGCAATGCACCGAGAGGAAGACCCCGAAAAACCTGGGAAAATCGCATCCAGAATGTGGGAAGGATGAGGGGCAGAACCCTGGCAGAGATGAGAAGAGACAGCTGGGACCGACTTAATTGGAGAAGATGGATATCCCGAGGCTACCCCGACTCCTAACAGCAAATGGGGAATTGAAGAAGAAGAGAAGAAGAAGAAAGCTTTTAATACATGGACGGAGTACTAATTGCTACAAATTATAGAACAGCTTGTCAAATATTTCTCAATTATGTCAAAATGATCATCAACGTTTTTTTGAGATTAAAGTGTTTGTCTGGGACTTCAAATCGATCGGAGAAATTGCTACAAAAGTTCAATATGTCAGATTACTGTCATGCTAACTTGCGGAGGCACTTGCTTCTTCAGCTCCACTCAAATACACAGCTAAGCATAAAGAAGTCATGCATAATCTCTATACATAGATATTATAATGGGTGATTTTTTTGCTTTTTAGTTTTTCAGCCAGATTTTTTTGGACAGTTCACTCGTGATTCGTGACACGTGTCAAGGTAAAAAATGCTCAGTTAGCATCAGCCTAGATCGTGCGACTGGACGCCGCTGTACTATTTTTTGTAGGGATACGTGAAGTCTCTCTCGTCTAAACGGATAAGCCAGCAACCATTGCTGCCTCTTGGAAGACTAAATAACCCGTGCTGAGATACCAGTCGATATGTTGGAAAAAGTGTGCCAAAATTGGACATTCCGGATGGACCACTTGAGGGGTAGTCGCCGTCAACATTTACACGAATTAATATTCAAAAAGTAATGGGAAGGAATTGGTTTATCGACTCTAAAATTGTACTCAATTTTGCAAATTTTCGTTGTTTTTTTTTTTCAATTTTAAAAACCAAACCCTTAAAAAATCAGCCTTTAAAAATTGTATGTTAGTTTGTGTTCGCTTCAAAAAATCGAAAAGTTTTCTACCGATTTAGGTCAAATTTTCAGACTAGCTTTGATTGCTTTGAGATGGTTATTGTGAATTGTTCAAAATTGGACAAAGAGGAGTGGTCCCTCCTATACAAAAAAAAACATTGAAAATCTTATAGTATGTATCTCGAAAACCACCGAACAGATTGACCTAAAATTTTCGGACAATCTTAAATATTGGCCCGGGAGTGTTCCTGTGAATATGGGAAAAATTGGACAAAGGGGCTTGGTGTCTCCATACAAAAAAAAAAACCATTGCAAACGCTATTCTTCGGCGGTCATGGAAGACAAAGTTTTTAAAATTTGTAGCATTGATATGCATTATGTCCTGATAGACAAGAATATTACCTATCTAGGCAATACGATTCCTGGAAAAACCAAAATTTTGTGTACCACAGAGCATTACAATAAAAACTGTAAATCACTGATTTAAATGAATTTGAAATAGATTTTTTTTATTTTTCTATATTGCAACACGATGTGTGCAGGGGCTCCGCTAGTAACTACATACTATACCTGCCACTTGTTCCAACTGCTTGTATTTGATTTGCCAGTTTTGGCCAACTGTGTTGCCTGCACAATACCAATGTCATTAATCCTGTGGCCACGCAATTAAATTAACGCAAGTGTTTCAAAAAAAAACTGGCCAATTTATTGTCGGAATTAAATATGAAAAGCTACGCTGTCATATTAATTTGGCATGATTTTACCATAACAGATACCATATAGGGTGGCGATTTTCAAACCAATTTCAATGTCAATCGTCGGTAATGCAATAACGCGGCGTCAGTCCGTCATATGGCAGAAATGCACTTAAAAATGTATAAACATGCTCGTGCGTGATATTACTTTTTACAAAGGAGCCTTAATTATCTACACACCAGGGGTCACACGAGTCGGCTTTCATCCTGCCCGACAGCTCACCACACTCTGTAGCACGTTCGACGAATTTAATTGCTACCGGATATTTCGATACTTTAGAGACGAAGCGTTGTCCTAGAAACTGAATTTCAAAATTTAATAACATCACCACTCCCATTCCCATCACTTGTGCGACTGTGAATTTTCAAATCATAAAGGTTACATGCGGAAATTCAATTTCACATGTGACATTCTTGATTGGAATGTTTTATAGGGATGGCTGTGGGCTGGCAAAGTCCTGACATCACCGTAGTAACAACAGCCATATACACATGGTTACGACAACCACCCATGATGTGGTGACGACGGCTTAATTACAATTCACAGAAGGCAATGCATATAAGGCAGTAGGAAAATGTAGAATATTAATTGCAGCATTTTACGTTTACAGTTAATTCAAAGATTTTAGATGAAATTATAGAGTTTCGGTTTCTGTCAGATGCTGAAAGGAATAACATTTTAATTAGCTTCCAAGAATTCGAACCGCCAAATGCCAGAAAACCAAGGCTCTTTTGGGGACTTTTGGTGATCCAATGAAAGGTTCTCAGTGTGTGAAGATATTTGGGTGGTAGGTACTTAATTAGTGCATTGCATTGAGGTGTTCGTTCTGCAAAATGAGAGCGCACTCTGGGGAGTACATACATAGGTACTATTGTAGTTGTACGATTTCAAGAAACAAGGCCCATAGCTACGTCGTTCTCTAGCTGCCTCTCATTCTTTGTGATTCTTTTTAAGATATAAGTTTTTGAGGGTAAGGCCAAACCTGCCTTAGAATTTGCTTTAAATCCAGTTTATTTTCCTAAAATTTACTTAACTTGTCTCGGGCTTTGAAGGTTCTTAAAAGTTGTAGTCCTTTTCCCATCTCTTCTCTTCTGAACTCTTCTCGTAAAGTACGTTATCCTAAGTCACAGAATGATGATGAAGAGTCTCGCTGCGATTTGTCTTGCCAAAGAAAGCGCTTCTTCGTGTATAAGTGGCCAGGTATCCAGCAGGCGGTTGATCTATTGCTCTCGATCCAATTGCGTGTACCGCTTTCCAGTGTATGGTGTGTAGGCGGGTCAGATCTTTTCTCCGAATCGCTGGGTAAGTATATCAAAATCGATACGTCTCCCCGATCATAGCAGCGTCTTCCAAGCAGAGGTTCTGGCAGTGACAGCAGCCCGTGAGTCAGGACAATACCACCTGGAGGTATTACCTTCTTTATCGACAGCCAGGCAGCAATAAAAGCCATTACTGCACCAGAAATAAAATCGAAGCTTGTGAAGTGCTGTCGCGAAAAACTCAAGGCTCTTGGTACACAGCACAAGGTTTGTATCGCTACTACTTGGTTCCGGGACATGAAGGCATTTCAGGCAATGAGAAAGCAGACGAATTAGCAAGACAAGGTTCGACAGCTGTTTCAGAACAAGCTTATTCCTCTGTGAACATCCCGCCTTGCAAACTCAAGCTTACAGCAGGGATGGAAAAGTGGATACAATTGTATCTTTTGGATACAATCAGAAATTAAAGTTACACAGTTACAATTCACTCGAAAAAGATACAATTAACAAAACATATTTTTGCTTCAAAAGTTACACAGTTACAATCGTTCTTTAAAAGATACAATTTCATACCCACGCTACGAATACGTCCAAAATTTGTAAAAGAGAATAATAAAATACATTCAGGCTTCATATTCTATTCTACATTCGGCTAACCAACTAATCCACAAATAAGAAACAAATTATCCATAGGTCAGGGGCACTGCAAAGCACAGTGCTCTGCGGAATTTATTCTATCTCAAAGAAATTAATATCAACCTGTAGCAACAATTCTAAAGCCAAATCCATATGCGGCGTTTATGAACGCGTACGTTTACAGATTATGTAGAAACAACGCGTTTATACAGTGCAAGCTAAAATGCGACTTCAGGCTTAAATATCGACTTTAGATAGTAAATATAATAAGGTTCAACGCATCGCCCAAGCAAACCTACTTTCTGCTTTTACGCGCGTTTGACAGTGTTGTAATTTAATTTTCGATTTGACTTGTTCGATTGTATTATGATTAAAGTACCTAATAGAGTAGGCCCTTCAATGTTGGAGTTCCATAGATTCAAAGACTATAATTTTTCTGAGAAAGCGTCTTAATTTAGCCGTTCGGACTCAGCATAAAATGTAAGCTTTCTTCCATTCTTCCCAAAAAAGTATTAACACAAAACAAAAGGCTGTAGGAAACTATTCTATAGGGTGCTTACACTATGTATACAAGGTAATATATTCCGAGAACTTATTTTCGTTTCGTTCTGTCAAAAAGTAATGTTTTTTAAAAGAGATATGAATAGAATATACACAATTATTGTGAGCCATGAAAATCACATGGACGCGCATATTATTTCCATACGTTTATTGCCACAGTCACTATAGGCCGCCATCTCAGTTGCGCAATATTACCTTTAGTATGAGTGTCCTGTAATGTGATACCAATCTGCTCCACCTAATTTTTATTTATTTTATTGTCATTTGGTATATCAATCACCAATAAATTGTTCAAAATGATAGCCATTTGTTTTATATTAAGGGCAAAGAGGTTATAAAAAGTACGTGTACATCTTTGTCTTATATCTTTGCCCTATATTCATATAGGGGTAATTTTGTATATTTTCGCGGTCACCTCATTTTTGGCGAAAAAAATCGAAATTAGGTAGATTTTCATGATTTTTGATTTTTATTTGTATCGGCAAAAAACAGGTAAAAGCGAAACAATTGGCAAAAATCGAATTTATTTCTTTTTTTGTATGTAATTTGTTCTTTTTTTTGTGTTGACTAAGAAGTCGATTTGGTAGCGTAAAAAAAAAACTCACATTTTTTCAGCATTCAAAGGTAAAATCTAAAGAAATATTGATTTTTTTTTTAATTTTTATATTTTTTTGATAAATCCGCCATAAAAGCGAACATTTAAAAAAAAATCTTGTAGAACGGTCTAATTTTGGATTTTTCATCGCCAAAAAAACCAGTTGACCGCGAAGGTATATAATTACCCATATTTACCAATTTCCAAAACGAAAAAGTTACACTTCAGTCCTAAAAGTTACAATTTCAACTTATGAAAAGTACAATCTGAAAAGTTCATTTCCCATCACTGGCTTACAGCAGGGAGAAAAGCCACAAGAGAGGCGAACGCTAGATAGACTTGTATAACACTACTAGAATTCTATGGCCGTCTTTTAACGAAGCCAGAACCGGGAGTATAATACGAAGCGACCAAGGAGATCCTCATCCGCCTTTCATAATGTCCATGATTCTGCGCTATAAAACAGGACTGGGATGATGAGGGTCTTATATAATGTTTCCTTGGTGTTTCTCGACAAGGCCTTACTAAACAATTGCCTTCTCCAACTTACCAGGTATAAATTCCTAGGGAGTCACTTCTTCAACGACCTAGACGAGCTTTCCAGCACATCATAGCCAAGATAATGAACTTCGTCAAATCATCAGGATGGTTTGTATGTAGCAACACAGTAATTACTTTAAATACAGGGTTATAATGGGTAAGGGACAGCCTTCCTTTCCCCCACGGGCATCACAATGGGTCAGTATTGACCTGAGTGCGGCATGGAGTACTGCGCCGCCAGCCCACTCGCGGTGTAATTGAGTACACAGTTTCTCATCCATTTTGGACCTTCCGCTTCGCAAATAATGGCATCAGTGGTGGCTTTTCACTTATTTAAAGTATCCACTATACCTTGTTGGCTGCACGGGATTTATGTACGGTCTGAACATTCCACTTTCAGAAGTCTGAAACAGTTAAATCAGGTAATATTACCGGCCTGTAGAAATCGCTAAAATGGAAGATTTAGGCGACTCGGAAATGCAGCCCTCAGAATTTCGGTTGTGGCCTGTGCAGTATGCGCCGTTTCTCCATCCCGTTACAACCACATGTTCTCCAGTCCCAATTCATCCAATTGAGGGAGGATAAATAAATGGCTCTGTAATGCTCGCCGTCTACAGTACTAGTTGTTCGTTCCCCATCTAGCAGCCTCCAGTTACGCACATTCGTTGTGAATCTTTCGATCACCAGCTCCTGGCGATCACCAACTAACATCTGATGCACTGTCTGCACTTTATAAGCGAACATCTTATTTTCAGCTGAACGGCTGCTCCAGACCTGGAAGCATTTTGTGTTTTCCCATGTTCTTCTAGGCGGGGGGCTAAGCCTCGTAATATTTGCCCAGTTGGTGTCAGATTGCCGAAATTCACGCTACTACTGACGAATTATTCCGCAATACGGCAATAATAATCGAAACAACTATTCCACGTTCTTTAGAAGTATACTGATTCATGTTTTGTTGACGTTTATTTTGTATCTGGTTACCTATTTCACAAATGTCAGAGTTGAATTGACATTTGCCGCCATTTAGTGTGATGCTGATTACTTTTGCGCCACCTTGTGGGTATTTTCTAAAACAATCCTAAAAAATGTTTTTATGGACCAAACAATCCGCAGTATACAATTGAAATTATTACACTTATTTAAATTTTGTTGCAAATAATCATTAGATACTTGTCACAACTCGTGGGTAATATATCCTGCTTAAAAATTCAACTCGTCATCCCCATCCGTTTAGTTGCTCGCAAAGGCTCTATATGTCAATGCGCTATAACAAACAAATTATCCCTTTTATCAAAACCACTTGACTTGCAGTTTAAAGTTACAGAGTAGACAGAGCTCACCGGTGTGGCATGGCGTAGCCATCCACTTTGAGTTTACAACTCACTGGGCCGAACAACTGGATAAAAATCGACCACACAATATTATCCATCCCAAAAGGATAAGAATTGACTTGTTCTGTGTATCAATCGACCACTACCCGGACAAGACTCACTCTCGCTATACTCTCCGGGTAGAGGCAATAAAGTCGGGTGGATGTTCGTTTTTTTTTTTTGCATCATGGTTTGCATCAGGAACAGACACAATTCCATTGCGCTCCAGTAAGCTTGTTTTGTTGAAGAGTGATATACACAACACAGTCCGGCGCGCGGGGGGTTGCTTTTCAGATCTCACCCTTCAAGACTGTATTATAAATTCCATCAAAATGTTGGACGTAGGAAGTAAGACTTGTTTTTGTTATTCGGAAATGTTGTTGGATCCTGTTGGGGTATATACGACTCATCGGCTTATACTGAAATTTGCATCTTATATTCCGCACATGAAGTGGTTGGACTGCAATATCTTGTTTGTGAACTTCCTTGAATGCCAAAGAAGAAGAAACAACCCAGATGCCCTATAAATTCAGACGGAAGTGAACAATTTGCTATTTAATATCAGTTTGTCTTCGCGTTTAAGTTTTCTGTTGTCAGGAATGCAAATTGGTATTTTGAGGTCGATAAGTCGGAAGCTTACATCGACCGCAACAAATATAAATTGGGCGCTGTCAATGTCACAAATAGATAGAATTAGAATAATATATGCTGGAAATTTAATCGGGGCCTTGGGCAGAGCATCACAATAGACAGATATCAATGACTCTGTCTACCTTAGGCTCTTACACGAACTAAGAAGACAATATTGATTAGAAAATCCCTTTTACGAGCTTCTACTATAGTTAGATGTTGTACATGTTCAGATCTTCTGTAGATACGAGATATTTAATAGCTTATAGCCATCAGAAAAGTCTATCCGTTAAAAAAAAAAAAAATCCGTTAAAATACGAAATAGAAAAAAACTGAAACATTTAACCCAAGCATTTCATAGGAATTCAGTGAAACATTTTGTGGAATTAACAGAGAAGTTGAACAGAAAAAACTGTACGTACGGCAAAAATTAATAAATTTGTTTTCTAGTGTAGTGTAACATATTTATCAACGTAATCTATCGACCTATTTTTTATTGTCTCATTTTACTTTGTTGCACCTGAATGCAACCATTCATGAATGTAAACTAACTTCACTATTAAAAAAAGACAGAGGTTGGTGGCCATTTTGCAATTGCCGGACGCAACAAAAAGTAGTAAATCGTATTACACTAGAAAATTTAGAGATCAATAATTGCTTATTTTTTTGATGAACTAACTTTATACCAAATTCAAAAGCAACATTTTAAGACTAGGATTAAGTTCAAGAAAAGTAAAACAATTTTGTTCAGTTTACTACTTTACATTTTACATTTTACTACTGGTCAATTTACATCTCACATCAGCGTTTGAATCTTCGAGCAGGATTTTGGCGGTTCCAATTATGGAATCTTAAGTAAATTTCACTGAAAATCTTTGGCAAAAAGATCAGCCCCTTATTTTAATAATTCTGTTCCATGGAGAGGGAGAAATACATCCGTATCTCAACAATTGCAGGAATCAATCTCATCAAAGGTAAATAAAGCCGACGGACTTAATGATATACCAGCTGAAGTCCTTAAAGCAGTTCTCACCATAACAACTAATATTCTATATGCTCTCTAAATATAAAGCCGATTTGGGAAAATGAAACTGTCCATAAGTTTCAATACCAGAAGGGGTTATTGAGAAGATTTAAGAAAAGAGATCTTTAAAAATGTAGTAGATGGCGGCCTAGACGCTAAATGCAGAATAAATAAAGCTCGTGCTACCGCACTTGTCTCGATTTTACAAGCTCATTCAAATTTCATTACTCACTGAGTTGAGACTCTTCAAATCCAATATGGCATTGCATTGTATACCTGTGAAAGAAGATGTATAAGGTCTCGACAAACATCACGTGAAAGTTGCAGGTTTTTGTTGGCCTATTAAATCCAATCAGGAATTTTGGCTTTAGAAGCTGTTGGACGTCAAGATGAATGGCGCTGGATTGGTCACTCAGTACGGAAACCAAATGACATAATACAAACGAAGTAGTAAACCGAGTGGAAGCATCGGGCTGTATGGCGGGTTGGAAGACCAAGAACAACGAGTAGGTCAAACATTTTAAAAGAAGTAGTGAATCACAGAAAAACTTGGCCATAGTGGAAATATCTATCTGCAGATGGAAGAGATTGTGGGCGCAGTAGCGCAGTGGTTAGTGTGCTGGACTACTGTGCGAGGGATCCCAGGTTCGATCCCCGGAAAAACACAAATTACATCTTAAGGTTTTTTCTACTGCGCCACCTCTCGCGAACGTCTGACAAACATCCGAGAGTATGACTGTCCTGAAAAAGCTTCTCAATTCAGCCGTTCGGACTCGGCATAAAATTGTAGGTCCCTTCCATTCGTTCCAAAAATAGAAACTCACACAAAACGAATGGTTGCGAGAAGCTAGGCCTTGGGTGTCTACCGCCTGTCGCGCGCCTATTTATTTATTTATTTAGATGGAAGAGATTTGTTGCCCTTCTATCTGTCTCAATAAAATATACTGCCAATGATCATAGGCCACCAGGCTCTTACAGATGATTAAGGAACAGCTTTCACGGACCTAATCGATTTTTCTCAAAAATTTTGAAGCAAAATCCTCTCACGAGCAGTGTCTTTCAATCAGAAGTTTTGGCTGTTCTTAAGGCGACATAAAGCTTATGTATCAGATGAGATCTGTTTCTGGAAGGAATGTCGCCATCTACATCGATAGCTTGGCTGCACTCAAGGCACTGTTATCTATTCACATCAATTTTGAAATGGTCAAGAACTATCGCACAAATCATTCAAAACCAAGTAAGACACTGCGGTATAGATGGCATCGAGGAAGCTGACGAGTTAACTGGCGATTAGAAGGAAGGGGTGGCGTGCACATAAATATATCAAAGGCATAACTAAGGACACTCCTTGGGATCTTGTCAGGGCATTATCTTCAAAAAACACGCAAAGAGTAGACTCGAACTGCAATATCTCACTGGAAAGAAGTTTCTGGGAAGCTACTTGTTTCACCATTTAGAGGCGATAGATCGTACTAACTACAAAGTAGTATAGTTAGTAGTTATTTGAGTGTTTTTCAATGCAATGTAATAGTTCACTCCAATTAATTCCCTATAAGAAACACGATGGGTCCTTAATGGCGTATGAGACATTTAGGATAATGCACACGAGCTCCAAAATGGTCGCGGGCCCCGAGTAAAATTTCGTTGTTATCACACGAGGTGCATTTTGACCGCTCGACAACATACTATTCTGATCATGTTTGTTAGTTTTATTTGATTATTCAGGATGGATATACAGTGGCCGGCATAAGTATTTTGACAAAACTAATGTTAATTCTGCTCAAAATTTGAACTTACTTCATGTAAATTTTGGCATCAATGAGGTCATTTAAATTCCGTTAGAATGATACACAAATTTCCTTAGCCCATTAAGTACCCATTGAAAATTTAGAACTTTTGTAAAAGTCTACTTTTTTGACTTTTTTCCTCGGTCCAAAAAAAAAATGTTTTGATGCAAAGTTTCTTCAAACAATTCTAATAGTGACTCTTCTCTTCGCTAATGTTTTTTATGATTTTTTGAATGGGATTATCTCAGAAAAATTGAGAAGGAGGAAAAAGTGGCTAAAATAGTAATTTTTAGCAATTTTCAAAAAATCATAAAAAATGTTAGCGAAGAGATTTTTGAAAATTTTTTTTGCACTCACTATTCGAATTGTTTGGAGAAACTTTGCATCAAAACATTTTTTTTTTGATACCGAGGAAAAAAGTCAAAGAAGTAGACATTCACAAAAATTCTAAATTCTAAAATTTTTAAATGGGTACTTAATGGGTTAAGGAAAGTTTTGTATCATTCAAACGGAATTTAAATGACCTTTCCATTGGTGCCAAAATTTACATGAAGTAAGTTTCAAATTATGAGCAGAATTAACTTTAGTTTTGTCAAAATACTTGACTGTGCCGGCCACTGTATGTAGCACAAAATAATATTTTATTTGTATACAGTAAAAGAATAAAAAAGGAAAGACAATTTTGGGTATACATCCACTAAACAACGAAAAACATTTTACCTGACATTTTTATTTGAGGCATCCAAAATGGAAGGAATTTTCAGAGCAATTTTTTTCAATTATTACCCCAAGTCCAAAGAAACGTTTGAAGAATTACTGTGGAAGATGAAAGATTAAATATTTTTTATCCTTTTAACATTTTAACATTGATTTCCTTTACTAAATCGGTCATTTAATTTATGTATTACAACCGAAAAATTTCCATAGTGCGAAGTCGATGAGTAAAACGGTTCGAGCGAGGCGCGACTATACCGACTCCTTTTTGGTAGCAGTCGTTCGTGTGCACTGTTCCAGTGGAGCGCGCCAAAAGGAGCTTTGGTGGCATTAGCCTTACTTTCTCATACTTTTTTTTAATCTACTGGAGCAAGTCATAAAAATCGCTGCAGCCATTTGCAAGAATTTGTTGAAACTATTGGTGTTGGCACTAGAATTTCAATTCCGAAATCCCCTTTGAAATAAATCCATATGATATAACAGATGAATAACAGATGATTTTAGACGCAAATTTTTCATTTTATATAATTTTTCGGGATCTCGTTTTCGAGATTCTTTAATTTGTTTTGATTTAAAGAATGTAAAATAGACAAGTGTTTGTCCATTCCATTTACTGTAATAATGTTTTGTAATGCTGCGCTGCAATACGCAGTGCATTCAGTTGTGCTGATCTCATACATATAGTGCGATAGCTGACTGACTAGATTTTAGCCAGTGAACATCGTAATCGTAATACAAAGTGAGTAGAAAAAGAAAACGTTACGGACTTGCAGGTAGTCCTGCATACTCTCCTAATTTTGGTCGGTTTGTAACCTTATGAAAAAAAATCTGCCGCGGACACAGAACAACGTAGAGGCGTGGCTCCGCCGCCGGCTGAAAGTTCTCGCAGGGCATTCACACATTGGTGTATATACACTGATTGCTCTTTTATGTGAAGAGCAAATCCGTGTGAAAACATGTTTGGCTAAAATAATTGCCGGTGAGATGCAACAACTAAGAAAATGTTATTTGACGAAGGAAAAAAATTACAAAATTTTACGCGGAACGTAACGAGCGTTCTAAAATAAGTTTTCTAACATGAATTGCGTACAATATGAACTTGTATTAGATATTGTTTTGTCATGGATCGTTTTTTATATGTTTTTGTTAATAAGATTTAAACTGTTTTTGTTAGGTATGTTTTATTTATTTGAAGTTTGTTATTTTGTTTATTTTGTTGAATAAATTTGGCTTATATTTTTGTTGCTACAATAAAATTTTTAGTTTCACTTTCGGGATTTTGGCCTTTCGGAATTTTGGATTTTCCGGATTGTGGATTTTCGGGATCGTGGCTTTTCGGGATTTTGGTTTTTCGGGATTGTGGGTTTTCGGTATTATGGATTTTCGGGATTTTGGGCTTTCGGCATTTTGGATTTTCGGGATTTTGGGCTTTCGGGATTACATTTTTCGGGATTCTGTCCGACTCCCTATACAGTATCCAAACGCTAGGTATGTACAGTACACTGTGCAAGAAATCCCTTGAACCTGGCTCTATCAATTGCCTTGGTGTAGTTAGTGAAATAGCTAATTTCTTCCGCAACCATTCAAATGCAAATATAACTTTCAAAAATATCATTAAAAAACATCCAACAGAGAGCCGAAAAACTAGAATTCTACGCCTTTGTAAAACAAAATTCATTGAAAGGCATGACAGTATAATTTCCTTTGTAGAGCTCTTCAAATGCATCTCAATAAGTCTAGAAGAAATAACGAGCAGAACGTGGGCGATGTCTTCGAAAGCATCAACACTTTTGGCAGCGGTACAAAAAAAGTGATTTCCTAGTAAGCCTCATTGTATGCGAAAAACTATTTAGTTTAACGCTGCCCTTATCAGTTTTCATACAGAACAAATCCTTAGATTTAGTTTCTGCAATCGACCGCACAAAAGAAGTTCTGAATTTTCTTAAGAACATCAGAGAAAATGCCGAAAATTTTTTCAGAGGGGCTTTCCAATCCGCATCCTAACTTGCCGAGAACTTATTTGAAGTTGAATTAAGGGCTCCAAGAACTTCATTGAAACAAACAACGCGTTCCAATCCAGAAACCTTTTCTACTGAAGCCTATTTTAGAGTGTCTATACTCATTCCTTGCATAGATTCGTTAATACAAAATCTTACGGACAGATTCATGGTCAACGAAGACGTTGTACCATCGTTTCAAGCTCTTCTCCCAGGTCTTGCTGCAGCTGAGAGAGTGAACGAAATGGAAAAGCGTTACTTTGATAATGCAATTTCGTTGTCAGCTGTGAAAGCTGAGTACATTCTTTGGTGCGAAAAAATATCGTCGAGTGATCCTTCTACCGAAGTTTTGAAATTGCTTGATATGTGTGACAAGACTTACTTTAGAGGTATAAACTTCTTGCTTACGGTTTTGGCCACGCTTCCAGTGACCACAGCTAGTGTTGAAAGAACCTTTTCAACTATGAAAAGGAGTAAAACAGTGTCCCGAAGCGTTATGGGGAATGCAAGATTAAGCTCACTTGCTATGATATCTGATCATTCGGATATTAATGTGGATCCAGAATTCCAGATAAGGTGATTGGGCCTCCGCACACGAGATTAATTCTGCCGGCATAAAAACGTTTTTATAGTGATAGTTTTTTTTTTTTATTTTTTTTTAAATTGACATTTGACTTTAAAAATTTTAATTTTTTTCAGATTCAATATTTTGAAAATTGTATATGTATTAGTTTTCTGCCTTGTTCAACCGCTCAAACTCGGCAAAAATTTTCTGCCGTTTCCTTCCACTCGCTCAGTCACCTCGCCTACAAAATCGGTTTTAGAATTCATCTCGTGTGCGGATAGAATTCATCTCGTGTGCGGAATCTCTTTGATCTCATGTCAAAAAAAAATCAAGACGTTTTCTGCTTTGAAAAAAAATTGTGTAAAGAAAAAATAATTTTGCCACCTTTTTCCAATGTAAAAATAATTTTGCCATTTTCTTTTTCATGTTTTTTACCGCTATTTATGAAACTGTTTTTTTTATTTTGTGTTTACCGTTTCAAGAAAATGTTAAGAGTTATGAATAAATAATTATTTATTTTAAAGAAGGAACACTTTGTTAAAGAGATATAGTATGAAAAACACATTGTGCAAATAATTGTGCCACTGACTGTATATAGTTTTTTGTTTAAAGAATTCCTCGTAAGATTTGGAAGCAAGCCCCCCCCCCCCCCCCCCCGAAACAAAATCCTGGCTACGGCCCTGTTCTATGATAAACTGTCACCTGAATATTTAGGTGCCTGCCTAAGCACATTGAACGCGGCCAATGTAACGAAATGTTCGTTCGTGTTAAATATTGTTGGGATAGATTTGACTGAATTTCTGCAGTTTGTGAATAACTTCTGTATTCCTCCTGCCTTTCGTGAAAATCAGGAAAAAAACTAAATTTTTATAAATTATGTTTTTTTTTTTTTCGTGTTGTCTTTTTTTAAAACACTGTTTCTTTTGTGATTTTTTTTTTTGTTTTTTAATAATGGTTTTAATAAACTAATAAAATGGATAAAAGCGCCATTTATTATTTATAGGTACATATTAAAAAAAACAAAATAGGTACCTACCCTTATAAGTTGGCCACCTCTCTAAGTTGGCCAAAAATTTCTGCACCACAGGTGGCCAACTTACGCAGGTTTTACTGTATATGTATATGTACGTACATACACATATACCTTGCTACAAATGGATGTTTGCACTTTTACGATCGTGCGATGCAACAGGAACAATACAAACAAAACAACACTATTTGTTTTCGCAGTGGTCAGTTGTATATGTAGGTATGTATGGGATGGGGTGCGTGCGGCAGTATGGCATGGGGTATGTATAGTATTAATAATCTTCATAAGAGAAGAGACGTACATATAATGCAAAACAGGTTTCATTTCAGAATTTCATTCGATATGGTGTATGGTAATAGTGTAGGGTTGGGGTAGGTAGTTGTTCGGATTCCATAGGAAGAGGAAAACAAATGAAAGGAAATACAGCATTACAAACAAGTGGCATGATCAAGGAGAGGGAGGGCGATGAAGAGCGGGTGCACATTATATACCCAATACATTACATCCATTATCGATATTGCCACGCTAAAATTGGACAAACGGGGGTGACGCCTCCCATACAAAAAACATATTATATGATTTTCATGATTCTTTTTTTGTTTTTTTTTTTCGTATTGCTGTATATTTCAGGTTGAGGCAGAAAGAAAATTCCAGATTTATTCTCATTTTTCGCATTTTACAAAAGAACATTATTATCTAAGACCTAAGCAATTATTATCTAAGACCTAAGCAATACAATTCCTGTGCACGGGCAAAGCTGGTCGGGTACAGCTAGTTTTAAAATAAGTGTGAGGAAGCCTCAAAAAGTGTAATAACTCAAAATTACAATTTATGAACCATTAAAATTATTTTTCTTATGATCGTATACTGCGTGCAAAAAGAGCGTATGGCGTATACGTAACATTTTTGAGTTGCGTCATCTGAGTTAGTTTCTATTGAAAATTGCTTTAAAATAAAATCCACTAAATTAATTCTTTACGAAGCGCAAGTAATCCCAAATCGTCAATTGGCCAGAAGTGGAAAGATTCAAGAGATATTTCTTATATGATACACTTAGAAACAACAGTACCACCATTGGTCTTAGAAACACTCTTGCTTCACTTTGAGTATGCCACTAGAGATGGATGAAAGAAGGCTTCCTAAACAAGTGTTAAAAAGAATTATATCTACCTTGTCAAAAAGTGGGAGCAGCTGGGGATTGTCCTGGCTTTAAATCACATAGCTCCTCGAAGGTCAAGTGAAATCAGCAAAAAAGTTTACATGGTGATTAAAATTTCTTTTCAAAATTCGCACTTTCTGGTCTCAAGCTGGATGTGAATTGATAATATTTTTTCTGTGAATTTTTCGAGTACAAGATTCTAGTACTATCACAATAATATTTAATTTTAACTGTACAGCAAATCGTCTACCCCAGATTGCATTTGCATAATATAACAATAAATTAGATTTCAAATAGCAATCACTTTTGATTGTTTGTCCATTTTATTGCTTTCGACACAAAATGCAGTTATTTTCGATAACTGGTGAAATGTAATTCTTAAACCTAGACACGAAAAGTAAATTTAGATTAAATCGTATTTTAGATTCGAGCAAGTGCAAATGAGAAGGTATTGATTTCAATCTCAGGCGCCAATGGCTTCAAACAAATGATTGCATTATTATAAATTTCCAAAATTCATTCCTCTGTCCATAGGACATGACACACTTTATCACTTTATGTAATCACGTTACTATCGATTTTTTTAATTTTGAAATTAATAGAATAACTCCTTTGATGCAAAATTATTTCTAAGAAATCCCATTTAGTGAAAAAAAAGTAATAATTGCATTATTTAAGGACATTCTGTAATCGTCTTCAGTGTGCTGATTTTGGTTTCCAGTGCAATTAATTGCTTATTTTATTTTCGTCTATATGTCTTTGAGAAAACTTGCTTATTTCGTGGAGAACTTAGCTCAAACGATTTCACAACTGGTTTGACATAAATCAATCATTCCACCCTACATAACTTAAGGGGTCAATTAGTTATACTTGAGTTAGTCCTTCTGCAGGTAAGCACTTTAATTTGAATAATCAGTTGGTATCCTTTTGTTTTTACTATGGTACGAGAAGATGGGTAGCCTTTTTTTTTATTAAATATTAATCTAAGCCATGAGGGGTTATATTTTTGGATTTGACTTTCATACAGAAACAATAGAAAAGTGTTGAATAAATTTGGATTATTGGAGTCAAGCAACTGTGATGGACTTCGACGAAAGTTGCTTGCTTATAATTCTAAATACAGCCCAACCAATTAAAGAAGAAGTAAAACGGAAGCCTAACAGTTGTTTCAATTCTTACTCAAAGAAATTTGTTGAGTAAAAACTAGTGATATTCTCAGTGGAGGGATAATATCTTGCTCTCTCGAAGCCTCTCTTTTTTACTAATTTTTCAAGTTAAGGAACGACATTGAGTAAAAATGTGTAAAAATTCGTAAAATTTAAAAGTAAAGGAAAAGACCTAATAATTTGTTCTGCCCTTAGGGTTAAACACATTTCATAATTAAACTCCGATAGTTCCAGAAGAGTGACCATAACCGACAGTACAAACACCACTGCTGCATTGTGCCTACGTGAAAGCCAAATTACAATAAATTCGGTGACCTTCAAGGCTCCAGTGCGTGGCAGTTGTCGCCTAGTGCTTGTTTTTTGGTTTTTTTTTTTTGCCCTGGAAACACACATTTCAGCAACAAATACAACCAATTACTTTGCTGAAATGTTTTTTCTTTATTGCTTTCATTTATCAACACTTCACTGCAAATCGTAAACAAATTCCGCAACCAATTCCTGTCGGAGCATATCGGAAGAAAATTCGTATGAAGCTGTCAAAAATATCAGTAAAAACGCACTTCATCGTACTGAAACGCAAGACGCCAATGTGCGTTAAATGGGAACGAAGTTCCGAAAAGCTGTTCCGACGTATACCTCGCTGCAAAAATCCTCCGATTCGTATAAAATCTGAGAATTTTCCGTTCCGACGGATACCTCGCTAGGGCCGACTATCTATGCGCTCTAGGGATACCTTGTCCAACATTCGTTTGAATGAGTTTTATTTTTGGAACGAATGGAAGGAGACTACAGGCTCACTAAATATTAAGATAGATAAGTCAATCTATTATCAGGACGACCAAATTTGGTATTTTGAAAGTTCGGAGTAGACTACACTTCTACGCAGTTACCGCTGTATATGGGTATTTTACAGTCACCTCCTGTTGTACACTTTAGGTTATTTGATGTGCCCATTCTAGGCTAGGGCTTTATCTACTGCGTTATCTCTCCGACACAAATAACATATTATAGTTCGAGTTGCAATCGAAGACCATTCAGGTCGGAGCGTTAGTGTCCATTTATTTGCTCTACATCCTTATTATCTTAGGCGTCGATTCAAATTTTTCTAACCAAGGCTTTCTAGCATCGTTACTGCACTGGTCCTCGACACTCTTGATTCCGTCTGCGTAGAGCTCCGGGTTCATTTGAGGAACACGCGATCGACAAAGGTACTGGCGATTTGTTGTAATTGCAGCCATCCAAAAATCTCTTTTGAAGCACCCAGAATAGTCTTGAAAGATACTTACTAACCTTAGCTTCAAATATATCGGAGTAGTTCACGTTAGGTATCTGCCATGCTAACTATTGATGACTTCGTCATTTGACTCAGTTGTCATTTCCGACAGAGCACTATAATGTTGCTGTTTTCTTTGTATTCAATTCTCAAGTTTACGAAGTTGGAGGCAGATATTGTGATACTCCCCAAGTTATGAGCACACCAATTCCCAGCAGAAACTAACCGGAAACCCAATGCCAACAAATAACATGCCAACTTTTGATAAAAAAAAAATACAATCTTTAAGCAAACAAGATTTATTAGCTTATTCTTACAATGACTTTTCGTACAGTTCCCGATTAGAATGTTTGATTCCAAATATAATCCTAAAAAGAAAAACATTTCACTTTAAAGCCTTAAAACGGATACCAAAGTCGAACTTACGCCATAAAAATATAACACATCAGGTACAATGCAGTGCTAAGCAAATTAAATGTACCAGGGTAGATCAAAAGCGTTGAACTATAAACAAATGTGTACAGGGTTGCCGCTACCAATGAAGCTATGGACTCCAGGATATTCGTTAATGAAAATATCTTCCCTGTAATTCACAATCGGGGGGTTTACATTCGCTAAGATCACTTGAAGTCAAGAAACTTACCCAAATCTGTTGCCGGTACTATGTTCGACAAAATTGCCCTGCTCATTGGACCTCCCACAGCCTTGAAGACACCCAGTCCAACAGACAGGTAAATATGCCATGGCGCACTAGCCAGCCCCTTGGCCAAAGTGCTCAGCAAGGAACTGCCAATTGCAAGTAACGCCAACGTCGTAACAGAAATGTTAAACATCTGAAAAAGTTAACAATATTGGGTAACACTGTTTTTTGTTGTTGTTTCTTTTTTTGGGCAAAACACCTTTCTAATGATAAGCATTCCAGTGATGTTCCCGATGATCGGTACCAATGTTGCCAGCGTCTCGTAAATCGTAAATACCCGCACGTTCCATTGGAATTTCTCTCTAACGAATAAGTAAAATACGGTATTGCTGCCGCCTGAAAATCGAAAATTTTACACCGAACCTGAGCTAAGGACGTCTTCAATACTTACTTATAACAAGGGACGATATGAAGAGAGATATAGTTATTAGCCAGACTATTAGACGAGCGTGGTTTTCCCTTGGTTTGAAGCACGTTTTCAACAGTTCACCAATTGGATTACTGGGGGAAGGACGAGCATCTGTTGGTTGCAACTCACCTCGCTCTGTCAGACTTTCCGGAACACAGCAGATGATGTAAACAGTTGTCAGTACAGTAACCGAAGCAGAAATTATAAAAACCGTTAACGCGCTGGTTGCTGCATAAATATAACTCGAAGCGAGCGAGCCTGCCATCAGGCCAATGTAGATCGAGGCCTCTAGAAATGCCATTCTTATTTAAAGCTACGCACTGCATGTGTGAGGGGAGGAGGTTAGTCTGTAAAGCTTACCGAATGGGCCTTTGTTCGGTAGTGGTTATGTCGGCGATGTAGCAAAATATCGCAATCCTGTAGATGCAATTGCCGCCAAGAATTGCCTCCGGAATTACTGACAGAATGTAGTACCAAGGATTGATGAGGTACTTTGTTGATAGAGAGCATATTGTCGATGTTATGATGTAAATCAGCGAATAACCTGAATAGGGTATTTTATATAGAAATGGTATGTGATTGTCTTTTTGCTCTTACCTATGAAAGCGGCCACTAAAAGCGGTTTCCTTCCATTCTTGTCAGACCATGCACCTAGGAATATACCGCCAATTGCAGGCACAACACTCTCGAGTATTACTTTTGCCATAAATATTCTTGCTGCGTATGGTTGGACTTCGGTTTCGATTTTCTGAAAAAAAGGACAGTATATAAAAGGAATTTCTTTAAATAATTAGGTCGGAGAAATTATCAGAAAAAAATTAAAAAAAAAAAGAATTTAAAACGTATATCGGTACCAAGTAATGAAAATATACATCCTTTGGAGGTTATCTCAAATTGTTGGTTCTGCATTTAAGACTGTGCTAATCACAGTCGTTTTGGGTGATTTTAGGGCCAAATTGCAACATCCTTGATAGTACAATCAGAGAGCTCATTTCAGGCGACTATACGCATCGTGAAACCCATATAGGCTAATTAATATTTTGCGGGAGGTACATCCACGTTACGTTAAACACACAGTTTTCTGATCTCAATATTCATAAAGACATATTTCTATCTCGAGAAGTCCTACGCAGTGGCATCGACGCCAAGAAGCAATCAGAAAAGCCTAAACCGATGTGCTCGGTTTCACAAAACTACTTTCACGAAACACCTCGTTTCATGAAGAATGCCGGCAAGCATATGCGCTGCAGAGAAGGGCAAGAGCAGCTCCTGAACTCTACGAACAAAAAAGGAGGGAAGAACACCCGCTTCTCCGGAGGAAAAAGAAAGCATGAGAATCGCGAGGTGCTCCTCCAGAAACAATGTTCGGAAGTTTTAGCAAAAGGTAAAAAGAACGTTCCACGGGAACATAGACCTGTAGATACAAGGAAATCTTGCTATACATCCTTATTGTCTTAGGCGACCATTTAAATTTGTCTAACCAGGTCGTTTCTGATGGCTTACTGCACTGGTTCTCGAGACTTGATTCCGGCTCCTCGTTCATATGAGGAAAACGCGATCGGCTAAGGTAGGTACTGGCGATTTGTTCTAATTGCAGCCATTCAACAATCTCCTTTGTAGCACCCAGAATAGTCCTGAGAGATCCTTACTTACCTTAGCTCCAAATATATCGGAGTAGTTCACGTTAGGTATCTGCCATTTAACCGTGGTATCTGTGCTGAGGACATCGAAAAACCATTTCTGCAGACTGTTAAACGGCGAAGACGACGCAAACTCCGCTGTCAGGCAGAATGAACAATTTAGTCTGGAAAGCAAAGACTTCCGTTCGCCGGATCAAAATTAAGTGAAGATAGCAATATCCAAGGCGAAGCTGTTTATCGGCCGAGCTTTTTAAGGATTTAGTCAGAGGAAATTATGCCTGATGAATGGAACCTCAGCAATCCACAAAAAAGGAGACCCTCTAAATTGCACCAACTTAAAGAGGCATCAGTCTCCTCAATGAAACCATTCGTCAACGAACTGATTGGTCCCAACCAGTGTGGATGTGGACGTGTGGTCTTAGGCCCGGTAAGTCCACAACTGGCCAAATATTCACACTACGGCACTAAGTCGAAATCGATACCCACCACCTGTTTATCGACTATAATGCCGCATATGACAGCATTTATAGAGACGAGCTATACAGAGCCATGTCTAGTTTTGGCATCCTTGCCAAACTCGTCAGATTATGCAGAATGACGATGGAGATCGCTCACTGCTCCATAAAGGTCGGAAACAGTGATGGGACTTCTACCACTTAAGTGGTATTTCTACCACTTTTTGCTCAACCCAAAATTCTACCACCCGCAAATCCAAATCGACCACTTTTTCAGATGGGAAACAAATGGAACAATAACGCATATAATACAAATACCTACGCACTATAAGACTTATTTTCCATCATCCACTAGATTTTTGTGCACTGGAAAATTGGTACTGGTACTGGAACTTTGGAAAGAAATCGGTGATGCTTTATGAGGTGACGTTTATAGAGCTCAAGAAAATTTGTTCTGAATGTTTACAAAAAATTATCTATCCTATTTTGGGTAATGATAGCATGATAGCAGCATTTATGGTACGTTTTAAAAATCTACCACTTTCTACCACTTTTTGGTTTCCCAATATACCACGTTTTGCCTACCCTCAAGTCCCAACACTGGTCGGAAACAATCTCATCAATACCTTTGATATCAAAAAAGGATTTAGGCAAGGTGATGCGCTGTCATGTGACTCTTTCAACATAATTCTTGAGAAAATTGTGCGAAACTCGGAAGCCAACACCAGCGGCACAATTTTCCAAAAGTCTGTGCAACTATACTTGCTTATACGTTGACGACATCGACATTATTGGCAGAACACAGCGAGCTGTCACTGGTGCGTTTGCAAGTATCAGTACAGAAAATGAGTTTATTGGTGAATTAGGGCAAAACAAAATATATGCTGTCAACAAAAAGGGATACACAACAGAACGGGCAGAACGTCACGATAGACAGCTACAACTTTGAGGTGGTTAAGGACTTTGTCTACCTCGGCTCTACTAAAACTCTGACAATGACACCAAGGCAGAAATCAAACGAAGAATTACACTTGCCAACCGCTGTTTCTTTGACCTAAGAGGCCAAATGCAACTTTGGGCGCCCCACAAGACAGGCTGTCTGTGAATACGTGTGAAATGTCAAAATAAATGGCGGTAATGATTTTCCATGCTATACCATGGGCCTAGGATTTTTCAAGTATGCGTGCGTTAGTGGCGCTCCTTTGATTTTGTACAGCACCAAACATGAAAAATCCTGGGCCCGCAGGCAGCTTGTAGGCAAAGTCAGTTATGTGGGAGGAGTCGACGGTCTATTCTATGTGGTTTGTGGTTATAAGTTCAGCTTTCCCGGGAGATGTATTTAAAAAAAAAAAATACTAGTAAGGCCTTGTCCAGAAACACTAAGGAGACTCTACATAAGACCCTCATCATCCTAATCCTGCTCTATGATGCAGAAGCATGGACGCTAGCAAGCGAATGAAGAACCTTGGTCTTTTCGAACGCAAAATTCTTGGAGTATGGGCTATGGAGAAGATTTAACAGTGAACTCTACAAGCTGTACAGCGACATCGATCTGGCCAGAAAAGTAAGTATCAGTCGACTAAGATGGCTATAGGACATGTAGAGCGAATGTACGCCAACGTTTCGGCCCGACTCCGGACAATGCAGTAGAGGAAGACCTCGCCTTAGGTGGCTTCCAGAAAGGGTGGAAGGGGATCTCAACTAACTTGGTGTGCACAACTGGAGGCGGTTAGCTAAAGATCGTGCTAACTGAAGAGACTTATTGGTTGAGGCCCAGGTACACCATGGACCGAAAGCCATCGTAGCTAGTGCCAAAACTGTGTAGTGTGTATTATTCTTTTGTAATATATTTTACTTAATAATAAAGTGATAATATGTTATTCATTCATTCATTTCCAATGTCGCGCTTATCCATTAAGTGGGTCGCGGGTGTAGGTTGCTCAAGTGGACCCTCCATATCTCTCGATCTTCTGCCATCGACTCCAAATCATCAAGGACAATCCCCACACAGCTAGAGGAGAAATTATGGACTTGATCTAACTATCTCATCCTGGGTCTACCTAGAGGACGCCTATACCCAATGGTACGGATTCCATAGCACGTCGGTCGTGGAATCCTGGTCGGGGACATGCGTTTAACTGATAATATGTAATAATAAAATAAAAAAAAAATTGGCAGCATCAGCTTTACATTTCTACAGAAAGAACGAGTTATGCAACTACTGTCGCAATCTTGTATTTCTTTGATTCATGGCGGTTGATTCATAAGAAAAAATTTTCTTGTTCCATGCGATCTCAGATTAAGTGAGTTCCCGAAAAAAAAAAAATTAAAAGAGAAATAGCTACGTATGGTTAAAAATCGACGGCATTATTCATCTTTCAAAAAAAAAAATAGTCACGTTTTGCCTGAACATATTGTAGGGCAACATTGGAACAGAGATTTTGGTCATTTTCATCAGCTTTTAAGGCCACCATTTCACATGTAGGTATTAAGTAGGCAGAAAATGATATTAGATTGTTAGAAAAATACGAATTTGATTTGGTTTTGTATGATCTCACAATTCATTCGAACGCGTGCATTAAACGAGAAAGTTTCGTGAAGACGTATTAGATATCACCACTTAACATAAATTTGACACCCTCAGTTCAACATTATTAACGTTAGCAAAATTCCACAGAAATTCTGTATCTTTTCCACATAAAATGTAGTCATGACTCACCCTTGATTCTGGAGTCGAATTGGCTGTGCCCAACAATCCGCAGATACTTGCGTCGTAGAAAAATACCGATGTGCATGTTTGGTAGATGATTTGATTCCTGAAGATCGTTCCTGTTTAATCGAAAGAAATATTGATAACCAAATATACACTTTATTGCACAAAACATTCACTGAACCTGATAGATTTAATCCAAATACCAGCAACAGCACTGCTGGCTCAATCAAAAACGTGCACTTTTTATTTGGGCGTCTATCGGTTGCAGTCTCGTCTGCTACATATGGAATTTGCTCGTCGTTATTTCTTGGAATTTCCGGTGTTGGTGATGGAGACTCCAATGGTTCTGATCCCGCTATTGAAGTCATTTCCGCTCGCAGAATTAAAGTCAACTAGTAGCCTTAGCTTTCGCATATAAGCTAAAGACTGTCATGCCAAGTGATGGAATATTATATTAGTCACTGCACACATGCGTTGATAACTGTGGCGAGATCATATATACAATTATGTGAAAGCACACGACTTCTTGTTTACCCTGAGGGGAATTCACAATCGCGCTCAATAATAGAGAATGTATTTGTTTATTTATTTAAATTCAAATCAAACGTGTATAATACATAATAAGATTACATTTTATGGCTTGAAGGAGAAGACTTGCGCAAAGTCGGGGATTTTTCGAACTGCATGTAGGAATTCCATTTGATTCATTCCGCCAAGATGTTGTAGATCCATTTCTGCAAGAAGCTGCAAAAAAAAGATATATCTTAACATGGACATCATCTATAAAAATGGTGGCAAAAATGTATAGTAATTCATCAATTGAGAGTGGCTAGACCGATTTGGCTTAAATTTATTTTCAGTTGTTCGTAATTGCAAGGAGAAGGTTTTTACGAAAGACAATTTTGGGAAAACCTCCGGAAAAGTCGGGAAATTGGAAAAATCGAAAATTGATTTTTTTGTATGTAATTTTGTGTGCAATTGTTCCGGAATGGCCTTTCGAATGGAAAAATATAAAATTCCGGAAAAACGCAAAAAATTTAAATTTTTTTCGACGAAATTTTGACATTTTCTTTGATTTTGGCAACAATTCGGTCAAGATCTCCTCTGGCATCCTCTGGCATTGCTGCCACGTTGTTGGAAGGCGGTCGAATTGCACATTCCGCATTGAAGCTGCCGATGAATCTTCTCACGGTTGACAAGCCAACGTGCACAATGACCATGAATTTGGCGACAGCGAAATTGATGCGAGAATGCAAAATCATCATTTGGGATGAATGCACGATGACGCATAAACGAGCTTTGGAGGCAGTTGACCGAACGATGAAGGATTTACGAGGTGATTCGATACAATTTGGTGGGGCTATGATATAGCTCTCCGGAGATTTTCGTCAAACGCTTCCCGTCATCCCGAAATCAACTGCTGCCGATGAACTTAATGCATGCCTGAAATCGTCGTCTTTGTGACGGCATGTCAAGAAGTTGAAATTGACCACGAACACTGAGAGTCGAATGACCCATCTGCTGCTGAATTCTCGAGACAACTGCTGGCGCTTGGCAATGGCCAAATTCCCGTTGATGTTTCGACGTCGATAGCTTGAATTTCCTTATTCAAAGTCAAATCGCTGAAAAACTGCATTCGTACAAATCCGTTGACAGCGTGTCCGACGAGGATGGAGCGACCAACTATCCGACGGAATTTTTGAGCTCGCTTGATGTGCCAGGAACTCCACCGCATAATTTACAGCAGAAGGTGGGATCGATCATAATCATGTTGCGGAATCTGAATCATCCGAAATTGTGCAACGTTACGCGGTTGTCCGTCAAGAAACTGATGAACAATTTGATTCAAGCGACGATCATCAAGGACAAATTCAAAGGAGAGGAAGTCCTTATCGCACGAATTCCGATTATTCCAACTGATCTCCCATTCCAATTCAAGCGGATTCAGTTCCCCATAATAATCGCAAGACCAATCTTTGGAAGTCTGTAGGATTAATCCCGAATTTCCCTGTTCGCACGGTCAGCTGTACGTTGCCTGTTCGCATGTTGGCAAACCGTCTTCGTTGTTTGTTTTTGCGTCGGAAAACAAATCGAAAAGCATTGTTTATCACATCGCTCTCTACTGATTTCGATTCCATTCAAATAAATCACATTGAAATTTCAACTATCTGTGTTTTATTATCACTCTGGAGTTTATCTGAAGGCGTTAAATTTGGGCGAGGCGAAGTTCGGCGGGTTCGCTTGTCATATATAAAAAAGTTCGTCTTGACTGGTGATCATTTGATCAACCACCGACGCCAACAATCAGTGGTGCCAATATCGCGACATCATCAAGGAGGTAGCCGAAACCGCACTGTAGGGTACCAGAGAAAGAGCCCGTGGTATGATTATTAATAAAACGTGACAGAAGATGCACACAAGAAAAAACTCCAGCTCAAAACAAGCGCAGCGGGGGAAGAGTATCGAGCAAGGAGAAAGGAGGAAAATAAGATCCTGCGTAGAAAGAAGAGGACTTATGCAGCTTGCCAGCTCAAGGAGATCGAAGAGTCGTGCGATCATAATAACATCCGGAGGTATTATAAAAAAAAAACCAAGCAACTGGCTGCTGACTACAAAACCGGAACGCAGGTTCTTCGAGACAGCGAAGGAAACCTAGTCACCGAAGCGCAGGGAATAGTACACGTGTTTAAGCTGCATTTCCAGCAGCTGCTTAATGGGCATCATGTAGAGAGAGTGAAAGGATATGAAGAGAACCCACGTCCAGTTATTGAAGAACCAGTTCCACCACCTAGTATAGAAGGAGTTGGCCTAGCTATAAAAAAGCTTAAGAACAACAAGGCCGTAGGCTTGTTCCGTTCCGTTCTGCAACACACCAATCGGAACTTACCAGTGTGGCTTCCGGCGCGGCAGATCGACTATAGACCAAATTTTCACACTGAGGCAAATCCTGGAAAAGACCAACGAATTTCAAGTCGAAACTCCCCACCTATTCATCGACTTCAAATCAGCGTATGATAGCATACATCGTCATCAGGAGCTCTAAATGGCAATGGCCGAATTCGGAATCCCGGCAAAACTGATTCAGCTGTGTCGCGTGACGCTGGAAAACACGCGCTGCTACGTGCAGTTTGGTGGTACCTCCTCTGAATTATTTCAAACAAACATCCGCGCGATTGAAATTGCATGTGCGCACCTAGCCTAATTTGGTAAAGGCAAATAAAAACCCCCATTTATTAGGCATAATATAAGCTATAACAATGACTTAACGCTACTGGAACTTATAACTAGAACTTGAAGCTAAGGATGCTTAAGGCGATCGATATGTAGGGAGGTAGTCGAAAACAGCGAGGTTTAAGTTATCCTTTCGCAGCATACGAGAGTTTGGTTCGTTAAAGCAATAGGATGTACGGTGGGTTGCAAGATAGAAGAGGCAGGGACGAGGGTTAGTGTTAAAGCAGATAGAGTTGTAAAGAGAAATACAATCAACGGAGCCTGAGATGAGTCTGAGAATGAAACGAATGTCTGCAGTGTCCCTGCGTTCCTCAAAGGTATTTAGGTTAATAAGTTTGAGATGAGACGGTCGCGATAAGGAGGTAAGATTAGGCGATCATTCCAAGAAAGCCACGAAGAGCAAAACGAATAAAATTACGTTGGATGCTCTCGATTCGGATTCTGGAAACATGAACTTGTTGAAAGGGACACCACGCTTGGCTAGCGTACTCGAGGAGGGGTGATGTATAAAGATCTAGTTACGTAGGGGTTGCAGAATTCGTTGGACCATCTGTGAAACGAAGCCCAGTGATGAGCTTGCTTTGGTAATTATCTCATTAATATGCGACCAGAAAATAAGCTCCCTGTCGCATAATATGCCAAAGTCACGAATAGATTGCATCAGAGATATAAGTTGGCCGTGGAGAAGTAGCATACTTCTTGCTCTTACGTGAGAATTGATAGATTGATATTTGGAGACATATAAGTTCTAAACAATTTCCCAGGTGGAAAAACAATTTAGATCTTTTTGGTGGAGACTGGAAACATTTTGTGAGGAAATGGGTTTGAAAAATTTGGTATCGTCAGCCCTTTTAAGATCGTTAATTGTTAGGATGAAGATAAGTGGATTATAGATGTCTAATTTGAGGAACACTGGAGCTGGCCAAGATAAGGGCGGAGAGAACGTTTGAAAAGTATTAATTTATGGGAAATCTTATCAAAAGCCTTACAGTTGTAATAACATCGACTTCTTTTCCGTTTTCTAAGACAGAGAGTGCAGAGAATATGAATTCGATGGGGTTAGTGGTCATTGATTTCCCTTTAAGAAAACCGTGCTGTTTAGGGAAAAAGAACTTCCACTGGAAGCTTAAGGCTTGGCATAAAATATTGTCAAAGAGGGAATATGCGTAAAAGTTTTGCAACGGGGCGAAGAACCATATAAAGCGCATTCCGATAGTTAATGTGAAAATCTGATCTACTGTCGATAGATCAGTAAATTGGCTCAAAAATAAGTCTTGAAAATCCTAATTATGTTATTCTGTTGAAAATAACTTGAGTGAACAATTTTGTATTGAGCTAATTATTTACTATAGCACAATTTTTAAAAAATGGCGCATATGTATGATTTTTTAAAACTGAATTTGCACTGAAGCTTAAGGCCTTCATGTGTTCGCGAAATATCCAATAATACGGCAGAAGAAGATTGTTATTTTTCAAGAACTTTCCCAATTGCGGTAGTTATCCAATGCATATGCAATTAATCCGAACTAGTGGTCAGTTTTCCGTAAATACTCGTACTTTAACTTTTAAATACCTTACACAATCGATATCCTAAAATGGATACAATATGACCGTTAATAAAACCTACGTCTTGGAACGTTGGTTAATCTGTCGGACAAACGTTCATAAGAAATAGAAAATTAACTAAAAGCATCTTTGCTTTCTTTTTAACCAGCAAGTGTTGAGTAATTCACAGATACACTGCACTACTATACACCACAAACAAATTTAGTTTGTACTCACCACATCACAAATATGATCTTTTTCAATGTCAATTAATTTCATGGGACCAGTCAATCGATCAATTAGCTCACAGATATCACTCTTCGTAATTTGGTTGTCTTCATCGAAATCAAATATCAAAAATGCCCAAGCCCCCTTCACTTCGAGTGGGCAATTTTCCGAGAATACACTGCAGAGATTTATAAACTCCTCAAAAGACAAACTGCCATCCGGTTCGGTTGAAAAAACTTTGAATATCCGATCCGCAAACGGATTGTACCATAACTCAGTAAATAAGCCTGCAATTTCCGTTCTAGTGAAGCGGGCGTTTACATCACGTGCGAAGCGCCCGGAATTAATTGTCGAGAATTTCTTCAGTATACTGAAATGAAATATAGATTATAGATGTAGCTACCTATAAAGGTTTTTGTTTGATTATTTGCTCACAAATTAATTTCGGTCTTATTCAAATATGTCAATTGGACATATTCATCGAGTTGCTCTGGCGAGAGCACACTTTTACTCGCACCCATCGCGTCTTCAAGTGGAAATAAAGATTTTGCCATTGTTTTCTAATTCACTTTGGAATTCTTATCAATTATTAGCTCAAGTAAAACATCAGTTTAATGTATGAGTCTGCAGATTGCTGTCGCGTAGGTCGTAGGCATTTTGAGTACAAAAACGTTAAACGAGGATGACTCAATCTGGTCGAAGCTGTGAATGTGGATGGCATAATCATTGAGTAGTCACTCTGCACTGTGACCGTTAATGGAGTGCAAAGTGTTTGATCAGCAAGACACAACATTCAGATAGTTAGATAAAAGAAAGAAAATTTACACTCTTATGTTAAGTGCACAATGATAAGATACATCATATTGACACAAAAGTTGTAACAAGAATTGTAATTTTTTTTATCGATATTTGTTGTTATAATACCGCAGCGGTTTTCTTGATTTATTCGGTGGAAACATAAGCAAATTGAGTAGGTATCTACCTACTATAAGGTACTTATGCCAAACCATACTATTTCTGTCCTAAATCCACTGCCGTTGGCTTGATACGAGTTGAGCTACTAAAATCATTCGCTCATTGCTTTTTGTTACCTGTAAAGTGAGTGTCTAGTAGACAGAGATTGGAAGCTCTACTTACTAGCGACTTTCCGGCTACCCTAAGGGACAACACAGCTGAGGAAGACCCACCTTAGGTGCGGCGCACAATTGGAGAGCGATCAGAACCAACTTCGTGTACGTAGTTGGAGTGATCGAGGTGGTTGGAGACAGGCCATTGTTCACTCCGGAAGCTCAATTAAGACCAAGCTCAAATAAATAAGGCGACAGCAGATACACTCATGACGTGTCAGAGGATTATGCGGCCCTCTTATCTTAAGTTCTTCCTTTATTTTATGAAAATAAAAACCACCAATATTTTATGCAAATGAACATTTCTTTAATTTTAAGTTAACAACCCTTATTTATACAGTTAAGCTACCAATAAATATAAAAGTTAAGATTTAATAAAGAAAAGATGTGGGCATCTTAAACATGAATTCATTCATCACTGCAGTCGGCACTGTTAGCAAATCTAATCAATTTACAGCGCAACTTGAGAAGTATTACTGTTTCACAAGATAAAAAAAAAACACGACACAAGTGTTTTTCTGAAATAAAAATGTTTAACATGTTCCGCTTTCTTTGTTCAAATTTATTTAACAAAATCTACAATTTAGCTATCGAATGATATTTGTCTCTTGGCTCTTGCGGTACCGCTGTTCAGTTCATACACACTACTTCCGTACGATGTGGCTTGCTTGGCCGAGCGACCAATCGCCGAACCCGTATTCACATAAGGACTAACATTGCGCTGATCTTTGCCGGTGAAATTCTTCTGCGCTGACCTACGCTGCTCGCAATCAACATTTTCCCTGAGAGCTATGCCATCAAGATTATTTTTCGAGGAACTATTTTGTAAACTAGCATTCGGCTGAATGGGTAATTTCATTGCACTCTTCAAAGTGGAGGTTTCTAGTGAGAATTTCTCGAAGCCTTGTAGGTTTTGCGACGACTGGGTCATGCATATCGACGAGCTTTGACTAAAACTAAACGAATCCATAGAATTGTCAAAGTTGCACAGGCTGGTTTGACTCATGGCGATTTTGCGAGTCTCATACTCGTCGGCAGCGATATATCCTGATAAACGGGTGGTGGACATGCGTTTCTCTTCGTCGATTTTGGATCTTGCATAGAGGTATATATCATCGGCGCTCTTACCAGCTATCACATTGTAGACATACTTCTTCGCCAACCTGAAATTCAACTCTGTTTACATAGTGTTCACATTGAGCTATGTAAAGTTCTGTCATTACCTTAGCATTGTTTCACTGGTGCTAGAGTTGCTCTTCAGGAAATGCTCTTGAAAGAGTCGTTTAACAACTCTCGCCAAGACGGATGCAAACTGTTTGAAATTACTGTGCGTTACAGTGATTTGCTTTGCTTGCAAAGCCTGCGAGACTGCCCACAATAGTTTCTACAACGAAAAGAAATTCTGTAAGTGGATGTTACGTAGTAAAATTACAAATAATACTAACCTTTCGATGATTTTCCGTTAATTGACTAGAAGATGTAAACGTGGTGTCTGATGATGCCCTGGTGATGGACCTGACACTGTTACTGCTGGACGAAAAGACTGATGTTGTGCTTATGTTACTGTTGCTTCGCAACGTATTGCTCTTGCCGTTTAGACCGTTGGTGGAGCCAGCCCCAATGCAAAAACTTTGACTTTTTATTTTCAACGAACGCGGAGTCAAGCTCTCCGTGTCACCACGAAACATTTTTCTGCTATTTTCCGCAATGTCAGAGATGTCATCTTCAGTGCGCTTTCGCTTCAATATCAACGAGTCCAAATTCCCACCAAATAGGCTCGATTGCGAAGTTAGGCTAAAGCTGCCCGAGTCGGGTAGGGAACTCTGCGAGCTCTTATCGGGGGAAAAGAGAGCGCGCTTGGATTTTTCCACACGATTGGCGATTTCCGGCTTAAATGTGGGCTTTGGAGCGGGTATTGGTAATTTTTGTTTAGCTGGACTTTGGAACAAGGCACGTTTTGAGGTTTCTCGCGACGGACCGGGCTTTGCATTTTCCGAGCGGAAGAATAGGCGTTTTCTCGCAGAGGAGGATGGTGTTTTGCGAACTGAAAAGAGGAAATAAATTCAGTATCGTTGCTATGGTCGTTTCTTCCAAAAGTAAAATGCGGCTAATGAACAAAATAACGAACTGATCTTTTATGACTGCGAAAAGTAAGAAATCAAACGCTATTCTGCTTATCGTGGCTAGCCACGCTCTCTGCGCATTGGGCTTACAATATGCTACAAAGATAAGGTATGAAAAAGACGGCAAGCGGAACATCGGCATGGGCAACGACATTGTAGGGTTTGAAGGACCATTGAATGTCAGTAACATTGAAGGTGAAGGTTTAAGGTGTTTCTGTAGGGCAGCTACTAATCACACACCTAAGGATAAAACTGTAAACGGTACTGGAGATCGCCAATAGAAAACAATGGCAATCAAGGGTTGAAAATATTACCTACTCCTGAAATTGACCCACGGAAAGACACTCAACAAGTCGATAAAGAAGAGAAATAAGGAATAAATGAGGACAAATAAACAGAGACATGCTGCAGAAAACAAAATAAGTCCCCGGGACCTGACGGCATCCCCAATATAGCTCTCAAGGCGGCACTCAAAGCGGCTCTAGATATGTTCGTAGAAATGTACAATGCGTGCTTGAAAGAAGGAGTCTTCCCAGATCAATGGAAAAGTCAGAGCCTCGTACTACTCCCCAAAGGGGACAAGCCCCCGGAACGACCATCATCATACGGCCAGCTGTGCATGCTAGACACGGCGAATTATTTGCAACAGATTGGAAGCAACGATAGAAGCAGCAGGCGGGCTATCCAAGTACCGATATAATTTTCTGAAGAATCGCTCAACAGTAGAAGCAATCAGCTCAGCAGTTAAAATAGCAAAAAGATCGGTCGAAGGCAAGAGGTGGAAAGGCGGTTCCAAGAAATATTGCTTAGTAGTTATTATCCTGCACATCAAAAATACATTCAACAGAGCAAACTGGGGACATAATACTACAAGCACTCAGAGAATTACGAGTAGCATAGTATCTCATACAAATCGTGATAAACTAGTATGTACTAGGTCCTTTACTCTGGAATGTATGTCATGTATGACGGGATCCTACGTCTCCCAATTCCGGAGAAGAACAAAATGATTGGTTTCGATGACGACATTGCAATCGTCGTGACTGGAAAACTACTTGAAGAGGTGGAACAATTAAGCAACCTCACAATAAGGACCGTACGGAATTGGTCGAGTTCGGCCGGCCTCACTCTTGCAGACACAAAACGGAAGCGGTACGCAGCACCAATCTGGACGAGCGAATGAAGACAGGAACAAAAAGGAAAAGTATTGATTCAGTATATAGAATAAGTACATTGAGAGTGTGCTGCACAGCACATACCGTAGCACTTCCAGCGACGCAATCTGTGTTATAGCAAATTTCCTACCAATTGACATTCTGCCGGAAGAGCAGCGGCGCCAGTGCGAATTAAAACACTCAGAAGAAGAGCAAGCTGCTCAAACCGGCGAAATCCAGCCGATGTCACATATCTGCATAAATTCAAGCATGATGAGAGCCCTTACTGGCCACAATTGTGTTGACGTGAAAACGCGAACATGCGTTTTTCCAATACCCACTGTTTCAAGGTGAGAAGGAAACATTGAGGGAAAAACTAGGCGTGACGACAACACCAACACCCGAAAAAAGTGTTGGTGAAATGCTTAAAAACCAAAAGGTTTCTGATGCAGTGATGGAAAACACGAAGACCATCATGAACAAATTAAGAATACTGGAGCGTGAGAGAAAAGAGTCCAAGAGGACCAAGAGTAGTCTTTTCAAAAAACCAAGACGAAAACTAAGTCAGAAAACCCCCCTACGATGAAATGCCAAAAATGTGGTTCCATAGGGAAAATAGCTAAGAAGGGAGAAGGGGTTTCAGCCCGGTTTCGTCTTTCTAAGATAACCGCCACCTAGCGAAAAAAAAAAATCCTGCAGAAAACAAAATCGGGACTTCACCAGACAATAAGGAGTGGCATTCAACCGCCCACGGAGCTGAGAAGACGTAAAAGGTTAACAAAGGTTTATTAGCTTTTAATCAAACAAAACTGATACAAAGATCAGAGAAGATGCATGTGAATTTCACCCTTAACTCAGGCGAATACCATAGCACTGCAAATGATTCTAATCGAAATGAACGGAATGCAAGAAAAGAATAGTTCAAAGCACCGTCCATAAATAATATTGAATAAATTAACTGCAGAGTACGTACGCCCCAGACTTTGCTGCTTCCAGAATCGACAAAAAAATCTGCAAATGACCAAACAGCACAAACCAATAGCTTGATTCTAAGTCGGTGGTGTTTGGACAAAGGGGAAGAAAAAGTACTAAGTGAAACCTATATACGACAATGAATCTCTCCATGAAGTCTCAAACAAAAGATTGAAACGCTCAGTAGCTAGGATGACGATGAGAAAAGGTGATTGCTAGTACCAGAGCAGAAAAAATGGTCAATCCACATCGATGCTAAAAAGAAAGACCGTGCGCTGCCAAAGACTGGGATCGACTCGTCGCATCTGTGAAGTCCTTAACTATAACTTACTATAACTTTACTATAACTTTAACATGGTTTTAGGTGATGTTAACGCCTAAATGGAAAAGGAGGACTTCGTCGATAGTACTATCGGAACGACACCATGTCTGGAAACGGGATCAGGCTAATTGACTTTGCTGTTGGACATAGATTAGGTCAGGTTGTGAATAAATACTACTCTGATTCTGCAATTCTGTCATTTGCTATGGAAAAAATTGTGCGAGAACCAACGTTGCTATAGCTACTGCAAAGTTTCCTCGCCGCAAGCAACATGAGGGTTCGGTGTCTTCAGATAAACTTTCAGTGAAGATTCGCATATACCCGCCTAGTCCCTCATTCAACAATCATTCTAGCTCGAGTCGAAAAGAAGAAGCAAATGTCGAACAGCTAATTTTCCGAATAGAGCGCTCCATACGTCACGTTAAACTACTTGCCATGCCCCATGTGCCTTGCAATCCATGCAAAGGTTTTATGTGGAATTTCTTTGAGTCGTATCACCAAACGGCATTGGAAGATGGAGATTCCACTTTAGCAACCTACACCCCTGAATATGCAATGCAAGAGCTCACCTTGACCGTCCTCAAAAATAAAGATTCAATCTAAGTCCAAAGTTTTTTTTTATTCGTAACGAAAATACTCGGCAAACGCAAGTTCCCCGAGAACCACAATGCTAAAAGTCTAATTTCCCTCAGTCAATGGGTGGTAGCATTTTGAAATGCATTTTAGTAATTCAGCAAGTTACTGATAAACGTTTCACTGCGCGTTCTCTCGCGTGCTATTAATTAAAAGGAAATTTGCCAATGGAACACGAAGTGAATGGGACACAATTGTAAAATCTTACCGTTTTTCTTCTTACTGCCGGGCGTCATTCGCTTGGGTGTGCTACCTTTCCTTCGACTCTTTGCTTTTCTGATAAAAAGAAACAAGAAACAAGAATTCAAGTCAACTGGCTTAAAACAGTTAGTATGAGCTTACTTTTTGTCGAGTAAAATTTGCATGCCACCCAGAGAACAATTCGCTGGCTTATGCGATGTGGTTGCCAAGTTTGCCGACGAAAATATGGCACGTCGCTTAGCCAAGTGGCTTAACCTATTTCCCGGCGATTGCGTTAACATCCTGAAAATATAGATCACTTTAGACGGATGAACTTATATTGGACTTTTTACAACTTACTTTAATCGAAGATTTCTTTTCTTAGCGCTAGATGGCGAACTGGTGTAAGACGATGTGTACGATGTTGACGTTTCCGCACCGATGAACCGCTCAACAACGGCCAAACTTAACAGCTCTATACTCTCCGAAGCCTTGCATAGGTTGTAACTGAAAAAAAAATCATCATTAGCAATTACTCAAAGAGATAGTCGTCAATTTGCATACGATAAGCCATGTTGGCGGGCACCTAAAATATCCTTCCATGGCATGGTCTGAACTTCCGCAACTGTGTGCGATGGCTTGAAGAGGCCCTCTTCCTCGCACATAATGATTGAGCCTACCGTCTCAACTTCATGTTTGAAATTTAAAATTTCCATCTTGTTCCTGGTTATGGCCGAAAACATATCCAACTGGGGAATAGTCAGTGACGGTGGTGGGGGTACGCCAGCGAGACAGGTCTTTATGCGCCTTAACAGTTCCTTTTCTCGTCGGATGTTCTTCCGCAGGGAATTCGCGTCCGCGTTGCTAAGATTTTCATTATTATCCTCTGCAAAACTTGACTCTGTCGGACAGTTGAGTGATTTGTTGATTTCCTCATCCACTGGAGCCAGCACATTGGCTGATACATTGGCCACTTCATCGTCGCCGTCATTTTCATCATCATCATCGTCATCATCCTCGTTGTCAGCGAATAGGTCGGGAGATCTTTCATTTGTGTATTTATAGTTAGATAATTCAGTCGTTTCGAGAATAGTCTTTAAAGTTTTTGGCGACTTGCTGACACTTTGTTCGCAAGCTGCGGGGGTCCCAGATGTCAGACCTTTTATTTTTCCATTGAAGGACAATTCGGACGAATCCTGCGACAATTTTCTACTACTTGCATTGCTTGCGTCGGGGTTCTCCCCCGAGAGCTGCATATCCACAGCATTGCAACTGTTTTGCTCGACGACAACGTCGTAGAATCTTGCAAACAACTTTTGGGCAGGCAAGAGTTTATCTTCTGGTATGGTCTGTGCTCTGGCGGTTTCTTTTGACAGTGATCCGGTTGTAGATGCGCTGAGATATGTTGCTCGCTGGCTATGGGTTTGAGTTTCTGGGAAACCCTCAAAGTCTGATTCCTGGCTAGATACAACTGGAGACCTGTATCGCCTTATGCTTGGCGACTCGACAACTTGATCGGTGTTTGCAATGGGAACACGGTTAGCTATCGAATAAAAACGCGGATTTAACATTGCTGGCAGATTTGGAACTTCTTCACATGTGGAATGTTCATATTCGTTGGTTTCGCTAGCAGATGACTGAAATTCAATTTATTTGATCAGAATCACGGTGTAATAGTGGAGCTGGACTTACCCCACTTCCAGACGATGGTTCCGATTCATAGCTGTTGTTGATTTTAATCTTTAGTTTAACTGTTGTCATACTCCTGTAAATATATTGAACAAAACAAATGTAGAATTGTAATGAGGGTTGAATGCGATTAAATTATGTACAAAACAATAGAATTGAAACAGTAGCAGTAGGTTTCCAAGACCGCGACATCTGTTTCTTGCGGTCAGATACGGAATTTGACAGAAGCAGCGAATTGCTACATAAACAAAGGTTGCGCTGTGGTTACCATATCAGCAGTTTGTGGTGAATATGTCAAAAGTTGACAAAACATAAGCACCTACAACAAACGGTGCAGTGTGAAAAATTGAAAAAAGAGAAGAATATGGTGTGAAAATGAAAAACATTTTCTCTTCCTTGTCTCGGCTTAAGACGATCAAAGTTAACAAAACAATAGGTATAAGAAAGTCAAGCAACGATTAAAAGTTGCTTGTAGAAACTGGTAAAAAGATCCAAGCCCTCAGTGCTACTAGTAGGTGAGTTAAGGCTTCGAAATACCACTCTTGGGGCGGCTTGATCTCAGTAGGAAGGTTTTGTTTGGCCTTTTATACAAGCCTTTCTAATAAAAAAACCCGATGGTAGATATGGATTTCAGTTTTTTTTTTTTTATTAGGCTCACTTTCCATCTCCATTTGTAGTTCCACCTGGTACATCGTACAACAAGAATTATCGAGCTGCTGCAGCTGCATACCCTGATGAAATTCTTCACTGCATGACTGGTACTGATAGGTTTCTACATGTACCACAGCGCGATTTAGATGACTACAATCTATAAGACAATAATCCTTTAATATTGCCTTTTTGACGGGGTTCGTAGGAAGTTTACTTTGAATATGATGATACCAACTAATCCTATAGTGCCTAATTTTGTTGACGGGGTCCTTTGACTTAAAGACTTACGCGGGTTTCGTAAGGTTACAGGAATACTCGTTCAGCCGTTAGTCTAGAATCCGTCATTTCTTGACGAAGATGATTTTACAAGGACCTGAAATCACATATTACATGTTTATGTATGTTTTGTGTTCTGGGCCTTGAAATTAATTGCTCCTTGGCATATTCATACATTTTTCGTTACATAATTGTTCCGATTATCCACCACAGGGTTCGCGGGTGTAGGATGCTAAGTAGAATCTTCACACCTCTTAATCGTCAGCCGCAATCGACAATTGTCGTGACGATCGCTGATCGACAATCACAATAAGGGCCTTTGTTTGTGTGTTTTTTTAGTTGTATAGTCATACTATCTTGATCTTCGCGTGTGATTCTACCATCAGGTTTCACAAGCAATCCCATGAAGTCTGAATGATTTTTTTCAATTGCTTTCCAAAGACGTGCCACACAATTTATCCTGCCAGGAAGTTCTTCGCAACTTGTATTTGGTTGTATTTAAACAAAAATGTGTAGGTAGGTAGTTCTGTTTGATTCTATGCCAAAGTACGAAAACAGTAGTTAATTTATATAAGGTTCGTTAGAAAATAATTTACCTATCGTATTGCTAATAATTGTGTCTTACAATTTTGTGGATTTTTTTCTCAACAAACGAAAAATTTCGTTTCAAAAACTTAGTGGGTTGGGTATCAATATGGACCTTATTCAATACAAATACCCTAGGCATAATGTATACACAGAAAACATAACAGTTTGATATCATCATCGAAGCAAAACACACAGATAAACAACAATAAAAGGGCAAATTTCTCTCTAAAATAAATATGAAAATGGGATAACGAAGGAACTTATATCACCCATGTTTATTGCTTCTATTATGTATCAAAGTGGCAAACTGTAAATTATAAATCCTCTAGAAACAACTAGAAAAACATGAAAAATAGAAACAATGGTAATAGAAATGAAGAAAAAATACCTTAACAGCTGATCCTCGAGAGATTGAATTTTACTAGACATTTGCTTAAGCATTTAAGAAAGTATGTAGGTCTAGGTTGATATAGCACAAGTAGCAAAAGAATGGAAACAGATGCGATATTTATTATAGGAAGTTAGCAGCAGTGATAAAAATTGCAGTATCCTCAATACAACAAAGATACCTTTGCGGGAGGCTTCTTTAGAGACCAAAATCAGAAGAATGTTTAAATTATTTTTATAAAATGACATCAACACTATTAAAAATAAGAAAAAAGAACTGCTTCTTTAAAAGAGAAACAGTTAGTTCGCCCCCAAATTCTTTCAAATATTCTGACACCAAGATGAATCCTGTTAGAAAGTGTAATTGAGTAGAGGCTTGCATTTTTTGCTACATAACTAGATTCTTATAATGTGAAATGATTTTATTAATGCGGGGAGGGCTTCTTTTGTTAAGATATTTTTTAATTTTCCTTATATATATAATTTTAGTAAGACAATAAAATGTAAAATAGGTCCATTTAGAATTTTCCGAAATCTGCTGAACATTTGAGGAACAGCTGGACAAAGTATACCTATATTTTTACTTACAGAAAAAGTTGATCCCAAGCTGAGGAATTTATAACGAAGAAATATATTTGCGGCGTAGAGGACGAAAGAAGTACTTAGCGCCCTATCTAATACGTTATTTATAAAGGTAATATTATAAACTTCACTTCATTTCACTTATTTTGCTATTTTTGTAGAAAATAAAATGATTGCTAAGTAATTTAATTGAATTTGTAGTTGCCCCGGTGGCTAAAACTCCATTACGCGGTTTAAAATCTGACAAATAGGCATGTATAGAAAGGAAAAATAAAAGCGCGCAGATAACTTCTATCTCTTTCGGTAATATGTTGGGCGATTTCAATAAAATGAAATAGATATATCTGTCAATTTTCATTGATTGTACTAGATTATATTAAGGTGTGGTCACATCTTATCGGAAAAAATCTGAATTTTCTTTTATTTTATTCGACATGATGATAAATGCAGGTCATATCAAAAGGATTCGTACAAGAAAAGAGACAACAACATAAAAAAAACTGTATTTCATGTTTGAGAACAATAGAGTACCTATGTCATCTGCATTTTTACAATTACCTATTAAACAAGTTCAACAGTAGAACAAAAGTTTTGATGCTAATCGATTTGTTATGCCAACGGGAATTTTTGTCGAAGTCAGATTTTGTGTTTCAGTATATGAAAACGAATTGTTTTACGACAACTAAAAAATTATCCTGCTCCGGGAGCAAAATAATAAATTATCCTATAAGGCAATTCTTTGGTGTTTTCTTTTGCTTGAGTTTTGCTAGAATATTGAAGAGAAAAATAAAACATTAAATTTCAATTAATTAATAGAATGAACTTTGTTAGAACTCTGTTTTAAGATTGGAGTTTAGATGGTAGTACACGGAATGTTGAAAGCCACGTACGTATGTAGCTCTGACAGCAACAGAGAGTGCACATATCGTACCATAGATTTAAGTGTCACAGAGAAAGCTAGTACACGGCATGTAGCCATTGGGACCATAATAATGCTGACGTAAAAATGACGTTAGTGATACATACGTATGTGACTTTCTACATGCCGTGTACTACCACATTTTGGTGAAATTCTCCCTTTTATAAGTGTCGGAAAATGAGTCTGAAATGAAAATTTGATATTTTAGCTAATTAAATTTTCTTAAATTTAACTTAAATTTGGAGGAATTTTGCTGTTTAGGGCCTGATAACCAGAGAATTTGTTTGTTCAGTCAAATTTTAACCAGAGAATCCATGGTTTGGTTAGTTAAAAAAAAAATACATAAATCATTAAAATACTGAAAATACCTATACAAAAGCAATACATTTTAACCAAGGATTAATTCAAACAACTGAATTCACAAATAAACTGGAAAACTGGAACGATTTGTCGCAAATCTATGGTTTGGTGACCAAAGTGAAAAATAAGTGAACAAACGCTTTTTGATTACCACAGTTATTTAATCATGGGTTAAACTAAATCTATGATAACCTAACCGCAGATTTAACCAAATCTGAACAAACCGGCCTTTAAAGTGGAGAAAGAAACTGTAAAGAAATGAAATGATAAGACGTATACCAAATTGTTTTATATATGAAAAAAAAACTGCTTTATTAATTTCTTGTTTGATCGAGAGTTAAACGATTAAATGAAACGTTGTCTGCTACGGCTCGAGGTCAACTGCTGCTGTTCATCTCTTAATGCACCGGTGTTGCTGGCGATGACGATAAAAACTAACGCAAGATGACGAGACGAAGAAGACAGCAAAAAGAAAAGAAAAGAACTGTAGCGTTAGTTTCGTGGGTGCACAGACTCGTGGTCAGCTTTTGTAATGAATTGTGCACATTCTAGTCATCAACATTCTCCCCCTCGCTGGAAGAAGAACATCTTCCGGAATCTGGTAACGGTGATATCTTTACGATTGGTCTTGTGTAAATGCCCTTTGCTGTTTGTATTGTCACAACTCGAACTTTGTTATCATGTCCCGGATGCAGTTTGATTATTTTACCTAGAATCCATTTAGATTGCGATATGTTAGGCTCACGAAGAACGACGATCTGATTAAGTTTAACATTAGGACTTGATGATCTCCATTTACCTCGTTGCTGAAGACTAGTTAAGTATTCGGAGTGCCAACGTTTCCAAAATCCTTGGCACATATGCTTAACCTTTTCCCATCGTTGCAAATAGGTAATATCCTTATCTTCGGTGACTGGTTCTGGTCTAGACGTGTACGCTTGTCCGATCAAAAAATGCGACGGTGTTAAAGCATCGATTTCCGAATCATTGCTGGCACAAAGAGGACGGGAGTTGAGAAGTGCTTCTATACGAGTGAGAAGGGTATAAAATTCCTCGTAAGTGAGTGAATGGTCGCCGATAACACGTCGAAGATGAGTCTTAACCGACTTCACACCCGCCTCCCATAAACCGCCAAAATGTGGAGAGGCGGGTGGAATAAATCGCCATGATATGCCTTCAAATGTTAGATGATCGCTTATGCATTCGTTGAACTTCTGTGAACGAAGTAGAAGAAGCATATGGTCCAGATAACGTTGGGCGCCGTGAAAGTTAGTCCCATTGTCCGACCAGATCTGAATTGGTTTCCCACGTCGTGCAATAAATCTATCCAGAGCCCCGATAAACGCTTGAGTGGTTAAATCTCCAACTAACTCTATATGTATTGCTTTAGTTATAAAGCAAACAAAGAGCGAAACATATGCTTTAACGCGTTTAGGATTTCTGCCGTGATTTAATTTTAGATTGAAAGGCCCAGCGTAGTCACATCCAACTGTGCTGAATGGCCTAGATTGTGTCACCCTCTCGAGTGGAAGGCTACTCATTATTTGATTTGAAGTCATTTTCCGCTGCTTGAAACAGGTTACACATTTGTGGACGATGCGTTTAGCGAGATTTCTGATGCCTATTATCCAAAACTCTTTGCGGACTAAATAAATAAGTTCTGTGACGCCAACATGCAAATGATGTAGATGAAAGTATTGAACTATCATTTCTGATACAATATGCTTCTGCGACAAAATGATAGGATGCTTAACAGAAAATGCTGCTGATGAGTTTCCAATGCGTCCACCTACACGAAGCAGCCCATTTTTGTCGATGAATGGCGTCAAGGATAAAAGTTTGCTCTTGACTGAAAGATCCAAATTAGCTTGTAGAGTTGATATTTCGGTAGAAAACATTTCCATCTGGATCTTCTGTAGAATAAAGGTTTGAGATTTGATTAATTCGTCGCTTGTTAGAGATCTACTATGTGTAAAAGATAATTGATTAGTCTTCAGGAAAATACGAAAGCAATATGCAAATACTCGAACTAATTTAACCCATGAAGATATCCTAGTAAAGGCCTCTTGAAGAATGTTGTTTTGTGAAGCGATGTGAAGAGATTGAACGTGCGTAGTGCCAGATTTCCTTTCTTCGATGTTGATAGTTTCAAAACTCGTTCCTGATGTTTGATGCTGTTCTGGCCAATATGGTTGGGGTTGTTTGAGCCAGTATGGACCGTTCCACCAGATGTCTTTTTTTAGTAGCGATGATAAAAGTATGCCCCGTGAGGCACAATCAGCCGGGTTGTCACCTGAACTTACATGATTCCAATGTGAGCGCTCGAAAGTCTGGAGTATTTCTGATGTTCGGTTCGAAATAAAAGGAGCCCATCGCTTTGGGAGTGAAGCTAACCAGTGTAAAACGATAAGCGAATCCGTCCATAAAAATACCTGCGATAATTCGATGCCTAGAATACCAATTACGCTTTTCATCAGTCTGGATAGGAGAACAGCGGCGCACAATTCGAGGCGTGGTATGGTCACCGGCTCGATTGGCGAAACTCTGCTCTTAGCTACGATAAAATGTGTGGTGATGTGTCCATCAGTTACAGTTCGGCAATATATGACAGCTGCATATGCACTTTTAGATGCGTCACAAAACCCATGGAACTGAGTCGCACCAGACCTTAATTGAATTGAGCGTGGAATTTCCAAAGCTTCAATGCTAGGGAAATCTGATCGAATCTTAAGCCAACGATTTGCAACCTCTTCCGGAACCTCATCGTCCCAATGCAACTTCAAGGGCCACAATTCCTGAAACAGCATTTTAATCATCACTGTGGCTGGAGTTAGAAACCCTAGCGGATCAAATATTTTAGATCCCTCTGACAGAATAACGCGTCGGGTGACTTTTGATGGCTGATGAAACGACACAGAAAAAACGAAGCTATCATACAAAGGTTTCCACCTGAGTCCTAAGACCTTTACTGTCTTCGATGACTGAAAGTCTACTGGAGTCATCTCACGCATATCCTCAGGTAGAGATAGTAAGAATGGAAAGCAATTACTCGTCCACTTTCGCAAATTGAAGCCAGCTGAGTTTAGTGTTGAAACGAGATCTTTGTGTAGTGTGAATAATTCCTCAATGCTATCTGCCCCTGTCATCACATCATCGACATAAAAGTCGTTGAGGATTACCTTTGATGCCAGTGGATGTTCTTCGCTGCAGTGTTTCCCAAGTTCTTCCAAAGTTTTAACTGACAAATATGGTGCACAAGATGTCCCGTATGTTACCGTCTTTAGCCTATAGTGTGTAATTTCGTTGCTATCAGGATTTCTCCAAAGAATCCTTTGATAGTCGCAGTGATTCCCTTTAACCCAGATTTGCCTGAACATTTTTTCTATATCGCCCGATATAGCGTAGCGGTGACAGCGAAATCTGAGCAAAACAGCGAAAAGGTCTCTTTGAATGGGTGGTCCTATCAACAGAGCATCATTCAGAGATGGAAAGCTTCCCGTTTTCGACGAAGCATCGAAGACGACGCGCAAGCTAGTAGTAGTGCTACTGTCTTTAAAAACAGGATGATGGGGCAAGTAGTAACATTCCGAAGTAGGTTTGGCAACCTCAGCCAAGGGCACCTTCTCCATGTGACCGAGCTCAAAATAGTCATTCATAAATTTACTGTATTTTTCTTTAAGCGAAGGGTTAGATCTAAATCGATTTTCAGTTTGAATAAGACGTTTCATAGCACTTTCGATTGATTTGCCAAAGTCAATGGGTGGAGGAACCTTAAAAGGAAGAGCAACGCAAAATTTACCATCAGGAGCACGGACGCAATTAGCTGTAAAATGTTCCTCAGCTTGCTGTTCTTCATTTGTCAATGCATTGGTTGTAGGAACCTCCTCCAATTCCCAAAAACGCGCTAATGTCTTATCGGTTTCTAAATTCGAATGACAGGTTGAGATAACAGAATTCAAAGGATCGATTAGAGAAATTAATGAAGTGTCTCCCCCAATCACCCAGCCAAAGATAGTTAGAATTGCGTCAGGATATCCCACCTTCCCTGGTAGCTTAGAACCCTCGAATACGTTGAAAACCTTATCCATTCCCAGTAGAATGTCAATCTCCGAAGACACGAAAAAGTTAGGATCTGCCAATTCCAAGTTCAGGTATGTGTTAGCATCGAAAATGAAGGATTGAGTAGGTAAATGGCAAGTAACTGTAGGAAGAATGTACGCATTTAAGTCGATCGATTTGTCATTAACCACTGACTTCACGTGAAGGTTTACACATCCCCTTGTGTTACCGATTCCTGCTTGAGAAACAGAGTTGACTTGTATACGAGCATGTCTACGTTTTAAGCCCAATCGTTGTATACATGCTTCCGAAATGAACGAAACTTGTGAACCGCAATCTAGGAGTATTCTGCATATTTGATAGTTTCCGAAACAATCACGAACCTTTCCAAGAGCCGTAGGAAGTAGTGTTGAGATGGACATTGATGCATCTCTCTGACTAAAGTGTGTTACTATCGAAGAAGTTGGATTGAGAGCCTGTTGAGACGTTGATGGCATCGAGTTTGTATACTGATCTGAAGGATTGACTATAGGTACAGAAGGGGATGTTTCTGGAGAAGACGATTGAGGTGGTGAAGTGTGCAAAAGTGTGTGGTGTTTTCTATGGCAGGTGCGGCAACTAAATTTAGATCTGCATGTAGATACCCTATGGCCCGAACGAAGGCAATTGAAGCACAATATTGCTTTATTAACAAATTCCCTTCGAGCAGAACTATTCATGGACAAAAATTGATCACAACGACTAAGTTCATGATCACCTTTGCATTTATGACAAGAATTCAATAACGAAACCTGGTGAACCTTTACTGGAAGCTGACGAGATGTTTGTGAACGCGGTTTATCGGTATGATGACTGGTTTCGAGTATGGAACATGAGCGTTCCAAAAATGCCAAAAATTCGCTGAAGGTAGGAAAATCTTCGTTTTTCTTTTCATATTTAGCCCAATTTTGACACGTTTCTGCATCTAGTTTGTTGAGAAGGAATGAAATTAACCAAATGTCACGTTGCTCGGCCTGCGATCCCAAAGCCCTAAGACCTCTAACCACCTCGTCCGCACAGTCCGTAAATCTCCGTAGGGTTACTGCTGAAGGATTACTAATCGAAGAAATGTTCATAAATTTGCGAACTAATGCACCTGCTATAATGCCTGACTTGTCATATCGCGCTTTGAGCTTCGCCCACGCTTCTGAATAATTTTCATCCGTTATCGCAATATGTTTGAGAAGGTTAGCGGGTTCCTCAACTAAAAAGCTCTTAAGAAAATGAAACTTCTGACATGCTGACAACGTGCTATCTGTATCAACTGAGCTAACAAACAAATCATGAAAAGGTTTCCATTCAGTGAAATCTCCGGAAAATGGCTTTATATGGATTTTCGGAAGATGACCGATCGACGAATTAACCGTTGCTATAGAAGCTTCTGGAATCGATGTGCTTGCGGTATTTGAAGTGGATAAGCTAGATTTAAATTTGCTCTTTGCCACGTGCTTCTTAATAATTGATACTACATTATGATAGCGATCTTCGAAATCAGATAATTGCTTTTCTATTTCTTCCAATTGTGTACCATCTTCTTCATCAATCTTTTCTATCATCAAATTAAGAAGCACGTGGTATTCATTCCATACCTCTGATAATTTCTCCAACCTTGACTCACACTCCTCTACGCTAGTTTCTGCTTGTATTCCCAAGGCAAAGCTGCAAATCCGCGTGAAAGCTCCTTTTAATATTGCCCGCTTAGCTTTGAGCACCTTCATGTTTCCGCAATTGCTAGATGTATATTACCCGCGCGAAATTGAACAATAAATTTTTAATTAGTAATGATTATATGAATGCCGACTTTTATGTATTTAATTTCGCGGAATCTGGCATCGAAGGACCAATTGATGTAAAGAAATGAAATGATAAGACGTATACCAAATTGTTTTATATATGAAAAAAAAACTGCTTTATTAATTTCTTGTTTGATCGAGAGTTAAACGATTAAATGAAACGTTGTCTGCTACGGCTCGAGGTCAACTGCTGCTGTTCATCTCTTAATGCACCGGTGTTGCTGGCGATGACGATAAAAACTAACGCAAGATGACGAGACGAAGAAGACAGCAAAAAGAAAAGAAAAGAACTGTAGCGTTAGTTTCGTGGGTGCACAGACTCGTGGTCAGCTTTTGTAATGAATTGTGCACATTCTAGTCATCAACAGAAACTATTCCTTTTTTTGTTAAATTTCTCATTTTCTTACGTACCTATTTGATCTTTGATGAGAATGTGCATAGACCCTGTGCGATTGCGGTCGATTTATATAGATTGCGTTCGTTTTAAACCGATCGAACAGGTGCTTCGTGAGGCTTCGACTGGGACACACACAATTCTCCCACAGCTACATACTCAACAAGGAAAACCCTCCAAATTGCCACCTCTGCCAATCCGGATCGATCTTAACAACCAGCCACTTTATTTTTGATTGTTCGAAAATTAGAAACTTATGCTCCACATTATTCAATAAGAATCTGTCCGATATGTTAAAAGTACCATCTTTCGAAAATATAAATAGTGTTTATAAAATATTAGTACTAACAGATATAGCAAATAATATTTAAGCTTAATGGGACTGTCCAGAGCAGCAAGAGTCACGACTCTGGCTACAATTAGCCTATTTGTGGGTCTCTCTGCTCCCGACTGCCTCCTAACTATCCTATACCTATGTAATTAGCCTATATGTAAGAAATACCAGCCGAAAGCCCCTGTAGCTAGTGCTGTAGTGTCATTAATATTGTAAATTAATTTTACTTGTTAATAAATATATAATAATAATAATAGGCGTATTTTTTTGGGAAGTGAGTATAACAAAATCAAAAGTGAGTATAACCGTTTTGCATGTAAAACCAAAAGTGAGTATAACAAAACCAAAAGTGGGTATACCAGTTTTGCATGTAAAAGTAAAAGTGAGCTAGCTAAAGATTCCCAACAAAATATGCCGAATAATAAACCGATTACGAAAATGGTCAATGTATGACGCCTCAAAAACATAATAGTTATGTTTATTGAACATCCCCTGGACCTTTCTGTCGCTGAACGATTTTATTTGTTTCGTTTCATAAATCTGTCAGTCTATATTTCTATAAAAGCAAACAATTTTTATCTTGTTTTGGAAAGACAAATTTTGTTAAATTCATGCTATATACTTTAAGGACAAAAAGGACAATTTAAAACAAAAGTCAAAATGCCATTAACTGCCGAGAGTGCGGCTTTACAAATCCAGGTAAAGCATAACTTCCCAAAAAACGTTTGCCAATCTGTACCTTTGTATTATATTTATCACAGGATCGATTAAAGGCCCTTCAAAGGCTGATTCACGAGATAGAGGACGAACGTCGCCGCTGCGAATCAAATCTAAATGGAATAATTCGTGCCCAAATGTCTAATTTACCACCACACAAATTGAAAAGTCTCTACAAGACAGGCCTTCAAGATGCTGCTCAAGAGGAAGCCATCATCCGGCAGGCACTAAGCAAAATTCATGAGATTCGTAATATTCGAAATGAACGTCGTATACAAGCGCGAAATGCTGGCAATAAGGAGGCAATTCGACGTGGAGCTCAACTAAAAATCATCCAAGTGTCAGCTCAGACTTTGCCGCTATACATTAGCAAGCCAGGTGAAAAAGTTCCACCACTATGCGGAGCTGTACCGGCTGAAAGTAATTACATTGCAAAACCGGGCGACATTGTTGCTGCTCTGGTCAAGGGTGAAGAAGAGAATTGGATTCTCGCTGAGGTCGTACAGTTCTTAAGCGGACCAAATAAATACGAAGTCGATGATATAGATGACGAGCAGAAGGATAGGCATGTGGTTAGCAAACGAAAAATTATTCCTTTGCCCTTGATGAGAGCAAATCCACAAACTGATGGACATGCACTGTTTCCAAAGGATACTATGGGTATGATAACATTTTAGTTTTCTAATTGAAATGGTTTTACTGAAGTATCTAAATTCATCGTGGGTTGCCTTAATAGCTCGGTTTTCATGTCAACTGGCGATTGGGAAGCTATTTCTCATCGAAACCTGACAAATCTGCATTACTCATCTGATATCTTTTTTTTAGACAATACAACTGTTTTAGCCATTTCTAGAATTCAAAAATGAAAGCGAACAGCAACGCTTCAATATACACGACATGATTTAGAACTAAACTTCTTACGTATTGATATAGGTAGTTCGAGGTGAATCTGGTCCGCAACATCTCTAATTTGCCAAATTCTTAGACACCTGCATACTCCAAGTTGGTTGAGGTCCTTTTCTGTCTCTGTTTTATAAATTTTAATAAAAGATTTCTCACAACTCTTGCAAATTCTTCCCGACATACACCTACCAAGTTTATATGTATTTAGACCTATTACTCTGGTGCCATATTTGCAAAAAATCTGAGTTTGAGTCAAAATAGTTCTATCGTTCTACCCAGTACTAAACACATCTTACATGTAACCATTTTATTCGTTTTTTAGTCATGGCACTGTACCCACAAACGACATGCTTCTACAAGGCAATTGTGAACCGGCTGCCCGAAACATCAACCGAGGATTATGATGTCATCTTTGAGGACGGTACCTACGCCTCCGGATATTCGCCACCGCTGACAGTTGCTCAACGCTATGTCATTGCATACAGGCCACCCAAAAAGAATGCGGGAGGTCTTTCCTCCGCATGACAGCAAAATATTTCGGATACCTCTTGTGACGGCTGAAAACCAACAGACTGTTAAAAAACTGTCGCATTCGTCATTTCAATTTATATTTAAATATCTCCTTGGATTATATTACACGTATATAAAATAAACACTTAAACTTAAGGCTACCGTGGATTGTTTCATTTCACTACTCATCATCGCTATCGTTGTCCTCCTCCATTTCGACGTCATCTTCTTTCTCCTCCATGTCCTCTTCGTTGCCACTGTCAGCCGAATTGTCCGCTACGTGCGCCTCGAATCCATCCTTCTTATTCCATGAACATTTTATTGTCAGGCGGAACTTAGCCATTGGTTTGGCAATCAGTTTCAGTATTCTAGCCTGCTCCGGTGTAAGTACTTTTCCCTTTTCACAGACAGTATACTCACTGTACAGAGTAATAACACCCTTCTGTAGTTTTGTGGGCAATCCCAAAGAACGCAAATGTGGTTCCATTGAATGTGCAAAATCCTCCAACGGACCCGCGGGCAGGACTACCGTGTCGGTAGCAACAAACCCACTGCGGGCATATTCGACTGCCCAGTATTCTTTGGCCCATTCCAAGACATCCTCCTTGGATTTTTCTGTGAAAAGCAAACCGCACTGTCCAGTCAACCTTTGGGCAACCTAATCAAATAAACTTTAATATAACCGCTTTAAAAATCTACTGAGCAACTTACTTTGTGTAATTCTGGTTCAACTTCTTCGGCCTCTGTTCGGCCAAGACCAATCTGCATAATGCGATTTTTGCCAAATATAAACCTTGAGTTCTTTTTCCACTCATTGCGCAGTTCTTTCAGCAGACTGTTACGCATATTTTGTACAGAAAATAGGAATATGTTTGGATACTTTTCTACACATCTTCGGATGTCCTCTATGATCTGTTGCTTCCATGCGAGTCCCTTTTTATCGGTTTTCGTCAATGAAACTGAAAAAATGTTAAATATTAGAAAATTTAATGATATATGCAGTTGGGGAATTACTTTTCTTATCTCTCTTTGATCTAGGCATATTTTAGCTTTTAAATGTTTCTTAAAAATTGAAAAACTTGTGTAAAAACCAAGACAGGCCAAATTGAAATAAACACGTGCGTTCCGTTCCAAACAGCAGAGTGACAGTTCATTCGAATCGGAGGGAAATGGGACAGTTCTATCGTTGTGATTAGTGTGACATCTAGTCGCGAGAAATATGAATAGCAATTTATTTGGTAGATAGACGTTTCTGCTGCAAACGAAAAATCCAATATATAAGAAAATCATGAACGAAAAATTTTATTCGACATAGGTAATTTTTCTATGCGTGAAATGATGCTGAGATGGATATTTGTACTAGATTACCGGTACTAGTATCTACTCTTTTTTTCGCACACCGGAGATTGTCCGTCTGTCTGTTTGTTGAAAACACGATAGCGTCGAAACAAGTCGACCTAGACGAATGAAATTTTGTAAGAATAGGTACTTATTTTCCCCGTCGTCAGGTTAGTATTGAAAATGGGCTAAATAAGTCGAGTGTTGTGTACGTACTAACTCAGATGCCTCAAATTGTGCATGAGTGGTATGCATAGTGAAGGGTATCAAAGCATCGGGACTGGATGATAACACGTTATACTTGTTTTTTTGTTGTTTGCGTACGTTTTTTCAGTGAATAACTCGATAAAGAAAGAAGATTTTTTTGGCCTCGATGCATTTTTGAAGGAAGTAATTTTAGCTGCGTTTTCTCTGACACTTAAATCAACAACTCAGATGTCAAAATTTAGCTAATGTTTGGAGAGGAAAATTGGAGAGCAACTAAAATTTAGTTTCTCTCGAATTGCGTACTTAGCTTTTTTCCACGCACTTAAAATGTACCTATCTCGCTCGACTCGACTTCATTGGGAAAGTTTAATAACGCATGCAAGGGACCTGTAGCTAATTGTTTATATTTTTGTGGATGTGATATGATATGATTTGTGTCCAAGTATACTTTATTTAACTGCTTGAACATAATGGTGCCACAGCCAGAATCGAAGCCAATGTGGTCTGGAGTTAAATTCACCGTTTCTGATGGATTTCAATGGAACGTTTTTCTGCTCAATTGCGCTAAAGCCTAGTATGCTGCTGTTATGGAACGAAAAGTCCTAACAAAGGCCTTCCATTTCGTTTTGCAGTACGCTGCAGCTGCGAAATGATGATGAAAAGGGGGTAATTGTAGTAGATTGCCTAATACAATTCTCCACCCTCTTGTCGCACAAAATTTACTATCCGGGACATTAATTGCTTGCGAAAATTTGACATTTATTTTTTTTTTTCGAGGCTGTTTTTTGTAATCTCACGAACAAGACTATTGAATTTGTATATCAAGAAGAAGACCCACAAACATTAGGACAGTAGGTACCATCAGTACAGAAAAGGGTGAATCAAAAGAAAATCCGATTCACGACAGAAGAAGTAATAAATGTGGATACAGAAGATATTTTTTTGATATGATAATGATATCGGTTTTAATGTCCTCGCTTTACATTTTTATAAAATTCTATAATTGTTATTATATAATTGCTTTCAATAAAAAAATACAAAATTCTTGCTGTTGTCAAATGTCACTTGTGTAGCACCTGATAGAACTCTCCACAAATTATTTTCCGCTGTATTTTCTCAGACGCTTCGCTGTGCAGTTAGAGACCACCGAAAAATGTCGTTTCACAACAGCAGCGTACTAGGCTTTATGCTGTATGCATAAAATAAATACATCGAGAACCTCCCAAAATATTACTCCGAAAAGCCAGTGGAATATGCACTCCGAACGTCAATGCAAGCTGCCCATAAGAATGTAATTTCAAACTCCACTGCATTTCAATTGTTCCAACAGCATAATTCCATTATTAAACTACATCCAACTTCAGACTTAACAAAATTTTCTCACCGTGGAACACATTCGCAATTTTATATTTACTTGGTTAAAAGGTGTGCAAATAAGCCAGTGCTTTCCCGTTGTGAAAATCTGTGAAAATCGCAAAGAAATTTCTTTAAAATCTTTGAAAAGTGTGTTTAAACTGTTTTCAATTGTGGTAAGTGTTAAATAATTTGTAAAACTTTAGTTTTTTCATCAAGAACGCACATTTTCTCGAACAGTTGGCTCACACATTCGATTGGAATGCCGCGATCAACTTGTACTTGCTCAACTATATAATATTGAAGTTGTAGTTTATTTAACATACACGCTACTCTAAATTAAGTATTTCATTCATTTTGCAGAGAAATTACTTTCGATTATTAAATTTGTGCGAAAGGGTTCTGCGGTATGCTTTCCACCATTTTTTATTTCCAATTGCCAATGCGCAGTGCGGTAGAATGGCAGTTGGACTTGGAATGGAATTTCTTCACAAAAAAAAATTGAAAAAAATTGTACTAGCTCGCAATGACGTAATTCAGCTTCTTTCGTCAAGATATTTTTTTTTTGTGAATGTAGTAGTATTTTGTGTCATTTTTTTTTCGAGTGTAGAGAAAGAGAACTGAAACTGAGCTCAACAGATAGCTATGCGCCAAGTGCATTGGTATGAATTATGAAGAATCAATTATTTAAAATAATTTTTGAAATTAATCAACTAGGTAGATTAAACAGATTTCGAGTAGGTATGTGTACTTTATGAATTGATTCATAAAAATTTATTCTGCTTTTAGAAACAAATCCCTTAATTTGTATAAATTTGCAATAACGTAAAAAAGTGTCGCTTCTCGAATGTGAAAAGTATGTACAAGTGTTTGAGAATGATGTGTAAATAAAACTAGATATTCTAAAGTCAAATACGCGGATCATCCCGGTCAGAAAATGCTTCTATGTGCATAATATCGATATGACACAATAGAATACTATTTTTACTCGCTAACTTTTATTGTAAGACCAGTCTGCGTCTACGAGAACCTTCCCGCATACCGGGTCAATGTCTAACAGCACGCAACTACCAACCAATTACCTTGACTCTTGCTATCGTGCAGGCATTATCTTAAATTATCGTATTTAGTTGGTATCTCGGCCTTGAGTCCTGTAAACGAGTTTATAGCCAATACTGCCAGCTATTAACTATAAAACTCTACAAAACTCCTAATAAATGTAGATTTTAGTAGACGTTTTGATGTATAAATCATTGGCTTGAATTGGAGTAAACGCTTCTCACTCAAATTAGGCTGCTCTTTATACGAACTTTGTATTTTGGATACAAGTGATTTCGATGAAGGTACATATTGGCGTATTTTTGAATAGCCAAGTGACAGCTAAATCCTTAGAATTCGTTTCGTTAAGCTTTAAATCTGTAAGTGCAAACTTTTATGGACTGCTATTGCTACATGCAAAACTCATGGTAAAGCTGAATAATGTCAAAATAACAAACCTTCAATGCACTTGTTCAATATCTCGTCGTCATTTTTACGTCAGCGGATGATCTCAGTGGTGTACCTACAAGCTCTCTTTGTGCACTCTCTGTTGACGTCAGAGCTACATACGTATGTGGCTTGCTACATGCCGTGTACTAGCACCTTAACTCATAACTCATAAGCAAGCATTTCCCTGGTTATGACTCAGTATTCGAGTCTATTATATCTCCTTTTTTTTGTTCAGAAACTGTACTGTAGTAACTGCTTGGCGTAGTTCAAGAGAGGATCACTTCCTTGCCAGTTCATCAGCTGCTTCATTCAGATCCCAGTGTCACATGCAGCATATATGCGATTATACTTTAATCCAAAACAAGTAGAGTTTACAATTATTATGATTAAAGTAACCAAATACAGTATGTATTCCTATTTAGCCAAATAAAACAACAGTAGGTTACTTGGTTTGTTTTTTAAGCCAACTCTGAATACAGCGTTATGTTTTTGAAAACAGTTCAAGTGACGTCTTCCAGTGCTATTTTTAGACAAAGCCATCGTATTTATTCTGGCTGATAATTCTGAAACGTTATCAGTTCTAGCCTGTGCATAACATAAAGTTTTCATTGCATAAGGTGTTTTTAGTAATGGGGGGCTTAAGGCTTTAAATTGAATTGGAAGAAAATGTCGAGAGTTGTGTTCGCGTAACTTTGTTTTTTTGTATGTACATACCTACATATTTTATAAAAAAAATTGCAGCTCAAACAAATTTTTCGAATCTCGTGGTAAACAACTTTCACCAATATTAACAGTTTGCTTTTGGCCAGTTGTCAGCTTAATATTGGCGAGCAATTTATTATTGGCCGCGTTCAATACGCTTTTGCCTAGCTAGTCAACAGCCTCTGATTAGCCGATTTGACTGCAAATTTAGGCAAGTTTCGTGTGTGTGGTCAGCTGTGGTGACTGGAAAGTTAGGCAAGGATTTCTGTCTAAGTTCTAAGTCGGTTTGAGAAATGTCATAAACAGCTGATTGAAATGGAAGAAATTTTCACTCCATTGTTCAACTTTGCTTAGCTTGTCGTATGTGGTTTTAATATTATTGGTAGAAAAAATAAGAACAAATTAAATTTCAAGTAACAATTGACGGTGTTCTGTACGACATCGATGATAGCGAGGAAACGGACAACAAATTGACTACGTGTAAGAAAATCAACACGTACATAATTGTGATAATAATTAAATAAAATTAAATAGGTATTGGTTAACTAGATATTGGTACTTACATAAAACTTCATCCATAGACTCATGCATATTACACTTCAATAATTTTATATTTTTCTTTAGTAGGTAGCCAATGCGTTGATCAGTTGATTTCAAAACAGCAAGTGAATGCTCAATTCTTAACACATGTGAAGCTTTTGACAGCTTAGGTACTAGGCAATTTTCTACGAATAGGTTAAAATAAAGTTGCGTGTTGATATTGACTATTGCTAGTTGCTTTTTTGCTTATTGCTTGCTCAATGTGAGATCAGCCTTAAACCAAATTATGTCTATATAGTTACCAGACAGATTCAGTTTTATTGGCTACTATTGACACCATTTTTAACTTTGGAGGTACTATTTCCGTATTTTACTGATATCCGTAATGGCAGTATCTGCAACTTCCTCGAAGAAATATACTCTGATAGATTTTGCTTTCTTATTGAGGACAGTGTCAGGTAGTTACATAGCAAGTGGAAAGGGGTTTCCTATTTCTCCTCGTCCATGTAACTGCGACAAAAATCATTTGAGGTCACTCCTAACCTCGATAGGTGCTCTGATGACATTATTTGTCATTTAGCATTTCATTTCTTTGTTTGCTGACTTATACGCGGGCATGAGTAGTGTTTTGCGTAGTTACACTTACAACTGTCAAGATCACGCCATCTTTTGTTATTCGTTTGCAGTGCTAATGAGATTTTGTATCTTACCTTTTTTATTGGCATATGGGGCGCTCAACTTCAGCAGCCGTGAGTCGCACTATGGTGAGTCTCTATTGCCAGAAAAAAAGCACATCTTTGTCGTGCCTCTATTCAAGATCATATTCAGAGATTTAGGACAGTGGTTGACCAATTTGTGTAGATCTTACTATTGGCGCATCGAGTGCTTTTATGGCTGCGTGACTGTGGTGTAAATAACGATGTCTGATTTCGACAGCGATCTCATCTTCAATAGTTTCACCAATAGCCATAACTTTGTTTGAAAAACATTACAATTATCTTGTAGTCCTAAAGACTGCTTTACGGAGAATGGAACTGAGAAAATCCCACCTCCTAACATTATCACTGCCTTATATATCGTCTTTTTTTCCTTCTTCTTCTTCTCATATATAAAAATGGATATTACGATTCATTGATACACTCCCTGACTTATCAACGCTCAGCCCAAATCCTTAACCCTAGAAAGCTGAAATTTTGCACAGGGCTTCCCTTTTTCTTATATACATAAATGTTTTGTTTTGACAAATCAACAATTTAGAGACACGTCTGCTTGGTTAAACGATACAATCTAATATCTTTTAAATTTGTCCAATAGAATGAAAGCTATACAGAGCCACTTGACTTGTAATTTATAAATCTTTTCGGAAGTGGTTTGGTAACGAGTAGCCATCCATTTTTGTCATTATACCCTCCACAGGAAGGTATATTCACTTTGTCATTACATTTGTAACGCCAAGAAGGATTCACCGGAGACCCTATAAAGTATATATATTTTGAATCAGGATCACATTCTGAATCGATTTAGCCATGTCCGTCTGTCTGTCTGTCTGTTGAAAACACGATAGCGTCCAAACGAATTGACCTAGGTGTATGAAATTTTGTGGGAGGACTTCTTTTTACCGTCGTCAGGTTGGTATTGAAAATGGGTTATGTCGGTCAAGTAGTTATGGTACCTCCCATACAAAACCACTCTTAGACCCATGTGTCTCTCTATCTATTTAAATCACGATAGAGTCCAAACGAATCGACTAAGGCGACTGAAATTTTGTGAGAGATTTTAATTTTACGGTTGTCAGGTTTGTAATAAAAATGGTCCATGTCGGTAAAGTAGTTCCGTTACTTTCCATACAAAGTCAATATTCGACCAATTTATCTCTCTAGCTGTTGGAAACACCATAGCGTCCTAACGAACCGACTTAAATGAATAAAATTTTGTGGGAGGACTTCTTTTTACCGTTGTCAGGTTGGTATTAAAAATTGTCTATGTCGGTCAAGTAGTTCTGGTACCTCCCATACAAAAACAATATTAGACACAGGCGTGTACCTGTACAGTACATACAGTGGAGGGTATCAAAGCATCGGCCAGGCCGATGATAACACTTTTACTTGTTTTTGTCATCCGATCGACTTCAAACTCGGTTTGAGTACTCTATACAAGAAATAAAGAAAATCAATTTTTCCAATTTGAAATTTTTGCTTGGGGATCGAGCTATTGGCGATGACCCTTTTAAAGGCGGCCTTTTTCATGACCTTATTCAAGTTAAAGATTTAAGACTTTTATCTACTAAATCAATACAAAAAAAGAGCTTGAAACCATTTTAGGCAATACTTTCAGATGCCAGAGCTTTACTTACAAATTGATCATATAATGTTTGACCTGTTTTCTCCAATAGATTTTTCCACATAATTTTTCAGAGATACTAACTGCTCCTTAGGTAGTTTTTACGTATTTTTCCTGCGCGATATATATAAATATAAAAGAGGAAACAAACTCACTGCGAGGAATCTCTGTGTAAAACATCCTGAGGACAAAAGCTAGTGTATATATTTCTAGTATGAAATTTCTCTAATGTCACGCTTTTAATCAATTGAAATCCATTTAAAACTTTGTTCCGATTAAAAAACACATTAACAAATAAAAAAAATAATAATTTTGTTCATAGTGCATTATATTATAACAATTTTTTTTTTATTTAGCAATGTGTAATGCCACTTTTTACATTTAATAATTCATAATTTACGAGTCGCATTCTTAATTTATTGCTTTTTTTTTACAAAGAATATTAGCGCATGTTTGAACTTTCTTATAAATATTATTTTCTAAATCAACAGCATTAGGCAGATTATTAAATATATGTATATTTTTACATAGAATAACATATTTTGTGTTTTATTGTCTCTAAATAATTGAAGTTTCAATTGTTGTTTTTTCTAAAATTGTATGACAAACGTATTTTTAAGTAAATGGCATAAATGGCGCACTCGAGTGTTGCGCCAGTGGCGTGCTGACTAAAGTGAAGTGGCAAGTGGCATAGAAGTGGTGAACATTTAACTGTGGCGATGGAATGGCGGCGAAGTGGTTTGAAAGTGAAAGTATGGTGGCACCAATTCATCAGTTCTTAAAATGTCCTATGTTGAATTATTTGTCGTCTCGCATAATTTTAATTTTCGGGTAGACAAAAATACGGTTGCAATGCCAAAATCCACGTCGTTATCAGCCTCTACAATGCGTAGCGTATGCGGTATGCCTCTAGCTTGTTTGAGATAAGTGGCACCACACCGGTATGGAGCCCCCTGCAAAATGCCACGTCTCCACCATGTCGCTTTGATGCGCGCTTCCACATTTGTTTACATAGGCTTTGGCCATTCCACTTGGTCACCATGCCACTGCCAGTAATAGATCTATCTGGCCTGAATTTCTTAATTGAGGTTTTGAGGTTAAACATATTGAAGCCAGTAAGATCAGGCCAGATAGATCTATTACTGCACAGGGCTATCAAGGCGCGCATTGAAGTGGCGTATAATAGTATAAACAATCCACTTTTGAGAAATAAGCCCTATTACGCTGTTCGAACTTGAATTAAATGTTGCTTAATTTTCTTAGATTATGAGTGTAGAGAATTATTCGGTTTAATATTGGGGACGTTTTTATTTCTACTTTATTAATTCATTTGTCTCTTTTTTAATTGGCTAGATTGATCACATTACCAATTTTTCAAATGACATTTACGGAGAGGAAGCCAGCCAAAAGGCAGCCGACCAAAATTCATTCTGGCTGAATACTCAGTTGCATTTCAAATAAACCCGTTCCAATTCCTCGTTGTAACTAAATTAACAACAAACTTTGGAATTTGATATAAGGCTTCAATTATAGCTACCAATAAAATGCATCCGTAAAAATACGAAACAGAACAAAACTGACACATTTAACCATAGCATATCATAGGAATTCAGTGGAATACTTGGTGAAACTGAATGAGAAGTTGAACAGAAAAAGTTTTTCGTACGGGAAAATTAATAAATTCGTTTTCAAAAAAAGTTGTAGATTAATTGCTTATTTTTTTTAGATGAACTGACTTTATAATTCAAAAGCAACATTTTAAGACCAAGATTGAGTTTAACGATTAAGTTTAAGTGCTCCAAAAAAGCAAACAAATATTTTTTTCGGTTGCATTTTACTGATAGCTATAATTGAAGCCTAAAGCAGGGGAATATTTCAAGACTTAAAACGCTACTTATAATAAATGTCTGTCCTAATATATGAATGCCACGGCCAGCGCACTAAAATGCGTATCCATACCTGTAATTAAAAGTCAAATAATTGAAAAGGACAATGGAGACGCGATGCCAACTCAAAAATGTGATTCAGAGCCAGAAATGTGATTTCAGGACTAGTTCAGGGCCAGACCAAACGACTTCAGTATATATCTACACTGTTTTGACGTTTTTGACGTACGTACAAAATACTGAAACAACATTTTACTTTTAAATAATTAACTAAATTTTCACAGAAAAACAGTTTTATAGCAATAATTAAATGCGTATTGCTTGGAAATATAAATTAAAAACAGTGCTAAAAGGGAAATTTACAGTGCTAGATCGAATGAAACAGTGCTAGAATTTCACAATTGGGCTAGGTTTGGCATCGCTGATGGAGAGGCTTAAGACAAAAAAAAATTTAAATGATTCTAAATCGGTTTAGCCATGTCCGTCTGTCTGTCGATCAAGTAGTTCTGGTACCTCCCATACAAAACAAATACATATTAGACCCATGTGTTGTGTATAAGTATACTCAGCGGGTATGTAAACAAGCAAAATTGTCGCATTTGGGGCACAGAAAGCCCGCACGCGTAAGGTACTAACTCACATGCATGACTAGTATGCAGTGGAGGGTATCAAAGCATCGGCCAGGCCGATGATAACACTTTTACCTGTTACTAAAGCTTTTACTTTACTTTGCTGAGATAGATATTCAATAAAACATCTTACTTTTTTCTTGACCTATTTATGAAAAAAAAAAAAAAAAAATAAAAAAATTATAAATTTTTCTTAGTGCGAGGTGTCGCGACAGGGTTATGTCAAAAATGCCTTGACTAGTGTGGCAGATATGAACCACTCCGGTTCCATAGGCCAATATACAAGCTTGACAGCCTATCATTTAATCATTTGACAAATATAGGTACCTAATTTACTAATTTTGGTATCCAGTCTTATCATACTTTAATATTAAATGTTTAAAAATATAAGTGCGTCTAACCACGTAGCTAATAAATCTCTGCAGGTGTAACATTCCAACCCAATTCTACTATCTCTAATCGAAATACGTAACCATAACTGGATAAACAAAAATTTTAACAACGCCATGAAACGAGTTGACAGTCTTATTATGGAAATGCCAACTTAACTAATTTATTGTTTTATATTCATTTGTTTATTCAACCATTAGTCACGTTGACTACAACAGCCATCAACACCAAGTGTAGGTATAATCCTAACAGTGAGGTGGGAATTTTATCCACCATCATCAAATAGTATAACAATTAACAACTTCTATAAATGTATCTAAATATACTATTTGTTTTTAAAATAAGACATTTAACTTGAAATTTTCAAACTTGATTTGTTTTAAAACTCTACTCCATTATTCGTTGGGCAAAATTAACGAATCTATTACAATCGTTTCAAATATATCCAACTCGCTTGCACCAATCCCCATGAGCGTGTACAAGCAGAACAGACCTACAATCGTTCTACTAGCCCACAGAGGAGAGATTTCATCGCCCGCTGTCGTCGTTGAACTCAACGAACCATCATCACAGTTTGATGAGTTGAGTGTGTATTTAAGATAGTGTGTAGAATTGTGCCATTAGATTTTTCTGTGCTAAATTCCTTTCGTCCCTTTCGGTACTATATAAGTAAGTAAAATACAAATAATAATTAAAAAAAAATAATTAATTCAACTTACAATGCGAATCAATCGCAAAGCTATAGTTCTTATATCACTGGCTGTGCGTTAGGCAATTTCCATTCCGGGAAAATTCCTCCTACACCTTTCTCAAAACGTCAAAAAGTCGTGTGGGAAAAATCGATAAAAAAAAATACAACGCAAAAAATTTATCTGTGCCGTGCTGTAGTCGTCGTCGTCGTCTGCCTACTATGGAGTGAAAAAAGTACATATATTTTCCACCTTCTAAGGTGAGCAACTGAAAATTAAGTGAAACGTGCAATCGAGAAAAAAACCCGAATAACACACATTTCTCTCAAGAAAACTCGCATCGAAAAGTTGATTAGGAAGTCGTCATTCTGGTATCGGGAAAGAATTTTCCCTCAAGGAATTCTAGAAAAGAAAAAATGTTGCGGCGGTATCTCCCCAACTAGATATTAAATTCCTATATGGATAAACTCGGTGTGGCTATCTTTCTATCTGTAGGTATATAGATGTGTGTGCGGCACGATAGTAATGCGCATGTTCGTATGCATGGGTGTAGACCCTCGTTCATACAAAATATGCTCGTAAAATATTCGCGAGATAGTGTGACGCATTGAGGAGTGTCCAACGACGACGGCGACGAACGACTTATCGTCCGCCATTTTACACACATGCATGTGCACAAGAAAAAGGAATATTTCTCGAATTCACGAAAAAACATGGAACAAATGTCAAGGAACCAAACATCTGTCAAACAGCTAGCGACTCTAGATATTATCCTGTTTCAAGTATCCTTTTGGATATGCACCTGCTTCGAATGACGCAAACACTGTCTCTAATGTAGTAACATTGATTCTGCATTCATGTCTCTGCGTAACAAACAAATAATGTCCGCAAATAAAGAATAATCAAATGTACAATTGATTGTAATTAGACAAAAAGTTTGACATCATCTCTCCGGTTGTCGCATTGACATCACTCGGTGAATGAATTTGTGCGCTCGGCGTTGCCGTTGGTTTCCTTTTATCCACTTGATTTCCCGCATTCTTATTTATTCATGTCTCGCTCTATGCCTCTCTGTCGCTTGTCTATAGGAATGTAGTGTTTGGCTCAATTGTTTGATTAGAAAAAGGAAGAACAAAAAAAAATATATATATAGTATCTGTCAATTAATGGTAGAAATGTAATTCTTGTTCTTGTTCCATGTATCACACTCCCTTTGCCAGTCGAGCTAGCCCAGCCCCAGCGGCTCCTCCCGGCTTCCTCAATGCCATAATTTAAATTTTTCAATTCAAATGAGATGTGTATGTTGTGTCGTCTTTTTTTTCCCTCTCGGTATAATTGAGTTTTTCAATTTGATCGGTTTTCTTTCCCATTTCCTCTTGCGTCGCCGCCGCCGGCACCACAGTACCGACAATGACGGCTGCGGTCTCTTCACCACCTCTCACACTTCTCTACATTCTCGGTGCAAGAAATAGTCCAAGAAATGTATATTTTTATATGTGGATACACTTTACTTTTATAGAACGAGTCGCGCGCGTTCTCCATTGGAATCCATCTCACTAAACTCGCAGAGCGCTAAGAAAGCCACAAACACACATACACTCAAAATATATATTATTGAGTATGGGGAAACAGAAATGTTTCATTTCGTCTTTTCGGATAAGGAGAAATTGAAAAATGTTATTTTTAACTTTGCCGTCAGTTTCTTGAAAGTGTGAAGACACTCACTAAAATGAATATGAGTAATCGCTTTTACTAAAAGCACGCATCATTTTTTTTTGTTTTTTTTTTTTTCCTATTACTTAAGATACCTATCCGCCTGTTTAAATTTAAGTAACAATTAAAACAAAAAAACAGTGTTTACAGATACATACTAGATTACTGGGTTGTAGCAGCGAAAAAGTCGCTAGATATAAAAACGCACTAAGTGGTGTTAAATCTTTTATTTTTGCTACTCTTGAATGAGTTGTATTTTTTTTTGTTTTAGTCACGGTCGTGTGCATCAGAATTTACACTTAGTCACAAAAGTTGACGTACGCTATCATGATAAACAAAATATGTACATAGATACAGTTGATTCAATTAGTCTTGTTAATTATGAGAGAGAATTCCTTGTTGACGAAGGTATTATAGGATATTTATATAGTAACACATGCAACATATAGAGTTAGACAGAGAGATAAATTAATAGACTATTTAACCCGGATTTAAGTGAGTTTAACCCTAAAATCAAACCCAAGTCCCTAATATTCAGTAAGCGTTTAATCCAATTGAATTTAAACCAGAGACCAGGAGTGCATTCCAAATTCGGCAGTAGTTAACTATTTTAACTACAGCGTTGACAAGCTGTGACAGTTCGAAGGAGGGGAAGTTAACTAAATTAACAAGAGGCAAAAGTGTGGTTCATTTCACTCATACTAACAAAGCAACTGACATGGATTCACGTATTCATTTTTTTTTAAATCAAACATGGATTCCAACAACAACTACTCACTACCACATGAAAAGTGAAATGTCAACATGAAATTAGTAACAATAGCTGTCCCAGATTCCAAAAAGTACCTAACTAAATAAACAATCGTTGTTAATTTAGTTAAAATAGTCAAACCTGGAATGCAGCCCTGTTTAAGTACTCAACTCAATTTAATAATATTGACTATTTGTTATACTTCGGTGGTTTGGTCATGTTAAACGTTTATAATGTCCCCAACCAGGATCCCAAGATTTGCTATGAAATCCGTACCATCAGACAGGCGTCCTCTAGTAAGACCCAGGATGAGATGGTTAGATCAAGTCTATAATCTTTCATCTACCCGTTGAGGGATTTCCTTTGATGATTTAGAGTCGATGGCAAAGAATCGAGAGCTGTGGAGGATACACTTGAGCAACCTACACCCGCGGCCCATTAAGTGGATAAGCGGGCCATAGAAACTTAATGAATGAGTGTTTATGTTACATTTTTGGCATTTTTCGCTCGTAAAAGGCAGGAACGTGAATGTGCAATAAAGCACAAAAAGTAGCAAGATGTACATATAAAGGGTGTCCCATAATTCACTCAAAATTTGAATTTTTGCGCCATTTAGTAGTAGGTTCATTCGCGTACGCGGTTTAAACCGAACGCAATCGATACCAATCGATCGCAACCGCACAAAGTCTATACACGTTCTCATCAAAAATGACAGGAAAAGAGAAAACCAGCAAAATAATGAGTAATCAACATTTCCCCTCCTGGTCCTGGCTCGAAACAGCTCAGGGAATTTCTACGGGCATGTACTGATAAAATTGTCAAAAGCAAAAAGTTGACAGATAGACGAAATAAACAAAAAATATTTTCCAACGGTTGCTCGGTTATGAGTTATGCTGTTATACAGATTGATAGATTACAAAAGTATATCAATTTAATTAAAATTGTGAATTGTCGCTGCAGTTTGAAATAGTTTGATTCATATTGGTTTTTAGCTGGAAATGGCTTGAAGTAGCTCGAAGTGTATACACGTACTTTTGGGTACATTTTCCGCTCTCTGAGAGAATTGTGCTCAAATTCTCGAAATTGACAGATTTCTTTCGGAAAAGTACGCGAATTAGACCTAGTATTAGTATGTATGTACATTGTACAGTGATGCCAAATTGCCAACGGGAAAAAACAAAAAAGATAACAATGTGACAGCTGACAGTTCGGGGTTAGTAAAAATGGACCGCTATATGAAAGAACAACGCATTTTCATTGTTGAGGAATATTTTAAAAATAATGAAGCTAAAGTCCACAATTCTCGAACAAAAAATGGCCGTCATAGTAATTTAAACCCATCAACTGTAAAGAGAGTAATTGAAAAATTTAGGGCGACTGGATCAATTAGTGATCTTAAAATCTCTGTGTCCTAAAACAAGTCGATCAACAGAAAACATCGAAGCAGTTCGCGAGGGTATTGCTGACAGTTCATGAACATCAATTTGGTACCTCTCTCTCTACAGCGAATTCTCACGAAAGACTTGAAACTTCATGCTTACAAAGTTCAATTGTCTCCAAAACTGAAGACTACTGACCATGCAGCGGAAACAGCATTTGTTGAATGGATTTTAGAACAACAAGTGGATGGTGATTTTTCGAACAAAATCATCTTCAGTGATGAAGCTCATTTTCATCTTGATGGCTTCGTTAATTGTCAAAATTGTCGCATTTGGGGTTTAGAAAACCCACGATTAATTGTTGAGAAACAAATGCATCCACACCGCGTGACTTGTTTGGTGCGGATTTTGGGCTTGAGGCATTGGAGGCATTTTTGGACCATTCTTCTTCGAAAATGCGGCTGGTCGAACGACGTCGCTGAGCGATTAGTTGGGGAAAATGGCATCGTCAAGTGCGGCTCGTCGTAGCTTATTAGTTGAAAGTCGCGTTCATATTTATAGATCTATAATAAGATCGAGAATACGTAGATTTGGTGTACACCCTATAAATCGTGAAAGGGCAAATTATGGTGAATTTCATCATTTATATCAAAATCTTCACAGATTTCCAGATCGATTTTGGCAATATTGTCGTATGACAGTACCTACCATCTTTTTATTTGCTGTTGGAAAAAGTTCGAACAAAATTAACAAAAAAAAAAGCAATTAGTCCAGAACTGCTGGTTTTATGTTTAAGGTTAGTTTTTTTTTTAATTTTTGTATTCTTTATTTTTATTCTTAAGTTTTGCCAAAATAAAAATTTGAATGTCAGTTCTTATGTCAAGTTTTTCGAAATTGTCAAATTGTGCCATAAATGGCTAAATGCTTTTGAAAAATTAAACTTTCTGTGTTTATTTTGTTCAACTTCTTACTTCGTCGCTCAGCGATCGACTGAAAAATTAAAACAGATTTGATTGCAGAGCGATGTCGCTCTGTCGCTTAAAAAATCGCTCAGTCGCTCAGGGTTTATGTGGCCACCTCCATACGATTTCGTGTGTTTTAATTTTTTTGCGTCGCTCAGCGACTCGTCGCTCATTGCGTGGCCGGAGCCTAACAATTAATAGGAATTATGCATTTTTTTTTTCTTGAAACATTTGATGCGAATAATTGTCGCAGTGGTTCTACCATTCAGGTGCTCTACAGTAATTTCCATCGTTTAAACTCGGTGTAAAAGTGTAGGTTCCCTTAATTGGTACAAAAAATAACTCGGTGTCACAAATTCTAGGCCTAAAACTGTATACGGACTTTTTTAAAAGTGTGCGAGCACTTTTGTTCTCGAGTGTAGATACATTTCGTTTTCTTCACAAAGTTTGAACATTTTTATTTTTTCTGAATTTATTTTGGGCATTCCTATTTATAAAATCAAACTTGACGGCACTGCGCCTCCCATTAAATTGTCAATCGATAAATATCTACATTGTAGTGCTTGCAGTTTAATGTTGCATCATATATATGTAAATCTATCACGTTGCTCTTGATAATATTCGTATTACACTTTACACAGCCATATTGATATGGTAGCCTTGCTAATTGGCTGGTCACACGTGATTCCACTGGCACTCGTACTTGTCATGATTAATGTCCAGTCCAGTTTTGGTCACCTTCCGTTGTTATGAATAGTTTTTTTTTCTCATTTTACTCCAACATTTTGTCATTAAGTTTCTATTAGATTTTCTCCCCTTCTGCGTCGTTTCGTTGTGACATTTAAACATTAACAATAAGTTGTGCATTCGTGCTGAAAAAAAAAAAAAAACTTTGAAATTATATATGTTTGGTGTCGAACAATGTTAGGCGTGCGTTTACGCACGCATGATTAAGTATGCTTTTGTTTGAAACGCAACACACCTTTCCTCTGGGATTTATATACAAATCGCTACGTACTTTATCTAATTTGAATAATATCCCATGTGTGTTTGTTCTATTATTGGATACAAAGATGGTGGCCTAAACAACTATTTGATAAGAGCAACTTTTTGGTAAAACAATCAATTTAAAGTAAATCTTTTGTCTGGCATTGATGTATCGCAGAGGAAAGTGAAGTATTATTTATTTTTTCAATCCAATTCAAATGTATGTATAACTGGTATCTTAATCCAGACTAAGCGCTAAATTTTTATAAAAATAAAGTTAAAAGAAAATATTTTGATGACGCATTTTTCATACGAATTCAATTGCAAGGTCAATAGTGCTAACCTTTAGGCGGCTTAAAGTGAATTCGACTTCCACGAAATGCATTCGCATCATCTTGCTCATTTTGTAAACAAGTACACAGCAACTACTGCGAGCATAAATAAATTCCTATGAATCATTTAATCGGATATATGTACGACGAATGCGAGTCGACAACCAAGGCAAGTTCAAATCAGTACAAGTTGCTACGTATCAGTAGGTATGATGTATAAACTACTGCTGTTGGCACATATTCGTTAAATGAGTGTAAGTATTTCAGTATATTTCAGTATGAGGTTGGAATGTAATTGCGCAGTTAAAAGAGGTGAAATGAAGTAGTCGCATAAAGTTAAAACAATTTCTTAATGTAGGTAACCTTTTGCCAAGAAAAATATTTGTTTGGCTTATTCCGTAATTCATAAAATTACATCAGTTGATGTGCTCCTTTGGTAATGGCGGCTCCATGCAGCTTGACACAACACTTGTTACGTCATAAATTTAAAAATTTTGTTACATACTTTTTAAAATAGTAGAATCTCTTGATCGAAACTGTCTTCGGATGAAAGTTGCCATTTTAAAAATTGTTTTTTTTGCGGTTCAAACTCAAAGCTTGAAGAAATTGAGCAGCTCGGAACGGAGTGTTTGAAGTGGTTATTGTACAAATATTAATGCAAGTCACTTGTCCGCAAGGTCTCGTGGGATCTGGGATGTTTAGCTGAGATGAGCGCCGTATGTCGATGTTAAAGAATGTTCGTCAATACGTGTCTCTGACCATTATCAAAGAGTGTTCCAACGATTTTTGTCGAATATATTTATCGCTCACAGTTATTTTACATTCAAATAAATTATAAGAGGTCTCACATCAAAGCAACTCAATATCGCTCGAACGAAAAATGTTGCTGATTGCTTCAATTATTGTCGCTAGCGATATACAATGCATGTTGAAAAGCAACATAATATTGCTTCCTAATCCTAGTAACAACATTTGTGATTACTGACACATTTGCGCATACTATAAAGTTTTGAAAAATATCTCTGATAGCTAGAAACTTCAGGCAATCTTGCTTCGATGTGAGAATAGGCTAAAATAAAAATGCGTATTGCTTATTGACAGTTGCTACTTGCACATTTAGAATGAAAAAAGAAATTAAAATCTGTCGGCTGCTACATATCGCCCAAATCCTTCGTTTGTTTTACATATCGTGTTGTACCTTTATTTTAGTTTCCATCTGTGTTGTGGCTGAGTGTGTAAAAGATTGTTTTTCCTTAGTGTGCCTTACAAAAAAAAATATAGAATTCTGTATTCAATGTATTGTATGTAAAACCTTTTATGTTTTGATGGAATTGAATACAGAATTTAAAAATACTAATATTCCAAACATGTATTTGAAATATTTCTCAGGTAATTGGATGATTTTAAAAAGTCCTTCAATTATTATTTGGACAAATTTGTTGTAAGGTGAGAACAAAAGTAGGAGTAGGCTGCAAAATAGTTTTGTAGATTGTATCACCGAAAAATGGTACATCTAACTTGCAGATGCCTGTCTTCAAAATTACTAAAAATTATGGTTATTCCAATGTTTTTATTTTATCTGGACTATGCCATTTTGGAAAGGATTACTTCGCATCCTACACTCGCGACACAACTAATAGATGGAGAATGAAGGAATGAATGAAACGATTGTCTGCGCTGTTTGGACTTGCCAATTCTGAATATAATCTTCACTGAATCGCCATTTTTTTGTGAGTGAGTTACTCGCTCATTTTGGCATTACCAAATATGTATACCCGAAATTATAAAAAAAAAATTGTTGGCGCAAATTTGACATGCCGTTAGTCATCTAGCGGTCAGTGAAACACGGCCACTATCACGAGAAAGTTTCTGAACTTAGGCCGTTCGGATTCGGCATAAAACTTTGTGTCTCTTGTCAAAGAAAAAATTATAAAACTCGCGAATATGTAGTTGTAAGAATAGCTTCTTACAACACAAAAAAGAATAGCTTTTTACAACTACATATTCGCGAGTTTTATTTAATATCAAAGTGTAGAGGTCGATATAAACCATGGGTTAAACTCAATCTATGGTAGACTTGCCGTATATTTAACCAGCTCTGAACAATCCGGCCCTTAGTTTGAGTTGCGAATTCAACTACTAGCCAAATTTTTAGTGGACATTATTAAAGCGACAGACTGTGGAACAGAATTTACTACAGTTTGTACTAAAGAGCTTTCTGTTCTGTTTTTGTTCTTTGTCACTTGGTTGGTGGCATTTCCCGCGTTCCATTAACCCGCTAGATGACTAGCGGCATGCCAAACTCCATACAAAAAAAAAACTGACATTTCACAATATGTGCTAGAGTTCTAGCGCAAATGCTGAAATGTCAGTTTTTTTTTATATGGAGTTTGGCATGCCGCTAGTCATCTAGCGGTCAATGGAACGCGGGCATTGTCGTGAAAACTTAAGGACCATTCACATGAGAGCGAACGAACGAATTGATGAAATGCGAATAAACCACTTTTGATGCATTTATGAACAGAAAATTGCACATTTTACTATTTCAAGTGTAGGATGGTTAGTTAGTCCATCAAATTGTATTAAGAAAACAAGTTTTGAAAGGGTTTAAATAACGAAATTTACAATGCCAAGATTTTTGCCGCGAACGAAAACAGCCTCGGCACGAATTGTCAACGTTTATTTGCAATCCACCCTATTAAACCGAGTTCCACAAATTAGCGAATAAAACATTCGTTCGAACTTAACCTCAAATTCGGCCCTAGCGAGGTATCCGTCGGAACGGAGAATTCTCCGCAACGCATACTCCGTCGGAGACTCAAATTACATTCGAGGTATCCGCCTTCGGAAAGAATAATTAAAATGCGACAAAGCATTGACTTGACATGAAGTTGTTTCGTGGTACATCGGGGTTTTCCTATTTGTTCAGGGAACACAAATTTAAGCGACAAATACAACCAATTACGTTGCTAAAATGTTTTTTTCTTTATTGCTTTCATTTATCAACACTTCACTGCAAATCGTATACAAATTCCGCAAGCAATTCCTGTCGGAGCATATCGGAAGAAAATTCGTACGATGCTGTCAAAAATATCAGTAAAAACGCACATAATCGCACTGAAACGCAAAATGCCAGTGTGCGTTACATACATATTTGTCGGAACAAAGTTCCGAAAAGCTGTTCGGAAGTATACCTCGCAGCAAAAATCATCCGATTCGCATGAAATCGGAGAATTTTCTGGTAGAAACTGATGGCTGAAACTGAAACTGTGAACGGACTGTCAAAACTCGCGAATGTTCGTTCGTAAGTAGTTTCTCGCTCTCATGTGTATAGTTTACTCGGTGACAATAACTAAATAAAACCAGTGTTCTATTTCCGCTGAAGTTTAGTTCCCATACAAAAATTTAAAACTGCTGCCACTTCGTGTTTAGTAATTTACTAATTAAGTTGGAGTCGGTTACCTTGTTTATTTTTTCAGTTGGCACTAAAATCTCTGCAAGATAGATAGCCTCCGAAAAATAGGCGACTCCCTTCTAATATCGACCCACACCTTGTCCACAATGATCTAGGTCAGTTAAAAATCGATAAGTAGCCGTTTTAAACTTTACAAAGAGTCACTTCTAGACCGCGGAGTAGCCAAGGTGTATAGCTTTTGAAAGCTACTCAAGAGTATTGAGAAGGGGGTGACATGAATCAAGTTCTCTTATCGCTGTTGTATTTTTATAAATTATTTAATATAGAAAATGTTATTCAATAAATTATGTTAGCTATCAGCCAGTCGTCATTTCCAATCTATCATATCGCATTAAGAAGGCACTTTCTCATGTCACCAAGCCATTAAAATTCAAAAAGGAATTCAACTCAAAAGCCCACTCGACGAACACCTTTAATGTGTTTGCTGCTAAGAGGATTTTCTTTCTGATTCAACCTGTTCTCCCTCTCCCCCGCCCTCTTCAAAACTGATAAGCGAGGCCTCTTAAACGCTTTCCATGATAATATTTACCTTGTTCACTTAAATATAATATGCTGCTTCTAGGACAAAATTAAAAATATCAAGTGCTTCCTCTATCCCCCCTACACAAAACCATACATATACATAGGAAAACAATAGAAAAATGTATATACACATGCAGGTAAATTTGTTCATCCTCTTTTGTGTATTGTGTGTAATCCTTTACACATACACCTCTATAAATATATTTATTCTCTTTGTAGTTCCTGTAGAAATGTGAATTTGCGCAAGGATGATTTATCGATTTTGTACATACAAACACATGTTGTATGCTGTGTACATGTATTATGTATAGGACTTTGTTTTACGAAGGACGGCACAAATATTACTTTAATTCGATTGCGAAATGTATCAATGCATCCTTCGATTAGCAATTAAAGAATTAGATTGCTATTTCTTTTATGTAATGAAGGAGCCCTAATAAAAATGCGCATGTACCGCCTTTAATAGAGATAGATCCTGTGCTGCGACTGACTATGCATACTATTTCCATTTAAGGATATGTCAATCTCACATACCAACTCGGCCGCACCAGCCTAGTTAGTTTGTTCTCCTAACGGATGGATGTTACTCTTTTAATCTGAAAGGAAGAACGAAACAAAAAAGAACAAAAGGCGGGCTGCGAGTGTGTGGGCAAGGTCATACCAGTACAGATGCAAATGAAATGCATAGAATGACAAATGAATAGGCCTCTTGTGGGCGATAATGATCGCGTATACCAGGAAAATGGGAAATGCATTTAGAAAAAAAGGACTCATGTGGCGAAAGACCTTGTCCTTTTGCATATTGCATACAATAAAGATGTAGGTATTCGTAGTCTTGATTGCAATCGCTCTTTGTTGTCAGTTATTTTGACTGTTAATTGGTTTTTCCCAAATGCATTGCTTCTTCTGTCTAGACAGCTTTATGTCCTTTCGGATATAGAATGCATAATGAATAAAAAGCATTAATGTTTGTGCGGGCATGACAAAAGGCAGATATTGAACTTTGTCCAAAAGCAATGTGGACGTATACAACAACTACAGTTCAAGCCCTTGTCAGCTACACGTAACATTTTGGCACTTGTCTCGATTGTAGTCATCTTTCCCCAAATTTTGGGGGAAGGACACTCCTTATGCGCCAAACTCTAGTTCCTTTTTCGCTTCTCTCGCATTAAACTGCGCATGACTGAGCCTTCTCAACTCAACTCCGCTACTGCGTCAATTCCACATCAAAGGCAGACCAATTTCAGGGAGCCTCCAAACATTTTACAGCAAGCCGATAGATTTTCCCCAAAAATCTGGAATATACTTGTTACGAATGTGTGTGCCTACCTCACTACACTATACAATTAATTGTTAATTTCGCTCACTCTCTTTCTCTCTCTCTGTCCGTCTGTCTGTTTTTGCTTTGCTCGCTGTTCTCACTTTGATCTATCTCAAAAGTGTACTTGCTTGGTTGGTACTACGGCGAATCATCGAAATCCCCCAGCAAATATTACAACAACAAGTAGCGCACATTATTTGATGCGATGACGATGACTATGATGAAGAAATTCTACAACTACTATAGTGACATTAGCAGCGCATTCCGTTTCTGCCCTTGTTGCGATGTGCACAACTACAACTCTCCTTAGTTGATATTCAAGTGTGGTCGGTATTGCACATCGTCTCAGGCAATAATGTCTAAAATTTAGAAATTAAATTAAAACAGAAAAATTAGTTAAGCAAATTTTTACATAAACTCGACGACACAGTTATAGTAATTATATTATAGATACACACACAACATAAGCCTGGGACAACAAAAAGTATTTACTTAGTATTTAATGAAGAAGAAAAAACTCGTGTACTTTTTTATTTAATTTCGTTGTGATAAAGTGATATAAAAAAAAATTAACCTAATCTCATGTGCGAGTTGTTGTAAAAAAAAAAAAGCAAAATCAACTCTATAACTTTTTTGTCAACTGAAAGGATTATTATATTTGGTGGATTGCTACTGGTGGTTTTGGTGGTTGCCTGTGGACATTTGCTGTACCTACTCCCCCTTTCCCCATTCTGTTATAATAAGGTAATTACACCTTCAATCGATTTTTGTATGTGCTCTATGACAAAACTGAAATTTCTATCTGAAAATCGTTGAATATTTTAGTTTTCCGATTCAGGGATAATTTGTGGCCTCGATGACATTTATTGATTTTTTTCCTTGCACTTAAGTGCCTGTACCTATGGCGTGTGCATTAAAGATTAAGGTGGAAAATTTGGTTTCTTTATGTGTCCTGATAATCGATATATCTAAAGGAAGTGTTGCTGAGATTCATTGCTGGCACACACCCTCTTACAACAATGTTTCTACACATTGGCCCCAGACTATAAAGGAATTTCATATGAAATCGGCTGCACGTTATTAATTTTATTAAGTTAATTGTATTTTATTCGAAATTTATAAACATCAACTTTGATTTTTGTCACATTGATGTTGCCACAACTATGGGCGATTATAGTTGGTCATGCCAAATTGAAGAAAAAAAAAAAACCCTGTCCAGACATAATGGGTTGGTCACACTCTAATGCATTTCAGTTAATGCTGAGACAATGCGGTTTTACTGAGAGGATGTGTACTTCCTTTATTTGACTGTTGCTAGGGAGTAATTGTTTTTTTTTTTTTGTCGTCTTTGAAATATACCAATATCTATACTCTTGTGCTTCAAAAGTCCAGACGGAAAAATTGTATGACATGCGCATAACATAAAAACGTAGTTATTCTCTATAATTGCTGATTTTTTTTCCGCTGGACGTAAGGCCACATTTGTAGTGATTTTGAGTAAAATTTGTTTCCACCAACAAAATGATTTAAGTTATCTCTTTATCGATAAAACTGAATCTTTTTTTATGTTCGTATAAACATTAGCCATGACCTAGAACATTTTTATTCTACTGTGTAACAGTTTTTATGTACTTTGGTCGATAAAATTTTATATAATGGTAACAAAGTTTGTCTGTTACATTAGCATGGCTTTAAAAAAATTTAATTTACGTCACAAGTACTCAAATAGCTTATATACATCATCAAAGTAAAAGTTGCCTTCTTTTGGAATTCCTTTTCAATTGAGTGCATTTAAGCGAAAAAGGAAGAAATTGTCAATCCTCCCAATTAAATGTGTATTCGAGTTTAAAAAAAAACATCCCTTTAATCTATCATAATTTTTGGCACTTTGGCAGCGCTTTGATCATGGAAAATTGTCGACAGCGGGTTAGACACTGTGGTGCCGAATGACTCATTCTTGTAGCAATTTTGGGTGAAGTTTGCGAAAAGAGGACAAATTACCTCATCTGTGGAAATGAGGACAATGCTCCCACATAAGGGAACTTTTATTGGAACTTTTACCAAATATTCGATTTTATTGAGAGTGTTGGGAAAATTGAAAAATTCCGTTCTTTTATAAAATCAAAAATGTATTTTTGACAGTGGTCAATCATCCTTAATTCTCGACGAGATATCTGTCTGAAATAAAAAATTAAATAAAACTGCTTCAGGTGTATTCTTGCAAACATGTATTATTAGAAGAACATTTTGGGTGCGGTACAATTTCTCCAAACCCATCCGACCAAATTTTTTTGACAATATTGTTCTTACGCAAAATTTATATTTATTCAATTTGTAATGTTTTATAAATGTGACACAAACCACATGAATTCGTACTTTAAAGCATATAAAGGGTGTTTTTTTTTAAAGGTATACAAATACAATGTAAAATAAAACACTTGGAGCTAATGTTAATGTATTAGCTTTATTTAATAGATAATTTTATGCTGTTTATTACTGTTTAAAAATGATTTTGGGTATATGCGCGCCACGACTAGTTCGAGTGAAGCGCAATCGTAAAGTCCAATCTTCGACAATTTTATCGAGCAACTGGGGCCGTATATCCGCAATAACACGGCGAATGTTGACTTCCAAATCGTCCAACGTCTCTGGTTTATCGGCATAGACCAGTACTTACTTAGTGACTTCACATACCCCCAAAGAAAGTAATCTAAAAGTGTGAGATCACAGAATCGTGGAAGCTAGTTCACAGGTCCAGAAAATGTTTTCCGCAATCAATTGATGGTGTCTCGCGCCGTGTGGAATTTTGCGCCATCTTGTTTAAACCAAAGCTCTGTCACGTCAATGGTATTCAACAGAGGAACGAAAAAGTCAGAAATCTTCTTCATTGACGGTAGCATTCTGGTCGGCATCGCACGATGGCGAATCGACTCATTCGGATTCTCCTCAACACTGCACTCCACAACGGCAATAATTTCCGCAATGTTTGTCGTCTTTGGGGATGCGTATTATCCACTAGAGTGTCCGTGGTGCGAAAACGATTCATCGTGTTCCGAATGACTTGCTTAGATGGACGATTATGTCGACCGTAAAATGGACGTAGTTTGGCGAACCGAACCATGGTTTTCAAAATAAATTTGCACAATTTGCACGCGTTGTTCTGGCGTTAATCCATTCAACGTAAAATGGCAAATCGTACTAACCACAAAACAACTTTCAACTGTCAAATTGAGAAACAGTGTTGCCAGTTTAAAAACCAAACTTCTAAAAACATCACCCTTTGTATAAAAATAAATACATAAAATGTGGCCCAACAGGTTCCTATAGAGATGTTTTCTGACGAATATAGTAGAGCCCCTCATAAGAGGAGGGCCAGTGAAAAAAAAAAAAACTTAAGTGTGATTGGTGTTTTTCCAAAGATTTAACTTATGATAGCTCGCGCTCAGAAGTCCAGGACAATAACAATTGCGTCCTGATATACCCTCCCGGTTTCGATCACTAAAATCAAGACAATTATAGGAGGCGGACAAGGAGATATAGTCTAACTTTGGTTGGGTTACTTTATTTTAGCTATTTTCTTTCTTTTTTGTATATTTTATTTTTTGTTTTGCTAGCATGTTGATATCTTGCGTTGGTTCAACTTTCAAGAAAATGTACTTATGTACTTAGTTTGGTGGCGCTACAGTCAGAGGTGGTATACGACCGATACGTCAGTTTGCACGATCTTTGGCTAACTGCTTTGAGTTGCGCACTTCAAGTTCATCGAGCCTGCGTTGCCCCTTCGGGATTGGAATCAGGGACTATTAGGTGTCAATTTGCTCTGCATGTTCTATACATCTTAGAAAACTGATTCGCACCTTCTCTGACTGACGAGTTAGGTCTTCAACTAGAAGAGTTTTTTGTTATAAATATTCCCAAAATCTGTCAGCATAAGCGCATGGTGGATATCGTTCTTGGTTTCTTTCTCCAGGGTCTATCGTGGTACGAATATTTGGTCGGTGACGAACGGTTTCAGGCGTATTGTGTGCAGCAGACAGGAATCTTGTATGCAATATTAAGGAAACTAATTAACTGTATCCACAGAAAGCATTTGAAAGAAACAGTTACTGACAAATTCTTCGCTTATCTCCTAGATTTATAGGATGGTCCCTTGTAAGAATTGATCACTAAAAGAAGGGACATGACACATGAGGCTAACCATCCCTAACATCAACGGTTAGCCCCCATCTAAAATAGCATCACAATGGGTCCACAAGGACCTAAGTGTGGTATACAGTATTGTTTACCCCGCTCTGCCAACTCGTAAACCTAACCAACCTAAGTAATTGATGGCGAGCTTACATTTTTAGGCAATCTATGCTATTAGTGGCCCGAGAGGGTTTGTGAAGTTTGGTTCGATCTAACAGTTTGCCCAACACTGCATTTTAAGCGAGACAAGTTTTGATTATTATATAAGTTGTACATACATACTCGTACATAACATTTATACGATTGTGATGCAGCCTTGGTGAGTTGTGCGAACGCCCGCGAAGGTTTCTCGTTAAGCCTAGAGTCCTAGCTTCTTCGACACGCCTAAAGGCCTAGTCTCTCGCTTATTTTTGGGACAGAAAATAAACTAGTCTCCCTCAAACATAACCCTCAAATACAAATTTCAACTGAAAAGTGAAAACTGACAGCGATTTCAGCGACCAAATGTCATGTCACTTTAACTCTCGTATAAATAGTCTCCATAAAATGTCTGTACATACATATTACGATTTGCGAGATATTACACGGCAAGTGTGTTCATGTTTCACATTCAACATGTCGACATAACCCAAACTGCTGCCAAAGGATGGGCGTTGTCTGTGACGTATTGCTCGACATTTAAAAATTCAAAATCCCAGATTTGATATTACAAATAATGTTCTGTCACTGCTCAATATCTATCACATTTTCCCCCTAACCGATGAACAAATTCATGCGCATAGCGTTTTTGTAACATTCAAATTCAAATTCACATTTTCATTAATATTCATTCGAAAGAGAGCAAGCAAATTTAGAAAAAAAAAAACACTAACCGTTAATTTGATTAAAATAAATCGCACAAAAGTATTTCTGCGCGCATTCCCCAAGTATACACAAGACTCTTGCGAATGTGTAAATGTTAATGAACTTCTTCGCTTCTATTTTCCGTTTCTTGTCGTTTATTATAGTTTTTCCCCATTTGTTGTATCATATTTTCATTGTGCCTTATATGTGGAGCGCGCGAAGACAGGAAGTACAATTGTCTAAATTTGGAATTCCGTTGAAGCGTTAAAGCAGCGTAGCATAGCATGCCACTGCACCATATTGAACCTAGCGTTTAGCCCTCTACGATATATTGTTATAAAATCTGGGGAGAGAAATGGTAAAAGAAAGTATGTACTACATGTTGTATGTGCATACATGCATAATACTTTTGAAGTTATTTTCAAATTGTATTTCATTAGGTAGATATGTATTTCTCGATGGTGATTTATAGTCGTTCGGTTTTTTTTCTTCATTTGTCTAAGCTACGCTTGCCAATGTGTGCAATTGAGTATAGCTGAGTCACCGCAAATGGAAATAAAATGCAAACACCTATCAGCCTTTGTGTAGCTGAAAAGACATAAAACTTTGTGTGTGTGTACCGCGGCGGGAAACTACTCCGCAGTCAACCTCCTCAGTCGGTAGGGTTTGGTTTTTCTCAATTTTCCAACAAAACAAGCTAACTTTCCTTTGTCCTAACAGGTACATAAAGATTTTCTTATGGTTGTTTCCTAAGCAATGTTTATTACATTCCACCCCCAAACGCGGGTGCGTCGTGCTAAATTGTGTTGATTTACCTACTTTACCACAATCAGTCCGTCCCTATGGCCGCCACACCAGCATAAAAGTGCAAATAGTAGGTGATGTCATCGAAGCTATTTTTGAAGCGCTATCAATAACGAAAAAATTAGCAACATTAATTTATTGTAATTTTTAAACTGGTCCCCTTCTATGAAACGTACTCACGCGCGGTAGCGAGTCTAATACAGCCGTCAAAATAATAGGAAAGGAAGCGTACTGCATACCCAATGCGCACTACAACCATTCATATATTAATTTTGGCCAAGTTTTGTTGCAAATGTCAAGTGACTAACTGTTTGTATTGCTTATTTCATAAACCACATCTCTTTGACGTAGGATTTTCGTCTTATTCATTTCAAAAGAGCGAGGCAGAGAGCAACCGCCTGTGTGTTATTTTCTGAATCACATGACCCGAGTAAACGTAATTCCAAAGCCTTATCGTGAATGTGAAAATAAAAAGTCATTAGCCATTGCCATGACGATGACTATGTACATCTGTTCCATGGAATTGATTCAGCAGAGCCACTAATATCTGGGTTGCGATTACCTAAAACCCTAAACCCGTATCAAATTGAATTCGAGACACATTGTAGAGCCTGTCTGTGTGCTATACTACACACACACACACACACACGTAACAAAATAGCGATTAGCTGCTGTGAAGAAAAAAAATAAAGTTCTTATCTAGGAATTTTGTATTTGCTTGTGTCGTTGAAGAGTCGGCAGGAGTTACGCAACCCAAGAAGATTACAGTCACTTGGTTGTTGTTACCTGTTCATAAAATGACATTTATAACTTGAAGGAGATTTGATTCCAATAATGTGTAGCGCTTTGGCGTTATCTTCACTTTATAAATCACGAAAGAAACATTACACCAACCTGGCGTAAAATTTCCACTTTTCAACCACAAGAAGCATACATTTTACGAACATGTACCTTCTGTGGTTTAGCTCTTTATTCTCGAGGGCATTCTATTTCTCTGACTCTGTCTCTCCCTGTCTCTGTGGTAGGACATTCGATATAGGTGCTATGTTTATGCGTAGCTACTAGCTTATGTGTATCGCTTGTCGAACGAAATAGGCTATCTTAGATGGCTTGATGGTTTAGTATTTGTTACGAGACGTGGTGTATTTTTTTTTTTCAAACGTATTTTATTTAGTGTTAAGTAGCGAGCACATGTTAAAATTTACCGTGATATAGAGTTTTACAGAAGAAGGAAACTCGTAAGCCCAAATATATTTATAGTTATAGTTAAACAACATCTCTGGTAATAAAAATATACAGTAAATGGGCCGTGCTGTTAATTTACATATTTTTAACGCATAATGAGTCAGTTTCGTGGACGAAAATGTCACGAAACTAATGACACGCTACTATTAACAGTGCTGGTATAGTCGATGCCCTGTACTCTAAAATATTTGGTGATTTATACTCCTAAAACAACACCCCTTATTTGCCTACCCTTTTGTGAACCTTTTTTCGAGGTCAATTGTAATGTCTTGTCGTTGGCGCCAGTGAACAATAAAGAAATTCCGATGAATCGTAAAATTCCAACTCGATTGTGAATTACTGTCAGCTGGCAATGCATAAATTTTGTGTAAACATATTTAAGTGTGAATTCGATGGGACGGACTTGTAACACAAAATTATATGCTATTGTACAACAGCAGTGTTTTACATGCCTCTGTTGTTTTCTTAAATTAACTCTTGAAGTCCAATAAGTAATTTAACCTACAAAAATATTTGGTCATACTATTTAAAGGTGGGCAGTCTCTGTTCCTTTTTACAATTCTAATGCATGAAAATGTATTTCAAAATTTCTTGCTTTATTAAAGAGGTCGCTTACTGAACTAGGTCCGCAAATAATTGATTTGGACGGCTTGCCAACAAACAAATTGGTTATCTATCAATCATGCGTTCACTGTAACTGCCACCATTCCACAAAAACTCACAGAGCGCATACCAAATACAACAGTTTTGCTTGTTTACATAGGCGACGAGATGAAAATGCGCTTCATGGGTATTTTGCGTGTATAGTGGTCACCTTAACATTTTATAAGTCAGTACCTACCTATCGACTGTACGAACTATAAACCAACACACAGTGTGTATTCCTCCACTGAGTCCAAGACACTTTGGGGTAGAGGGGAATCAAACCGTATATAAACGGGCTAGATGAATTGGACAGGTCTTTAGCCTGTACTTCCGCCCAAGAACTTTTAGAAAAATTTTACCTTACATGGAACCGAGGTTCTTTGACAGATTGGGTGACCTGGCAAAGATATCCCTACGTTAATGGTTTTGTTACTCGCTTGTCTTGTCGCATGGTACACAAAACTTTTCTAACGGAATCTGCCATACGTTGAGCAGACGAGCAGTAAATGATAATCTTTCGACAGCGACTGAGAGCCACTGCTGATACTACTCGTAGGGATTGCAGTTCCATATTAATGTGACTGTTTATGCCTTACAAACATAAGCATGAATGTAGAACTAAAAACATTGTGGTCGTATCAGCGAACGACTCTGAATCTTGTAAGCTTTAAGACCAATGGACAGTTAAAACTCATTTCATGTGCAGGCCAGTAAATGGTGGCCGACGGTTCTATGAATCAAGTCAATTTTATACATGAAACAAACATTCCGTCACATATTTGTCGGCCACGGATAACGCGTTTTCCCGCAGTTCAGTTATTTGCAATATGTATGATGCTCTCTCAGCTAACAAACTATTTCTCCCATTAAAACATTCAGCGGTGGTCGTTTCTCATCAGCACCAGTTAAAAGAAAGCGGGAACAGCACAACACATGTCAATTATTGATCTCGAAGCATTTCGCTTTATCTTTGTATGATGCGGACTTTCTTATTTCAGATAAAAAGCAAAGAACCTCTGAGAACTTGTCAATATTCGTTCCAGAAAGTAGCGTCACAAAAAGTGAAAGTAAATGATAAGTGAATTCAAATATCATTTAAATAAAATGTTATCCGTTTGTTAGAAATTCGAATATTATTATTTAAATAAAGTGTTATAAATTATTCATTTATGTACATATACGAATAGTATTTGATCCATTTTTGACATGTGTGAAACTATCGATCATAGAAAAAATAGAAAGGAAAACGGTTTAAGCATTTATACAATATTGACCTGACATTAAAAATAAAACCATTTAAATATGGTTTCAACTCGTAGCTACATTCTTTGAAATACCTAAATCATGCATTAACTTAAAAGAAAATCAGTCAGTTTTATTCAAAAGTTTTATTTTTAAACTATTTTTATTCCTTACAAAACTCAAAATTAATAATCATTTTCCCTTTTTTCTTTGCAGGGGTCATTGCGAGCGGCGCACTAATCTCTGTACCAACATATATAAATATATTTCTAAAACCATTTCGTAAAATTTCGGAATTCCCCCAACATTTATATATATTATATTTACCAAGCTTAAACTAAACAGCAAAAACAACACATCAAAATGTCTACAGTCGACAAAGAAGAATTGGTCCAAAAGGCAAAACTAGCCGAACAATCCGAAAGGTAAATTAAAACGAATAATTTGGTTCTTCTTTTTACACGTGAAAACTAAAATGTTTTGTTTGCTTACACAGGTACGATGACATGGCTCAAGCTATGAAATCAGTCACAGAAACAGGAGTCGAACTGTCAAATGAAGAAAGAAATCTTCTTTCAGTTGCATACAAAAATGTTGTTGGTGCCCGCAGGTAAGATACAATTTTAATTTACTAATAACCATTTTTATGTTAGTCTCACAATAGCGAGTTTATTATGAAAAAATAATGTAGTCATTGTGAGTTCGTAAAATGTAGTAGAATTGCTAATTGGTAACAAAATGAATGTTAAAAACAAATGTTTTTTTATTCTCGTTACCAGATCATCATGGAGAGTAATTTCATCAATTGAACAAAAAACTGAAGCCTCCGCCAGAAAACAACAGCTCGCCCGAGAGTACAGAGAACGCGTGGAAAAGGAGCTTAGGGAAATTTGTTACGAAGTTCTGGTAAGTTGAATTTATCTTTGTAAATCTCTTGCGACGGACTGTCAAACATCCCAATAATCATCAACGATCAAAAGAGGTCACAATATCGTAATAGAAAATAACCACAATTGATCAATGCAGACAGCTGTTTAAAGCTAGCTTAAAAAGGAAGTTAGGACTAATAAAAACTAGCATTTGCTTTGAAATTAGATCTGACAATAACAAACGCTATTATGTCCTGAAAAGCTTCTAATTTCAGTCATTCGGGTTCGTCAATAAATTGAAGGTCCCTTCCATACATCACAAACGTAAAAACACACAAACGAATTTGGTTGTGAGAAGCTAGAGCATAGTCCTATATGGATATATTGCTAATGCCCTTCTCGCCGACACAAATGGAAGATTTTGACCCTAGATTTTGAAGACGCACAAAAGTAGTTTGACTGATAGGTTCCACATTTCACTTTCACTCGAAATGAAATCGGAAATGAATTTTTGTGTTCTACGTTTCACTGTATCCGATTTCGATTTCAAAATTTTCGGAATTGAGACAAATTGAAATTGAGATTTCGAAAAAATTTCGGAGTTTCCGGATCGCTCGAAATGCAGAACACTGAAAACGAATTCACTCGTTTTCTGTAACCTAGCTGTGAGTTTCTAATGAACACCGTGAAACATGCATAAATCGTTGAAATAGTTCACATAAAGAGTTTTTTTTTCATTGACAACCCAATGAGGATAAAAGCGATTCCTTCCATAGTAATTCAAAATTCTTGGAAGACGCTGCTTTCAGGGCTTAGAATGGCTTTCTTGCAAACGATTTTAGAACAATATAGGTTTTCCCAGCTCAACTTCACGGGAACCATAACTTCTAGCTTCTAGGGCATCACAATGATATATTATGTATTTATATTGATTTAAGTGCGACGAGTACAGGACTTTTTTATCCCATTTTTTTAATGGGAACTTAAAAAAACTCACAAAAGGGTTTAGATCTAAGGTGTTGTTCTCCAAAAATGCCGTTCACTCATTACAAACTACAAAAAAAAAACTCTGTCCGATCAAAGTCCATAGGAATGTTTTTATATCCGCAAAAATCAAACATTCTTTGTAAATGAGGTCAAGGTTACCGCTGTAATCATATCCCTAAAACTTATCTACGGAATACTCACTTTAGGCCAACCGATCTATCAGACATCTCATCGCACATTGATTGCGGGATGGTGCGTCACTTCGCTTGTTGCAAGGTTTTAAATTCCAGTACATTATGTACTTTTTGCCCATTAAGGAAATGCCCATGAAATGTTCCATACAAAAATATATATTGTGACCAACAGGGAATTTTCTTAGTAAGGCTATAACACATAATAGAGTTGACTGTTCAATCAAGGTCAACCAAACCCTATTGTTACATCCCAAGTGCTTTTATAATCACAAAGGGATATTCCAAGAGCAGTCAATTATCTTAGGCATCCTTGACAACACCCTCAATAATGAAGCAGTATATACAAAGAAACACTCCTGCGGGTGGATAGTTTCTTAGAGCCTTTTCGTACATAAATCATTTTCCAACTGTTTGGACTTGAAAAGAGTAATGATGATGATTATCTTCTAAAATTAACCTTCTATTTGAGTAACATTATATTTATAATTTGAAACCCAGTGGCATTGATACTATCCTTGTTTGAGTTTCTAAAAAAAGATCTTGCTGGGCAAACCTTTTCGGTGTAAATTACTGAAGGGGAAAATATCTAATTACTTTGTATAGCCATGTATCCTTGCACATACATTCTCCGCCTACTCTTAGTACACACAAAAGGGGTTGTTCTATGTTTGCATGCGCTCATCTCTAATGCCCACCCCGAATCCTTTGAACCCAATCATGAACCGACAACGATTCAACAAGATACTTGATGTACAAAAATAGGTCACTTGTGTTGTACAACCAGATGCTGGGTGATTATACATGTGTAAAATGTCCTCGTTATAAATCTATACGTGTTTAATCGCAAGGAAACATTTTACATTGTCCTTCGAAAGAGTTGCCATACAAACCACCAACCACCATCACCTCAATCGATAATGTTTCATGTATTATTTTCGGTTACAGGGTCTTCTGGATAAATATCTCATCCCCAAAGCAAGTAATCCAGAAAGTAAGGTATTTTACCTGAAAATGAAGGGAGATTATTACAGGTATTTAGCTGAAGTGGCCACAGGAGACGCGCGCAGCAGTAAGTACACACTTTTTTTTACACATTACATTTCAATTTGCATATCGTGTGTTATACACCAAATACTTTACTTTATATCATTTTGAAAAGACTTTTATTATAATGACATTTTTCCCACAACAAATTTATAACAGCCGTTGTAGATGACTCCCAAACAGCTTACCAGGATGCATTTGAAATTAGCAAGGGTAAAATGCAACCAACACATCCAATCAGATTGGGTCTCGCACTCAATTTTTCAGTCTTCTATTACGAGATTCTTAATTCTCCAGACAAAGCTTGCCAATTGGCCAAACAGGTTATTATAACAAAAAAAAATAAAAATACACACGATATAAGAAAAAGTTGAAATACAAAATCGCTGCTGCAATAGTTCTGATTGGAAACAATAAAAAAAATTAGAGAACTTAACACTGAACATGGTTGCGGTGTACAAAACTGTTGGGAGTTTTTTAATCCTTATGCTGCTGTAAATCTCTTGTAAATAATATTTCAAACCAACTATGTACTAACAATTTTTTTTTCTGTTTACATTTATTTCAAATTACCATTAGTTTTTATGCATTCAACAATTAATTCGTTATTTTCTATTCTATTTTATTTTCCACTTAAAAAAAAACAACAAATTCGTATTCGTAAAATTAAAACTCATTGGCACCATCTCTCACAAAATCAAACATATATCTATAACCAGCTGTGGTAGAAGATTCTCAAAAGGCATATCAGGAGGCATTTGATATTGCCAAGACTAAAATGCAACCAACGCATCCAATCAGATTAGGGCTCGCACTCAACTTCTCGGTCTTCTATTATGAAATTATTAATTCACCAGCGAGGGCTTGTCACTTAGCTAAACAGGTTGATACAAACAAAAAATCTTTTCTTAATTGTTTTCTATAATCAAAGTGCATATTTTTGTTTGTGGCTCGGTTTGTTTTCTTTTTTTTATTTTTTGTGTACCTAATTTAATATTATCCCCTCCGTCCACTTTCAATTCTACTCGTGAATATAATACTATGCATAATGACTGCTAAATATATTTATTAAAGTATTTTTCTAACAACACTATTACTACTTGTAAACATCTTTCCTCTCTGGATCTAAATTTATAACCTAACAAAAGCCACTAGAAAAATTGTGTTTTTGATGTTAATATTTGTGTGTAATTATCCTTTTATTATGTAGTTTCTAAAAATAATTGAATAAGTACAATATGTTCATATGTTTCCCCTGACGCACTAGATATTGTAGGCTTGGACCAGGACTAACAGAAAACCAGGTACAACATTGCAAAATAAACCAAAGTTTATTTGTACAGGGTCAAAAGCATCCTTCTAATGGTTAGCGGGGACATTAACATACATTATGTACCCATAAATTTAAGTGCTAATTTGTTTATACGTCAGTTAAATAGATGCATATTAGGGTAGTGTAGTTTTAGAGGAATTAGCAGAGGGAGGGGACACAACGATAGAGAGGGTCAAAAACAATTTCGATATATTATAGCGTAAAAAGCTTGATGTGCCTTTTTTTGACACGTAAAATTGTATTTCTGAACTAATCATTTTTTAGTTTATTTAGTTGTGCAGTACGTTGTAGGTCGTGAACTAATTAATCAAACCGCGCATTGACTTAGAAGTTTTTGTACTAGAATTCTGAGAGCGGGATCCAAGTTCAACCCCTAGAAAACATGAATTAAAGGAGCGAACGAAGGAATTGATGAAATGGAAAGAAACCACTTTCGATGCATTTATGTATGGACAGAAAATTGCACATTTTACTATTCCAAGAGTACGATAATTAATTTTCCCATCAAAATGTTTTGCCGCGAACGAAAACAGCCTCGGCGCGAATTGTCAAAGTTTATTCGCAATCCACCTCATTAAACCGAGTTCCACAAACTAGCGAATAAAACATTCGTTCGAACTTAACCTCAAACTAGACATTACGGGTAGAAAGAAACTGATGGCTGAAATTCGCCGCGACCTAGAAAAGTGTTCATGTGAACGGACTGACAAAACTTGCGAATATTCGTTCATTCGCTCTCATGTGAATGGTCCTTTACACTTTAAAGTATGTAATAATATTTGCACAATACGAAAGGCTTTAACGATTGTTGAGCGAGAAACCGTATATTGCCAAAGCACCAAAAGAAGGTGTGTTGAATTAAATTCGCTATACATACTCATTTATGTTTGCTCATCTAAGTCAAAGAGATCACAAGCATCTCGAAGAATTTTTCTCTGAATTTTCAGATTTCGCTTTCGCCTGGTGGACTCTATTCGTGCACCAATGAATGAGAGGCAATTTAATTCATTTTTAAACAATTCACATTTTATTTGTTGATAAAAAAGAAGAATTATTTAATTAAGTATTTGGAATTTTATTACTTCGGCTTACAAGCAAATCTGACCAACTGCCGAAAATTATATTTTGTATTATCGATGGCAAGTATAATAGAAAAGCAAGTAGAAAATTCTGCCAAAACTGCCTATCTGATATTTTTCTTAGAAATATGCAAAGCATTTAAAATATTAATTTAAAGCATTGTTGGTTGACTATCTGCTTTCATGCACAAGAAATTCAGGAAGAACTGACCAACTTTAGATAGTCACGAAATACGTTTCATTTCGAAAATGTGACAGAACGGTTAATGAATGACGCAATGCTTTTGTGGATTCCATTCGGATTTTGTGAAGTAAATTTTTTTGTAGCTCGTAGCGTAGCATTCATTCGGGGATTAACGAATGGATTCTGTGATAGTGTAGATAACGTAAAAGGAAATATGTATCAGCAGTGCGTATAGCTTCCTACCATGGTTAAACGAACGTTTTGCTATTTTCATTCACTTTTTTTTACTACCTAATTAGTAGCACATGCAGCTCCACTTAGGCCAAAGAAGGCCCATTGTTATACCACAGGATAAAATGATCTCCCATGAGCTAAAAATAAAGCGTTGGAAGCAGCTGATGCTTATATTAGCGAGTTCACCTAGATTGTCGAAGAAATATTCTCCGAGATGTAGTTTTCTGCGAGACCTGCTTACATTCAATAGATATTGCGGATGAGGTTCATGGCTCATTATTTGTGTTAACTGACTCAAATTAAATCAAAATAAGTCTTTTTGTAACCAACAAAAAACAAAATTGATATTTCGATGTAAATTGGACAAAATAATGAATTACATTTATGTAGAAAATATGTTCATTCTATATCAATCTGTGTTAATTAAATTAGTTAGACAACATATAAATACAAATAGCGGTGGGCGCAACGAAAACAGAAAACGGTATGGTCTGTCAGTAGATGTGATACAATTATATTTGCGAATTCATAACCAAATTATTACGCCAAATAGAACATTAAATATGTACATATTTTGAATGTCAAAATTTATAGTAATTTTTAGGAATCATGCGCGTGTTCGTGTAGTTTTAGTAGGTATACATATTTAATTAATTCATATTCTTATTTTCACTTAAATATGTAAATAATAGTAGGAGTGTATCAAAATCGTTGTATGTATATAACAACTTTATTTGTTGACCCGTTTTTTGACTAATTCCCCCCATCTAATTTGTAATATAACATTACGTGCTTGACTAACCTCAAATAATAAGGATTCAAACGAATGCGTGCCCTATGAAATTAACGAATAACTCGTCATAAATGAGAATTTAGTACCCTCTGATGGGCAATGAATGCTTTAGACTTAGATAAAATAAAACTATACCTTAAACACACACACACAATTTTGATTAAAAATTGACTTATTACCAAAAATATGTATACATGTTATTTACAAAAGAAAGAATGCTTTGCAGCAAAGATTTTACTTCTTGTATCGTGTTATTTTTTTTTTTTTTTCTACTAATGTCGCTACCCCATCACTTGTACTTGATGATAATAACACTTTTTCTCTCTTTCATTTTCTTATTTGTATTTAAAAAAAAAAGGCGTTCGATGATGCGATAGCTGAACTGGATACCCTTAATGAAGATTCATACAAAGACTCAACACTCATCATGCAATTGTTGAGAGACAACCTTACCCTCTGGACATCGGACACGCAAGGGGATGCTGATGAACCACAGGAAGGTGGTGACAACTAACCAAACTAAATGTTCCCTTTTGACTATGCAAATATTAATTAAAAAAAATTAAAAGAAAAAAAAAAACAAAATGAAACAACAAAACCAACAGCAAACAAAAACATAAAATTATAACAAAGAAAACATAAAAAATTCGAAAAAGATAAAATCTTTAAAAAGAAATAAAATTAAATTTTTAAACAAAACAACAAAAACAAAAATACCAGCATCGCAGCAAAACAAAAATTTTATCAGAGAGAATCAGCTACAAACAAAAAAATGAAAGGTCCGGTTTCCTTCTCTCCTTTTTCGTTCGTTCTTTAGCCGAGAATGTTTTATTTCAGTAAAAATATAAAACACAGAAAAAAAAGTAACCTTTCTTTGTCTTATAAAAAAAATAAATATTTCTATTTGTTAGAAAAGAGCGCATTATTTATTTTTTTTTAAATAAATAATTTTTTTGTTGTTTTTTTTTTAACAATCTATTATTTTTCTTTTTTTTTATATATAATAATATAAACGATTTCAATGCATCTCGGTGTGGATGTTCAAACGCAAAACACAATTCGTTATTTTTTTATGTAAATTTTGTTTACTTGTCTGAAATATAGAAAACATTTTCATCTGTTATTTCTTTTGTAAAGAATTCGAAAACAATAATAATACAAACTAAATCTAAACAAACAAAACGAGGTTATGTCATAATTATACATTACACAAAATGATAATGATTTTTCGTTCATTATTCTTTTGTTTTCTTTGTTTTAGTTCCATCATGTTCGTTATTTGCAATATAATATAATACAAAAAGAATATATTTAAAATTAACTTAAACTTTTTGTCCAGATAAAACAAAAAACAAAACAACAGAGAAGAGAAACAAAATAAAAAATCAAAAGAGAAAAAAACAGAAAAAAATCTCTTTTTTTTTTTTTTAATTTTATGGAATTATACAACAGTTGGATGGAATGATGAATATGAGTTGTACTTGATTGCTTTTTTGGTTCTGTTCGTTAATTGGTTTCAAAGTGTTTTCGTTGTTTTTGTGTTCTTATATCAGTTGTTTGGTCGTCTCCTCAACCAGAGTCCTTCTGCAGTTTAATGGAATTTGACTGTCTTTTATTTCAGCTTGTCTTTTTCTTTTATATAATTTTCTTGTTTTAAGACATGAAAACTACTATAACAACACGTTGTAAAGAAAAAAAAAATACTAAAAAGTATGCATTAAAAGTTGCTTCAAATAACCATATAAAAACAAAAAAAAATTAATTATTCTTGATACAATTAAAGTAATATTGCCAATTCTTCAATCTTTTATATAATATACAAAATGACGTGCAATGCATATGAGTTAAATAAAAAGAAAGATTAATAAACAAAAACCCTTGTTTTTAGATATCTAAATAATATAACAGAATTTTTGTTTTGTTCTCTGTTTCGTTAAACAAAAAATTTATATTTTTCAACTAAATTGCAATAAAAGTCCAAATAAAACGGAACACAAATCTCTGTGTTTTACAGGCAATGCAATTTCATTTTCTGTTTTTACTTTAAACCATGCCCTAGATACACACTTAAAAATGTTTAGTGTCTTGTTATCAGTGTCGTGGTTGCCATCCCATTTGATTTAAAAACACAAACCCCTAAGAATGTTGATGTTTTATTAACCTTTTTTTTTTGTTCTCATCGTTTTCTTTCAATTATTCTAATTTGTAAATTGTGTGTCTGTGTTGTCGTTGTGGGTAAGTTTTCAGCAAAATTTCTTTTTACTTATTCCAAAGAAGAAACGTACATAGATGTGTGAGTGTTGCAAAGTGTTTTGTGTATACCACTTCAATATTATTATAGAATAAACATACATACTACATTATATCGTGTTAATAATCTCTCTCTCTCTGTGTACTTGCACATTCTCCACACCAACTATCATCACTGTGCTACTCTAAGTGTATGTCTTAAGTCATTGGATCACGCAACGACGTTCTTCTGCCTAAATATTTAAACAAAAACAAAAAAATCTCTTTCACTTGTTAACATAATTTAAGTGTTTTTTGCTGTTTAATATTATGAAAAAGGATCAAACACGTTTTCGCTCTAAAATCCAAGAAATTTGTTCTCATTAGCTCAAACTGTTCACATTTTGTGCAGAATTTAATTGTTTATCTGAAATTTCGGTAAGTAACGTGTTTTTAATTGTACATTTAACAAATAAATGTGTAACGCGCTTTTTTTTTTTCAACACAAAATACATACATACATCTAAATGTTTATTAAATGTATTTGTGTAGTGCTTGGACATCCACTGATTTTAATTTTCTATTGATGTGTTCTTCTATTAAGTTTAATTTTATTTTCCCAAAAAGCCCTTGTTTATTTTCGATATTTGAATTCAATTTTTGTTTGCCTTTCAAGAAAAAAATAATAATTAAAAAAAAATATATATGTATGTATATGAAAAGAGATTACTAAAACCAGACGTTTAACAACCTGTATCAGGTGGAAAAGGAATTTAAAAAGAAAGTTAGAAACAAACATTTTCTAAAATTGATAGACGAAATTTAGTTTTTAAAAACAAATAGAACCACAATTGTATGCACTGTAAGATGTATATCTTCTTTTTTTCTTTATACGCCTATTCTAAAATTATTATATTAAATCTAACTTGTTATGCTCATGCTTAAGTTGATATAGCAAACAAAACAAACATGAAAATCCCATTTCACTATACCTACTAAAAAAAATGCCTATTAAAATCCATTCATCTCTTCATATTATTGCCGAGAAAGAAAGAAAATTATATATAAAACATTAACTCGTATATAATTTTTTTTTAATTAAAAATAATTTAATAAAAAAAGTTCTTTAACTGGCTCAAAGAAATAAGGATATGCAAATCAAAAAAAACTAATAAATTTCTGGCATTGTGTAATTATTTGTATGTAGGTAGTATCTTCCTAACACAAAAAAATAAATACATAATGCAAGCAAATTGAATACTAATCCATACAAAATTAAACTATACATAATTCAAAAGGGACTAACAAAATAAAACTAATTTATTATTTCATATAATGGAATCGCAAAACTAAAAAAAAAACATAACAGCAAAACTAAAAACCAGACTAAAGATAAAGCGGAAACAGTAATAAAAAAAGACACTTAAAACAATTATTGTCCAGCTAAAATTATTATACAAAAAAAAAAAAAAAAACATGATGAGGAGGGAAAAGATTATTTAAGTTTATTGAAATTACAGTTTCTTAATTAAAATAAAAAAAAAATGTTGCTGTTTTATTTGGATCTACGGTTTTTTTGAAAACCTTGTATTGTTCGCTGTATGAAATGGGGAGGGACCGCCTCAAATGATTTACACTTTCAGGTAATCTTCACACTACCTTTTTAAATTTAATAGTCTTTTTTTTACTTCTTTGTAACATCAAAACTCAATAAATGGAGAGTGCTGCACGACTGATGATATACGTTCTAGGAATCTGGTATCTTTATCTAATTAAGCTAATTTCCATGTATGTAAGTTGGCGTAAGGAAATAACGCCCATAAAAAATTTCGTACAAATTCGTAGTTGCAAAATTGTTCGTCATTTTGGGTGTTATTTCCTTTTCAGGGTTCGTTTTTATGACAAGTAGTAAAGCCCAAAATAATAGTGAAAATGCATAAACAGTAGAATAAGTATGAGGGCCATGTAGCCCTCCTGCAACCCCCCTGAAGTATGCCCCCTCATACCTACGTATTAAATTCCAAATTGGTATGGGGTTTTATTTAATTTTTGACCGTTATGTATTTTTTGGGCGTTATAAAATCGATTTGGGTGTTATTTCCTTGGGCGTTATTCACCCCTATCGTGGAATCCGCCGGAGGGAATTATTCACGGAAAAAATATATTTCGGTGTCGTCAAATCCGCAGTCAACAGTTCCCCTTGTGTGTAATGTGAAGTGAGTTTCACTGTATCGTTGAAAACGTTCAAATCGAATTTTTCTCGAACAAAATTACATTTCTTACCCGCATCAAAATCATTGCGGATTTCATAGGTTTTCTTGCTTGCTGCACGTCGTGAGAATTTTGTTTAAGAAAATGTACATTATAAAAAACCTAAAGCCGAATATTTGTAGGAAATCATTGGCAATATTGAACTTTATTAAAATCACAAAATAATCAGTCTAAAAAGACATTTCATCCGGAAGTTCCATGAAATCATTCACTGCTCCTCTTAACCTGTCTCGTATTCTTATCTGAGAACACCGCTCATTTAGTTCTTCCTCTTACGCTTCCAAAAATAGAGCTATCGTATCCATTACTATAACAATATTTTTTATTTAGATCTTATTTAGATGCCTCTGACGAATGCAGCTACAGATTTGTATTGACAAATGAAAGACAGTCGTTTGACAGTGAAACTACCTTTCCCAAAAACGTGTCGATAATGAGACGTTTCCGGCGGATTCCACAATAACAGTAGAAAGTGAAAGGGAATCGAATAGGTGAAGTGAAACTCAATTCCGACGGATTCCACGATAGGGGTGATTGCCTAACGCCATGAAAGTTCTCATGGGAACCCTCCAATCGCCATACTTGTGCGGCATGACTCATGCGCATATGAGTCCAAGACTCCAAGTCTGTCGCCCTTTAGTTATTCCCGCATGTCTGATTCTGCCCGAGCTGAGCTGTAATTTGTGTTTTTGATTAACCTGAGGTCCGTCGCTCAATAGTTAAGCACTGAGCCTCCACGCCCAAAGATAGAGAATACTTCTGCACCTTCTGCATTTAAATTCTTGTAAGTTCTCTTATCTCGAAATATGTGTCCCTCAAATTCTTTTTGGAACAACGAACAATAGAGTTTTGGAAAAGATAGTAGACCTGGCACCTGGGTTGTCAATTGTACTGCTAGGTTGTGTCTGTGCAATGGTTTTCTGAAATGGAATTTTCGGTATACTTTGTGATAAAGTATAGAAAAGCATTAACAATTTCATGCGATCAAAAATCCTTAAGAGAAAAAAATGTACCTTAAACTTATTCCATCATGCCTTAAATAAAGTGCTACTGCGCATGTTGGGATCTTTCTTTTGCTTTGGGACGGGCTATACTTTGGATAATTGGAAAGTATATCTAATTTTTATAAAAGTTAATTAATTACATATACGGCCCTATCATGGTATCCGTTCGGAGAGTAATTTCTCCGCAACGCAAACCCAGTCGAATTTTCCGAACCTGCATCAACGCATTTCGTTCACTAAATTCTTTCAGCGATAAACAGATGTCGGACACCATCGGAGAGAAATGGACGTAGCTGTCAAAACCAGGTGCAAAAAACGCAACCCATCGTTTCAGCATTTGCGCTAGATATCTAGCACATTTTGTGAAATATCCTTTTCTGGAAAATTTTTCAATCTAGCTCAAAATGAACTGCTAGATTGAAAAAAACAACGAACTGTCAAAATAAAAGTGAAAGTGCAGAAGTCAAATATTTCCAATTTGGTGTAAAATGGGAGTTCCAACTTCTGTGTATTTAATATGCATTGTATTTGTTTATTTAAATTATAGTGTATTAATAAAAAATATGCGGCATGATGGCACAAAATTCATTTTTGACTCTCATGAAGATGAAATAATACGAATTCAAATTGGTTCTAATGTCACTTTGCCGCAGCCGCTAGATCTCTAGCGCCAGCGTTCCTTCATCAGGGATATTACGTGCTAGATGTCTAGCGGTCAATGGAACGCGGCCAATGAAACGTAGACTGCCGGTGTGCGTTACGTTTTGTCGGAGAAATGTTCCGAACAGCTTATCGGAACGATTACCATGAAGCAAAATTCTCCGATTCGTACAAATCGGAGAATTTTTATTTCGGAACGGATACCATGATATGGCCGATAGTTAATTATTATAAAAGTCGCAATTTGTGACAGCAAGTTAAAGTTAAAATACTCAAGGGATACTCTCTTACGATTTTTTTGATTTAAAGAACGGTACCTATTGAGTAAAAATGTGTAAAATTATAAAATTTGCTCAAAATCTGTTGATTTTGACACTCTTGACGAGTCTGTCGTTCCACATTAGAAATATGTGCAAGTTGTGAACTGCCTTCATGAGACAAGAAGCACAGTTGCAGTTAAGACGGCAATTTTTTTTTGGAACACAAAATCTCTACAGTCACTAAACAAACCTATGTTAGCTTTTATAGGATTATGAGTTCATTATTCATAAGGCACAATGTGCTGGGCCACACATTATGCCTTCTTACGAAAGTCGTGTCGTGCGAACTCTCCAATTGGAAGGATAGGTCCATTTTAAATAAATAGAACAAAAGAAGGAATTTTCGGTGTAATCTACCCTTCTTTTCTCAACTAACCTAAAAATCTACCTGTCTTGTCTGACACCACTTTCATGGCCCATCCCAATGTCCATCGCGATCCTTAGGCAACCTTCACGGTCAGAAGCATTAATTCGCTTAATTTCTCTATAGAACCTATAGATGACCTCAATAGTTTAAGGAAACAAACATCTCTAAATTTGTGAATCTCTCGCGGTACTCCTGGTAGGTACTTCATTATGCTGCGACTGCGAGCAATGGGCTCGACCTTCCCAGATGCGCGGCGGATCGTATTGAAAGCGATACCTTGATTTGGACAGTGTTTCTCAATGTTTCCAGTGCTTTCCAATATTTTTCCATTCTGACTTTAAATTTTCCACTTATTTTTCCAAAAATTTTGCAGCTTTTCCCGTCGAAGGAATTTAATTTATTTTGGGTATAAAGCCCCCAGATCATTACAGTACCTACATGTATCCGTGATCGTGAAGCCTAATCTCATATTTATCATGTTTCCCCCAGAGACAATGGAATGACCAGATAAGGTATCCCTACCGATATTTACATTTTGATCTGCCAAGTTTTATTAGGTTCTCCAGATTTTTTCCAATCTAATTGTGATATAGGCATGAACATGAATAAATAGGCTGCTGAACCCTCATTTTGTAGGTGACTTTTTTTACTTCATGATTTATTTAAATTAATTATATCACTAATTTTCATGGTTTACAACAACAGTAGTACAGTTCTGTACTGTATAAGTAGGTATATACCCCTATCTTCAGGTCTGTTCATTTACAGCGAAACGTATCGCTGCACCTATTGCATAAGCGTTTTTGCTTCATTTATTGAACACGCCCATCTTGCTCACTCATTTCTAAACCTCTGAACTAGGATTATGAGAACTGACATTTTGAAGTGATTTTATTTTCATTCTACAACCTTTTAGAATACAAAATCATATTTACAAAGTAATATACACAAATTTTAAGAACACAAATGAATAATTTCCAAAAATACCACCGGTAGGAGTAAAAATTATAAATTTTCAAAAATAACCGCCAACGTTTGTCAGAATCTTCTGTCATATGAATTGAATCGATTTTTGCAAAGGTCACCTTGAGACGTCATCTTGTGTCACCTTGGTGTAGTTCACTCATACCACTTCTTTGAAATTTTTCGTCAAAAATCCTCATATTTCAAAGACTTTTTCAATTATTTCCAGCCCGTGCAATAAAACGGACCACCATTTCCAGCCACCTTCAGTCTGCAGGTAATCAGATTTCATTGAAGTTCTATCAATTGCAATCGTCTAATTTCGTAAAATTGATTGTTTTAAATCAGTGTCATCCGTTAGTGCTTTTGATAAAAAGGAGACGATAAAAATAGTGCTGTGTGTGTAATACATTTTAAACCACCGATTCGTAGAAGGAACATAAGGTCAAGATGCCTGGTGGTGACGATTCTCATCAGCGTTTCATAGAGCGCGGCTCGCATAAGGGAAAGGGTATCGCTGTCTTCACAAGTGGTGGCGATTCTCAGGGCATGAATGCAGCCGTACGTGCAGTTGTGCGCATGGGAATCTATTTGGGATGCAAGGTAAACTTAAAATATTTTTAGTGTGGGTGCGTCTATATTACTTAAGAGAAGTGTTTTTGTGTATTGCTTGGCTGGGGAGTTAATATTTTGATTTAAATTGTTGCAAATTGTTGCTCCGTTTTTTTTTAAATGGATATCCTTGGAAACTATTATTAAAGTGGTTGGTTATACCTGGGGAAATTTGATTACACTATCTGTCGTTACTGATAGTCTATCAAGTTGCTTGTTAGTAGGTACCTACTAGTTCATGGTAAAGTCTCAAAAAATCTTATAACGGACTACAAAAGCAATGAAAGTACGAATATTCCTTAATTTGAATTAAGACGTCACATATTCGTTTAACCTCAACCCTCACCTTCTAATTTGTATCGAATTGATGCTATCCTATTCGGTGACGGTGAAATACCATTATAAATTTTATATGAACAGTTCAATTTTGTATCCAATTGAAGCCCATAATTTGAATTTACTAGTCACAACCAATTGTACTGATCACCAAAATTCAATTAAAAATTTCCAATTTAGGAGGGTTCCAGTAGATATACCGAATACGGGATGAAACTAGTTTGGAATTGTTGAATACTATCGCATTGCATGTCGGCGGTTAGATGTAATATGGACTTATTTAGTTAGTTTTAGAGCAAGTTTGATTGTTAATTTACAAACATTAGTTTATGCATTCTAATTGAATTGATGTGTGAGAGAATTTGTCTCCTTCAATTCCTGTCATAGTGTTTTTTATAAGACTATGAGGCTAGATCAGAAATTGTTTAATTTTCTCCAGAATTTGCCCTGGTATGCACATTTTGTGCCATTAGTGTGTTACAGAGTTAGTATAGAGGAGAACCAGCTCAAAAACATGAACGCAGTATTTTGCTACAATTTTGAATTAAATAGTCGCCAAATGTCAGTGATCTAGGCGCAATTCACAGTGTACTGTCGCAATACGTAGCAGAACCACGACAATTATAACAAGTCAACAGCATTTGCGGACCTGGTAATAGTAGCAGAGCTTCTACATCAACTTTAAAAATGCTTGGGAAACAGCCAAACGAGTGAAAAAGGTGAATAATTGCAAGCTCCCTAATCTGGTAGTTTTTCTTTACCTACTTTAAATGGAGCGTACATTCCAGGAGGACCGCGGACTTACCCAACAAGCTCCTCCTGCCAGTTGGGTAAGTAGCTTGTTGCCTTCAGTTACGCTCACCAAGTTGCTTGAGGTCATTCTTACGTTTGGCCTGTCTCAAAGATTCTTCGTGCTGGTGCGTTCATATCCATACGATCCAAGTGCCATTTACATTTAAGCTTTTTGACAAGGTCAACTTTATTGTAAGCACGTAAAATTCGTAATTTTCTCCTCCACAATCTAAACAAAGAATAATTCTTTCAAGCGCCAAGATATTTTCATCGACTTTCGTAATAGTGTACTCTGTACAGCAGGAAACTCATTTCATTATGGTCGGCTAGCAAATTTTTGATGCACGCTTTTGCCTTGAGTATATGTACAGAAAACCAATAGAACTGTACACAGCGTACGCGACCCAATGGCGTCGGTATGGTTCTGGTGCACTAGTGGCGCGCGTCCAATTGGAAGTGGGTAATAAGGTAGCTCGTGTGACATTTCGTCGTATGGGGTGCAAAAGTGCAATTCGGCACAGCTTTCATTTTACCCAAATTATAAATATATTTTTTAAAATTATGATTTCGAAATAACTCAATAATCGTACTCCTCCCTCACCAGGTTTACTTTATTCGTGAAGGCTACCAGGGCATGGTAGATGGTGGCGAAAACATTGTCGAAGCCAACTGGGCCTCTGTGTCGAGTATCATCCATCGAGGTGGCACTGTCATTGGCTCTGCTCGCTGCACCGATTTCCGTGAGAAGGAGGGTCGTCTCAAGGCTGCCCAAAATCTAGTTCAGAGAGGAATCACCAATTTGGTTGTGATTGGCGGTGATGGCTCCCTTACCGGTGCCAATCTCTTCCGTCACGAATGGAATGACTTGTTGGAAGAGCTTGTTAAGACATCAAGAATTACACCCGAACAGAAGAAAAAGAACGAGTTCTTGCACATCGTTGGCATGGTAAGCCTACTTAGCCTAATCACAATCATTGAGCTAATTACTATCAATTGATTCGTTTCAGGTCGGCTCCATTGATAATGATTTTTGCGGCACTGACATGACAATCGGTACCGATTCGGCATTACATCGCATCATCGAAGCTATCGATGCCATTGTCAGCACGGCGTACTCGCATCAGAGAACATTCATCATGGAGGTAATGGGACGTCACTGTGGGTAAGTTTAAACTAAACACGACCGAAAAGTTCACAAGTCTAGATCTAGTGTTAGTGATAGTCTTCAGAATATTATTTAAATGTCAAATGATAATATTAAAAACCAACAAATTTGCCAAACTACTACCGCAGTTACTTGCCAGTAGTAACAGGTGTCATATCTGAAGCTGACTACGTTTTTTGTCCAGAGTCACCACCACCAAATGACTGGCCGGAGAAGCTTTGCAATAAATTAATACAGGCAAGCGTTGTTCCTATTTGAAGAAAGCATCATACAACAAAAATATTTTCGATCATGTAAATTAATTTCCCGCTTTTTTATGGTGTTTATTTTCAACCTAAAGTCAAAATTATATCAAAAACAAATTCTCCTCTTTCCGTTTTGTTGTTTTAAATCAAGGACATCGAATTGGCTAACTAAATTGAAAATTTAACTTAAGTGTAAGGATGATTGTGTTATGTTAGTTGTTTTTTCATCAGAGTATCTAGTTATTAACTTGTTTGTTTTTGTGTAAGTCCATATACACACACTACACAGACACGAATACACTCAAACGTAGAAACAAACTGTGACAAGATTTTTCTCTGTTTTTATAGCATTTGTTTGATTATCAATGATTTTTTGCAGTTATTTGGCCCTTGTAGCTGGACTCACGTGTGAGGCTGATTACATTTTTATCCCCGAATCGCCGCCTAAGGCCGATTGGCCGGTTAGGCTGTGCCAGCAATTGAGTCAGGCAAGAAGAAATAAATGTGAAATTGAATTAGCGCAATTGTTTATTCTTTTTATTTTAATTTTTTATTTTCAAAATTGCATCAATTGGCTATGTTGTTGTTGTTAATACTTACATACAAAATCACACAAATTGGAATGATATTTATTTTCATTAAAGTCGTCGTTATCACCTTGATTAGCCATAAAGCTAATTGAGATTGAAACGACGACAAAATCGCGCACTTGTTTGATTAACAATATTTTTTTATATTTATTTCTTTTTCAACGTTGCTTTAAGTATGCAGCCGATCTACAGGTTCATATTTCGATGTTTGTAAACTAGACTCACAAGGAATATGTTTCTAATATGTCCACTAGCGTGGTACATTGTGTGCTATATATTCACTGCGTGTTTATACATTTAAAAAAAAACCGCTTTCCTCCTCTTATTTTACTTAAACTTTTTTTTACTTGACTCATTCGCATTATTACCGTGCCATATCATATCATATCGTTGTCATCAAAACATTTCATACACATGTGATAGATTGAAAGTGGGATTTTTTGACGAAATCCGAATTAGGTGTTCGAAGGAGTTTTCTGTCAAACTTTGTAGTTGAAGAGGCTTAATTCAATTTCTTTTTTATCCACTTGTAGAATTTTGAAAATGCTTTCTCCATTTGAGTTGGACTCCTTTAGCTTGTCAACAAAATAAGACTACCGACCCATTGCAATAAGTTTAGGTTAATAAGGGTATTGGGACTGTCATAGGTCATACCACAGTTGTCATCATAATGGGTCCATTGTTATCCTCGGGGAACCAATTTAAATTAAAATGCCCATAAGAAGAACTTTAACACTTTCCAACTTTCCCTGGAATTTGTAATTCCTCTAAAAGCTCAAAGATGTACTTCCCAGAAATGTCCTGTGGTTTCGCGATACCCCTTCTAATTCGCACAGTAGGTATAAAGGACATTGCAAAATCTGCATTTATCTCTCAGTCTGAGTCCTTTGGCATGTTTCCTCATGAGACAGTGCCCCGACAAGATTCCAACTTGTGTCCTGAGTTGATTACTCCTTAGTTTAAGAAATTCCCTAATATACATAATTTCTTGCCAAAGTGCTTTAGATACGCTATGGCCACCAAGATTTGCCCATTTTTGGTCGGCGAGCTAAAAGCTTTATGATACTATGTATGTGTTGCTTTCCACTACACTAGTGCGCCATAAATGTTAGTTTTGGTCTCACCACCACTGTGTACAGCCAATTCACCATACCATAAAGTCTTTGAAGCCCCAAGTCCTTTCTTTTACAAATAAAGCGGACATTCTAGGCCTTCTTAATTCCAATTTATTTCTCTGAACAGAAAAATGCCAATATACTGCTGTCCCTTTTCCACCAAGTTTTGGAAGGTTGAATTTCGGTATTTTACGTTGGTAAAAGAACCATTTCTATTTTAAAAGAAGTTGGCGATGAGTTCACATGTCTTTGCCAGTTGCTTTAAATATTTAAGGTGAAGGCTAAAAATTATTATTATAGTAAGTTCCAAACCGCGGTACTAATAATCATTTTTAGTGTCCAGGCTAACTTTGACGAAGTCACAATGGCGAGAATTTCCATATAAAACTATCCATTGTGACCGTCAAAATATTTAAGTTGAAGACTAAAAATGATTATTGGTAAGGCCCAAAGTGTCTTAGGAAGTCCATTGAGTATTTGTTGCCATAAGTATAGACGAGTTTAGGAGACAAGTTCTAGGTTTTGACGACTGGTCAAAGATCAGACGAACGCATGGCTCCAGTTCGTCTACCATGGCAACGAGAAATCGATCTTTTGTTGGTGGTTCAGCGTATATAGACCCGCTGCCAGAATTGCCTTTGACTTCCAAAATCTTTTTTTTTTTCTCATTCACTGAGGATGTTACGATCACACCCCTAGTTCTTGGCTACTTTGCATCTAGAGTTCTGTAGCAAAGCTGTTGCTTTTTGGTATGTGTTGTGTTTGGCATACAACGATTTAGAGAAAGCAGCAGAATCGGCTATTCTCCCGCCCTTTGCCCTGATTTATAGTAAGCCTCAGAGATAGCGAATGTTCCATTGTTTTTGAAGTACCTTCAGAAGCGTCAGATATTGCGGCTGTCTTAGCGACCTCTCCCTCCGCGGTCTTACCCTGAGAGGCACCGGTATGGAACTAGGTTTTGCCAAACTCCTCCCTATCCAAAAAGACTTAGACCAGAAATATAGTGAGGATTATAACTCTTGTGTTCACTGTATAGTAGTCTGGAATATTGCACAACAGATCAATCAATCTTCCAGGTATGGAAGAAGGTGATAACGGTGATATAACTCACCTACAAAACTTCCTTGATCATGTTTTTGATTTTGTCAGTTTTAATTTTAAATTGTTCTACGCATTACTAAGAACGGAAAGAAACAACCCAAGCAGTGGCGGCATACCCAAGTTAGTCTAATTACTAGACCAATCTCTGCCATGCCACGGAAAGCCAGGGATCGACGAGGCTGCCCTTTTCTGTTAACCAAGACCCGTCTGGTAGGGAATCCAACCTCGTTGGGCAGTCCTTCTTCAGCCTGTTCCTCATAGATGGCCTTTCAGGAGACTCTCTTTTGAATCATTGCAACTTAAGTGAGCATACCCCTCGCTTTAGGGAGTTATAAAGCATCTTACGTCGATGGCAACAAGATAAATTTGGTTGACGGCTTGATGTTGATGGTGTGGTAAACACCATTTCCCTTGATGAGTATTGAGAGTTCGCTAGTTACGCAGGATCCACTCGCAATAGAAGACGTAAATTAGAAAATGATTGACTGAAAAAAAGAGTGAATGAATCTTTATGAATAAATTAAGAAGCTTTCTTCTGACAATTGTACTTTCCATGTTTGTCTGATGGCTTAGGAGAGAATTAAAATAGGGAAAATGTTGTTTTAAGCATGCTTCTCTTTATATTTCCGAGAGTTGAACCTGCTATTTTTCGCTCAGTAGTCTGTCATACAAACAAGTGAACTACTGCAATATACATTGCGATAACTGTAGGCCGCAGACAGATCCTTTCTCGGCTGACACACAAACGCTTTACTGCCAGGAGACTTACACAAGAACTAGTATCGAACAGCATGTTTCGGTAAACAATCATAATCTTTTTTTTATAGCCTGAACTATTAATACAAGGGAAAAGAATGGCTTGTTTGTTTACATGAAAAAGCACTTGCTCAAACGAGTGAAAACTCTCAAATATTTATTCAAACTTTTCTCCTATGAACTTATGAATAACTTTAGTTTCAACTATTTACATCTATATGTATTAAGTAAAGTTTGTATCGAGTATATATTATGCAATAGGTTCTAATATGTCTTTATACCTATAACGCGATACTTGTAAAAATCACAACTACAAAAGATCTTTTCTTCTTAATGCTTGTCCTTATTTCCCCCTATTATGATTTCTATTTTATTCTTATCGCCTTAGTTATTTAGCTATTGCATCCGCGTTAGCAAGTGAAGCTGATTACATGTTTATCCCCGAAGAACCAGCAGTAATTAATTGGCCGGAAAAATTATGCACTAAATTGTATCAGGTCAGAATGATTTTCAGACAGAGCAATGGTTTTTTTATTGTTCTCTTTTACAAATGCCTAACCTAACTTCTAAGTAAATAGAAATACAAGCTTACACTTTTTATACAAACAATTTCAGTAGTGTTCGTACATACAAGTAAATAACAAATAACATTTTAACAATAAAATACAACTATTGCATATTTATGTCCTTTGAAGTAAATTCTAACAAAATTGTAATTTTTGTAAATAATATGTTTTTATTTGTTATATCTAATTGGTGTTTTGTATTATATCTGTCCACGATTGAAGATAGGGTTCTCTGTTTATTGTTGATAAGTATATATAGTTTTGTATTTTGATTTCATTGTCAGTCATTCATCATCATCTCGAAACAAAATTGGTGCTGGTAATATTTTTTTCTTTTTATACTGTACTGCATTTTATTTTTAAATTTTTTATTTTATGCATTATACGCAAATATTTGCTACTTTATATATATATCACTGTTGTAAATTATTTCCATAAAAATCATCAACACAATTATGGTAAGGAGTTCGATTAGCCAGTAATTTACATAAGATTTTTTTAATTAATAATTTGCTTATAAGATGCTGTTTTTATGCGAAATGTTTAACGTTAGAAAATCCCTTACTATAATTTGTAATTGAGTATGGAGTAGGTATAGTCAAAAATCAATTTTATTTTTTCCCAATAAATCCACCAAACTAGGCGATTTGCATATCGTACGGTTTGAGTTTCCCAGAGGAAGATTTTGTGCGCCCGGAATTCATCAGAGAATCCAACGCTATACTTTATCGAGTTGACGTCGCGTCGCAGCGAATGTACGTAGATAAAAGAATCGTCCAAAATCCACGGGAGGGAACAAAATGCGAAGATCTAAAGAATTGGAAAACGACATGCAAGCTTAATGGGTGGTTCTAGTCACTGCAGAATCTGCAAGTGTCCAAGTCTGACAACCTGAGCGTTTTGGCATGTTTTTTTTAAGAAGACGGTGCCCTGATAATATACCAATCAATGTCCTGAGCTGTTCCCGGCCTAGTTTGAGAATTCCCTAGATCTTTTATGGTCGAATTGCGGCCAAAGTGCCTTGGGTACTGCGTGACCGGTGAGGCCTGCACACCTCCGGTCGGCTTCCTTAGTTATTTTATTCCTAATAGCGCCCTTTATAATGCAAGGAGGTAAGGTGGTTTAATATCCACCTCCTCTCTATCTAACAATGCCCTCCCTCTTCTCGCAAGCTTATAAGCATTGTGCGACAGTTCCTGTCTATTTCAAAATTGATGTTTGTAGATTCCAATTCCTTGAATGCGGCCTGGCTATCGATGTAGATGGCTATATCCCTTCCAGATATATATTCTCATCCGCATTAGCTCTGCCGCTTTCAGAACAGCCAGAACTTCTGATTGGAAAACACTGCTTGTATCCGGTAGTCGTGTAGATACTTTTAGGTTTAGATTCCAGCTCCAGTGCCTTCCGCTGTTTTTTAGCTATCTGTGTAGACTGCTATTTCGCAATGTTTAACTACTTTATCCCTTTGCCAGTCATACCTTTCCGGGTATGATACCTCGTACGGAGTGTCGAAGTCAACCAGAGGGTGCATTTCATCTTCGATATACACATTATTTCCCTGAAGCATAAGCCACAAATAAACTTGAAGCTTGGTCTGAAATGTTATGCGTTTGAGTTCGTCACAATTGCAAACAAAATATACGCGTTGTGTACGTTACGTTATGTTTATGTACGAAAGGTGTTTGATAAGTTCATGCAATGTCGACTGGTTGCCATTGCGGTGTCAGCATGAATGGGTTGCTACCATAATATGATGAATGAGCTGATCAATCATTTCTCGCGTTCTTTTGACTACATTACATAAAGGTTAGGTTAGGTGGCAATTATCCGTTACATACGGAGTAATTCACTTCGACCAAATGAGGTACATTGTGATACCACAAGCAGAGTCGGTTTGTTCCGCTACTCTTGGAACCATTTCGAATTTTGGAGAAATTTCCGTATTCTGCTGATATCCGTTTCGGCAATATGAGCAAGCTCCCTAAAAAGGTACTTTCTAATCGAGGATAACGCCGGGCAGTTATAGTATAGTTCAGTAGGTGAAAGACAGTGCATGGACCAATGTGTATCTTAATATTGGTGATTCGAGTGCTTTAATGGCTTCCTGACTATCGGTGTATATGAATTTGTTTGAATTCGATATCGATCTCACCTTCATAGCCATTACTTCTGCCTGAAAGAGCCTTCAGTTATTTGGTAGTCTAAAAGACTGATTTAGGGAGAATGTAACTGAGAAGATCCCGGCTCCTACTCCGACATCCGTCTAGACCCATCTGTGTATATTTCTAGCATGTTTTCGTCTATTACCATATTCTCTTCCCATTGCTGTCGGTCGGAAATACTCGTACTTAATATTGAAGTCCAGAACCTTAGCTCTACGTAGTCCGTAACTTCTATTTTACCATCTTAACAATTGGAATGTTAGCATGCCCTGTATCATTACACCTCCATTGCGATGATTATCTCAGACGCAGTGCCGATTTTGACGCCATCTTCCTACCGTATCTATATATCTAAGGGCAGAATGTGAAGCATGGTTTCCATTGCTGCGATTGGATTTGTTCGCAGGGCACAGGTCACACAAACACATGTTGCTCTTTGGATTCTGTTAAGTAGATGATGTTGCGCTCAGCAATAGTGTCGTCGTCTGTGCAAGCCATAGGCCAATGCTCTCTGTCATAAACAAACGAGTTTGTTGTGATAGCTCAGCATTGTCGCCAATCAATGATATTGCCCTCTGTCATGACCCAGCAACGGAGACATGCTGACCAAGAGGTAAGCGATGAGTCTGTTTTGTTTTTTGTTTTTCTTTGATATGGAAATATAACATTTTGGCGCAGCCGGTAATGTAAAATTCCTTTATATTGGGATTGGAAAGAAACTAAACAAAACCAAATGTAATTTTTGTTCCGCTGGGGCTATAGTACTCGGGCGCAAGTCCTCGTTGATCTCCTCGTCTCCGCAGCCTCTACATATATCGTCATTCTTGAGATTTAATTCTATTGTATTATTTCTTAGGAGGTTGTGACCAGTTAGATCCACCTACTACCAACTTAGACAGCAATGATCTGTCAATCGGCTTCTGTTATATTCTCAACAAAGCTTCCGTTGTTAATAATTCAAACAAGTAACAAGTTGTTAGCTTTCATACAAATTGTCTCCACTCGTTCTCTGAGATTATAGAGTGTTGGCTTTGGCTTGCTCTACTGAAGTCCTCGATCATGATCCATTGCAGACCCATTTATAGCGGGTTTGTCAGTCATCTCGTGTCCAGAGACCCAGCATTTAGTTTGGATTGTTTTACATAGCCTTGCTTTTATAGCCGCCTGATCTATAAATAAATATGGTAATATCGGTCCGTGGTATTGCCAACATTGACAACATACAGGCAGCTTTCACGATTCCCACAACCTCCCCTTGGAAGAGTCTGCTGTGAACAGGAACCTTGATTGAGCAGTGCTATATAATGAGTGTTGTTTTTGGACCAAAGGTTAGGTTCCATGCATATTCACCTCTCTGAAAACTGACAATAATGACTTTGGTAATCGAACTCTTTACGCCAAAAACTGTATTTATTTGCACAACTAAGCGATATTGCTTGAACCTTGAAGTTTTGGAAATTTCGAATCTAATAAATAATAAAACCTCTAGGAACGTAATGCCGGTCAACGTTTAAACATCATCATCATTGCTGAAGGTGCTATCGATCGTGAGGGCAGGCCAATCACAGCTGAGGACGTCAAGAAAGTGGTTGTGGATAAATTGCAACAAGACACCCGCATCACCGTTCTTGGTCATGTGCAACGTGGTGGAAATCCAAGTGCTTTTGATCGTGTTCTGGTTAGTATGCCGCATACAACTTAATTTTGTATCTTCAATTTTGTCTGAAATTTCATGTAGGGCTGTCGTATGGGTGCTGAGGCTGTTATGGCCCTGATGGAGGCTACTGAGACGAGCGTACCATGTGTTGTTTCATTGGATGGCAACCAAGCGGTTCGTGTACCATTGATGGAGTGCGTTGAACGTACTAAAGCCGTTGCAAAGGCAATGGAAGATAAGAACTGGGAGTTGGCCGTAAAACTACGTGGTCGTTCATTTGAAAGGAATTTGGAAACATACAAAATGTTGACTCGTTTGAAGCCACCAAAGGAATCTTTCGACGCCGCAGGCAAGGGTATTGTAAGTAAAGTCGTTTGTGTGAACAGATAAATTTGACGAAGATGAATTATGAAATGGTCTATACAGGAAGGATACAGGCTAGCCGTAATGCATATTGGTGCACCTGCATGTGGCATGAACGCTGCCGTACGCTCATTTGTACGCAACTGCATTTACCGTGGGGATACAGTTCTTGGTATTCATGATGGTATTGAAGGGTTGATTGCCGGAAATATCAAAGAAATGGGCTGGTAAGTATGCATACGAAGAAAAATATGTACCGTTCAATTTTCTAATGCGAATTTGTTTATATTCCATAGGCCATCTGTGACTGGCTGGGTTGGTCAAGGTGGTGCATTCTTGGGCACAAAACGAACCCTTCCAGAGGGCAAATTCAAGGAAATCGCCGCTCGTCTAAAAGAATTCAATATTCAAGGTCTTCTCATTATTGGAGGGTTCGAAGCCTACCATGCCTGTGGTCAAATTTCCGATCAACGTGGTAACTTCCCCGAATTCTGTATTCCTTTGGTTGTAATTCCGTCGACCATCTCGAATAATGTTCCTGGTACCGAGTTCTCGTTGGGTTGCGACACTGGTCTCAATGAGATTACTGAAATTTGCGATCGTATTCGTCAATCGGCACAGGGTACTAAGCGTCGTGTGTTTGTCATTGAAACCATGGGTGGCTATTGTGGTTATTTGGCTACTTTGGCTGGTTTGGCTGGTGGTGCTGATGCTGCATATATTTTCGAAGAGAAATTCTCCATTAAGGACTTGCAACAAGATGTCTACCACATGGCATCGAAGATGGCCGAAGGTGTGCAACGTGGTCTGATTTTGAGAAACGAGAAGGCATCTGAAAACTACAACACTGACTTCATTCACCGTTTGTACACCGAAGAGGGCAAAGGATTGTTCTCTTGCCGTATGAATATTTTAGGTGAGTAACTAGTTGTGATCATTTTTATAGAAGTCGTAATTTTTAGGTGAATTCTGTGAGGACAAATGCAAATGGTTATGATGTAGTTCTTAGTAAATTCCAAGCAACTTCAGAAAGCTTTGTAAATCATCCCGACATTTGTCGTAATTGATTGTTTCATGTAAAAAAATTGGGCCTAATGTTAGACTCCTTGTTTGTGCTTTGTAAAGCCAAGAAGAAGCAACCAGAGACCCCAAAAAGTGTATATTCTGAATCATAATCACATCCTGAATCGATTGTTGTCCAAGAAGAAGCAACCAGAGACCCCAAAAAGTGTATATTCTGAATCATAATCACATCCTGAATCGATTGTTGTGTCTGTCTGTTGAAATCACGACAGCCTCCAAAGGAATTGACCTGAGGAAGTGGTCCATGTCGGACAAGTAGCTCTAGTACCTCTCTTTGAGCGATTGTTCCTAAATTGCACCTAGATCTGTCTGTCTTCAATGTGGTTTCCTTGTCCACGTTTGGTGGATTTTAGAAGCGATGACAAAAGTGCCTTGCATCATGTTGACATCGTTTGCAGTGTCGTACATGTTTAGAGCACTACATCGTCCTGTGATATTCCTGTGTGGTATTTGAAGTTATTTAAAGAGCATTGAGATATGTTTGCATTTGTTTTATACAGAAAAATGTTTTTCCAAAGTAGTCCCAATCTAGTCGGAGAAATATCCGATCATTGGACACGAATACCCCTATAGCAGATTTGGTCGTACTTTCCAAAATAAATTAATAAAATAAAATCTGTTAACCATTCTTTTTTTTATTCAGGTCACATGCAACAAGGAGGTTCTCCAACACCATTCGATCGTAATATGGGTACAAAAATGGCTGCCAAATGCGTTGACTGGTTCATTGAACAATTCAAGAGCAACACGCAACCAGATGGCACCATCAAGTGTGAAGGCAACGAGTCTGCATGCCTATTAGGAATTGTTCGTCGCCAATACAGATTCACACCATTGGCTGATTTAATTGCCGAAACGAACTTCGAGTAAGCTAAATAACAATATCAGAAAAATAAAAAATAACAAATCAACATCTTTCTGTTTTAGACAACGCATCCCCAAGAAACAGTGGTGGTTAAAATTGCGTCCACTCTTGAGAATTCTAGCCAAACATGACTCTGCCTACGAAGAAGAGGGTATGTACATTACCGTTGAAGAAGAATTGGCCCATGATGCTGCTGTAGTTTAAACATGTTCCATACCTAGGTGGACATGAGTCTAAAAGTTATTTTCATTATTATTTTGTTTCATCGATCAGAACATGAAACTCACAATTTAATACCCATACACACAGATTATTGTATTACTAACCAATAGAATCAAAACACAACTCTTATAGTAGTAACAAAGTAAAGTCCATGTAGTTTGACAAAAAATACTATACATACCTACAAATTAAGTACGGTACAAGAATAAAATCATTAAAATTGTACGCACATAATTATAAAAATAAATTATAAGAGTCGTTGTTCATTATCATTATATAAAATGTATTAGTAAACGAGAAATATCTATGAAGAAAAAAAGAACTATGTATTTATAGGTAGCAGCAAATATCTCAGGTTTAGTAATAAAACCACCAATATACATTTACTTTCATCGTGAAAAAGAATAGAACATTTTAACTCTTGGTCGTAAGATAGTTTTGGAAAGACTTTCATCCCGCTTTCATTTTCAAGTGAGCTTTATTTATTATTATTTTTATAGTCATTCTGTGTTTATTTATTTCTATGTTGTTGGTTTTTTTTTTCTTTAAATTAGCTAAAAGCTAATTTTTAATCTGTCCCCCATCCCCGTTAAGCCAAAAAGAAGAAAAGTACTATACCATATATATTTTTAGATAAATTTTTATTATGTATTATTTAATTTGTTTAATTTTTATTTCGCGCCTTGTCTCTTTACAAATTAATGTAGAAAAACAAGTCTCAAGGTTTTCTATTATTATATCTACATATGTGCAGACGTAACGAATGGATTTTGACAAGCAAAATAAGAAAAAAAAAAAAATACTTGCAAATCGAGTTCAGATAAACTGAATACCTACAAAAATTGTAAAAAACTTCAGATGATAAATAAATAAAAAAAAAGTATTTAGAAAACCCTGTGTTTTATTGTTCAAAATTGTTTAGATTGTTGAATAGAATCGTTTCCGCTTTTATTGGAGGACTCAACCTCTAACGAGATCCTTTGCCTTATCCGGGGAAATTGGCTCGGTTGACACTTATGTTCTATTGATGTTGCGAAAAGGAACATCGATAAAAAATTGAGATATCTCGATATATTATCTTTATCAGTGTTTGGTTGCAAGTATCGGAAAAGAGTAAACGGTGCTACTTTAAACATTTATTCAGATAGCCAAGCTACTCTGGGTGATCACACAATCCGTCGTATTCGGAATTTTGCTACGAACCCCGAAAGAACTATCACAGAATCCGTTGCAGTGAAAATTAAATTTGTAGCAAAAATTTCTACTACGACGGATTCTGTGATAATTCTTACGGGGTTCGTAGCAAAATTCCGAATACGACGGATTCTATGATCACCCAAACTATTAAATACTACTCGGCTGCTATGATTAGCTCGAGTTTATAGATATCCAGAAGCAGGATGACTGGTATGGTATGGGCAAAAACATACTTTATGAAGATGAGGTCGTGGTTAAGATTAAGATCGTTGTACAATTTCAGGATTCGCGATTTTGGCTGTAATACTCGTAGTGATCACTAACAACTAGCAAACAGGCTGCTGTTCTGAAGTAGATCAGTAGGTCTAAAAGCGTGTTGTCTTCGCATAAACTTCAAAATCCCAACTAGAATCTGGTGTTCGAAACCGATTTTTAAAGTTTTCAGCAAATACTGGAAATGTAAAGAATCATGTAGATCAGCTAGAACATGTGAGCTCCAGCAGATAGAATGAGCAATGGTATCTGTGGGGATGCCTGACGTGATATTGCCATAACTTCGTTAATAAAGTACATATAACTTGTTTGTTTTTATGTCTATATATTTTAATATGGAGAAAATAATTGGCTTAAGCTACAATCTACGATCTCCTCATGCTGAGCATTGTGTTGATCTCCCAAATGATTATTCGAGTTCGATCAATGATTTCCCGAAGCTGCTTGTTTTTCAGCATTACAGTATCGATGAGTTCCCGGTTCTCTTGCATAGCTTTTCGGTATTCCTCACAATGTGTTGGCTCTGATCGATGATCCGGCTCATCTTTGTACGGGATCAAACTTTCAACGTGCGTGTATTCCATTCCTACCGATTCAATTGAAAGGTAATTTTTCATTCAAAATTGTATGAACTTACCTTGCGGATAACCGTCGTTGCACTTCTCGTAAATAATGCGAAGTCGTTTAAATAACAAACGAATGGTTCGAAAATATTCCTGAACTTTTTTCTCGGTAATGTTTTCACGGTTGCATGTTGGCTGAATAATTTTGAGAGCTGCAAAGATCTCCTGAAAACGCGATGTTATGTCTTGAACTGTTTCCTGGCCCAAACGTGATAGACCAACAATATTGATCTCCTTCGGTGGTTGCATATTATTGACTTGGGGTTGTGTTTGTACGGATGGCTGTGCCATCATCGCTGAGCCTGGTGTTGGAGTTGAGGGTGTCTGCAGTGTTAGCTGCGGTGCCTGCTGCTGAGGATTTGGTGCTTGCGGCTGTGGTTGCTGTTGTGGCTGGGGCATTTGCTGTTGTTGCTGCATCTGTTGTTGTTGCATTTGCTGTTGTTGCATTTGCTGCTGTACTAGAGCTTGGGGATTACCACCTTGTTGAACATGCGAAGGGCTCTGCATACCAGCCGTATTCATTACTGGTGGTACTATTCCACCCATAACTGGATTTTGCATTGGATTGGGCTGCTGCTGTGCTTGCTGCATCATTCCAGGTTGATTATAGCCGCCCATCATGCCCATTTGGTTGGGAACCATTTGGTTCATGTTAACCATTTGGTTGCCAAAATTGCCACGGTGGCCACCAACAGGGCTGTTGTAGCCTCCAGGATATTGACCGGACATTTGTTATTTTTTATTGTGGGATCAATGTTAAAACAAATAAGAAAGAAGAAACTTTACATGCAAATTGCATATTTTGAAGTGTTGACAGCTGTCAAAAATAGATTCGTTCCGTTCCGATTTTTCTGAAATGTCATTTTAGGAATATTCGACCGAGTCGACCAATATGCACTTATGGTAGCTGTTACATTTCAATTGATTTCTTGTCGACTGATTCATTTATACAGAATTCGTCTATAAAACCCAAAGCGAACAAAATACCAATCGTCTAGTCAGATGACCGGACATAGAGCGAGTGTTTATATTTTGAATTCCTCAAGATGTTCTTTGGTGCTTTGCAAAATCGTCCTGTATTATTGAATGACTTCGGTGCTTGTCAATAGGATCGAACTTCTAATCATTGCGTCATATTTTATTCCCAATGCAGAAAATAATGGGAAGAAATAAAAGACCATTCACATAAGAGTGAGCTAAAGAACGAATTGGTGAAATGCGAACAAAACACTTTTAATGAATTTATGAACAGAAAATTCCATATTTTACCATTCCAATAGTAGGATAATTAATTATCAAATTAATCATCAAATTGTATTAAGAAAACAAGTTTAAAAAAAGTTTAGACAACGAAACTTCGATTTCCAAACCTTTTGCTGCGATTGAAAACACACTTGGCGGGAATTTTCAAAGTTTTTTCACAATCAACTTCATTAAACCGCGTTCCACAAAGTACCGCATAAAACATTCGTTCGACCCTTAACCTTAAATTAGAAATTGCTGGTAGAAACTGAAATTCTGCGCCCATGAAAAGTTTTGATGTGAACGAACTGTGAACGAACGAATATGTTTATGATTTGAAAATAGTTTGATTAAATGGACAAGCCAGGCCCTGGGCAAAAAACAAATCCTCTCGGCGATAGTCTTTGAACCAAAGATTCGTCTTGAGGTATGATTCACAGTCACTTGTTGATTGAAAAATCATTAGTTTCGGTGAAAATCGAGCAAACAGTGCGTCTAGAACAGATGTGGTGGTCGTCTACTGATGAGCCCACCCACCACATCGGGGCGAAACGCATTACTGGAGTCGAGGCCAACTCAAATTTAAAAATTTGTGATGACAATCGTACACTCCAACAATTTATTCATTTCATAAATATGTTTATGATTTGAAAATAGTTTGATTAAAAAACTCGGGAATATTAGTGCGTTCGTAGGTAGTTGGTGGCTCTCATGTGAATAGCCCTTAAGCAGGCCTAGCATGATATCGTTAGTTCAGTTTGCCCGTTATGATTTAGAGTCGGTGGTAGATATTCGATAGCAATGGAGGGTCTATAAGCACCCTAAAAGCGTAACCATTATTATGGATAGACGCAAAAGTTGAAAATTAATAATATGAATGAGGATTTCATCGGCAAAGGATAGCCTTTTTCACACAATGGCCAGTACAATGGAAGGGGTCAGTATAATTGCCCTGAGTGTGGGTGGCTTCATCTTTTATTCATTTAAATATTTCAACTGAGCACATAATGGTACTTCCGTTTCCGTTCCATATGGTGGAAAGCATGAATCATAATTCTCACCACCAGAGGTCGTACATTTCGATTCTCGAACTTGAAATTGCTTGAAATGTCAGAAATTTGTTGATATGACAACGAAGTTTCGATTAATTTCTATTTTCTCTGTAGAAATAAATAAATAAAATAATTCTCGTGCAAAATAGAAGAACTGTGTAAAATAAAATAAATAAAAAAGAGTGCTAATAAAATGGAAACCGCTCAAAAGCAATCTGGCATACATATTCAGAATCAAATTCGAAACAATGCTGAAGAGGTCAAAAACACTTTGAATGACCTGTACAGCTGGGAAAAAGAAATGAAAGACAAAGAACAAAAATTACAAATTGGGAAAGAATTGAAAGTAAGTAAAATAATAAATGCATAGTTCTCCCATACTAGCAAGTATGGAAATAGAAATATGGATTTCCTCGCTAACATATTAGATTAACAAAAAATAAGTTTTGAATCTTCAATGCGGTTGGTTGTGTTTGCTTTTTATTCCAATCGTTGATATTTCCCCCAAAAAAATATATTTCTGATACTACCCAAGTATGCACTTCTACATTTAAGTTATTAATAATTTGTTCTCATTACCTTCGCGTGGACCGTAGATGTATCTAGACACATAATTCATTAAATATATAAAAAAAAAAGAAACAAAATTAACTGCAATACAGAATCGTGTGCACATGGGGTGCTGTTGCTGTCCAATAATTTGTTTGTTTTTGCTTGTATAAGTATATGGCATTAGGAGATGGCTATTCGACTTTTGTGCATTTTTGTGGGAGTTTTGAATTTCTTTTTTGTTATGTTTTGCTCTATAGCAACGTGGAATTTTCTATTAACATTATTGTGTTGAGTTGTACTCTATGTCTATATCCCTTAGATTGGAATACGTTCGTTTTAGAGCTGTTTTTCGAGTTGATTTCCGAGACTCTGTTGTCACTTAACTAATGTAAAAAAATGATGAAAGGAAGCGAGGAGTAACAACGATTCTCGCTTGTTTGGGATTAAGCCTAACAATTTCTGTTGGGAAATTATTGTTTTGAGAGAATTACATTAACAACAACTCGTAGAGACAGTCACTCTAGTAGGAATGATAGCTATTTCGAACTACACCACTAATTCATCATCAGACTTCTTTTTTTAAGTGATTGTTTGAATCGTTTGAATTCTGACAGTCAATTCACCATATATAATCCAGTTGGGAAGACATTTCTGCTTTCCCCTGTCAGAAAGTGAACCTGCACTTCGATTTTGTCAATTGACCAAGTGACTACCACTTGCGCCAACTGAGTGATGAGTAGGAAGCCCGCCAACAAAGCTGGTGATAGTAAGCCTATGCCGCCATGTACCTATGTTCCGACCATGTGAATTTTACTTTATACCACATGATTTTATGGCTAAGCAGTCAGACCTCGTAGTTTGCTATTATTTAACAAATTTATCTTGGGGAAAAGAAAGGGTTATCCATATGCTGTGTAAATCTTATTTCAGCATGCATTTTACTTGATTGTTCTTTTCAAACCAAATACAGATTACAATCTTTTCTTTCAGGAAGAAATAGGAAATCGGAAGCCCCGTCGAAGGACCAATGCCGCAATGGAAGAAATCGCTGCAAGATCCAGCGAAAACGCCGCCCCAGGTATGCTAAGCTAAATTTTACAATCATTTGCATTCTAAAACAAAACTACTATATATCGCAGTTAAAACAGAAATCTTCGAAGCTGAAGAAGAAGCACAAAAGAGAAATATGAAAGCAGACATTTTCAAAGACCGCGGCAACCAGCTGGTTAAACTTGGCGAGTACGAAAAAGCAATAATGGAATACACCGCAGCTATAGGTGCATTTAATGGCGACCCAAAATTCTACACGAATCGAGCACTCTGCTACCTAAAACTGGAAAGGTATGTTTACAAAAGCAGTATAAAGCTAGGAGACTAAACTTTTTGATACCGCCAGATACGATGAATGTATTGACGATTGTGATCGTGCAATTGACATCGATAACTTAACGGTAAAGGCCTACTATCGGCGAATGCAAGCCAACGAATGTCTAGGATTCAATACGCAAGCACTCAAGGATTGTACAACTGTTCTGATGATTGATTCGAAGAACGCCGACGCCAATGCTAGTTTGAGAAGAATAAATCAAAGGCTCAAAAGAACTGGTAAGTAGTTAGAAAATCTCATTACTTTGTCAGCGTGAGTACAAAGTGTATGCTTAAGGTGCTGTCCCAAAGGGCTATCCAATGACTGACTCGAATCCGCCAAGTGAAGGGCCAAATTTTAGTCCATTGCGGAGCAATTTAGTGGATATTTTACCGGCCAACAAACCGTCCTATTCAAGATCAAAGGTAGACACGGTCAAATTCTATTATGATTTCATTTTACATGTCCGTTCAATGTAGAAAGCACTTAAAAAAGTCCCAATAATCGATGTTATCGGTTCAAAGGATGGCAAGAATTTCAAAAACTCCAATATACAAATCTCCGACGAAGTTATCGACAAGTTATTCAACGGGGATTGCGGCTCTTATGAGGAAGTGAAAAAATCACCTACCACCGAAAAGGCTGTAGCCAAGGATGTGGAGAAAGAGAGTAAAACGGTTTTGCCAGAAAAGACAGGCTCGAAACCTGCCAAAGTATCAAAGCTTGAAGCCGAATTGGCATTAATTTCAAAAGATGTAAGAGTAGTTTCTTGCACCAGAGGCAAGCGTTAGTCTTTAACACATTTTACAATTTCAGAGACCTCTACCACCGTCACCAAAGTCAACCGCGCAATTCTACTGCAATTGGAAAGAATTATCTGCTGAGCAGAAGTACCAATATTTCAAGGTAGGTGCGCTTCTTCGATTTGCCTGCAACACGTGTTCATCACTTGTTCTCATTCTAGTCCATTGAAACATCGCAACTGAATAAAATCCTCGGAGCTGGATTTGACTCTGAAACCCTTAGCGATTTGTTAACAATATTTAAAGAGCGTTCCGTGCCGAACAAGGATGACGACTTATGCGAAACACTTTTAGAGATTTCCAAACACGACAGGCTGCCAATTTTATCACTTTTGCTCTCAACGGATGATAAAGATGGTAAGGCCAACAGACACTCTTTTTTTCTATCTCTAAATTTATGCACTTTTAAATATTTTCAGCTTTGTCTGTCGCCCTTAAATATATCAACGAAAATAATGGCAATGCGGAGCATATTATCGTAATTAAAAAGGCGTTTAGTTTAGAATAAATTGTGGGTTATGTACATTAATTTAAATATATATATATATAATATGTACAAAAAAGTTCTTCTTCTTCTGCTTTTCAATGTGGGAATACAATAATTCGGTGAGTGAGACATCGCCCTTTGTGAAAAGTGACACATGCACCCCTATCGTGGAATCCGTCGGAATTGAGTTTCACTTCACCTATTCGATTCCCTTTCACTTTCTACTGCTATCGTGGAATCCGCCGGAAACGTTTCCTTATCGACACGTTTTTGGGAAAGGTAGTTTCACTGTCAAACGGCTGTCTTTCATTTGTTAACACAAATCTGAGTAGCTGCATTCACCGGAGGCATATAAAAAGTGTTTGATATAATAATTGATACGATAGCTCCATTTTTGGAAACATAAGAGGAAGAACGAAATGAGCGGTGGTCTCTGGGGGAACTGTTCACTTTGCGGATTCGACGATACCAACATTTTTTTTTCCGTGAATAATTCCCCCCGGCGGATTCCACGATAGGGTTGATGGGCAAAGCAATGGGAGCCTACACACGTAGGAAGAAGGAAATGATGTTATGGATCTGTGTTCATTCTTACCTCGTAATTACCTCCAAAGATGTAATTTGGAACACGGTTGTCCAACGATATTGCTGCGTCTCTTCTCCACTTCGGACATTGGAAAGAATGGAGCGGAGTAGGTGAAAGGTGGCGAATTAAGGAGGTACTTAGGCGAGTAGACGTAGAGTAGCCAAAGCAGTAAGGGTAGACGATTTTTAGCAGCGTCAAAATTATCTCGACGTGGAAGATTGCCATGGTTTTTTTTTTTTGTTGCACGGCCCAAGGGTCAAGTCCAACCTCCACCGACGAGTTAAAAAAGTGGACCTGCATGACAGCAATGACCCGAAGGCAAGAACGGGGTTAGCAACAGTATCAGCTTAGTGCGTAAAGAGATTTGACTTCAAACTGAAGACAGGATACCGACTGAACGATTCTCCATTCACCTACAGTGATTAACACATCCCGGAATGACAGCAACCTGCTGGACCATCACAACTTTGACGTCTTGTCCTCTTGCTGAATCAGCTTTTGGCGTGGTAGAGTCGCTTCGACCAACCACGGTCGATTTAGTTTAAAAGAAATATGTGAAGAATATTCATGTGTGTTTATGCTGCTCCAATTTATCGTACCTTGCAAAGGACTGCGCATTTTTCAGTTGTATGCGCTTCCCCAGTCTGTGTTGTGTCCAACAATAACACTCCTATACCCGTTGTTTTAAAAAATAGAAACACTTTCTAAACCGACAGTTTGAATTAACATACGAACAGCATTACAAACATTTTTAATTTCCTACAAACAAAACAAATCATATAATCTAATTACTTAAATAAACTGAAATTATTTTGATGTCATCATAAGGTTTATCGGTTTTGGGATTTGTCTTCGAATTGCAGATATTTTGAACAACCTCCATTCCTCGAAATACTCTTCCAAATACCGTGTGTTTATTATCCAACCAGGGCTGAAATTTATTTACATTCATGGTAAGAAATACAAAAATTTATTAAACTGCAACTTACCGTCGGCAGAACCGTTATGAAGAACTGACTGCCATTAGAATTTGGCCCAGCATTTGCCATGCTCACTGTGTATGGTCTGTCATGTTTTAAACTCGACACGAATTCGTCCTTAAAGTCATGACCCCATATCGACTGACCACCAGTTCCCGTACCTGTAGGATCTCCCGTCTGAACCATAAAGCCTTTGATGACTCGATGGAAAATGTGTCCGTTGTAGTAGCTAAAACAAGAAGTCTAGAATCTGGTACTCAATGGACTTTTAAAAGGCTTACCCATTTTTGCTGTGAACGCAGAAATTTTCAACAGATTTTGGGCATTCCTTGTGGAAAAGTTTAATATGAATATCACCCAGTGTCGTGTGGAGAATGACATTCTCGTAGACTCGTTGAGTGCCTATTGGGGTGGTAATAAAAATAAACGTTAAACCTAGATCAATGATAGGTGATGACGATGAACCTTCTGGTGTCATCGCCTATAAAGAAACTAGCAATGCATGCAATATTGCATTCGTTAATATAAGCCCAATAACCTTCTTCTGATAAGCGTGAAATTTACAAAGTGAAGGGTTAGTGTAGGAAACAAAAGGATCAAACAAATTATGGGACTACCTTGTCCCTCGGGTACTGCAATGATATCCTCCTTGGACGGTTTCTCATTGAATATGTCACGGTCTACGTCTTGAAGATCTGATGGAAGTCGTCTACTGTATAGATAGAACCGAGGCTTCCTAAAAAGCAAGTAAAGTTAGTCATGAAAATCATATAAACTGTTTACTCACTTGTATGCTGTACAAAATAGGGTGGGATCATTGGCTAACGACTGAAGTGTTGGATTGTCGCTGGCTTCCTGCTCTATCGTGATGGCTGCCTTGGTTTTTCTAGCTTTTCCCTAATAGAGAATATATATTTAAAATGTAAGTTTCTCGGCAAATTAAATGCTCAAACTCACCTGGAAAAGTGCAATATTTAGTGGCCTAATGTTGTCTGTTTTTCCCATAATCGTAATACAGCGATTAGTTTCAATGTTTACCAATTTGATGCCCAGCATTGTTGGGTACATAATAAAATGACCGCTATAGTCAAATATGATGTTACTATTTGTAAAGTGCTCCGATTTTTCCAAGTCACGTTCTGCAGCCATTCTAGAATAGAAAACAAAAGTCGAATTAAAAAGCGTTTGTTTCTACTTGGACACCGTGAGACGTACCTTCGTCCAAACTCCATATTTGGAAGAGCATTCGAAGTTTTTTGAATTTCCTGGAAACGTGCAAGAGCTTCGTCGAAAACTCGGATGAGCTTTCCGGTATTGAATTGAAACACTCTGACCTGATATTGGTAAAGGGACAGTTTAACAAGTGAAGGAGAAACAGTTCAATATTTATGCTTACTTTTCTGTCAGTCGAGATAGCAGCGAATCGACGTCCATCTTTCGACGCGGCCAAACCAGTGACTAATGTCTTATTTTTGGCAAACTCGTAAAGTCCTGCGATGGAGATTAAAAGATGGTGTAAAAAAGGTTCGAAACCAATACTTAATGCGTACTCTGGTATTTATATGTACATAATAACAAATCAACGAAAGAAGCGCGACATTATACGAGTTGTAACTATTTACAGACATACTAAAAAATAAAGATTGCCTGAGTCGCATAGTAATTGAAAAATCCTATTCGGGCTGATACAGTTAGATAGGTGCCCTAGGTGTTATGGCTCACTTGAACCAGCAGTTTAGGCCCATTTTGTCCAAACAACACAATGCTACTTCTCTAATTACCTGTGTCCAATTTGGAATCAAACGACACCATTTTCGAGGGAAACTTGTAGTCATACTTTGAGTTCATCCAATACTCTAGAATGCCGTTTTTGTCAATTGAAATAACAGTTTCATACGCAGTGTTATAGCAAATCGCATTAACCGGCGCCGAGTGCATCTTATCCAACACATGTAACGCCTCTCCGTTTCCGTGACCATCATAAATATAGATTCTGTTCGAGTCCTTGTCCGAGCTGCAATGCCAAATGAGTATTTTATCGCTAATTTATGTAAAATAACTTACACTGCCAGACTACTGATTGCATCGCCTGGTGAATGTATCCATTCGGTACACAATGGTGTAAAGTCCAATTTAATGATGCTAATCATATCAAAGTTTATAACATCAAACACTTTAACACACTTATCAGAGGATGCCGAAGACAACAGTGTACCATTGCTGTTGGTTGATAAAGAAATGATGGGAACTGCAAAGAAAATTATTCTCATAAAAGAGTCGAACATTTTTTCATATACCATATGAGATGCTTACGCAAATGACTACGAAAATGTTTAACAAATTCGATTCCTTCTTCCATTTTCTTCCAGAATTTAATATGACCATCTAAGCTTCCAGTTATAATGAAATCGGTCTTTGTGGAAACAAGATGTGTAATAACATCGCGATGCATGTAACTTTTCTCGTAACTCTCGGCATTGGGAAGGTTTTCCAAATAGATTTTCTCATATGGAAGAACTACAATAATATATTTTAACGCTAGAGTTTCTTTACAATCAAAACGTTTACCTTTTTTCTTTTTTGGTTTTGCCGATTCAGATGGCATAGGACCAATCCATTCGTCCTCACTGCTAGTTTTATCGTCGTCAGCATGTCGCTTGAGATTAGGCGTTTCAGAGGGTGGATTTTCTTTTTCCTGATTTACTATTGGGGTATCTTCAGACATTTTCATGTTATTTTTTGTTTATAAATTTTTAATTTGTAGTTTTCTACCAATGTGTCAGTGAGATCAAGACAAATCGACGTCAATTTCTGACAGAACTCATGTATGTGGATCGTAAAATATGTACAGTACGGTTCAAAAATAATAATTGCAATGTGACTGCCTGCGTTCCCCATTGAAAAGTTTCACCTAAATTCTTTCGGAAAATACAGATTAGTTACAACTGTCAAATAATTAGAAGCAGAAAAACCAAGTACCTAGTATAGGTAACAGCTAAAAAACTTGTAGGAAAAAAGCGTGTTTTATAAGGCTACATTTTATTTCAAAAATTGTTGAAGAGTCTTCACCAGTGAAACTGATAGTGTTTTTGACGGCTTAATCGATATACAAAAAACATAACGCGCGGTAGAAGCTATACTACTTCTTTGGCGTTATATGGTGGCTTTACATTACCACGCAGTCCTATCACGCAAAATTAAAGAGATGCTAAATACTAAATAGTCTATAGACAGTAAGGGACAGCAACACCTAACATGCAAAAATACGTGACACGTATTTTGGTCGGCCATCTTGTTTACGTGATATGTATTATGGGAAAGATGTGCATGTTGATATTTTTATAGCGATGGCCTATGGAATTTATCGTTCCTATAAAACAAAATGAACACTGCTATCATATGTTTATACGATGCCATAATATCAAATGTTTGAGATTCCTCTGGTTCACATCATCGCGCTCGCGATCGCTCTCAAAAATGGAAAACAATTTTGATGGTAATTTAACATTTTGTTTATTAACTAGTGGAAAATGTATTGCAAATAAAATTTTCAGATGAAAATTGGTGTCCAAATGCCGAATACCTTGACGAGGAGGATTTTCAATGCTCATTTGAGAGCTTAGATGCCGGTAAGTACCAGTCGTAACTTTGTTATTTTGAATTCCTTTCGCGCACGGAGAAGTATAGAACGCATGCTGTACATATTGCACTCGCTTTGAATGAGCTGTTTCTGCTGGGTGTGCCGCGAAATGTTCAGGAACCTTTATGTGAGTAAAGTAAGGGTAAGTTAATTTTCCTAAAATCAAAACAACAACAGCTGAATGTCCTTTCTCTTTATAGTGGATTGTTTCAATAATTCGATTCTCGAACTGCAGCTGGCATGGTAGCCGAAGACTTGGTCAAGAAGGGAATGTTTGAGGATGCCATTAAGATGTTCGATATCGCTGGGGTAACTTCTATCACGAAAAGAAATATCACCTCGCACTGGAAGTTTTGGCCAATACAAATCGTGTGCCAATGTCCATGAATGATTTGGAGGATCCTATAAATAACTTTAAGCGCATTGGAGGCGAGATCTGTAAGGTTTATCCCGACATTCTTTTGGCAACAATGGACATTTTGTACATTCAGTACAAGAGTGTTCGTGGCAAGGAAGGTAGCGGCTTTATAGACATCAGTAAAGATAGGGTAAGTTCCTTAAAAATTATGCAGCTAGATTGCTAGATTACTATGCTTTTTCTTCTAGCAACTGGCACATTTGGGAGAAAAGGCTGAAGCACTGACACAAACATAGCAGTCACAGTTCCATACCGTATGCCAGGCGATACAAATAATCTTCTTGTGCAAACGGAAATTTTAATGCATTAATAATTGGTTTTTTGTACTTTATTTTCTATTTAATAAATTAATTATGTGAAGCTTAAATATTTGCTAAAAGATAATAAATATATCAATATCGTTGCCTTTATTAAATTAATTTTTCACTTTTAATTTAATATGTACCACAACAAAACCGATGAAAAAAAATTGATTGTTTACATCTGAGCTGTCAAATCTCCATAAAAAAGTTATAGCAGCCTAGATTCAACTGTTAGGCTTGTGGTCTCACTCCTACACATCATTAGCCTTGACTGTGGAAAAAACGGATCTCTCTCTCTAAAGTCATGCAAAATTGCGTGGCGTGATAATGTAAAGCCAGCAATATACAACGTGTTAAGGATTCTACCTTGCTTTACTTCACTGAGATAGATGTGCGATAAAACAGGCCCAATGCTCTAAATATATATGAAATATTGTCCAAAAAAGAAGGAACATGACAGGTCTAAGCAAAGCTTCCGACCACGACGGATTTTTATAGCGCCGTCGCTGATAATGTAAAATGGAAAAAAGAAGAAAATTTAAGAAATTTAGTTTTTTTTTTAATCCTATATTATGGAATAACGTGCGAAATATTATAAAAGCCGATTAAAAACAGGTTTAGTGTGGGAAATAGTTGTCTTAATGAAATAGGGTATAGTCGCGTGATGGTGTTTACAAAGCGCTTATGAGCGACCTGTAATAGGACACGCCTTTTGGTAGCGCTACCAACAAGCGATGCGACCGACCAAAGTTCATCGTTCGGTCGTGCGATGCCAGTCCAATTAGGACGTAGCCAACCCGACCCAGTTGCAACAAAAAATTACAACAGTGTAAAATTTTCATTTGTGTTTTTGACAGCTCGCCAATGTCGTTTATTGCCTCAGTGTTACTGCATATTAGAGATTTTAAATCCTATTTATTAATATGTAAATATTATGAAAATATTTTTTATTTTTATTTATTAAAATATAAAGAAAATATATTCAAGCAAATAATATGCACTAAAATAATTGATTAGAAATCCTCAGAGAGGCAAACATCTCGGAACACATCCACAAATCATTCAAGAATGCAAGTGCCACTTTCGCAAAAAATGGCTGTTTGTGGAACTCAAGTTTCAGTGTCAAAAATTGAAAGATAAGTGATGGCCGATCAAAACATTGTAATTTGCGCTCCAGACGATTGTAAAATAAAAATTATCAAATGGAGGGTGCGAGAAGGCTTTCCAGTTAATAATTCCCAAGTTATATTGATCTATGAGGTTTGCGATGGCGACGATAAAGAGGTAAAGAAACTTAAAGCGACCAAAGTCGGTGTTGTCAAAAAGCGTCTATACGAAGATGGCGCTGTTGTCGAGAAAGGGTACGTTTACAAACAAGCAATATTTTGCAAAAATTATTTTTGCCGATTAGAAAATAATTTGCATAATATTAAAAGCTTTCTAACAAGAATTACATATTTTTATTTTTGTTAATCAATCAATCGATAGGTCCGCTTTGTTGTCGCTGTCGTCATGTGTGCATACGACCGTTATCAAAGATATGTGTGCTGATTGTGGTGCAGATTTGCGCCAAAATGAAAATGTATGTATGAATACAAAATAGGACCGGTCAATCGCTTGCGAAACAGTTTGTATAATTCAAATTTCTTTCTGATTTAGGGTAACACCTCGGAAGCATCCGTACCGATGGTTCATTCGGTTCCCGATTTGAAAGTAACACAAAAACTCGCCCAGATACTAGGCCAAGCTGATACAAAAAGATTGCTGCAAGATAGAAAACTGGTATTGCTGGTGGACTTGGATCAAACTGTTATACATACAACAAATGATAACGTCCCTAATAATATTAAGGGCATTTATCATTTTCAACTCTACGGACCCCATTCACCGTGGTATCATACAAGACTTCGTCCTGGAACGGGATCATTTTTAGAACGAATGTCTGGATCATATGAGTTGCATATTTGTACGTTTGGAGCACGAAACTATGCTCATATGATTGCACAGCTACTGGATCCCGATGGCAAGTTCTTCTCGCATAGAATACTCTCACGTGATGAGTGCTTCAATGCAACAAGCAAAACAGATAATCTGAAGTAAGTGGCCGTGTATTGTTGTTCGTCGCTGACCATTGAAAATCAATTTTTTTGTTTCAGGGCTTTATTTCCTTGTGGAGATTCTATGGTGTGTATTATTGACGATAGAGAGGATGTATGGAATATGGCTTCAAATCTCATTCAAGTAAAGCCGTATCATTTTTTCCAACATACGGGTGATATTAACGCACCTCCAGGGCTTTCGAAACATGAATTGGACGGAGAAGGCGTTGATTTTAAAGGTAAGTTTAGAAGGGAACGAATTCCTGTTGTACTATCGCTTCTACCAAACGTGGCAATTGTTTTTAAAATTGTCTCCACTGTTTTTGTACACAGTTGACTCTAAATGTATTCATCCATTCTCCTCTGGAGTGGATGGGTCAAAGAAAATTATTATGCGTCGAAAATTATGTTAGTAGTGTGAAGACGTATAGGTCTATCCAGACTTCATGTCTCAAGCACTTAAGAACTGTTATATCTGATGGGGTTTGGGAACCAGTTAGCCGCCGCTCCAGTTGCAGTCTCCAAAGGTCGCAGCTTTGAATTTGCCCACGTCCCGTCGTTTTAAAGATGAGATATATTTTTCTCAAGTTCATTCATTCTAGACATCCAACAATTGTCTGTTGTACTTTGACTTGTTTTTTAACCATTTATAAACCATAACTGCTAATAAAAGTTATTTAAATATAAATTGTTTTATCTAGATTTGAAAAACTTGACAACAGACGATGAGAGTTCTGACAAGAAAACAGACGATGAAGCAAAACCAAAAGACGCGTCTGAAATAGAAACTGAGGAAACCGCAGCTCCTACTGAAACTAGTACAAAGACCACAATAGCTGACGAAATAGAAACAACCGCAATAACATGTGTATCTGAAAAAGACGAGGAACCAGAAGCTGAATCAAAAGATGACACCGACAGTGCTAGTAAAGATGAAAAAGATGAAATCGACGATACAAGTAATAGTTCCGACGAGAACACAAAGTCGCCTGAGGATTTGCCGAAAATCAAAGTGGCCACCGATAACGCAAATAAACAAATTGAAATCGAAGATCCCGACGACTATTTGCTTTACCTCGAAGTTATATTAAAAAACATTCACAGGCGGTTCTATGAAATTTATGATGAGACAAAGGAAATCCCCGATTTAAAAATCATTGTTCCGAAAATACGTTCTGAAGTCCTACGTAGCAAAAGCTTGGTATTCTCTGGATTGGTTCCGACTAACATGAAGCTAGAACAGAGTCGAGCCTACTTTATAGCGAAAAGTTTGGGTGCCAACGTCAGTCAGAACATCAACGAAGCGACAACACACTTGGTGGCCGTCACATCGGGAACATTTAAGGTAAACGCAGCGAAAAAGAATCAAACAATTAAAGTTGTCAACGCTAACTGGCTGTGGTCCTGTGCCGAACGATGGGAGATTGTCGACGAGAGACTTTTCCCCCTGGACAAGAAAACTAAGAACAAACAGCGACAACCACCAGCGCACTGTCACAGTCCTGAGCACGTAGTAAATTACAGTGAAAAATCTGAGATTTCCTCAACGTCGAACATGCAAGAAGAGGAGCCCGAAAAATTTATTGACACTATCAATCCACTGCTAAGCTTTTCCAATGCCGATCTGGCCGACATGAACAAGGAGTTCGATCAGTTCTTCGAATCGGATTCTTCCAGCGACGATGAACATGTAAATATAGGTAGGTAGTCAAACTTTGCCTCAAATAAGTACTGTTCTACCATAATTTTGATTATTTAGAGAATCCTCCTGTTGATAAGACACTGCGCAAGCGAAAACGACAAGAAAAGGAAGAGGAACGACAGCGTGAATTCTTCTCCAGAGAAAAACAGAGCCTTATCACGAACGCAGCGAATTCCGAAAAAGAAGAACGAACTTCAGCAGATGATGACGATGAAATGCCCAGCACAAAGTTTCGGAGAGGTAAGTGCTAAGGATGTTATTCTATAAACAAACATTTACTGAACTTCCATTAGGTGGACATTTGCCGTCTGACTTGGAACTGGGCTCTGATTCGAATGACGGCTCTGAGAAACAGGATACCGAGGATGACGGTGACTGGAACATGATGGGGGCGGCTCTCGAGAGAGAGTTTCTCGGACTAGAGGATTAAATAAGTTTACACAAAAAATAGTTTTAAAGATGTTTTTTAAATGTTTATTAATTTAATAATGTTCTTTCACTGTTTTCTGTTAAATAGGAATAAATATCGACGACCGTTGTAAATCGTATCTTAAAGCTTTTCTCAATAAACTACTTGTATACTCCTATGGAGTAAATTTGTGCACTCTACGTAGAACTGCTATTTCTGTTTCGTATTAAAAATATTTTCTCTAGATCTCTTGACCGAATAGTTTTTGTTTTTTTAATTGGTTGTTGGTACTTTTCTTTCTAAAACCTATTATATAAAGTTATTGAAAATACCGTCGTGTCTACACGCTCTGCTCTGGGGCCTGTGCATTTCGCTTCCCTATCGATAACCACACAAACTGACACACTGGGTCAAATTTTCAAATTATGAAATGAAAATATAAACGAAAAACTTGCTAAGTAAATCTACCAATTTTTTTAACATTCAACCTTCTTAAGCTAAGAACTTGGCATACATTTATATCTCATTACTTTTCGTGGCTGACTAGTTACACGCTTATTATTATTATTATTATTACAAGTTTATTGGTATGTAAATAAATTACATAAAATAATTCGCTTTTTAATATGTCAACAGGCACTGACTAACATTTTATTAACATTACATTCAGCAGGTAGGTATGTATAATAGATTAATTTCTTTTCATATTTTAAGTGGGCGTCTTGCCCAACGCTCTTCTGATATGAACCTTCGGGTAAAAATCTAAGCGTTTGCAGCAAGTTTCAAAATTGGAGGCAGAGTACTGCTGTTCTGTGGTTTGAAATCGGCTTTTGTATCTTCAAATATGTAAGAAAATGCTTCCTTAGATAGCCGAAATAATTTAAGAAACCTAATGAAATAATAACAGGATACTGATAAAAGGGTTGAAATTGTTATGAAATGTATATGCTTACTCTTTGTGAGAAGCGTCGAGCGGAGAGGAACCACTTCTCAGCAATCTTCTTTGTATTTTCAGTTGGTTTTTTAGGTCTTGCTCTCTTCCGAGAAACAACTTTCGAATTTTTTGAAACAGCTGACTGAGACTGGAAATTTGAATTGAAAAAAACTTGGAACTTGTTGACATTTAAATGGAAAAACTAGAAGGATAAATTTCGATCATGTTCGCTTTTTGGAATAGCACAAAGCGAAACTTGGTCGAAATGCAGTTATCGCTTTCAAAGCTATCCGCCGGGCTTCCTGGAATAGGCCTACTGGTCCCTTAAATTTATATTTTTGATATTTCTCCTTTCTGTACACTGCAAGCGTTACCGCTCTACCAAATTTCAACATTCTACGGCAATCAGAAGTAGCTCAAATAAATAATAACCGTGGGTGTATACCACACCTCCTGAATGGAAAATCTGTTTTCGACTTTTCCTAGTGTATGCACCACATGACCTAGCATTCTGCCAAATTTCACGATTCTAAGATGTGTTTCATAGTTTTGATGATCATCATCTAAGTGAGTGAGTCAGTTACGGTTTTTGTGATCTAGGCAAGTTTCGTATGTTAAGTCAAGATTTTCTGCCTAATTCTATGATAAACTGTCACCTAAATATTTAGATGCCTAAGCACATTGAACTGGGCCAGTCTGCTAGTAGCCTAGCCAGCAATAAAAGTGGATGGGTTTTTTCAGAGCTAGTATATTTTCCTCAGTAAAAAATCCGTGTTTTTCCTTTTCTTTGTTTGGCTAACGTGATTTGTGATAAGTGATAGTAACATGATGGGGACAAACAGAACTATACCTTCCATTAATAGAAAGACTAATGTGAAACTGAGATCTTTGTGACTGAGATCCTGTGAAGTAATATACAGAATGCAGTGAGTACAAACCATAGAGAACTAGACCGTCGACTTCCGTAAACCTACCCTATTTTCCCCGTAAAAAAATTACCCTGTCTGTGAATACGTGTAAATGTCAAAATTAATGGCGGCAATGATTTTCCATGCTAAACCATGGGCCTAGGATTTTTCAAATATGCGTGCGTTAATGGCGCTCCTTTGATTTTGAAAGTAGGAAAGAGGTTTCAACCTCTGCGCGCCATTGCTTTTTTTTTACATAGAACACAGTGCCATCTATTGTAGAAACATTGCAACTGCGCAAAAATAACGACTTATTCAAATTATTTCGAACGTTCTATAACAGATGGCAGTATGGCACACTCAGTACACAAACCTCGACACAAAACAAATCGCACGAATTGCTCGATGACATTTGAGTGTTTTCGTTTCTCTCCGCCGTGAACCAAAAGGGCTAGTGCTTATGTTTGCTTCAACGAAAATTTAGCTGCTAACAAATGTTCGGTTTCACAGTGTTAACCCAAAGTGGAGTTTAACTCGCGGTCGCGGTTTAAGTTAAACGCCTGCATTCTGTCGCTTTAACAGTTGAGGTTTATTTTGATATCTGTCATTTCATAAAGTGTCAGACAAGTGCAAGTCATTATGCCTACATGCATTTTTTGAGGTCAAATCCCATTCAAAATTGAAAATAAAACCAAATGGTAAGAAATATGAAAGGGATAGCTTCGCGAAATACCCTATTGTCCGTATTGTAATACACAACCTTGATAGAAAAGTTGTCTGTCATAACACAACAAAGATGGTAGTAGTTGTCTATAAGTTGTTAGTTAGTTTGAGTTGTGTGAAAGTTGAGTTGAATCGAAGACAACTCAACTCAACTAAGTTGAATTGTTTTACATAATGGGGCCATATATTTCTCGATCGATGATCAAGGCAAAACTATCAACCACATAGGCCACCATCGTCGTCGTCGCTGCCTGCTATATGTCAAGATTCAAAGAAGGATAATGGGTACATTTACCCATTCTCGATAAAAGGAAAAATAAATAATACCAGACAATGACCCTAATTAGGGGCTCATAAAATCCTTTCAATATAAATTGGCATTACTACGTACGTATGCTATTTTCTCGCGTATTTTGAGGGAGAAATTAACATTTTGAAAGGCATTAGAAAAAAGATTACAACTTTGAAAAAAATATTTAACAGGACAAATAAATGATGGTACAAACTTTGTTACTGAAACGACAGATTAACTTATGCAAAATTTATAAATTTTAAATTGTACTTGTATCTAAAAAATATTAAAAATGGAACGGATAACGTGACAAATCCTTATGCCTTCACCCTGTTCACCCTTCACTGCAATCTGAGCATTTTTGGACGCACCCCTCGGTTAACCCACCCTCAAAAGCATATCTGTGCTCTCTATAATCTTTCTGAACACGTGTTTCGAAATATCGACTGTCAGATTTCAGAAATTTGTATTGAACAAAATTTGATTTTTGTCAGTATTTTATTTTTTTATAAGAAAAACATGGACAACGAATTGGAAATGGATATTGTTGAACCAGACGATGGTGATGAAGACATGGATGGCGAAGCAAGTGATGGCGAAGAATCATCGAAGAAACCAAAAGAGGTTTATCTACCGGGCAAATCGCTGGAAGAAGGCGAAGAGTTAGTTTGTGATGAATCAGCCTACGTTATGCTACATCAGGCATCTACAGGTGCACCATGTTTAAGTTTCGACATTATTCCCGATGAGCTGGGCGAATCTCGAGATAAATTTCCCCTAACCGCATACATGGTGGCCGGCACTCAAGCATCTCGTACTCATGTAAATAACCTCATCGTTATGAAGATGAGCAATCTTCACAAAACGCAAGAGCAAGACGACGATGACGATGAAAAGGAGGACGAAGAACTAGATGATTCCGAGGATGAAGATGTTGACAATGAAGCAGCAAAGAAACCCCAAATGACTTGTGCTCTAATTAAACACCAAGGTTGTGTTAATCGTGTGCGAGCTAGTAAACTCGGAAACTCTGTGTTTGCTGCCTCATGGAGTGAACTGGGTCGTGTCAACATTTGGAATTTAACCAGAGAACTGCAAGCTGTGGAAGATCCTCAGATCTTAAAACAATACGAGCAGGACCATGAAACTGTCAAGCCGGCATTTACGTTCAGTGGTCATCAACAGGAAGGATTTGCCGTCGATTGGAGTCCAATAGCTCAAGGCGTCTTGGCAACAGGGGATTGCAGGTAAAGTCGTTAGTTGTACCATTTCAAACAGTTTTATTTAACTTGTTTATTACATTTACAGGAGAGATATCCACATTTGGTCGCCGTTGGAAGGTGGTTCTTGGAAAGTTGATCAACGACCTCTGGTGGGTCACGTCAATTCGGTTGAAGACCTGCAGTGGAGTCCAAATGAAAAAAGTGTGCTTGCATCGTGTTCTGTTGACAAGAGTATTCGAATCTGGGACTGCAGAGCGGCACCACAGAAAGCCTGTATGCTAACATGTGAAGACGCACATGAAAGCGACATCAATGTAATATCGTGGAATCGCACAGAACCCTTCATTGCCAGTGGCGGAGATGACGGATTTCTTCACATATGGGATTTGAGACAATTCCAAACCAAGAAACCAATTGCAACATTCAAACACCACACCGATCATATCACCACTATTGAATGGAATCCTAAAGACGCTACAGTTCTCGCTTCGGGGGGAGACGACGACCAAATTGCACTCTGGGATTTGTCAGTTGAGAAAGATCAAGACCAAGAAACCGAACAGTCGAATAACGATGAAGAAATCAACAAACTTCCACCTCAATTGTTGTTCATTCATCAAGGGCAGAAGGAGATTAAGGAGCTGCATTGGCACCCTCAACTACCTGGAGTCATCTTATCGACTGCGCATAGTGGATTCAATATATTTAGGACGATAAGTGTTTAAAATTTATTAAGTTTTTTTTTTTTTAAATACAACGAGAAATAAGAGTAAACTTTTAAATCTCTTTGTTGGTGTCTTCCTCCTCCTCGTCAACATCTGCCTGTTCGCTGCTCTTTTCACTCTCGTTATCATCCTCGTCTGCCTCCAGCAGCATATCGGTATTAACCAAATGACGCATGGTAGGTCTGCCATGAGGACAATTCTAACAAGGAGCAAATTTCAAATGAAAATTCAAGCCCTTATCATTTGTTAACCTTACCCAGGGCTGGTCGATTTCGCCCATATGATTAATTAACGTACGCATAGTTGATCCATTTAAGGCCGTTCCTATCATCACCGACTTTCTGCACGCCCTGGACGCGAACATGGACCTAATTCGAGATGGTCGGCAAAGGGAACCCTTTGGCGCATCCTTCAGCATGAAAATCAACTCATCGATGTCATCCTTACCGAATTCCCAGTTTTTACTAAAAGGCTTGCCAAGCAGTTTCACCCTCTTGGTTGGAGGCGCTAAATTCCAAAAATTAAATACAACCCAGTTTGAATTATAAAGAACTTACCATTCTCGTCTATTTGGAACTTGAAACCATTTTTTTCAAACACATTCAGATTATCCATGAGGACCATCTCACTATCGGCTGTCATTTCTAATCGCTGGGGGACAGCAAGTGGCTGATATTGCAGCACTATCGTATTCTGGAGCTGCTCAAAGTTGTATTTCTCGTCTGTCGCATGCTGATCGACAATTAGCAAATCCGAGCCGAGACGTACGATAATGAAGCCCAGATTGAATTGACCTATGATTTCCATTTTAGCGAACATATCCTTCGAGATTTCAAGGGCCAGCTCCTCTTCGGCAGATTTATTCTGACTAGGATCTATTCGGCTCTTGAATTTCAAACGATCCAGCCGTTTTTGCATGCATTTTACATCTAATTCTTCTTCGAGGCGTGCAGCTGTTCGAATTTCATCGATGGAGGTTCTTATTTCGTAAGAGGAAGCAGCCACAGTTTGGCATTCATCGTCGCTCGAGTCCAGGATAATTTTCTTTATCGGAATGGCCTCTTTAGTGTGGGGTATTTCTTGAACTTTGCCTTCGAACTCTTCTTCTTCTTCACAGAAACTTTCTTCATCGCTGCCATCAAGGGCTATGTTCGGTTTTGGAATGTCTTCTATTGGGAGTGCTGCTTGTTTATAAGCTCTCAGACTGTCTTCTTTGTTATCCTCTATGTACATCGATTCAGATGATGGTTTGAATTCGAACAGAGTTACTTTTGGCGCTGTTAATGCTTTGCAATCAATTTGCTCAACAATTTCCTCTTGCTCAGTGATGCTCTTGTTGCTTTGCAATAGCTTATCGAATTCTGAAATGAAATTAAGGTAATTTTAGTAAAGCATTAGTCAGGAAAAAAAAAATGTGCTTGTTATTCCTCTTCATCACTGGATACTTGCAACTGATTTCACAATGCCAGTGCTTTGTTGTTGACAGTCCCCCCCTTCCATCTCAAATTTGACTTACCTTTTGATTCCGCATGCAGTTTATTCGCGTCTAAAACGCTAACATCACATTCCTTATCAGAATCCGACTCCGACTTGCAACTTATCGCAGAGCAATTGTTCTGCTGTTGCTGAACAGAATACTTGTCTACTATTGACAGGTAATTTTGAATTTTTTTCATTTTTGCGGTTCGCACTGATATCTCATCAACAGGTCTTCGTTTCGTTCCCTTGTGATTATTTTTCAAAGGTCCTATAGTATCACCAGTTGCCTTCCATTGTGATAGAACCTCCAGAAACTTTGGCGCATTGGCTGGAACTTTAACGTCATCATCGCTATCGGCGTCTTTGGGACTGCCATTCGACTGGAGCCGGAACATGCTATCCAGCGTCGTATTCTGCACTCTGAATGTGGACGGTATATTTCCAAATGTATTGAGTAGAGATTTCTTCACAGCCAGTAGGAGGATTTTTTCATTGTTGATCAGCAACTGTCGCTTGTCTGGCGTCAAATTCACATCGACTTGTGACCTGTCCGTTGAAACATTGAGAAAGACAAACGGATTCTGATGAAGATTATAGCGATGATAGATTTGGTTGACCACTTTAGCGACCTAAAAGTAAAACTCAGTTATTTTTTTGCAACCATATGTCATTTGTAAAAGGAACCATACATTCTTGGGCTCACATGGCCTCGAATTAACAAAAAAGTACTGCCTATCCTTAGTGCCTCGTCCCTTGCCGTGCTCACAACTTGATATCCAACCTTCTAGATGAAACTGACCGGAATTTATTTGCTCAATGTCTTCATCGGTTATTTGAAAGCTTGAATCGGTTTCATTGAGATCAGCGAGACTTTCAGCTGTAAGTTGCTCTTCGAATGGTGACTTCAATTTTACTAAATCCGATACTTGTCTCGCTCCGAATACCGCTTGAATATTATCGAGGCAGTTTTGTGATCCATGAGTAGCTAAGATGACAGATTTTGAACCTTTGGCGTTAAAATTCGAGCAAATGATACGAACTCCTTTGGAAACAAGGCAATAGCCCTGCAATATTTGACACATTTTCGAAAACTCCTTCTTTATGTTTCGAGTGAATTCGCGCTTTCGCACGGGTAGTGTTGAAAACAAGTTGCTCAAGGTTACGGTGGTGCCGACTTGTCTGGCGGAAGGAGATTTCGTCTTTATTCTACCATCGTGGTCCAATTCGATTCGAGTTCCTGCAAAAGAAGAAAAGATGGGAGACGTATTTGCAAATGTAAAAGGAAGGATTTAGCAGGAGATTCGTGATAAGTTATGCTTCCTTTCTTAATTTAGTGTTCGCACTCCGTATAGTAAATTTTTGAATATATTTGTCATGATAATTTTAGGTTTTGAATACTCACCAACATTTGTCGAACTGTGTCTTGTTACAATAGTCATATCTGAAAGAGCGCACAAGGAGCTGAGAGCCTCACCACGAAAACCAAAGGTCTCGACACCTTGCAAGTCGACAAACTCACGTAACTTTGATGTGTGATACTTTGCAGCTGGAATTTTAAAACTGAAATATTGGCAACTATTAACTAATTCACTGTTCTTTCCATACTCATTGCTTCGATGTTGCATTCTTTCACACCGTGTCCATTGTCGGATACTTCAAGAGAATCAAGTCCTTGATTATGCAGTTTGATCTCAACAAGAGTTGCTCCAGCATCTATAGAGTTTTCCACGAGCTCCTTGACTGCCACAGCTAAACTTAGAACTACCTGTACATCCAATTTGATGAGGATTTGTGTTTCAGTAGAATAAGTTTGTTTACCTGTCCAGAGCAAATTTGATGAACAGTGTCCTTGACAATTGCTTTGATTGATTTGGATTCCTCATTTGTGGCTTCGGGTGTGTCATTTATGTCACAATTATTCATTTTTAAATTTTTTTTATGTGCAGTAACTATTTGGATTTATAAACAAAAACAAAACAATGAAACAAAATGATGTAAATCGTGCGACAAATCAAAATAGAAAATGACAGCTGTTTTGCCGGTAAAAATTTGAGATATCATTATATCGATTTGTACACCATCTATGGTTGGCCACCAATATGACAAAATGTTTAGTACTGGGACTAGTGACACCTAGCATTTGGATCTATTTTTATTACCCCATTAAACCAACTGGTTTGGAACTGGATTTTGCTATAATTATCAGTCAGTTCCTTTAGCTGCTTAGTGGTGAAAACGAAAAATGTTTAAAAATATTAATACCGCCTTTTATTTTCATTATTCAGACTTGTATTTATGATAAATGTTTAATAAAATTTGTTGTCATAATACCAATCTTACTTTGCAATGAAAGCACGACAGCAAACACTGTTCTTCTATATAGTGGGTTTGCACACTTTAAGCAAAATCAAGTGTGTCCATTTGTTTAAAGCAACTCAGGGAAAGGAAACTGCAAAGCATTATCGGGAATTACTTTATGCTGGATTAGCATCGGACGAAGAAAGTCACTTGTAGTTCATGAAGGCAATCATTCGAGTTACGTTAACGACATTGATAGATCGTCTATGTATCTTCAATACAATGCAAAAAATACAAAAATTGGAGGTTGGGACCTGTGGAAAAGCAAATCAGAGCGTCCAAAAGAGCTTCATACACTCGTTGTTGGATTGTAATAGGTCTAATTTGGGAATTATAGAGGGCGTTGGAAGTGGATTGAAGACGGAAATCAGGATGTGGATGGGACTTAAGGTAGGAAGCGGAAATAGAAAGGGATGGAGTGCTAAGTGCGAGGAGCGTGGCATGCTTGCGTAGCACGGCTCTACTCGCCGGATGGGGTGGTTCTTGTCCTACACACTTAACAGGACCTACGACAAAACATTAAACATGCCAAAAAAAAAATATGTTACCTTTTTAAAGCAGACGGACGTCCACCACACTGAGATGGCTGCTGATGGTGATGCAGCGAGGGCCAGTTCCCACCCTTCCTGGAAGTTTTCGGCCATTTTGTAAACTTCCCCAATATTGTAGTTGCTGTTATTAGACCATGCTCTCCGAAAGTATTTTAGCAGACCTTACCGCACCCCTGAAATCTTTTCTCAACAAGCCATCAAGCTCAGTCGAGCCAAATCAAAAAAAAACTGAGTTTCGACCCATATGGCGTGATGCATATTTCCAAATTTATTTAATTATAAATGGTCATATCATTACTATTAAATTTAATGCTAAAATTTTAAACTTAACAAAAACGTAAAGTAAATTTAATTCTAAATTTATAACAATATAACAAAAAAATAAAAAAATTAAATAAAGAAAATTCGGAAATTAAATCTCCCCTTCACCTTTATATATATACAATTTTTATTTTTTTTTTTTTATTTTTTTTTTTATTTTTCCCCTGATGTACCCTCCCCTGACTACACTAGTCGCGTTACCTGCCTAAGTAGAGCTCTTTTTAGGGGTCTATCTCTTCACCAAAGTTCGAAAAAGAAGCAAGACAACAACAAAAAAAGGGGAAACTTATAACAAGCCAAAAAAATATAAATAAGAAAAAAAAATAAGGAAACCAACAAAAAAAAATATAAATAAATTAACAAAAAAAAGAAAACAAAACCAAAGGAAATATCACGCCAAAAGCAAAAAAAATAATTAACAAAACAAAACAAAATTATAATTTAAATTTTTTTTTTTTTTTACGTTGACTTATGTGCTGATGATATTCTTTTTGACCCGACTGTAGTCATTCTTCTGTATGTGGGCGAGGGTACTTATGGCCTAGGTACACAATGTACCATACGTGTATGTCGCGTTTTAATAATTGTGTGTTTAATTATTATATTGCTGTGTATTTAAACTAATCTTTGTACAGCACACTATATACACGTTTACGTCCACGTATGTATGTCACAAAAAAAAAACATATACGATGCAACAACACTTGTGATGGATACCTCTTTCCTTTTTCCTTTGCTTTTTATTTAACAGCGCACATACAATCAACTAGGTGTATGAAAAGTATTTAGCTCGACTGTAGCGGCTTCGAAATTATGATTGCGATATAAATTAATCCAATACTTGAACCGGTGCAGGGATTGGCTTCGATGGGTTGCCAACTTGGTTCTTTGTTTTAAATCACCTCTATATCACCTCTACCTTTGTTGTAGTTGTTGAGTTGTGATTTTTGGCTTGGAATTAGGTAAATATACGATGGTTTTGAATATACAAAAAAACTGCTGGCGGCCACGAAATAATTTATGACCGCCAACTCGCAAATTGAGCAATTGTATGTCGACGAGCGTGTGCCTAAAATCACAAATCATTCACCATCACACAACAAAAAAATTAGAGCAAAAAAAAAATCTTCACTTACCGCGTAGGTATATATTTTAAGAATATTATAGAGTTTTTGAGTTTTTCTGAGCTATAACTTATGGTTAGTGCACTGCCTTTTTATACTAAAAGGACTTTTTAAATTTAACTTGCACAACTATTAATGCACTATGTGCATTTTTAGAGAGCTGTCACTTCGGAGACAGTTTGAACTTGACTATCGCATCGAAGTCGTTCGCAAATTTTCAGTGCACAGTAATCGCACCCTATCCTTTCGGATATTGTTCTTACCTAATCATCCGATCCTTTGTTAAACTTTTTTTTGTTTTGAATTTGTTGTTTCTTTTCTATTTGCTCACACCCGAAGAGAACCCCCAAGAATTTCAATTAGAACCTCTCTAATCGTGGTAATGTAGACCATTAGTGTAACGTAATGTTACCCATTTCATTCCCTATACGTGGTTTAGAGCTCCTCTAAAGCTTTGTGTAAGCTCGAATTCGACTTCGAAACGTCTAAATGTCAAAAAGGGCATAAACAAACAAACAAAAATTATACAACAGAACAGAAATGCCGGTGACCAGGAATGAAGTTTTTATATTTATATATTTTTCTTCTTTTTGTTTATATTAATCTTTAGTTTTATTGGTTTGTGTGCTTCAGTTGCTAAAAATATTGTTTTTCTTTTGATTTGCAAAGAAGCAGTGCTCTTGAAAACTCAGCCGACAATCGTCGGCTATATTCAGTGAACCAAATGGGATGTGCGGTACAGTGCATTTGAGAGTTTTGTTTTGGCTACGTTATTGTATCGGTTTGTTTTGAAATAGGTATTCTAGGCGACCGCAACAGGATGGGCATATACGACATTGCCGATTTCCCAAGAGAAATGTGCATTTAACCGTTCCCATACGCGTGCTTGGTGTCCGAACTCCGAGGTCGCCGCTTTCCTGTTTTGTTAACGAGCAATGGTATTAACAATAATTGTGTTAAGTTAACCCTAGCAGTCTGAAATTGTTATTGTCATTGAAATTTAAAACAATATTTTCGTGAACAAAATTTATTTTATTTTTAATTTTGAACAAACGTAATGTTAAAAATATTGATGTATGTTACTTAAAAGTTACTCCTCGACTTACTCCTAATGCCATAGTTACCACCATAGCTTTCATTTTGTAACGCACACCTACTTTGACGTGAAGTGTTTGTTCTTTATGGTCGCATCTTTCCCATCAAAAGTGATGCACTCATAGAAAAACTTTCGATTCAAACGGCAGTGTATTCCGCATTTATTGGAAAAACAATTTTCACACTCGAACCAGCACCCAGGGCATTCTTCGTCCATGCAATCGCAAACATCTAGTTTGTTTTGCCGAATGCGTCCCCTGTCGTCGTACACAGTTGGTGTTTTTGATGTTTGTACACTTGGCTTGCGGCGGAGTTTGCGTTTTTCACGATTCGATTTTCCAGGATCAAAATCTTCGAGAAATTTCAATTCATCAGCTTTGCTTCGTAGTTTTCGTTCCGTGTGAGACTTTTTTTTTCTATCACGCAACGACCTCCTCGACCCTTCCAAGTAGTCTTGGTCGTCCTCGTAGGGCATATTATACCGGGAACTAATTTTGAGGCTGTTTTTTTTTTCCAAGGTATAGTTTAAACAATTCAAAAAACGTAGACTTATTGTTAATAATAAATCTAAATTCTGCAATTTCTTCCAAACATGTAATAAACAAATTTGTAAATGTCAGGTGGTTAGCAGAGATTTGTAGTGAAGTTAGTGCCTGCTGAAAATTGACATTTGTTGAAACTGTTTGCTTGAACAATGTTCAATTGAATAAACAAAGAGATGTGCGAATTTAAAGGTAGGTACCTACAAAATATTTAACGTGACGGTTAAAAATGGTTATTAGTACCTAGTGCCCAATATTAATGCATAATAACAAGTGCAATTCGGTAAAATTATTTAATATTATTCGTGTTTCATTCACAACCAACCTTAGCAAAGTATATATCCATCAGTAAAAAAAATAAATAAATAAATAGGTGGCTCAACGACGGTAGACACCCTAGGCCTAGCTTCTCGCAACCATTCGTTTGTGTGAGTTTCTATTTTTTGGACGAATGGAAGGGACCTACAATTTTATGCCGAGTCCGAACGAATTGAGTAGCTTTTTCAGGACAGTAATACTCTCGGATGTTTGTCAGACGTTCGCGAGAGGTGGCGCAGTAGAAAAAACCTTAAGATGTAATTTGTGTGTTTTCGGGAATCGAACCTGGGATCCCTCGCACAGTAGTCCAGCACACTAACCACTGCGCTACTGCGAGATTCGGAGAAAGTACCCTCGATTCTAACAAGATTGTTACAATAGGCGTATTTTTTTTGAGAATCTATAAGCTAGCTCACTTTTACTTTTACTTGTACAATACAAAAAGTACAAGTTTTTTGTACAAGTTTTTTGTACTTTTTGTACAATGTAAAAGTAAAAGTGAGCTAGCTTATAGATTCTCAAAAATACGCCTAATAATTGTGCTAATCGAATATAAAAAGTGATCTAGAGAAAAACCGCGGTACTAATAATCATTTTTAGTGTCCAGGCTAACTTTTACGAAGTCACAATGGCGAAAATTTCCATATAAAAATATCTATTGTGACCGTCAAAATATTTAAGTTGAAGGTTAAAAATGATTATTGGTAAGGCCCAGAGTATTCTTTTCTGCCCAATCGAAAACACAGCAAGCAATAATTCTTCAAAGGAACTAACCTTTGAATGCACATTTCTTTTGACAGTTGTCGGAATTTTTTCTAAGGACTTTTCTCTTCTTATGTGAGATTTTAATTTTAAACGGAAATATATTTATATTTAATATTTCGTATAGATATTAATAAATACAGAACACATAGTAAAAACCAGGTAAGTGTTTTGTACAATTTATATAATCCAATGTAATAAACTGACTAAATTACGAAATGATTTAATAAGTACTACTCTCATAATCACACGCTACTCCAATCGGTATACCTACATGAAAATGAAAATCTAAAAAGAAAACTATTTTCATATAATAAAGTGTTTTATTTTGGTGATATCTTTTTACTATATAGTGAATCAAGCATGATAACGCGTCTTCTGCAGCATATACCAACGTTTCGTTGTACCAAAAATACTCGCATATCGAAAATCTTACGATATTCCTCGTCCAATGTTGTGGCCCAGGATGGCCGGCCACAGGCTAAAAGCAGTAATTCTTCTTCTGGACCGGAAGTAGTAAATATTGTTGAACGAAAATATTCACCAGGAAAAGAATATGAGGACTTTAAATGCCTTCGTGCCGATAGCATTCCAGAATTTGGAATTATGAGCTACACATTTAAGCACAATAAATCGGGAACAGAACTCTGGTATTTGGACCGCAACGATCCGAATAATGTGTTTTCGGTGAATTTTCGAACGACTCCCTTCGATTCGACTGGTCTTCCGCATATTTTGGAACATAGTGTGTTATGTGGATCACAGAAGTATCCTGTACGTGATCCCTTCTTTAAAATGCTAAATCGGTCTGTGGCGACCTTTATGAATGCAATGACTGGCCCCGATTACACAATGTATCCGTTTTCATCGATGAATGAAATCGATTTTAGAAACTTGCAGCGCATTTATTTGGATGCTGTGTTCAGGTGAGTTAAAATGGCTTAATTTTGGGGTTATAATTTCGGTTATAATTTTTTCTTGAAGAAATTACATATACACATTAAATTTCTTTTCCAAAACATGATATTGTAATACCAGGGGTGGTTAGCAGAGGTTTATCGATAAGCGCAATCGCGCTGTCCTTGTTTACTTCTAGTGCATTCCATGCAGCGACACTGCGGGCTAGATGATTGTTGATAATAATTATTTCCAGCAGTATAGACAAGTGGGTGCTTTAACCCCTTCGAATTGATAAGGTGTTTACTTCATCCTACGACAGTTCTACGACTTGGCACCAGCTCAACATAAAAAAGGATTATGTGGTATCTTTCTCAAGATTGGTTTTAATTTTGATGTTTTGAGCAATTGAGCAATCTTCTATTTTCAATGAAGCATTCAATTGGGAGTTTTGTAGGTTTTAACACATAATAATATGTCAGAGCAACCCAAATACGTTGATTCTATATATAAATGAAAACTAAAATCGCCAAAAACTTAGCAGAGTCAGGTTCCATCTGCTTTCATAATATGCATCTTCTCTTTGGGACCATCTGTCTCACCAAGATTTAACATAACAATCGCCAAAACTTTGGGTTACATAAATGACCCACGTAGACATAAAGATTATTTTCCGTTACACAATTGCAACTGAAATTATACCCATTAGCCGTGCTTCAAATTGTAGCCAATTTATTAAACTTTTTCTTTTCATAGGCCAAACTTGGAGTACTTAGATTTTCTCCAAGAAGGATGGCGTCTCGAACACGTGAATCTAAAGGACAAAAACTCCGACTATGTTATTAAAGGTGTCGTATACAACGAGATGAAAGGAGCGTTCTCGGAAAACTCGTCGATCTTTGGCCAAAATTTGTTAAATAACCTACTGCCCGATCACACCTATGGATATGTGTCTGGTGGGAATCCTCTGGAAATTCCAAAACTTACACACAACGATTTAGTTGCTTTTCACAAAAAATACTACCACCCTAGTAATTCACGAATCTACTGCTATGGAAACTTCAAGTTGGAAAAAACCCTCAGCTACATCAACGAAGAATATCTGTCGAAATACGATGCGATCGATAACGCATACAGTCGTATACCGAACCAAACACGATGGCTAAAGCCAAGAAATACTCACATATCAAGCCGATTCGACAACATGGGGGCGCCGTTCGATAAGCAAAATCAAATCTCCATCGCCTTGCTCATGTCTGATGTTACCGACGTCAATGAAACATTTGTTCTGTACGTCTTGTCCGAGCTACTTGTACGTGGACCAAACTCGCCCTTCTACAAGAGTCTAATTGAGCCAAACTTCTCCGGTGGCTACAATCAGACAACAGGCTATGATCCACAAATCAAAGACACATTCTTTTGTGTCGGCCTGCAGGACTTGAAAGTGGAGGATTTCGGACGAGTGCAAGAGATTTTCGATACCACAATACAAAATATAGTCCAGAATGGCTTCCAGCAAGATCACATCGAAAGTGTTCTGCACAATATCGAGTTGTCGTTGAAGCACCAAAGCCCTCAGTTTGGTCTGGGACTGCTTTTCAACTCGACTCCTCTGTGGAACCATGAAGGTGACATTATCGAAACGTTAAGAGTTGGCAAACTTATTCAAACTTTTCGTGATAGGCTGAAGGAAGATCCCCAGTACTTACAGAAGAAAGTGGATCACTACTTCGCTAACAATACTCACCGGCTGACGTTGACCATGTCACCAGATGACGCGTACGAAAAAAATTTTAAACAAGCTGAACAGACTATGCTGAAAAATAAAGCAGCAAGTTTGACGCCTGAGGATCGTCAAAAAATCTACGAAGACGGGCTTCGGCTGGAAGAGTCGCAAAAAGCACCGCCAAATGTTGACATTTTACCTTGCCTTGAGCTGGGTGATGTGCAAACTCCTCCCAAACTGCATCCGCTAAATGTGATCAAAGTTCAGCAAGTGCCAACGCAAATTTGTACCGTGCAGACGAATGAGATTTCATACCTGAAGTGTTTCTTCGACTCTGCCAATCTGAGCGCCGAAGAAGTAATGCTCATCCCACTCTTTTGCAATGTCATCGACGACATGGGAACCCAGAAATACGACTACAGGGTCTTTGACAAGATAGTCACATCAAAGACGTCCGGGATCGACTTTAAGCTTCACTTTGCGGAAAACATCTATGACAGCAAAACATACGACCTGGGGGTGTTGATGACAACACACGCCCTTGACCAACACTCGGAGAGTATGTTCGACCTCATTCACGAGTTGCTATGCAATTTCAAAATGGATGACGTCGACCGTTTGAACATGCTTATCGAGAACTACATGTCGACAATATCCGTGGGCATTGCCAGTTCCGGTCATCTATACGCCATGCAAAGCTGTAATGGTCTGGTAACCGACTCGGCGAAACTGAAGTCACAACTCAGTGGAGTGGAGCACATTGAACTGATGAAGCAGCTGCTCAAGGACCATAAGCCAGAGGAGATCAAGACAAAGCTTGTCACTTTAGGCAAGAAGCTTTTCAACACACAGTCCATGCGTGTTGCCATCAACACATCTGAAGAGTATTTGCCAAAGCTAATGGAACACTACGAGAGCTTCCTCAAACAATTGCCACAAAGTAAGTGCACGAAAAAAGAAAACCGAGTAAATATGCTGCAACCCGCGTGTCAACACTTCGTCATGAATATTCCAGTGAACTACTGCGCTAAAGCGCTTTTCACTGTCCCCTACATCCATCGTGACCATCCCGCATTGAGAATTCTGGCGAAACTGATTTCTGCCAAATACCTATTGCCGGTGGTCAGGGAACAAAACGGAGCATACGGCGCAGGAGCCAAACTAAGTTCCGATGGGATATTCAGTTTCTACAGCTATCGGGACCCCAACTCAACGAAAACATTCGATGCATTCGATGAAACCTACAAGTGGCTGAAGGACAGTGAAAAAGACATTACAGAGCAGACCCTTTTCGAAGCGAAATTGGGCGTGTTGCAGCAGTTGGATTCGCCAGTTGCACCCGGCAACCTGGGCGTTGATTTCTTCCTCTACGGAGTATCGCAGGAGTTATTCCAAAAATACCGCCAGCGCATGTTGAACGTGACGCTGACAGAACTGAAAGGAGTAGTGGAAAAGTACTTCAAGGAAAAGCCACAGCACTATGGCAAATGCATTTTGGGGCCCGAGAACAAGGAGCTGTGCAGTAGGCCCGACGAACAGTGGAAGACTATTGTGTAAAACTATTGCTTTGTGTTGACTTGTTGTTTATTACTTTGAACGAATGCCTAATTATATGATAGAGTTTTACTTATTAGATTGTATCTATTGAATAATCGATGTTGACGTTTGAATACAAATATATTTACATTAAACTTAAATGATTCCGTTTTTCGAATTCCCCCTTGCGATGCTGGAAAGCGAGCGATTCGGCCTCCCATCTGACGAAGTACTGGGAAAAACAGCAACGTCGAACGTGCTACAATTAATTTATCGAAAGTATATGCATGAAAAGTATTTGTCAGTAGTAAATATTAAGTAACCAATAAGTTTGTTAAATGTAATGGTAGTTTTAGAAGAAAAATAAAATGCTGGTGCTAATGTATTGTATGAAGCAAGCAAGGAAATGGCTTTTCTAAGTCTAGTTATTGCTCTATGCTGAATAAATATTAACTAAACACTCAATTCATTTGTGTACTTGTTGCGATAATTTTCAGTATTTCTGTCTGTGTATTTTGCTCTGAGTTGTTTGGGCGATAACGACAAGCCGAGGAAAAAAGCTTACCCCAATTGCCAAATTGATAATCGAGTATATGGATATATTACCGCAATTCAGGTGATGGACTAGGACCACAAATTAATAAAATCTACATGTTTCCTATAGCGGACATGGCAAAGTACCCTTCCAATTATGCGCGCCAGATGCGAGGGGAAGTCTTTCTCTACTGAATTGTCTATCCGGTTTGGAATACCGGACTGTAGTTGGTGTTCATAAGCGTAACCATCTAAGGCGAGTGTACCGCTCGTATATCTTCATCCGCATTCGTTAATGTAATAGATCGGGATCGGAATGATAATATAAGCCTGCTTAGAGTTTCTTTACAAAGAGTTACTACTAAATTACGTAATTAGTCTAAAGAATTGCGATTGACAAGTGTAATACTTCGTTTGATTTCTAATATCTAATGTGATGCCATTTTTAGAGTTTATAGCGTAGCCGAGTTTGACCGGATATAAACTACTCAAAACAAAATAGGGCCCACCAAATTTTTAGAGTCTCTTTGAAAAAAATTAATGATTAGATTATATATTTTTTTGTGAATATATTAGAGCTAAAGATTAAGAAATTGAGTGCACATAATCAATAGTGAAACATTTTTACTTTTTATTCAAATTAAACATCGAAAACAATTTAAAGAAACATTTAGGAAAAATAATGCAAAAGTAAAATTTTGCATACCACTATTTTTCTGTTATGAATCGTTGACAAATGTTTTGCTTAGTCGCGAGCAGGGTCTAATAATAAATAATAAATAATAATTATTGTTTCTGTTCTGTTCTGACTAACAAGCTTATTTCAGCCCATCCCTTGAGACTTGGACCCCAAAACGGTCAGTTTCGTGAATGCATGGATTGGTAAAACATTAACCTTGTCTTCTCCACACGCATACTCGTTTTTCGTCACTAAAAAGCTTGACCATCCATTCGTCTATAAATATAGTCCATCAGTTGTCCGTAGTCCAATCCGAATGCTCACGGGCGTACCTTAAGCGCGCCGCCCGATGAGCCGTTGTCAGTTTCGGTCGAATAGCACGCACTCTGGGCCATTCACCAACTTCGTGGAATCGATTACGTACCGTTTGATCACTTACTTGACTGCCAGCAGATTGCCGCAGTTGATTTCTTAAGGCCTGGGCGGTTACGGTACGCTCCCGAAGTGCAATTATTCGTATGTGCCGGTCTTCTTGCGCCGTTGTGGCTCTGATTCTTCCTGGTCCAGATCTCTTTGTTACATTCCCGGAAGTGTTCCCAGACGTTTCGGATAGCTTGCCGCGACACACCGATACGAATTGCAACAGACCTTTGAGACCGGCTCCCCTGAAGCTAATTTACCGCTTTTACTCCATTTTCGATATCCATTATGATGCTAAGAATCGGGCATAGTAATAACGATTAATAACGCAGTCAAAGAAAACAATTACAGAAAGTAGCGACAACGCTTAGAATCAGAGAGAGAAAACAAGTAGAGCAATTTTTGCATTAGTTGTTTTTTCGAGCAATGCGCTCTTTCTGAGTACCCACTTGGAGGTAACGGTAAAATTATTGCTCAAATCATTGATAAGAACTCATAGACAAGAAAACTATACAATTAAATACTTCGCTCTTTACCAATTATAAATCTTTGGTGGGCTCGATTTTATTTTGAGTAGTTTATATACTAGATGTTGCCCTCATTCAATTTAGTATGATTAAGTTCAGAGTTTGAGAGCAGCATCCAATGAGATGTCCACTTTCTTACTTAGGAGGCGCTGCATTATAGGTGGGACCTGGGCCTCAATATGCCACCTAAGCCGAAGTAAATATATAAATAACTGGCGCAACAGGTCCGTCTAGGCACCCTAGGCCTAGCTTCTCATCACAACTATTCGTTTGTGTGAGTTTTTATTTTTGGAACGAATGGAAGGGATTTACAATTTTATGGCGAGTCCGAATTTCAGAAATATTATCTGGGCTCTAATCGCGTATAATTTATCAGACCTATCATCGTTGAGACGATTGTATAAAATGACCTCGTTTTAAGTTTGCTTCATATAACATCACAATCACGTCGTTCAATCGTTTAGCCTTACGCGATTAGACCCCTGAAATTTATTTTTTTCGATTCCTCTTCGATGAATTCGAAGAAGGGTTTTCCCAGAGATCGCCATCTGGTCGTAGCTAGTGCCGAACAGGCGCATAGGTAGTGAGTGAGGGTTTCCTTTACGGCTGCGTCATTACAAACTGCGGCAGTCTGTATTATGCGGAATGTCTAATCTGACTGCATGGTGCCCTAATAGGCCAGTGGCCTGTGATGATCTGTCAATGAATATGTCTATCTTTTGATAACAAGTATTTCCGCCTGAAACAAACTTGCCTTATCCGGAAGCCTAAAGGATTTTGAGATGTTCCGTCCATTTTGGACCGGAGATTGTTAAATTCGAGACCCTGTTCACCCGTCCGTCTTGTCAATCTTGTGTTGTTTGATGTTAAGTTTCCAGTTGAGCTAGGGATGCAAGATCACTCCCGGATACCTCTAGCACTGGACGATAAGGAAAGCGGTTGGCCGCTTAAAATGCTTCTATACTACTTACTATTAGAGTCTCTTGGCTAATCATATTTTTATTTCTAAACAAAAGTGCAAAGCTTCAAATCACGATGCGTGAGTTACCGTGTTTTTAAAAATGATGGACAAAGCATCTCCATCATACTTGAGAAAATTGTGCGAAACTCGCAAACCAACACCAGGGGCACAATTTTCCAAAAGTCTGTGCAACTATTTGCATACGCCGAAAACACTGGCATAATTGGCAGAACGCAGCGAGCTGTCACTGGTCACTGCCACTGTATTTGCAAGTATTTATTAGCACAGAGGCGGCAAAAATGGATTTAATGGTGAATGGGCCCAAAATAAAATACATGCTGTCAACAAGAAGGGACACACAACATCGACGAATCGGACAGAACGTCACGATAGACAGCTATAACTTTGAGGTCGTTAGGGGCTTTGTCTACCCTGGCTCCGCTACCACACTTGCCAACCGCTGTTACTTCGGCCTAAGAATGCAATTGAAGAGAAAGGCCTTGTCGAGAAACACCAATGATACTCTATATAAGACCCTCAGCATCCCAGTCCTGCTCTAAGGCGCAGTAGCATGGACGTTAACAGAGGCGGATGTAGATCTTCTTGGTCATTTCGAACTCAATATTTTCGTGTAATTTTTGGTCACGTTTTGGCTTTGGAGGAGCAGATTTAACAGCTAACTCTACAGCTCGCGAGCTTTCCATCGACATCAACTTGTGGTCAGAAAAGTACGTATCACTCGGCTAAGATGGCTAGGACAGTCCGAAGAGTCGTCGATGCCAACCCGGAGGGACAACGTAGTAGAGGAAGACCTCGCCTTGGAGCGCACAAATGGAAGTGTAAGTGGAAGCCAAAGATCGGGCTAACTGGAGAGGCATGTTGGTTGAGGGCCAGGTCCACCCCGGACTGTAGCGTTATCTAAGTAAGTAAGTAAGGATAAGCATCTAAGAGGGCACAAACCCCCCTAAAAAAAGATACGAGTCTGTAGACACCCTCTAAGTTTCATGAATCTACGCTTAGCGGATTGTGCTATGCTTTGATGAGGACAAACTCTTTTACAAGTATAGATAAGCACAGCATTTCTATATTCCTCTGATAATCTAAATGTCTCTTTCTATTTACAGAGAATGTCAATCGCCAGTAGTTTCAATACTTCCCAAGAATACTTTGAAAAATGCATAAGCTTTCTGGAAAAGTACGCCTGGATTTACGAAACATCTAATACGTGTTTCATTCGGGATGGTGTCTTAGAACTATTTCCCAGTGAATGGATAGAGTACTTCGCCACAACTAATACCGACGAGCTAAATTCATTTCCAACACGAAAGTCGACAACAAATATTGCCAATTTAGACAACTTCCTTCAAAAGCTTGATGAACTTACACCCAATCATGAACAGCTAAACATTCCGCACATTGATTACAAGCTTAAGAAAATGAGCCCTAAAAAGCAGCATGAAATATCTAAACTATCAAATCTCATTCAAAGTGTGTGCGTTGACGAAATTGATATTATAGTCGATTTCGGCTCCGGATTAGGATATCTTAGTGAGCTATTGCACACGTCGAATGCATATAAAATCATTGGACTTGAGTCCGATGTAAGCAGAGTGCGCTCATCTATTGAACGGCAGGAGGCAATCTATCCGTCGTCAATGAAAGATGTTGTGTTTAGGGAACATTTTGTCACAGAGAATTCCAAGGATTTTATTCTAGCGCATGTAAACGAAATGGCTGCGGGATTGGAAAACCCCAGATTGGCTATAGTGGGGCTGCATGCATGTGCAGATCTGACGATAAATTCAATGAAGTTGTTTTTTGATATGGAAAATGCCCAAAAACTTGTAATCATGCCATGTTGCTATCATAAATTGGATATAGAGACTGAGCCGAAAAGAGGCAGCTACTTCAAGAACTTCCCCCTCAGTAAAGCATTGAAAATAGCTGAAAATAGTAACAAAATGTTTCAAGGGTTTAATAGACCCTTTTTGAGATTGGCGTGCCAACAGACTTCAGCTCGGTGGAGAAAACTGACCGAAAACGAGCACAGCGTTCACAGTCTTGATATGTTCCTTCGAGGAGTTGCTGAAGCTATTATAAATGAGGGCGAAATGGTAGTGAAATTAAATTCGAAAAAGGTTGTACAACAACTAAACTTCAATGAATTGTGTAGCGTCTACGAACTACGATTAAAGATGACAAAAGAGCGACTCTGTTGGACACCGCATCATGAGAGACGATTCGCAGAGCTAATACAAAAGTATCCGCTTGGGCCGAAACTCGCAGAAGGACTCACATGTTTGCAGGCAACAATGCAGGTAGAGTGTAGTATTTTTTTTCAGTCTCTATGCAATTGTCAATCATTTTTATTTTCTTTTAGGGACTCTGTGAAAACGTGGTCTTATACGATAGGATTTGTTACATGGAGGAGCAGGCCTTGGCGAGAAACATCAACATATCGGCTAGATTTGAAAAGATAATGGATGAATTACTCTCTCCACGATGCTATGCTTTAATTGCTCAAAAGTTATGATTGTGTTTCATGAAAAAAAATTAGAAATATAAGTGAAAAAAAAAATATGTTCGTCGATATAACGATTTTGTCTTCCTTCACTTGAAAATGGGAAGTTAATTGCATTATCCACCCCTGACTTGTAGTTACCATCGACGATGGCGGAGTATTGCGAAACTTGTCAAACCACTTTTACCGCTAAATACAGAAACGGGGAGGAGAGCAGATAGCGAATATAAAATATCGACTTTAAGGCGGGTGTACCTTAGCTTTGAATAAAAATTTAAATTTCTCAATAAATTCTCTGCATAGATCTGTGATATTGTACGAGTACATACACCTGACACAAATTTACTTCAACATGTTTGCCTTGATGGTGGTACGCATTATAATCGATACAGGAAAACAATATGCATAAACATCATTGTACCACGTCGTCTGGCGGTTTTTTTATTTTATTTTATTGGGCTTGGCATACATTGAAAACATGTATTTCTGCCAACGCACGGTAAAAATGCAATAAAAACAAAAGTTTTCACAATGTAATCAATCATATGCTGTGCTGACCAAGGAGCAGCGAATATTTTCACGTAGTCCTTTGCTAAAGGAGTCAAAAAGGAGTTCTAACACACATTATATTAAGTAATCCTGTAAGTTGCCCAAAAGTAGACAGGTAAAAAATATTGAAAAAGCCCACAGAGGTGGTGTCCACAGAGGAAATGTCAGTGCATGTAGTAGTAAAATGCTGCCCCTAAGTAGAAGTACTTTCTCATCTTTGTTGGTCACTTTAGTCACGAGCCTTTTAATCCTTATACATTGATTAGGCTGCACCGCATTTTTTGTGATGATGAACTATCTATTTGTGGTAAGAAAAACACTACACGCTAGTAATCGCCATGCAGGGAGCCTTACTTCAAGTTTTAGTGCAGTGTTTTGTATACTATCCCGGTGAGTGATATTGTTTTGGAAGAAGTGGAATAAGTCTGGTTCACCCATTGATAGAAATTAAAATCTGGAGTGGGAACTGTGGTCCTTGGAACACTTTTAAAGAACTTTGAAGTATCCTACACCAATGACCCATTATTGGATAAGCGGGCCATTGAAAATGGATGAAAGAATCATAAATGTTGTTCTCTTCTTGGGAACTCACTTCGAGGTGAAAAAAGTACGTATACGCCCCGTAGTCCCAAAAACTTTGAATTACATTCCCGCGGGTCTAAAATCATGTTCGAATTCGAAATTCTGAATTTTTTGGTATACAATATATGTAAGTGCCTGTCTGACATTCTACGACTATTTTATATGAAACAAATTTGTTTATTTATGTGTCCTCTTGGCTGCCATTGACCAAGATACAGGAAAACTTATTCACAGATTAGGGATCGACATTTTTTAAATATGTTATGTATTGAGTAATATTTAATAAATTTCGGGCTAAAAGATTAATAAACTGAATTAACATATTTTGAGTAATACCAGTCCACATCAAGGGAGTGAGGGACTTTACAGAGGTAGTTGCATTCTTCAATATATTGTAGGGATTACATGCCGATGGCATCATAATCAGCCATATTTCTTTTAAACTCAGGTCTAAAAGCAGTCTGCAATCAATGGGATACGTTACAAGTAGATTCTAAATGATTTATTTGCATGAAACAAAATATCCGCAACAACATTACCCCCAGATATACTAGACTGGTCAACAATTTTTTTGTCCTCCTTTTATCGCTGGATTAGAAGTAAATATATTTTGTTTTCACTAATACGTTTATCTCCTCTGAATTATCTATTCATATTACCATTATATAAAACAATAACAAAATGTATGTAATTTATTTCCAAGATTAGCATAGAGAAAAAAAGTACGTATACGCCCCGTGTCCCAATATCTTCTTCTCATATATATAAAACAATTTGTTCTGAATGATTGGTGATTAGCCCAAACCGTAAGAGATAGGAAGCTTACACTTTGAAAAAAATTTTGTTTTTATGACCAAAGTGAGCACTTAGAGGCGATTTGAGAATATTCGAACTCCAAAAGGCAGAAAAGGAGGGTCAAAGTGCGTGTATTTGAAAATTCTTATTTTTTATCCGATCGATTTCAGACTCGGTTTGTGTACTCTATATAAGAAATAAATAAAATCAGTTTCCCTGATTAGTAGCCGCAGTAGCGCAGTGGTTAGTGTACTGGACTACTGTGCGAGGGATCCCAGGTTCGATCCCCCACAAATTACATCTTAAGGCTTTTTTCTACTGCGCCACCTCTCGCGAACGTCTGACAAACATCCGAGAGTATGACTGTCCTGAAAAACCTTCTCAATTCAGCCGTTCATACTCGGCATAAAATTGTAGGTCCCTTCCATTCGTCCCAAAAATAGAAACTCACACAAACGAATGGTTGCGAGAAGCTAGGCCTAGGGTGTCTACCCGCCTGTTGCGCCATCTCATTGGGGCCATCAATTTTGTATTTCAGGTCTCAGTCTTCTCGTGCCACACGCAATACGAAACGATAATGATATGTTTTTGATTTGTATTTGAAAACTTCATCAGCAATGCACCTGAATCTGTGCATCAACATCAACATAGTTGGCCAACTCAAAGTGCAACTGGAAAATATTTTGGGGAGAGTACGATAACTTAGGCGAAAAAATGTAATGTCGGATTTATTTACAGGGCATTAAGTTGAAGCATTTTTTTAATAATGGAAGGCGGGGCCTATCTCGCTCACTTGAGAGGGCTAATTAAAAACAAGCACTATTAAAAAACAATGGCAACACTTACAACAAAAGATTTTTGCATTTATGAAAGTCAGAGGAATCTGTACTTTCATACTATGTATTTAAATCAAGTTATATCTATACTATTATCTATCTATGGTTTTTGAAAGAATAAAAAAAATACTTCAAACTTGAAATTTAATGAAAACGACAAAAAAAGGATGCTTATTTTTTCAACATTTTAAGTACTTTATATATTTTTAAATTACCGCTCTCGCCGAACGGAAGACCCCTGCTTTCTTGTTCGGTCTAGGCGAGAGATGTAAAAGTTTAAAAAGAGGCAAATTTATTAATGGGAACATTCGGGAGTCTGATTGGTTTTGCTGTGAACGCGTAGAACCTGGGCCATATGAAATTTTCATTTCATAAAATATTGACAGGTGACATAATTGTCTGTTAAATACGGTGTAGATATTTAGACTTTTACATTAGTCAAAATAATTGTCCAAGATTTCAAAAAGTACAACTGAATAAATAAATGTTGTTTCTTTAGTTACAATAATTAAACTTGGAAATCAGATTAATATAAAACAAGTAAAAGTGTTATCATCGGATCCACAGATGACGAGGAAGAAGAATAAGATGACGAAGATGATAGCAATTGCTCCAGAATTAAGTACTTGTCCATCTTGACGGCCATAAAAAGAAGTCCTCTCACAAAATTTCATTCTCCTATGTCTATTCGTTTGGACGCTCTCGTGTTTTCAACAGATAGACAGTCGGACATTGCTAAATCGATTCAGAATGTGATCCTTATTGAGAATATAATATACTTCATGGGGTCTGCGGTGACTCTTTCTTGGCGTACAAATGGCAAAGTAAAGTATTATTTTATTCGAAAAGGACAACTATATGTATGTATTTCTTTCTCGCCACTAGCTAACGCAGTTTGTCTATGTTTTGAGTGGCCTACATTGAAACATGATCAGCTTCTACAGTGGCCGGCTTAAGTATTTTGACAAAACTAAAGTTAATTCTGCTCATAATTTTAACTTACTTCATGTAAATTTTGGCATCAATGGAAAGGTCATTTAAATTCCGTTGGAATGATACACAACTTTCCTTAACCCATCAAGTACCCATTGAAAATTTCGAACTTTTGTAAAAGTACTTTTTTGACTTTTTTCCTCGGTAAAAAAAAAAAATTGTTTTGATGCAAAAAGTTTCTCCAAACAATTCTAATAGTGACTGCAAAAAAAATTTTTCAAAAATCTCATCGCTAATATTTTTTATGATTTTTTGAATGGGATGATCTCAGAAAAATTTTGTATGAAAAGGAGGAAAAAGTGGCTAAAACATTTTTAGCAATTTTCAAAAAATCATAAAAACTATTAGCGAAGAGATTTTTGAAATTTTTTTTTGCAGTCACTATTAAGCTAAGTACACACGATTGTCAGATCTTACAATATTGTCAGATCTGTCAGTGAAAAATGTGTCCCAAATGTCTTACAACCGTCTGAACTTACAATTTTGTCTTACAATATTGTCAGAAATGTAATTGTCAGTCCATTGTAAGACATCCATCTGACAATGAAATTGTCAGGTTGCTGACGATCGTCTGAACAAGTCTGAACACAAAATTTTTTTTATTGTCAGACAATTAGGACATTGTAAGACTCATTGGATATTGTCAGATGTCGTTGTTTATGGAAGCTGACAATAGCTTACAATTTCTTCGTTGTCAGACAATATAACCAGTGGTTTACGAGGGAAATCGAAGTTAGCTTTTAAATGATGGAAACTAATTCAGAAGATATTGATATGAACAACTGTGGAAATTGGAATTTAAATTCTAATTTGAATTGCAAAAGTCGAAAAAAAAAATTGTACAGGAAGAAAGTACAGAGTGAATGGGGTTGTTGGATGCGCAGAGTATAAACTACCCAAAGAAGCCCTGTGGTAATTGGTAGAGGTAATAAAGGAAAAAAAAGTTGAGTCAAGTTGCCAATGAAACCGTCTCAATTTATTGGATGATCGCGCGCATGTCGGTGTCTTGATGTGTGGAGTCACCAAAACTAGAATTTCATTGGATTGTGTTGAGTACATTCGCAAAAAATTGCGATAAAGTTCCGGCTCCTCAGCTTGCTATTAGGAGTAGAATCCTTCCTTCTGACAACGGGCCACCCAATCCTTCTTCAAAATATTACGTCGTTTTTGTATCAATTCATCATCCTCGCAGTCTTCTAACACGTAGGCAGTTAAAATCTCGCAAGTACAATATTTTGCTCCATTATTCCTACTACAAAAAACAACCCACAAGAATTTGAATTTATCTGACAATGTCTGACAACAGATCGATCAATTTTTCATATTCAAATATCTTCCGACCGTGTGAACACCCAATTTTCAATCTGACAACGTTGGCAGAAAAGTCATTGTCAGACCATTGTAAGACATCCATCTGACAATGAAATTGTCAGACTTTGGGACAAAATCTTACAACCACCTGAACGGACAATTTTGTATTGTAAGGTAGTTGGCTATTGTAAGCTCATTGTCAGTCATTGTCAGAGCACTGACAGATCTGACAATATTGTAAGATCTTACAATCGTGTGTACTTAGCTATTAGAATTGTGAATTTGAGAACAAACTCTGGCGAAATGGTTCTGTCACAATTCCTCAACATTATGATATTTCGTTTTTATTACTCATACTAAGAACGCCCGCATGCCATAGCACCACAGTTCGTTAGAGATTGTCGGCTTTGATGATGCGATATATCCAACCGCCAGCCATTCCCTCTTAGGTATTCATTATACAGACTGAGGTTTCATATTCGTTAATAGTAATATTGAAGTCCTTGTCGCGGTTGGCCACACTTGGACGGATACTGATGGACTTTTAATTGTTTGTAAACTTGATCCAATGCTCCAACAAACGCAATAACTTGTTAGCAGTGTAACCGATAGCCAAAGGTTGGTTTGGTATTCACCTAAAAGTTTACAATCGATTTTAATCGATTTTAATTTTTATCTTTAATGTCATCCCTGTAATTAGTTCTGGTTCTGGAAGATACAACCTTTGCCCTAGGTAACTTCTGAATACATTAGAGAACCCTCATACAGCTCAATGATATTCTAATTCAATTTGCAACTTTGCTTCCACATGTACTTTCTAATTATGCTTCATTATTGGTTGTTTGTATCGGTTGTGTATACGATGATGCTCTTATGTGTGATGTGAAAGGGAAAAGAATCTAATTGAAGCCTGTTACAGGCTGATGAGCTTGAAGCCTATCTGCTCTGTTTTTTTTTTTTTTACCTCATATAGTGACGGCATTGAAGTGAAATTCGATTTTACTAGCATCGTTGTACCTGGTGACAGCTCAGAGCCGTATGTAACGTAAGGAAAATGGAAAATATCAAAGACGTCCACACGTCTACGTGTTTCATTTGATTAGCCGGCAAATGCACTCTCAGTCTCATCGTATCATATAAGTCAAAACAAAGCTTTATGTCTGATGAATGTCTGTCACCGCCAGCGCACATTCTCCTAATAAGAACGCGAATCTTCTGAACTGCCTGAATAGGAGGCTGACAAACACAATTAGGGTTTGCATCCACAAAGTGATCATTTACAAGGCCGTATTGGCAATTCGATTAAAATGGCTGGAATTATAATTGTCTTAAGAAAATGTTTTGGTATTTTGGAGGTAAATAAGGTGTAAAAGTGAATATTATACTTTTGGGATTACGGTACACTGCTTTGCACTACATCTTGTGTGGTTTTATCGAAACAAGAATGTGTCTCCATGACTCTGACAGCTAGTTGACTCTTTATGTATATTTACATTCAGGGTTAGCGTCTTAGCGAACAGATGTTTGTTTTCGCAAATTATTATTTACGGCTTTGTATTTTTGCTGCTAAAGGAAGGTAGTTGGGAATTACTATATGAATAGGGAAGACTGTAATTGGCATCAACCTGGCGGTGCACACTTGTCGCAACTGTGTTATACGCATTAATTATGTTATTTTGTCGAAATTGACGGGCCAAATAAGTCTCAGCAGATGCATTTTTGATTAAATTAATTGAATCAATGGTGTCGCTAAAGGGCAAGTATCTTTACTTAAGCTCAAAGATATTTAGAGGTGAAATTAGTGAAGATTTTAAAGAACTAGTCAGGATGCTGAAAAGGAGATGGTGGTCTATGAACTCTTTATGGACCAACGGAAGCTCTCACAGTCCCAAAAGGAAGATGGGTAAGTGGCACCAGACAGAATAACTGTCCCCTGTTGTGTTTGTTTCCGTCCAAGGACATACGGCGAGAAAATTGGAAAATTTTAAAGGGAAATTCGAAAATTCATAAGAACCTGATTTTCCATACATTTTGTACGAGACATTTTTTTTTTAATTTTGATCGTAATACACAGTGAGCTCGTATTTGTCAAAAGTTCTGTCTGATTTTGATGATTTCGGAGGTACTTATATTTCACGTCGCTCCCTCTTGCCACAACGAAGCCAAACGGATGTTGTAAGAAGATTTGATGTCGAAAAAGAGATGATATTCACAAAAGAACTACCAGCCAGAAGGCCGCCAGAACTTTTGAGAGGTCTCCCCCAAACTCTTAGTAAGCACACATCAAAATCAGTACAACACTGCTGGCGCCAGCGTGCAACTACGAATATTTGATATGTGACCATAAAAAAACCGAGAAAACCTATCTACGAGATCCTGCAGAGATGATCATGGGAACTATATCGGTGCTGAGGATTTGAAGGAACACTTCTAAGAACTATTACACGACGGAGACAGAATACGAACTATCCCACCGGTTAAGCTTTTCAAAGCCTGAGGAAATGTCTTTCTGCAATATTTGTACGGATTAATGTATGCCCGATGAATAAAACCTCAGCATATAGGGTGCCCCCAAGAAGATACTCGAAACTCCTCCAATTACATAGGAATAAGTCTGCTGAATATAGCGTATAAGATATTGTCGGCTATACTGTATGTGTCATTGGCACGTATCATTGCGGCTTTAGGACAGGAAAGTCAATAATCGACCATCGATCGTCACACAAAAGTCTAACAAAAGGAGCAGGAATGACAGATCAATACACGTCTTTAAAGTCTCTTCGTTGGCGTAGCATCTGCCTAGTAACAAGACAATGTGACGTGCTATCATATATGTAACTACTGCAACATCATTTTTGAAGCAATTGTATGGAACTCACAACTGCAACGGAGCCGGCTAGGATGGGTCTGGCTGTTAATGAGGACAAACCTAAGTAAATACTGCCATCGAGAAAATACACTTTTCATTGAAAACTCTGGCGTTTTGATGGTCAATTTATAACTTCGAAACAGAAACACTTTGTTTACCTGAGCTGATTGCTTAAAGGACAAGATTCCGTTAAGTTTGTAGCAATGCAGTGTGGTGGAGGAAATTGAACGACACGGTCCGTAGGGGCTATATGGTGACATTTACACTCAGCGGCACGGAATCTTGGCCACTCTTGATTTTTGCTGTAACTCGCCCTAAAATGATCAAATGATTTGATTGTAGTTAGGTGAAAAATGCATATTTTAATTGATTGAAAAGCTTTTTAGGGAATTCAAAGGTTTACTGTGGTTTTAATAACGTTAACTTAAAATGTTACATTTTCTTAAAAAAAGGTTAAATTAAAAACAGCATAAAATAAAAAATCACGTATATTCTTTAGTTTTTGGAACGTGTCAGTATAGCGTGTTCCCTCCTTTCGTCCTGATTACAGCTTGCGCAGTCGATCTGGCATACTCTGGATGATGTTTTTGATATCAACTTGCGATAAGCTCTACCAAGCTCTCAGTGTAGCGTTCCCGACCTCGTCTATTGTTTGTGGGTGGTGGAATGAGCACTTTATCCTTCGTTTGAGCATATCCCAGATATGCTGTATGGGATTTAAGTCCGGACTACGAGCAGGCTATTGCAGTTTTTTAATACCTCCCCATAATACCATAATAGAGGCTCCATGAAAAACCACAGTTTCTGTGGTGGTGATGGGTAGAAACCGCTCTCCTCTTCTTCTCCATACACGTAATGAATAACGGAATAAAAGAAAAGAGATAAACACTTTCCTAACCTACCTTCACATACGACATGTGTTAATAACACAAAAATCATTAGCCATCGGATGATAACAGCTTGGCCAAGATTCCGTGCCTCTGAGTTTATTTATTTACCTAGCCGAAATGATTAAAATACAGAGGCAGAGGTAACTAGGTTACATGGAATTTATAGCATAACAATGCATCAACCCACGTAGCTGCGCTTCATATGCATGCCATTTGCAGCTTTTTGTACGCTTGCTTGCAACTTACAAGCAAGAAATTAAGTGTATGAAGCGGAGTTACGTGGACAGTAGTCCTAACTTGAAATGCCGGTATGTCACTTATTGACAATTGTATTTTGTTTCTCCTGAGATCCGAGTTTCCAATTGGTGCTCTACACGTCAGGGCAACCAAAATGTCACCCTGCGCTTTCCCATGTCAAAACGGAGGTCTCCAGGCACATGTTGAAACAAATAGACGTCAACTTTAGAGTAGTATTGCGGACAGAGACGTCAACTGGGAAAACTGTTCACGTGACCAGTTTTGCCCAATAAAAACTATATAGATATAGAACTGCCAGACTTAGTAAAATAGGTTCTTCAACGCCCTCATTGTATTTAATTTTATTTATTGGAAGATAAAAGAATCCCCTCTATTATTTCTGTAGTATAGGTATTGATCGCTTTTGCAGCTCTCACACTCAACCATAATCTTAACAAATTAAGTGTCAATAGAAAGACATTTTTTTGGGCCACATAACAGCACTTTATTATACTAATAGGCGTATTTTTTTGAGAATCTTTAGCTAGCTCACTTTTACTTTTAAGCCCAGTATACTGCTCGCGCTAAATTTTATCTCCCATACAAAAATGTCCACAGAGATAAAATTTCGCGAAGCAGTTTAGCAAAGCAGTATCCTGTTCCGCACGCTAAATTCTTATTTTCATATAGATGGGACACACTTAGCGTATTTTTTGAGAAGTGAGTATAACAAAACCAAAAGTGAGTATAACAGTTTTGCATGTAAAACCTAAAGTGAGTATAACAAAACCAAAAGTGAGTATACCTGTTTTGCATGTAAAAGTAAAAGTGAGCTAGCTATAGATTCTCAAAAAAATACGCCTACTAATTGTCAGTCGAGTATAACAATATTGTGTGTTATACGTACTACACACAATTTTGTTACACTCGGCCAAGAAAATGTCTCCACTAATTTAGCTCACGAAAGAATTGTCTGGTACATTAAATCGGCGATAAATTTTGACATTTCCGAAACAAAACAAATTTTGAATTGACTATTTCGTGGAATACTTGATAATCGATGTAATTGAGTAGGAAAAAAGTTAAAAAATAACAAGAATCAAAATACATGTGGCAATAACATAATGGGTGCGTGTCCCATCTATATCCTGGACAACGAATTTAGCGAGCATTTATCTGTGCTGTGGAGAGAAGTGATTTCGCTAAAATTTAGCGCGAGCGGGATACTGGGCTTTACATGCAAAACCAAAAGTGAGTATAACAGTTTTGTATGTAGTGAGCTAGCTATAGATTCTCAAAAAAATACGCTTACTAATAATATGTACTATATAATTATGACCGCGACTCCGCTCGCCGTCATCATTAGTTGACTGAGGTTCTGTATGCGTTTCTTTGAAAGCATCGCTTTTGCGATTACAGAAGACTGTGTTTCGCTTTTATGACGTGGTATGTCCACACGCCTTCGCACGCATTGTTATCGGTTGTCGATGCAAAAAATTGAGTCACCGTGTGCGGATTCGATGCTGCCCGGGCCGTTAATGCCTTCTTGTGTTTCAACTTTCAAGGACGCCGAATATTTTTGATGTCCCATTTACCAGCATAACGCATAACTTTTTATTTGTTGCTTCCAAAAAAGAATATTTGTTTTTTAGTTACGAACTTAACACGCACTTTCCACGTTATGGTGCCATTTTATTGAATCGATATAAATCATTGAACGTTGAACGGGAAAGAAACGGTGAAAAACAGACAAAAATTTACGTTTTTCAATCACATTTGACAGCTGTTTTTGACATCTTGTTTGTGGTAAAAGAGTGCGTTAGACATGCACACGAATGTTGAGTTTTGAAAGAACTTGTTTAATATTTTGAATTACGCACTGACAAAGTACTGATAAAATTTATGAAATTCCAGTATAAAATCCAGTATGGAAATTTATCCAGTATCTGGATCTCGAATACATATTCCATGGTACTGGAATATGCACTATAATTTGATATCATTACCTATAACAAACACAAAAATTTAATTTTATTAAAAAATAAAACACACACACTTTATTTTTGATGTTCTAAATTATTTATTGCAAATATTGTTTATTTAATAGCACGAATTAGAAATACTTTTTGTGGTTCTTGCGTTTTTTCTTTTTAACATAATTAAATAAATATCAAGAATTAGAATGCCTATAGTAGATTGACTCTTGATGTTTGCTTATTTTATTACCTTGAAAGCATATTTATGTTTCAATATTTGTGATATTTTTTTTATTTACAAATTATATATTAATAAGTTAACGCATATAATACATTTATTTAGTAACCAAAATTAAAATTTACCCAGCCATGTAAAATTTAATTTCGTTACAATAACTCAAAAATAAATATTTCCTTTTTACTTGTCGGTTTCATTTTGATCAGCGGACAGTTCATTTATGGCATTGTTCAGTTCATCCCTGTTAAAAAGTAAGATTGGTGTTTATGTTAGTTAGATATGAACAAGCTATATAAATAAGTTATAACTTACGAAGTACTACATCTGTAGAAATTCTTTATTCCTGTATAGATGCAGGACATCATGAATGGAGTGTTTAATTTATTTAACGATGTCTGTTCAAATGGTGGAGAGGCTAGTTCATCTGATCGCTTCCCATAACGTGAGCCCAAAAAGAATCGATCATTTCTGGGTGCAATGCTGAATCTTCTTGTTTTCGATTCGTAATATTGTGGTGATCTACCATAACGGCTTCCGATAAAGAATGCAGGTCGTTTAGCCAGGCTTATATCTAAAAATAAAATTGGAATTTTACGTTATGCAATGCAATTTATCATAGCTTTCTAATTAAAAAAAAAATCCTTTCCCTGAATGTCTGAGGATATACTTGCTGCAACTACAAGTGCATTATTATATACCTGCTATTGGAAGGCCTTTGTGGATGCAATTAAAAGAAGCTTCTGAACCAAAATTAAGTTCAGTGAAAGCAATAGTGCAAGCAAAGAGAATTCATTAAACTGCATACCATTTGTATGGAAGAAAGTTCATTCTGATGTGAAATTGTTTTCATGAACAGCGCACTACAGTTGTGGGGTTATTTTGACATCTGGGATCAACTTCACAGAATAGAAGAGATGGACTAAGGTAGCATGTATATACTAATCAGTTAACAATTCTGTACGTTACGTGACAGAAGAAAATGATATAAATTTTAAGATCCAGACGAGCTCAAATAAAACTCAAGGCAAACATTATTTGGAAGCGTTATCTGATATAAGCAGTATCATCCTGCAAAATAGCAAAGAAAATTATTTATAACTAGCGGGCCAGGCAAACGTTGTTTTGCCTACTCGTACATTTTCATTGTCCGTCAATTGTTCTGCGGCCGGTTTATTATTTGAAATTTTATTCATGATTGTTTTTTGTTGAGTGTATATTATTTGAAATTTTATTCATGAGCTTATATTCATGCTTTTTAAATTTTTTTTATTGTTGAGTGTTTATTATTTGAAGTTTTGTGGAATCGGATCGCAGCGCCACCTACCGGGTCCAATTGTGAATTTAAACCACCGTTAGATCCACTCAAACACACACAAAATTTCATTAAAATCGGACTAGCCGTTTAGGAGGAGTTCAGTTACAAACACGTACAGAAGAATTATATATTTAAAGAAGAGATGGAAATAGTACCGGCAAATATTTCTTATCAAGTAGCACCCGAAACGTCAATGAACTAAGACAGAAGAATAAAATATACCTACTACCTGTAATGTGTTGGTAGTTTACACCACAGATGCTGCTCAAAAACTTGAGTTTGCCCTCACGCGTTACAAGGCAGACATTACCTTGATCCAGGAAATAGAATGGAATAGGGATCAGACTTACGAAAGAAAAAAATACAGTCGCTTTCGTTTCTATGCTCGCAAATGCATCAGTGGCAGATTGTTGTATTGTGCAAATTATGTCAATATTATTGGCAAATAATTGAACAGACATTTAAAAGATCATTCAAGGGGCACACATAAACATACGTGTAAACAATTACTATAAATTAAGTGCACTTACCATCGCTTTTTACTTCATTGATTCCAAATGATTCCATCGATGTTGGATCGGCAGATCGTGTCATGATGGCTGTAAGAAGCAGTCCTAAGGCTATGCATAGTGAATTGTGGGCTACCATATTTTTATCTAAAGAAAAAGAAAAATGAAAGTGTTTTTATAACTTCATGCCATTGAAATGAGTGGCGAATTTTTATTTTCGAAATTGCTATTCAAAATATTAAACTTTAATGTTTCTAAATTAATGGGAAGAAGTTTCAGAATCTCTCTCAAGCTGAACTCCGCATCCTATGAAGGAATACGAGAAATGTGTCCCTGTATGCGTGTATGCTGTATGCACCATAGGATCTCGATCTAGCATTCTGCCAAATTTTTCTATTCTAGGGTGGCGAATCTTCATAAATACATAATTTTGATGATCATCATCTAACACCCAGTTTCACAGTGAAGTTTAAACTACACTTTTAGTTTAAATTTCAGTTCAAAAATTAATTCGGTTTCACAGTTTCGTTTAAGCCTTGAACAGTGTTAATTCTGCAAATATTCTGTGGTTTAAGCCTTAGATCACTTGACACAGTGACATTTCGAATTCAAAGTTGTCGATTGTCAAAAACACAAATATTTGATGTTGTTTTGCGTGAAAGACAAGGAACGATTTTGGAAAAGCGGTATAACTGTACCATACTGCCAAATTCTAGTCATTAATTTTAGTGAAACTGAGTTTTATTGAACTGAAGTTTAGATTACCTACATTGTGAAACCGGATGAGTTCAACTTCAAATTTAAACTCAAGTTCAGGTTCAGTTGAACTTTAGTTTAAACTTCCACTGTGAATCTGGGGATAAGTGAGTGAGTGAGTACGACAGTCAGTTACGGTTTGTGTAATTTTTGAAGTCCTGTATATTGAGAACCACTAAATGCCATCCCTGCGCCATAATTTGCCCAAGATAAAAACTGACAGCGGCGAATGGTCAAGATGGAGTTTTTCAAATGCCGAAGGGATGCGATTTTATTTATTTAAAGCTGAAAGAATAAAAGTACATTTTTTGTTGTATTGATTATTAGTTATTAAACTAAATAAAATGGAGAAAATTTGAAGCATACGCTTTCAAATAAAAAAGACTTTTGGATTTATTTAATTTCCCCCGCTGGCCGATATCAATTACTGATATCAGATGAAATTTAATGAGGTGGACCTCTTTAATGAGCTTGGTAAATGCTAAAAGTTTGAAGTTTTTAGCTCAATTGGTTCCGAAGTTAGAGGGGGGTCGAAAACAGCTTGAGTAAAAGGGCGTGTGCATCACTCTAGCCACTTCAAATGTATATTTTACATATTACCCAGATAAAGGATTTAACAGCCACTTGAACCGGCTGATGAGCTAACATAGACTTTAACTGACAGATATCACTCTCCGAGTACCTAGACCTTTGAAACCAAAAGTTGAAGTTTATCTTTCAGATAAGTTCGCCGTAAGGGTCAGAAACTGCCCCTAAAGATTTTTCTGGACACCGAACGATGCAATGGTCGCCTACACTTTTTAAATTGAATATTGACTTCATAATTAGCTTTATAGTTAATTAAGTGTTTTCACCAAATTTCTGGCAAATTATGGTCACTCTACCCAACCCGAACATCATTATTTTCTTGTCGACATTCTGTAAATATTTTAATTTTATTTTGTCCACATATTGTACATTAAACATACAAAAAAAACCAACCCCAGTCTTATAAAAAAGATAACCACCTTTTATGACCGCTGTTAAAGGATGATCGCCATTGGCACTTCATCCTTTTTAAAAACCGACAAATGTATTTAACTTAATAAAAGCAAAACGTTATCGCTCCTGAGCGTTTGCTTGCTTCATAACTTTTTTTTATCTCAATTCAATTTTAATACACATCAATTCAGGTAAAAATGAGTAAAAATGTCTCTTCGTTTACTTATTACTACCCTGCACTGAACATGAACAATGTTCGAATGCCTATAGGGCACTTTAAAAAAAAATACGTTTGAGTTAAAATTGGTACGACATCATAGCGACAAAAGAGGAAGGCAGCTGTATAATAAACACATGTTGCGATGCAAAGTTTAAACAGGCAATAACATCCCACTGACCGGTAATATTTCCTTTTTTAGATGTTGGACACGTTATGTTTTTATTCCCCTTTCTGTCAATGAACTCTGATGGGTTGGCTTTTTATAAATCTAGTCTACATAATGTCCAATTTTGTAAATGAAGTATGTATGTATGTCGCTAAAAGTGATGCAAACCCGAAACGCGTAGATAGTGCAAGGAAAATATTTACTGAACGTTTTAGAAGAGACCCACCATAAGTGATTAATTGAACGCATCAAAGTGAATTGGTGGTGAAACGACTAGTGCTTTGAAAGACCTTTGAAACCATTCGAAATGTTCAAGTGAAAGTAGATGCACCTAAAGTTTGAATTTTTTTTATACGAATGGTGGTGCTGTATATTTAAAGAGAGTTTATAGTTTTCATAGAATACTAGCGTAGCCCGTGCACATTTCGTAGTGTAAAATAGTTAAATAGATAAACAGTGTTTATTGTAATGCTCTGTGGCACACAACATTTTTTGTTTTTCCAGAAATGCCTAGATAATATTCTTGACTTTCAGGACAATGCATTATTCAAATCAATGTTATAATAAATAAATAGGTGGCGCAACAGGCGGTAGACACCCTAGGCCTAGCTTCTCGCAACCATTCGCTTCTGTGAGTTTCAATTTTTGGGACGAATGGAAGGGACCTACAATTTTATGCCGATTCCGAACGGCTGAATTGAGAAGCGTTTTCAGGACAGGTCTCGGATAGTGATATCTGACAGATAAAATCTATGATAGCCTATCAGCCTGTTCAAGTGACTCTTAAAGCCTTTATCTAGGAGATAAGCAAAATATTTATTTGATGTGGGGTCTACCCCGATATCTCGAAAAAAAAATCTCGAAAGCAAAAATCTCGAATGTAAAAATCTCGAATTTAAAAAATCTCGAAAAAAAATCTCGATGCGTATGGGGGGACATGCTGCCCCCCTGCAACCCCCCTGCTTGGGTTTACTGTCTGGCTATGGGATGGGTGCAAAGAAAAAATCTCGAATTTACTTTTTATTTTCGAAATTTTTTTCGAGATAGAGTCTTTCGAGATTTTTGTACTTTCTAAATTTTGACCCATTCGAGATTTTTGCATTCGAGATTTATCAAATTCATTTTCGAGATTTTGACCATTCTAGATTTTAGTCGTTCTAGTTAACGTCATGATCCCTTCCATAACGTGTCTTGGCATTCTTGCTGGGAACATGCGTTTAACTCAAAACTACCGAAGCATGGGCCGATCCTTTCTCCGGAACCTTTAAAACTGTCCCTTTGAGTATCATTCATGCACGGCTATGATGCTTGAAGGAACTGAACATGCAGATTTGAAATTCCCAAAATATTTTTGGCTGTCAATTATTTTGCTGCACTTCCGTATAAATTAACGAATAATTGTTGACTAGACTTCCAGAGGGAACGATTTTCCCATTTCTTGGGCAATTAGTGTAAAGTAATTGTAAAGTTTATTGTATTCAACAATTAAGTTGTAGGTAAGGGTTTGATGACTTTTGATAGTGGTTATTGTAAGAATCAGACATCAACCTGACAATACCCAGAGTGCTGTATCTATTATAACACAATAAAGTGCGCTTCATTCTGCGTTTTAAACATCGAGTTTCATTCATTCCACTTGCTAAACTTATGAACTCTCATCGCCATAGAGAAAAAAAACAATAGAACTAAAGAGTATTTCTATGAGTTACTCGAAAAAATATAGGAGCAGGGTCACAAACCAGAGAGAATAGACCACCAGCTCCGCCCAAAAATGAGAGATCCCTAGAGCCAGTTTCAAAAAGTTATTAGGTGGTTAAGTATGTGCGCCATGCTAAAGTAAATAGAGGGCGAATTGGTCAGGCATACACTGGCACCTAATAACATTTACAGTTATTTCTGTGGTACAACACGTATTCACAGATAGAAAAAGAGGCGGCGCTACTCATTTCAAAATTGGCTCTATGGAATTCTCTTTTTTACCCGAAGCTAGTGGTCTATTCTCTCTGGTTTGTGAGCAGGGTTCTAATTATTAAAAACCAGGCGCAAAAAGTCCCTAGACTTTAGTAGTCTAAATCATTTGTGTAAGTTTTGTTTTTAGGCAATAGAGGTATACGATTTTAGGGCTGGATTGAGAGCTCACAGCTCAGGACATATTAACCATTTCTACTCCGTCCACGGCGCCCGTATGACAAACGGAAAGAATAACCTACACAAAAATACGTCTGCGAAAGGGCTTAGGCTAATCAATTTTCCTTTATATGCGGAACATAACCGTACTGTAGCCAACACATAATTTTTGATTTTAAGTATCCTTTATAATTTATTATCCTGCTCCTGGAGAACGATAATAATTTTTTGACAGCAGAAAATTCGTTTTCCACCACGATAGTGTCAGAAAATTTATCCGAGAATAATTATTTAGCCCAATTGACACACGGCCTAAGTATGTATCTTTGCTAATCAGAAAGCTCGTCGAAGAGTTATTTATGACGTTTTCGATTCGACAGATCACTTTTTTTATTCGATTGGCAGAATGGATAACATTTTCTTTTTGAATCAAGATCTCTGAATCTGGGGCCTGTACCACAAAACTACAAGTATTGTACAACGTTGTAGAAAGTAATACTACATTATCCGTCTCATCCGGCACGTGCGAAGCTTATAGGTCACCTTCACCTTCCATAAGCTGCTGTGTATTCTATCAACCTGTCAGTCTAATATGTTGCCGCAACGGATGCGACGTATTCTATGGTTTGAGCCTTAAGTGTCGACGGTTACACATATTCCAAACATTAAGAGAGCGGTTTGTGTTTTTTACGTTCGATTCGACGCGAGAAATCTGAAGACTAAGAAGCCCAATCGCTGTTCCTTCTCTGAACATTTGTCATTTTATGTACGTGTTGAAGAAAGCTTTTATATTTTTTGCAAGTGGCCCGCAATTATGCCATTTTATATGTCAGTGAAGGAAGGTAGGAAAAAAATATTTTTGCGGCAACGCTAACCAAGGTATGAATTGGGATATTTTAGACACTATAAGATGCGCAACACATCCCGCCTGAATTTTTGCTGAATGCCTATCCCTTAGTCGAGAAGTCCTATATAGGCATCATCAAGTGCAGAAGAGCAGTTAGATAACACTACCACCTCACGAAGTCCTTGATTTAATAAACAGTGACTGCAGTCACTGGCAGCAAAACAACTCCCTTACCAAGCGGTGGTCTGGAGGACATTACACAAACTAATTTCCAAGATTTGGTTTGAGGAAAGTATGCCAATGCTTATAGAACCTCAGCATCGTTTCTCCGATCCACAAGAAATAAGCCATTTCAACTGGGTCAGCTCCGATCTACATCCCGGCGCGTTCATACGATTGCAGTTGTGCAGTCAATGCATAGTGATATGATAACCAAGCAGTCTCCATAGTAGTGGAAAATGGGTCCAATATCTGTATCAGGTTAAATAATAATAATCATTCTCTTCTCTTCTTCCTAGCTTATGTTTGACCATATACCACAGCCACATGCAGTTCCGATACTGAACTGCAAAAAGCACCAGCTAAATCTAAGTCTAACTTTAAGCACAAAGTTATTCACAACCTCTTGAGGTTAAAAACGAATATTATTGAGATCCACACACACATGGAGTTATGTCAAAAATATCTATTTGAAACGGCTGGGAGATTTCGTACATACCTACTATACACACTAAAGATTGAAGACAAAGTAAGGGAAAATTAAAGTCGCTTTCGTCAACGCTTCTATACCATCCTGTAGCAATAAATACATGACTTCAGTCCCACTCTGCATTATGGTTTGAAAAGTTGGTTTGGATTTGAAAATGCTTTAAAAAAAAGACTCATTCATGTGCGGATATGGAGATACCTACATATATTTGTCGAAGCGCGAAGTGATTTGGTGAAATCGTTGTTTGTCGACATTATTTTTCATGCCTCTCAAAGAAGACAGCTATTGTTGACTCTATACACAACGAGTATGTAATGTAGTAAGTATCTATTTATTTGTAATTTCCGTAGACACAAGCTTCACCATTTCAACCATAGGCGTTCACAAATATTTCTTACATCCGGAATACCGGTCCACTTAAAGTCCAATTTAGTAATCAATTGTTAAAATCTGTGACTTTTTTTCGAATTTTTCAATATTTACTTTCCGGCTAATGCTTCTTATATCCTCGATATTTTTTTGTACCTACGAGCGATTGAGCGTTAAACTGCGGGCGATTTGAGAAATTCCCACACAGGATGTTGATGTTTACACACAAGAGGAGCTCTTCTACAATGTCACCTTCGCAGAATCACTTATCATCGCAAAAAGCCTGACGTTTAAAATTGCTCAATAAAAGTCAAAAATACATAGATGTAGATCTACTTTAGTTGTATGCATCGTTTTGTATATTACGACACTGAAAAATAAAATTGATTTATTATCCTTATTTAAACGCGCTCCGTTAATAGGAACAAGCACGTCATGTTATCTTTAGAGGTTAGGCTAGATTTTTAAGACTTGTATTTTTCATTCCAAGCATGTAAAAGTTTCTCAATTAATTACTCATACGGTTTATTCATTTCCTTGAATTTCTACCATCAATCAATGTTTGACACAACATATGCTCCTGTTGAAGAGGTTTATCGAAATAAATATAGAAGTTTGCCTTCTTTGACATAAACCCATATGTTTGATGTTCCCCACCTCAGTTTGGCTTATTGATTTCTATCACCATAAATCAGGGGAACGGTGAGCATACCAAAGAAATTGGTTCTCATATAGGCTTCTCATAGGTTTTTCCGCAGCTTTATTTCTATAGATATTTTGCATGTAATTAACTGCAAGAATTAGAAAATTGTACATAACTATATCTTTGCTGTATTATTTTAATTGCGTTTTTGAAAAAGCAAGTACTCCCCCCTATTGCGACAGCTGTGCGGCAGGCACCATTAGGTTTGCGAGGTCTTAGAATATTTTTACTAGTTGAAGCCATGGACGATAGAGCACCGCGTTTTTGCCTATAACAGTTTCGTCCGAAATAATGAGTCAGTCACGGCAGTTTAGCGTGAATTTCGTTGCCACTTCAACATCTACAGAATGTGGAAACGATTCTATGATTTTTTGAAAACCGAAATTTCTGACGGACCCTGTACATACGCTACTTCTGATCAGAGAAATTGGAAGGTTGTAATTTGGGCAATTATTAATTCATTCTAGGAGCTAAGTTGCGAGTTGCCTTTACTTTTCATGGTGCTTCAATTCAGTTTCGCTATAGTTATTTTTTGAATCTTGTCAGACAAGACAGAATTGTAGACAAATTACTTTTCGCTCCAATGGTTCCTGACAGGATATATTCGTCTGCACCAAGTAGCAGAATAGGAATTAGGAATGTCTAGGATCTCAATAGCTTTTCTTTATAACTCCTTTATAATAATTCTGTCCTTTCAGTTAGAAAAAACGATTTTTGAGTTTATATTCATTTTATCTCAGTTCTTGTGTTGACGGCGGAATTTGTAAAAATCCCTATATGTAACGGTAAGTCGTAAATGATAGCATATTCCTAGTTTTATCCTCGTTTATACTCAGACTCATTTAACCATCTTCCCACCATTAGTGATGTCATGGAATCTGCGTTATCAGAGCTATCGAAGTGGACGGAGAACATCGGTTTATGGGTAAACCCCAACCCAACAAGACTGAACTCATCCTATTAACCAGAAGATATAAAATAGACAAATGGGTAAGCCAAATACCTGGGTATCGTGTTCAACTCCAAATTAAACTAGAAACGGATACGGAATACGGAGGAAAGAATGAAGAATGGACTAAATACTTTTTACGCCTGTACAAAGGCTTTGGGGAAGAAGTAGGGCTTCTAGACGAACATAATGCACTGGATTTACACCGCAATCGTAAGACCAATTCTGACAATGGCTCGGTTGTGTGGTGGGAGGCTGTTAACACTAAATCCTACCCCAAGAATCTGAACAAGGTACAAAGAATTGCTTGCATAGGTATAACGGACTCACTAAAATCTTCACCCCAATTAGGCCTAGAAACGTTGCCGAACCTACAACCCATCGAGCTATACACTAAGAACGTGGCAGCCAAAGGTGCTCTCAGACTACGAGAGAATAAAATTTGGAAGCTTGAATCGTTCGGTCACTACCGCATACTTCACATCTTTAATCAGAGCGGACTCATGCCACTCACAGTCTATAAAAAACCGAGGTATGACTTTGACAAGAAATTTACAGTCTTACAGTCTCTATACAGTCTCTATACAGGATAGGAAGGAGTGGCTATCCCCGAGTACTGACATAAAAAGTATACCCATTTTCACAGATGGCAGAAGCAGGAATCTTCTAAGAAGAACTAAATATCAGCCATTCATACCGACTGTCAGATCAGTGCAGCGTTTTCTACGCGGTTAAGAAAGCAGTTACAACTGTCTTATCGAGTGAACTACCAGCAATGGAAATTACTGGCAATAAACGGCAAGAAACTTACGAATAGAAATCCATTAGACATTTTTTTGGATCGATCGAATTTGGATACTTGGGTTTAGGTTAATTTAGGTTAGGGTGGCAGGCCGCAACAAGTGCAGCTTTACTTAGGCCAGATTAAGCCCATTGTGATACCACAGGCACAGGATCCAATGGTATCACAACTATCCGTTGAACCAGTAGGAGCTGAGAATGGAGCGTTGGAGGCAACTTGTGCTTGCATTAGCGAGTTCGCCGAGATTGCCGAAAAAGTATTCTCCGATATATAGTTTTCTACGAGCTGAGAGGGCTGGGCACGTGCATAGGAGGTGAAGAATAGTCTCTTCCTTCTCCTTGTCCATTCAGCTTCTAAAGAAATCGTTGGCAGGTAGGCCCAACCTGAGAGCGTGCCTGCCTATAAGCAGTGTGTAGGTAATGACACCTACTACTGTACTTATATTGGATCTTTTTAGTGGTACAAGATTGTCGGAGTGATATACAAGATTGTCCCCTGTGATACACTACATCATTCTCCTAGTCAGTCCTGGAGGGTATGCAAGTTTCAAAATTCTTGTTGAATTGAAACTGGGGGAGGGTGTAGTCAGTATCTTTTGGGATGCATTCTATTTTATCTAGAATAGACGAGTGACCTGTTTGTCGACTGATCCAAAGACGGATTGCATTCATACGGGTGGCTGTGTTCGCTGCTACTTGTTTACAATAAGGGTCTAGCGGTAGCAGGTGGAACAATATGTGCATATCTCTGATGGAGTGGTTCTTTGAACACGACTAAGGTCCTTGCAGGGAATAGCCTTTTCAAGTACAGTCCAACAGACGGTGGCGTGAAATAATGTCGAAGGAAATAAGGTCGAATCGTGTGTATTTCCACTTTGATTGGAAATAATGTCGAATTCCAAAATTTTTTTCGTTTGAGCCTACTCCAAATCTGACAGTAAAAACAAGCAGGGGGGTTGCAGAAATAAAATCGACTACGAAAAAAGGTGCAATTCGACATTATTTCCAATCAAAAATGGTAATAACCAAGATTCGACCTTATTTCCTTCGACTTTATTTCACGGCACCGACGAGACATTCTGAGGAAATTCTGTATAAGATCCATAAGAGTGTTGAGATGTTTTCCTGAGACAACGATAGCAACGTCATTTGCATAAGCAATTACCTTGCACCCTTCGTCTTCCAGTATTAGAAGTAGTTCATTCACCACTAGGTTCAAAAGAAGAGGTGAGATCACACCCACCGCCTTGTGGTGTACCCCTACTGACAAACTTCCGAACCTATGCTTCACCCAGCTTTGAATTGATGAAACAGTTGGTGAGCAACTGAGAGTTATCATGAGAGCTTTTACCAGCCTTGGGTATGAAAACCACATTTACTTCCGTCCATTTCCTACGCATGGAAGGATTAGTTCCACACTTTAGACACTTAAAATTGTCCGATATTTTGACACAAATTGACTTGGATAATTTATCCGAATTGCCAATACGATTATCAATGTCTCTATTTTTTACATAGCCGTCAAAGGTAGGTTGGTTTCTTTCAGAAGGCTGTTTTTGCTTGTGCAATAAAGACTCAATTATTTGTTTACGGCGAGGAGTCAATCAAAGTCTCAACAATTTTATTGAAACCGCTCTATACTTACATGCGGAAAGAAATGTCATGTCAATACTGTTGTATCTTGAAATACTGCATAAATTGGCAGAAGTTTTGTGTGTGTTAACATTATATAAAATGTCAGATTGAATAAAACAAAACTGACTTTTTACGAGACTGCTAAAAGCTGAACCAAACGGGTGTCTTTGATTCAGGATACAACAAATAACTGCTGTTGTCGCATAAAAGGTTTATCCGGCACCATCTCAATTTAGTACCTCGAAACGGAATTGGAAATCCCTGAAGACCTGAAACTCAAATCGTCGAATTAGCTACGAGTTAGTTACCTGACCCAAAGTAAAGCGCGGAAGTTGGAGTAACAGTATATAAATTGAACGGAGTGTCTATACGGACGTTCATTTTGACAGATTTTGTACTGCTTGACGTTTACCGATGTTCGTGACACGGGCTACGTAATCAACGTAACGTAATCCTATTTTCATTAAAAACTCTTTATAAATATAAAAGTTGGATCCTAAACGTACGGCATAATGTACGTTATACTGGAGTTTAGAGTCTTTGCCGCGAGCGTAGCATGCCACATACCCCAACTTGACGCAATATAAACTTTGACATTTCGTTACGTACCCGTGTCCCGAACAACGTCCCAATAGCAACACCCTAAATTGAATGCAAAAATGCAAAAGTTGAACTACTCGTACTGTTCCAAAACCGCCAAAAATGACAACAATTAAATAGTGAACATTTCAAAAAACAATGACCGTTTCGTATTCAGTAACAACCAGGTACAGTACAGTTATCCAAATTTAAAACAAACACGCATTCTCTAAGAAATAGTGCCAAACTGTAGTTTATTTAATTACTTTAGGTAGGGTGTGGTACATATTAGAGCATTTACAGAATATCACATTTGAGACCAATTTCCTCACACTCCTCTTTTTCTGATAAACAAAACAAAACAAAAACAATGTTACAAAACTTAAAACACGTTTTCGTACATATATCGTAATCGAAATCATTAGCATATCTCATTTCGTTTAATATGTATTCGATACAACACTCGATAAAATGTTATGTTAATGTTACATCCTGCAAGTTGAAAAGTTCTTCGATGCAGTTTACAACACATTAATGTGTATACAACTATAATACTCGTACAACTTTCACAAACTTCTCGTTGTTGTCGCGCATCAAAGTCAAAGATGCAATAATGCCCATTTTGCGGTCTAGGTACTATAGGTAGGTACTTGTTACTGCACTTTAATTTGTTTCCGATAAAACTTTCGCGAAGAGAAAATTGCTAATTAACTGTCAATGTTCAAACAAATAAATTTCAATAAGTAAACCATTATCACTTCGCCACCACGCACCGTGTAGGTACAGTGGGTGTTAATTTGTCTTCCTTGTGTACATTGTTAATTTGATTTATTGTCGATGTCGACATAAACAAATTTTCGCGATTTAAGGATGAATTTATGAAAATTTGTCTTAAGGTTTCAATCTGAGGATTAATTTAATATTCCTGGGGCACATGGTGTGTTATATTGGGACCGGGACGAGGATGAGGACATAATAATTATATTTCTAGCAAAACCTTTATGAATCGGTTGTCTGCAATGGATGGAACTTAATTCTGTGTAAGAACACCGTCATTGTTAAACAATTATCAAAAGACAATGACCTCATTTTATTGAGCATTGGACGGCCAGCGATATGTCAAACTCCACAAATGTTTCGAACATGTCTGTTCCTTTACTTTTGTAGTAAAAATGGGAAAGACTGTCAAAATGGCAGTGGTGGGAATGAAATCTCTCTCAAAGAGAAAAACTTATGTCGATTTCGATTGGTAATCCTGAAGCGTCCGGAAGAACTCTCTGCGATTCTGAGTTCAAATCCAGAAGCAAATTTCTCTTCTTTTCAGTAGAAGAACTGTCAGTTGATTGCTTCCGTACGCACAACATCGGCGAATAGGACAGAACATCACGATAGACAGCTATAACTTTGAGGTGGTTAGGGACTTTGTTTACATCGGCTCCGCTATAAACTCCGATAATGACACCACAGCAGAAATCAAGCGAAGAGTTACATTTGCCAACCGCTGTTTCTTTAGCCTAAGAAGCCAGCTGACTATAAGGCCCTGTCAAGAAACACTAAGGAGACAACTGTAAGACGCTCATCATCCCAGTCCTACTCTATGGCGCATAAGCATGGACGTTAACAAAGGCGAATGAAGATATTCTTGGTTGTTTCTGACGCAAAATTCTTCGAGTAATTTTTGGTCCCGTTTGCGTTGATGAGATTTTGGGGGAGCAGATTTAACAGCGAACTCTATGAGCTGCACAGCGATATCGACCTGGTTAGAAAAGTACGTTTCAGTCGACTAAGATGGCTAGGACATTTAGAGAGTGAATAACACCAACTCTCTGAGCCGAGGAGTAACAGTGACTCAGGACTACTGTGCGAAGGTGTTCGATCCCCGGAAAAACACAAATTACATCCTAAAGTTTTTTCCACAGCGCCACCTCTCGTGAACGTTTGGTAAACTTCCGAGAGTATAACTGTCCTGAAAAATCTTCTCAGTTCAGCCGTTCATACTCGGCATAAAATTGTAGGTCCCTTCCATTCGTCCCAAAAATAAAAACTCACACAAACGAATGGTTGTGAGAAGCTAGGCCTAGGGTGTCTACATACACCCCTATCGTGGAATCCGCCGGGGGGAATTATTCACGGAAAAGAATATTTTGGTATCGTCAAAATCGCAAAGTGAACAGTTCCGCGTTCGGGAAAAATTCGATTTGAACATTTTTAACGATACATTGAAACTTATTCACATTACCCACACGGGGAACTGTTCACTTTGCGATTTTGACGATACCAAAATATTCTTTTCCGTGAATAATTCCCCCCGGCGGATTCCACGATAGGGGTGATACATGTTGGGCCAACTATTTATATATTTTTTTTTAACTAGCTATGTACTTGAAAATGCTCAATAAAAAAATTGTGTCATCGGAAAATTGAAAACTGTTCTTATTTTATATTCTATTTAGCATGACAGTTAAAATGCTACTTTGAAAGTACATTAATGTATGTGAATTATTGCAAATACATAGGTGTGTCTACGTACCCTTTATTAAATTTTCAATGTCATTTTAGGGATCAAATTAAGGTAAAATGTTGCGTCAACCTTTTGCATATAATATAAATTTATAAGGTAGAACAGTAGAACAGAATTTTATTAATGTAAAGTTGATGTTAGTTAGCCAATCTTGAATAGATAATAATTCATATGCATGGAAATTCATATGAGTGGAAAAGCGGAAGCATTATGCTCTATGAAATTGAAAGTTTAAAAATTCAATATTTCGAAAATGTCTACGCCTATATGCATATCCCAATTGGGATAATCCTTTCGTTACAGATTAGGCACTAGTATAAGTTACTATGGATCGAGTTTAGTGAACTCATTATACGGTAGGTTAAGTAGGTACAATGAATGTACTGCAAAGATAAATAAAATTCAATCTACAAAATCCATCCATCCATATACAATGAATCTATTAAACATTAGCACATCCTTTAAAAATGTAAATGTAAATTGACTTGGAAATGGAAAAAAAGAATTTACTGACGGGTGTCTACGATTAGTTGAGTTTTGTGGATTAAATTGATGGGTTCATGAATTGTTTGGTACACTCTTGTGGTAGCTCATTTTAGGGAAAATAAATAAGAAAACAACTCAAGAAGTCATGGAAGATATCAATTGAAGTTTTGATTGTAATCAAAACAATTATTCACAATAAAAAAATATATTGTATTGTATTATCGGGGATCTTTATTACAAAAGAACATCATGTACATAATCTAGGTACTTTTGGTTAAGTTCTGTATGCCCACTAATCTGGATCTAAAACAATTTTCTTCAGTTCAAGAGTTATATTTATAAACAAATTCATGGAATGCCTATCCGATGTCTCCCACTATCGTAGATTTAGTTTTGGATTATCTTCTTGATGTCTGTATGTGGATGACATATTTGCTATCATTGACAACACGAAAATTGATATTATGCTCAGGTGCCTTAATAGATTCAATTCCGAAATCCAATTTAGAATCGAGACGGTAAGAAACGGTTCAACTAGAACCAAAAAGAGACAGCATCTGAAAGACTTGTCAATTTCCAGTCCAACCAGCAAAACATAGAATAATGGATACTGCGTCTAACCTGGTAAGCAAAGTTTTCGGATTGAGTGATGGGAAGTTCCACTCTGCTAATGAAGAAACGATCACTCGGATCCTCACCAATAATAGCTATCCCATCCATGGCATAAGGAGCCTAATTACGCGTCAAAAACACAGGATTCCTATAGACAAGAATGCGGAAGAAGTGAAATGGATATACAAAAGCGTCGTCTACGTCCCAAAACTGGCTGAGAACTTCAAGGAAGTAATTTCCAACCGTGCCACGGAAGTTAACCTGGCATACAGATCTAATAGAAACCTGGCACCGCTATTTTCCCAACTGAAGAATAAACCCGACACATTAAAGCGCACGGACATCGTCTACAAAATTGACTGACTTGGTACCGAGGCGAGGGTTCAATTTGTGACCTGTGCTATATTGGAACCGCCAAACAACTCTTGGGGCAAATAATATCCAACCACCGCACCGGTCAGATATACGGACGAATAACCCAGCAAATGGACGAATTGCCAGTCACATAGTTGAGAGTTGCCACCAGCCAGACTTTGACAAGGTCAAAATTCTGCAATCGCAGAAACATATGTCAAAGAGGTACACCATTGAAACCCTGCACATTATTAATAACAAGGACAATATGAACAGAAAGCAGGACAGCGAAAATATCTCGGCGATATATAACTCTCTCGATTCTGCGAAGATTTATATCCATTTTAGTAGACTAAACTTCAAAAGAAGTGGTTCAGTTCAACCTAACTTTTTAAAATTTGATTCAAATCTTTTGAATTCTGTGATTACATTTGCTTTTAATATAAATTTACGTCAACATTGTTTCTTTATGTAAGTTCAGTTTTAGGTTTGTTCTGATTATGTACATGACGTTCTTTTGTAATAAAGATCTCCTGAAGAAGACAGCAACCCCTGTCGAAACGTCGGGAAAGTTAATGGAATAACAGTGTTTGATTGCATTACCCATTTGAGCAAAAAATGCCGAAGAGGAATAACTATCCTCATAACAAAATTACAAACATAATATGGTAAGTTTCCGCACTGATTTAAATTTTGAAATCGGTCAATGTTTGCCAACTCTACGGTAATTAAAACGCGTTCCACAAACTAGCGTATAAAGCATTCGTTCGAACTTAACCTCAAATTAGAAATTACTGGTAGAAACTGTAATTCACGAAATGCTGCGACCAAGAAAACTGTTCATGTGAGCAGACTGTCAAAACTAGTGGATGGCGACAAATAGGTACATCACAGAAAATTAAACTACACAAAAAAAAAGTAAATGCGAACACGTAAAGAAGACATATTGCATCAGGGACCTAAATTGCTTAGCTTCTTTGAGATTTATTTTGTATTGATTAGACTTTTTTGTAAGAACCTAGCAAACCAGACGATCGATTCGAACTTTGTTCACTTCCAGTTCTCCGGAAGAAGATTTCCTTTTCCAGCGAATTCATCTGAGAATCCCATGCGATACATATTTCGTGTGAAGTGGTTGACGTCGACGATAGTTGGTGAAAGAATCTCCACCGATTCGGCCAAACCCCCCCACGGAAGAGCAAAATGCCAACATTTAGCGAAAGTAAATGTGAATGCATTGAGGTAGATTATGCAGGCTTCGATATGCAAGTTTAAAGTAAAAGTTTAAATTTGAAGTTCAACTCGTCCGATTTCACAATATAATCAATATAATCAGTTCAATTAAACTCAGTTTAACTAAATTTAATGAATAGAATTTGGCAGTATTGTACAGTACAGAGCTTTTCCAAAATCGTTCCTTGTCTATTCTTTCAAAGAACATGCAAACCAACGTAAAATTTGTTGTGTTTTTGACAATCGGCTTCTTTGAAATTGAAATGTCACTGTGTCAAGTGAACTGATAGAATACTGCCGTTTAACGTAAACTACAGAATGAACACTGTTCAAGGTTTAAGCGAAACTGTCAAACCGAATTAATTCTTGAACTGGAGTTTGAACTAAAAGTGTAGTTTAAACTTCCAGTGTGAAACTGGAGGTAGTCATTCATATGATTCTTTGCAATATCTGCTTAATAAATTCTAAAATCAGTCTTACTATATATTTTTCATAGTTTGTTTACTCTTCACTGACATAATTTATTCTAAGGTTAAGGTTTTTAAGCTACGATTAGATTGTATGGCGAAATGTGTGTGCGGCATAAAATTGATGCGAAACACTTATGATATTGGTGACAAGCGATTCCAGTCTATTTTTGTTCGAATTCCGAAATGCCAGATTTTGAATGGCATTTATTAACAACCATGGTTATTATTAACAACCATTTCACTGTTTGAAAATGTACTATATGTGTGTGCAAAGATGGCGAACGTTTACCGGAAAAAGAAAACTAACAATTATGTCGATTTCCATTGGGCTTTTACCGACTTTTAGTCGACTTTTAAGTTACCCCTATCAAAATATCGCCCGTAAAATATATTTTTTTTTCAGAAACTATTTATGTATTAAACTGAAATTTCAAACAAAATTATTTTGAATATAAAGTAAACTACTCGTTCATGTACCTATACCTACCATTAACAATGTAGCGAATTTAAAAACATCGCGAATTTACTTTGCCAATTAGATTTTTTTTTATTGAGATACTATACATGGATAACACATCTATAGATTATGTACACATACATGTACTTTATATTTATTTGTTAACAGAAGTCCAATTTTGAAGGAGTGTTTCCACCCGAGCCTGACAACACCTATGTTAACAGCAAAAAAAAAAGGACAAAAAAAAAATTATATGTCTTGTTTTACACGCACTTATGTATATCAATGTATGAACGGAAAACCCTTGTCATCAAAACAAGTGTTCACCCTCGGGTAATTCCCTTGTGTCTATGGCTATGGCTAATTTCTCATATCACTTAGATAAAGTTTCACGGAGCAATTTCATTCGAATTACAACACTAGAAGAACTATAGATCAAATATCGCAGGACGAAATTCTTAGGTGTTTTCGACGTTAACCACATCATCAAATGTATATAGATTACTGATTGTGCGAAAAGACAACACGAAACAAGCGAATTGCATAGCTATGTATAAAAAAAAAAAGGGAAAAGTTTCCATACTAATCACCTATTCATTAAGCAAACTTATTCCTAAATGTGAATACTTCTTGGATGTGCCGTCTATTATCTTTTCAACACGAATCAATATCATTAAATATTGAGGTAATGAGTTAGAAGCCATTATTGGTGGTATTTTATATGAACGTTTATATGGCCTTTCCCAATTGATCCGATCATAAAAGGGATCCCATAAATGTTGCAACTTTTAAGTATATCTCCTCAGTGTTTTGTATTTATTTGAAACTGTGCATTTCAAAGCCAGTTTTATCACCTAAATGCGTATGGATGTTTTTATGACTTTGAATGGTTGTTTTTTTTAAAAAGGTATCTTTGTACGAAACCAGAATATGTAATTTAAAGACATTAAGACATTTTTTTAACGGTATCATTCGAATTATTCAGAAATTATTGATCAATAAATTTTGTTCAAATTTGAAATAATTTCAAATCACAGGTTTTTATTTTTTTAATTTAATTTTAAATGTCACTTAAGAATTAATTTTGTTTAAAAACTCACTTAAAACAAACACCACAATGAAATTGAAAATATCCGTTTCCTAAAGTAAGGACGAACACCTCGAATATTGGAACAAGTTTCCCGGTAGGTATGAGCACCTGTAGAATACTGTTGATACTGAATATGAACACTGAACTGAGGTTCTCTTTATATACGGAACGGATTATAGTCTGATGGTACCTCCGTTGATGATTGCACCTACACACAATTTTGAGCAAAACCACCCCAAAATACACAATCCAACCCCACACCCTCTGAAGCAAATAACCAACCACACAATGCGAGTACAAACAATGAAGCATGTGCACTGCTTATCAACTTGCCAGCCCCACAATGTTGCTCAACATTTTCATTCATAAATTCGTAGTTGTGAATGGAAAGTAAATGTTGCAGATAAAAGCCGGATGGATGGCTGTGGACTGCGCATACCCTAATGTTGGGCGACAATAAGGTTTAGGATGGTTGCTTTGAAATTATCGCTGGAATTGAACATACAGGCTTGAAATGTAAAGAACTCGGTTAAAAGCATTCCTACGAGGATGGTCTGTCAAGTCGTTCATTTTCCATACAGTTGTAGGGTTGAAAACGTCTTAAAACAAAACGCTATGAGATGTTTTTGGAGGGCAACCACAATGGGGTCTTTGCGAGTGAAGCTGGGCAGATATTTGGATGGGATGGCAGAGATGCATTCTACCTCCTCTAAGTGACCTAGGTTGTGGTTACTTATCTTCGTCATAGTTGCCATTAAACAATCTGTTGCGAAAGTTTTTTTTTTTTTAAATCTTAACTGGAAAATTCTAAATGAGCGCAGTGATTGACGATTGGGGTCCTGGAAAACTGAGTGAAGAGTTTTATGGTTTAACCTTCGGAAACATTTTCTCATCTTTCGCGACCTGTTTTGTCAAACATTGGAGACTACAATTGTCAAGGTAGCGCTGTGAGTATGGTAGATATGTATCGGTAGTTATGGCGGTTGAGAAAAACCCAACTAGCACCCAAGTGCCGTTTTGTTACCACAAACTGATTTGACCTGGTTGTTGTAAGTTTGTCGAAGGGGGGTTTAGATCCAGCCTGAGAAATTCAAAAATGTTATCAGTTCCTTAGGACTAATCTTTGAAACCTTCTCAGGGAGACGAAGAATGGTTTTCGTAGAGATCGCTGTCTGGTCCTGGCTATTGCCGGACAGGCGCATAGGAAGTGAGTGAGAGTTTATTTTTCGGCTGCATCATTACATAGCTGCGACAGTGTGTATTATTCGGGATGCCTAATGTGGTGGTGACCGCTGTTGTTCTGCCTATATATCTCTTCGTACGTTTTACTTAGAGGTGGGTTGTTTTTTCCATGCTGTAATTTTGCGACATTCTTCTGGATATGTTACAGTTCTGTAGTCCCCTCCATTTATGGTTGGCCTTCGATAAGAATTCTGAGGAGATTTTTGCCTTTACTGCTCCCAGCGAAATGTAAACTGATTCCGCAAGTCAACCGTGGAGAGCATCCCTCCCAAACTCGTCCGTTTGTCCGGTCCGGTCCGTCCGGTCGGTAAAGAACTCACCGAGACTTACGATATCAAAAAAGGATTTAGACAAGGCGATGCGGGGTCATGTGACTTCTTCAACATCGTTCTTGAAAGAATAGTTCAAAACTCAAACGCTAACACCAGAGGCACTATCTTTCAAAAGTCCGTCCACCTACTCGCCTACGCCGACGACATCGACATAATCGGCAGAACGCAACGTGATGTCATTGGCGCGTTCGTGAGCAATGAGACGGAAGTGGCGAAGATGTCATCAAGAAAGGACACCCAACACCGACGTCTTGTACAGAATGTCACTATAGACAGATATAACTTTGAGGTGGTAAAGGACTTTGTCTACCTAGGCTCCGCTATGAACTCAGACAATGACATCAGCGCTGAGATTAAGCGAAGAATAACTCTTGCCAATCGCTGTTTCTTTGGGCAAAGAAAGCAACTGAGTAGCAAAGCCCTCTCTCGAACAACTAAAGTGACCCTTTGTTTATAAGACCCTAATCATTCCAGTCCTACTTTATGGCGCAGAGCTATGGACTATGTCAAAAGCGGATGAGGCTACTCTTGGTTGCTTCGAGAGGAAAATTCTTCGAGTAATTTTCGGTCCCGTCTGCATAGAAGGTGAATGGAGGAGGAGATACAACGACGAACTGTACGGGCTGTACAGCGACATCGACCTAGCCAAAAGAGTGAAGGTCCAACGACTGCGGTGGCTGGGTCATGTAGAGCGAATGGACGTAAATGCTCCGGCCCGGAAGATCTTCGAATCCACACCCGAGTGACGGGGCAGTAGAGGAAGACCGCGACTCAGGGGGCGCACGCAAGTGGAAGGGGACCTTAACCTGGCCCCTTGCCAATCTGATCTTGAAGGGAATTCTACTTCGAGCGTGTTATGTATGTTCCTTGACATACCGCCGAAAAGAGAAACACAACTGTCTCGTTGACTTCACGTTTATTTCTGAGCTTCAATGCTCGTTTTTACTTAATCTAACATAATACATAATCTTAAATACTATACACCTTACTTACTAACTATATAACCTTGCTTACTAACAATTTAAGAATATATAGAGAGAGAGTGAACGGTCATAAATGAGTTGTGCTGTGTTCTGACTTTTACATTAAATAGTTACAGCATGTTACAGTCTGTCTAACAACTCCGTATATACAACAGAGCGCTGCGAGCAAATGCAAACGTCTTTGCGGTTTAGTCCGTCATGATTTAAGATCTCCTTTTGCTGTCCACTAAGTCATATTTCTTTTATGTGCCTAGATGTATTGATATTGGAGATCCAGCGTAGGTTTGTTCTAATCAAGTCGAGTCAATATCAATCTTCATTGCATTCCTACTTAGATTTTGGGGTTAAGTAAGCGTTCTCATCGAGCACATCCGCCTCTTAAATTTTTCCTTGCAACAACATTGTCCGCGTATGATATCACAATTAATTCTTTTACCTTTTAGGTAGGCTCTATACGTCAGTCTCAATGTTAATGAAAGGTCTGTGTCTGTAGTTTTTTAATGTAGTGTGGCTTGTATTCTCTGCGTTTAAGATGAATACTATTAGCACCCCACGCCGTGCTTTGGGAAAATAATATAGATCTAAAAAGAAAGTGTAAAATGTAAATGCATCTTAGGCACAGTCGTCTGACTTCTGAAACATTTGAATGTAGAGAAATGTATTGATTGTCCTTTTATTCTTTCTCATCGATTATTTCATTGATTTTGAGCTTCGTTTCTTTCCCGCGCGTATATCCTCTCGAAAATTTTGGATATGATTAAAAGAAGCGAAACTATGGTCTATACGATTTTAGCTCATTTGGTGGTTTTTCTTGTTTCTTTTTTTTTAAACCATTTTGACTTTTATTTGCGGAGGATATCGTAAGAGTGTATTTTTAGAGCGTTTTCTTTGTTTTGGGCATATTATTCCAGGAGGCGAACTGGGCGATCGTAACGAAGCGGTCAACCTTAACCTCAAATTTATAATGTGCCTAAAGCATAAAGCCATGACAGTTAGTTGTTCTACCAGTTAAGCTCGCTAGGTCAATAATAACTGGAGAATGATCAGAGGGCTTATCAAAGCTCTCTTCAACTTTTATGTGGTTGGTAGATACACCTTTCACAACGAAAAAATCGATCAGGTCAGATATTTTCGAAATATTGACTGGCCAGTAAATCGGTTTGCCCGTGCATCAAGTGGAAATCACAACTGTACTCCATACCTGTCCAATAGGAATAGAGCATTCTAAATAGTAAAATCACCTTTTTCAAACGTGAATCGTGCACAGTTGCAAATTTCCAAGCTCTATCTTTAAAACATCGTCGTTCAATGCAGTCTTTAAACATCAAGGATGGATCCGCCTCTCGCTTTTCCCGAAGGGTGACAAACGTGGAAATCATTATAGACCATTTTTAAATGGATTTTTTTTTCTGAGGTGGGTTTCAGAAATTAATCAAATGTCAATATTTTTTTCTGTATATTTCCAATAGGTATGCAGGATGTCCTTATATACTTCCGTTTGTTGCTTCTCCTTCTTGTTGATATTAACAGCATCAAGATTTTGAAAGCTTTTAGCTTGAATGACCTCATAACCTCTTCTTTGGTGAATGAGGAGTGGAGTCTCCTTGCAACGATACTATGTGGCCTTCTGACTTTATTTGTAAAGTTTACCACTGTATCTTTCCGGTGGCCATCGGCATTGATTTCCCACGCATTATTCCTCAAAATGTAATCTTAAATTTCCCAGGTGAAGCTTCCTTCTACGGGAGAGAGCTGTTCAGGAACAAAGAAGGTGAGGAATAGTTTCCTCCTCTTCCTCATCCACACAGCTTCTGCAAAAGTCGTTTGCGAAAAGGCCTAGCCTGGGTATATTTTCTTATCAGGCCAGGTGTCCAGTATAATGACACCTATTGTGCTGCCGATATGCAATCTGTTGAGAGATTGTTCGGCAGTCGAGGGCTAATTGAGAAGTTATATGGATAGGGACCGTATCCAAGAATTTGATAGCTGCTTGGCTGTCCAAAAATATTCAGATATCTTTAACGGATCTCACGTTTTTCTTGAGCCAAAGATAAGACCTCTTTTATCGCCATAATTTCCGCCTGGAACACGCTACAATAGTTTGGTAGACGGAAGGAGAGATTAAGATTAAGGTTTTCGGAGAAAACGCCCCAACCAACTCCGTCTTTATGGTCTTCGAGTCGTCAGTATAGAACTGAATTGATTCATCTTCTAAAAATGTATTCTCATTCCAGATTGTTCTGGAGGGGATGGTGGCGAGAAAATTCCTGTCAAAATTTATGGATGGAGTGGTGTGTTTCCGTTGAGATTTTGAAGTTCTTCAGAATGGAAGCATGACCAAAGTCTTTCCTTGACCACTGTGAGGTAGCTTTAAGGCGAATGACTGCACTCGCTGGCATTTGTTTGGTAAATATATCAAGGGGTAGTAGATGAAACATTGTGACCAGCGCCGCAGAGGTAGCTGTGCCTAGTGCTCCGTTTATGCACATGCAAGCTGTGTGCTGGACCTTGCTTATATAGATAATCGCGATTTATAGCTTTTTCCAAGGCTTTCCACCAGACAATTACCCCATATGTGTGTATCGGTCTTATGACCGAGATATAGTGTCAGTTATTCCGTTATTCTTATTCTTTGTTAATAATTCTTTATTCGTTATTCTTTGTTGGTGTGATATTCCGATTTGATAGAGTAGATCCATTTCGTTAAGATTGACTTAGAGTGATTTATTTTCGTCCTGACTTCTTTTCTTTCTTTTTGGTAAATCCCCAGCAATTCTTCCATCAGCATTCGGTGCGACGATAATCATTGCACAAGAAAATTACATTAGAAATCTTATTCCGGGAACTGAAAGTGAAGAAAATGCTTAAATCGCCTGGTTAATTGGAAAGCCAAAGTTCTTGTAATAAGACCAAAGAAAAATATGGCGGCCAAAGTTTCGATCGAGTGAAAAAATAAACTTCAATGACATTTTGCTTAGGCCTTGGTTAGGTCAACTAAAGGGTGTCTCATAATTTACCCAAAATTTAAATTTTGCGCCATTTAATAGTACAGTGATGCCAACGCAAAAAAAAAGATTACAATGTGACAGCTGACAGTTCGGGGTTAGTAAAAATGAAGCGCTATATGAAAGAACAACGCATTTTAATGTTTGAGCAATATTTTAAAAATAATGAACGTTTGTCAGCTACAGTCCGCAATTTTCGAACAAAATCATCTTCAGTGATGAAGCTCATTTTCATCTTGATCGCTTCGTTAATCGTCAAAATTATCGCATTTGGAGTTCAGAACACCCACGAGTAATTGTTGAGAAATAAATGCATATCCACAACGCGTGACTGTTTGGTGGGAGGATTTTGGGCTGGAGGCGTTATTGAACCATTCTTCTTTGGCTGGTCAGGCAGTAACAATTAATGGTGTTCGTTATCGTTCCATGATAACCCAGTTTTTAGTGCCTAAATTACAAGATATGGATGTGACCAACATGTGGTTTCAACAAGATGGTGCCACATGCCATACACCCAGAGAAACAATTCAATTACTGCACGAGTCATTTCCTAATCGTATAATCGGCCGTTTTTGCGATCAGAATTGGCCATCCAGGGGTGGGATTCTGTAATAAACGAAACGAAAACCGCTTTCGTTTTCACCTGTCTCTATCATATCTGCGGCAATAGACAGAGACTGCTATTGTCGAAACGATATAGCGTTCGATCGTTTTCGTCTTACATAATCTGGCCCCAGATCTTGCGATTTAACTCCATTGGACTTTTTTCTTTAGGGTTTTTTGTAGTCAAAGGTCTATGCAAACAAGTCCATAACCACCAACGCTTTGAAAGAGGAAATTGGGAGGTGTATTAATGAAGTTTTGCCGTTTCGATCTCGTTTTAACGTATTTTGCGAACAATTGAAATTTGAACGGTTTTGATGTAGGGAGTTTAGTTCCGTGACCATTCGTTGCGTATCATGGGACTATGGGAACAGCATTTCCCCTATTCACATTTGCAAGAGCTATGCCTGTAGATGTCATAATCGGTGTGTTACCGTCAAGCTTCAAAGAAGAATCTGAGCAACTGAGGTTTGTTAGAAATGGCTCCCAAGCAGATTAATATTTGGCATGTGGGCTGCATTGCAACCAAGGTATATAAAAGGTTAGAATGAATTAGATATCACAAACTTTTAAAATGTTAGCTCAATTTCATTTTTTGGATCCTATACAAATTAGCATATGATGCACTTAAAGTTGACCCAAAAGCAACAACAATTATATAAGATAAAATGTTAAAAATTACTGACAAACGTCATTATGATGTATGTCATGTGAGATATTATCTAAATCCCACCAAGCTAATTCCCTCACATGTATAATTGTGTATGCACTGTAGGTACACACAAAAGTTCCATCCAAGTCAACGTTTAGTTTTTATCGTAATATTTTTAACACCCAAGTCAAATATAATAAAAATAGCAACGTTCGAAAATGATTTCCGCTTACAAAACCCGTAAAATCCCGTGAAAATATTTGACTTCATAAAAGTGTAGTCCCACCCTCTGTGCAGATTACAATTTGCTCGCAACTCAATCGAAACTAACAACTTTTTTATTACTTTCTAATTTGTTCGATAATATGATTACCCTCGTACACACTTTTCTAATTAAATCTCATATTGTGTGTCAACTCAACTCATCATAATTGTATTTGATAAATTGGTACGCGTTACCCTTTTTTCCCGAATGAGTAATTACTTTTTAATGTACGACCGTAATTGGTGCACTCAAAGTGGGAAATTCTCAGCAGAAGATGAAAAGGCAAATACATGAAACACATAACTCACGTCACAGATAAGATAGTGGGCCCGATGATTTAATGGATAAACCAGTGTTTAGTTAGAGTACACCCCTAACTCCTTGTGACCAAAAAAGAGATTGGGTTTGGGTTACCTATAATACAATGTGCAGCATTTTTTTTAATATTATATGAGGCTCGTAACCATATAATATAGGGCCACTGCAGGTCCTTGACATGTCGTGGTAGTCACTACCGTGGCATAACTATATAATTTGGGGCATGAAAATCATAAAGCCAACCACAAATAGACTAGGAGATAAGAGAGTGTCATTACCCGTAAGCAAATGATTTAAATGATTTACAACGGCACTCTGCCATCAATATGTCTGTTGGGTTTTTCGGTCCTATTTTGTTATCCATTCTTTTTGTAACTGACTATATAAATACGTTTAAATAGGGAAAATACCGGCAGTTGTATAATTTACCCACTACATACTACCATCTCTACTATTCTATAAGATACCAAATGAAATATAAGTGCGCATAGATAGCCACCCCAACTATAGTCGAATCCTTTTCGCCGTTGCGATGGATTTTTCAGAAACTATTTCTTACTTAACTAATTTGGCGCCACAATCTAGTATATTATGGTATGTTGGTCCTCAATCTATACTTTTTTCTATTTAGTGCGGTATTTGGGCGCAGTAGCGCAGTGGTTAGTGTGCTGGACTACTGTGCGAGGGATCCCAGGTTCGATCCCCGGAAAAACTCAAATTACATCTTAAGGTTTTTTCCACTGCGCCACCTCTCGCGAACGTCTGACAAACATCCGAGAGTATGACTGTCCTGAAAAAGCTTCTCACAATTCAGCCGTTCGGACTCGGCATAAAATTGTAGGTCCCTTCCATTCATTCCAAAAATAGAAACTCACACAAAACGAATGGTTGCGAGAAGCTAGGCCTTGGGTGTCTACCGCCTGTTGCGCCGCCTATTTTTTTTTTTTTTTTTTTTATTTGGCTAACTGCCTTCAGCTCCAGTTATACACTGTAAGTTGGTTTGGGTCGCCTTAAAATTGCGGACCTTATCTGCGGCGTAGGGAGTTATTTCTTCCACGACCTAGACGAACTTTCTACCACATCAATATAGGATGTCAAGATAATGAACTTCATCAAATCCTCAGTATATGTCATCACGGTAAGTAACTGATTACATCACAATTGGACAGTATCAACTTGAGTGTAGCACGGAATATTCCTCGCCTTGTAGGCTGGCCTAATCTACGGCGTTTTGCCTTTCTCTATTCTGTTGTATATTCGCTTTACATGTCGTACCCATCTTAGATGGCGATACGAACTTTTCTTACCAAGCCGATGTCGCAGTGCAACTCGTAAAGTTCACAGTTAAATCTTCTCCTCTAAAGTCCTTCAACGCAATAGGACAGAAAATCACTCGAATCATATTTATATCGGAACAGAGTCTACACTGACTAAGTCTATTGCAGTACTATAGGTATAGCGTATAGGTATAATGCATTCATTCATTTAAGTCAGTGGGGTCCTATATCCTATATTTCACAGCAACACCATACCATAATGAACAATGTCGACTAGAAAACGCAGCAAGTCAAGTAAAGCTCTAAACGATCAAATCAGTATACCTTATACCAACAACCTGTAAGGCCGACAAAGAGAAGCTTGTTGTAGAATCACATCAGTGAATAAGTATCGAAAAACTATATTTTTGCACAAAAACTATTTTTGTATTAGAGCGACGATTAAGTAAGTATTCTGCGGTTATACAGAATTTATGATCAAATGAAGATGACGATTCGCGAAACTTCCCTGCCCCTGATTAAAGCGAAGTGAGGATAGTAGTATCCAAGCTAAAGACTAACAAGCTACTTAATAATGTCAAAATCAATACTTACCATTACCATCTTTCATCGATTTTAAAACCGCATGTGACAATTTTAAAGGCGAGCTAGGTTTGTTTGACGTAGGCCATATGGCATAAACCTGTATTCCAGGTGAGCACTGGGACGCCCTAGTTCAGTGATCAGTGAGCTGGCCCCTCGGCTGGCCCTGGGTATTCAGGCAGGAGTTTGCTGTCAATCGTAGCTGTCATTTGGGTGAAATCGTCTGACAGGTCGCAGGATTACATGTCATGTTCGACATGAAACTAATGTCGTTTTCGATTGGTAATCCAGAAGCGTCCGGAAGAACTCTCCGCGATTCTGAATTCAAATCCAGAAGCAAATTTCTCTTCTTTTCAGTAGAAGAACTGTCAGTTGAGTGCCAATCGAACGCTTTCAGAAGCGTTCGGATTGCTTCCGGACAGTTCTGGATTACCAATCGAAAACGACATAAATTTCTGGGGTTACCTTGGTTTTATTTTTCAGCCACGAAAATTCACTAACACTTCTCAGTGCGCCCTGGGAGTAACCACATCGAAAGAAGCTTATACAAATATATGTAGCATATGTCTAGTTTTGACATCCCTGCGAAAATCAAAGGTTCGTTAACGATCTCATCGTCCCCTCTAGGTCGTGCGTCAATTATTGCTATCTTCTTGGCGTTTGTATTTTTTTTTTTTTTTTTGCTTGTGATTTGCTGATGGGTTTATGTCCAAAATGCATGTGCAGAATTCACTGCACAGAGAGATTAGAATACACATGCCAAGTTTTCATCCCTTGCAGTAAAGCACCAATAATTTCTGAAATGTAAAGGTGCTAGTACACGGTATGTAGCACGCCTCATATATGTGGCTCTGACGTAATTTCGACGTCAGCGTATGGAGCCAATGGCTACATGCCGTGTACAAGCTCTCTTTGTGCACTCTCTCGTGACGTCAGAGCCACATATATATGTGGCGTTCTACATACCGTGTACTAGCACCTTAACACAGAATTTCAATTGATTAAAATCGTGAAATTAGAGATCAAAATCTGCTTTAGATTTGTGCTTGTTGAAATTCACTTCTCTCTTCACATGTTTCTCAAAAATTTATAAATATTTTATAAAATAAATGTCATCACGAAATGTCAAAATTCAATAGGACCGTTTTATTGGGCATCTATCGCAGTGAAGTAAAGTAAAATATTCAGCACGCAATTACAACAACTATATAGAGTCTCGAAAGTATCAGTGTGTAGTTGTTGTAATTGTGTGTTAAAGATTCTACTTTACTTTACTACTTCACAGAGATAGATTGCCAATAAAACAGACATAATGTTTGCGAAATAAATTCGCAATTCGACCTTATTTCGCTCAGAGTTATTTCCTGATACCTACCAGGAAATTGTGTGAAACTATTGCATTTCAGCAATAAAAAAAAAATATGAACAGCTGCAGCCGTATTTATTAGATTTCCTTAAAATGCCTCTGAGAGCTTGTTTAGTTAAACATCGCGTAAGAATTTACGCAACCCCTACGCTACTTTGCTGAAGTTGTTATTTATAAACATTTTTCCACTGTTGATTTACTAAACAGAGTTGGCGTCCAGATAAGGGGAAATATATGAGAAACTATTACAAAAAATACAGAAAACTAGTACTTTCTTCTACTGAAACCAATATCAGCCATGGATATCAGCTGTTTTCTGACCGCCTTTTTGTGTAAAAAAATATTTTAGATTAAGAAATATGTTGCAAATATGTTGTATGTAGGCATCTACCCAATGCAAACATCGCTTAAAAAATCCGTGCCTGAAAGTAACTGAGCTCTATGTTGCTGATCCTGGCCTCATGGAGATAGAAAAAGGAGAAATAAAACAAATAGGTATCATTATACCGGATGACCATTTATTTCATATTTTGTGCACAATTTTCCCATGACACACATAAAACTCGATTATTTCATCCAATTTTGAATCACGCACAAGGAACACCAATAAATTAGATCTGAAATGAAAATTTTCTTAAGGATATGCGTATCAAAACAAACAGAATAACATCACCACGAATGGAACTTGTCGCAATAATTTAACACAAATTTTTAATTAGAAAACATATTTTATTTTTTAGACTACAACCCGAAAAGCTATTGAAAGCAGTGAAGACATAGGCCGATTTAAAATAATACTCGAAATAAAATGAACATAATGCGATTATTTGCAAATTTTTGTAATCACTATTTACGATTCCACCCCGAAAATGACATTTGCAAAGAAAAACAAATTTACGCAAGCTCTACACGCAGCCTATATACGCAAATTTTTGTGTTTAAGTTACGCGACCTCAAAACTACGTTGCTTAAACTCGAAAATTCTTTATAAATAAGGTTTTCCTGCGTAAGGGCATTTTAGAGGGTGCGTAAAGTTAAGCAACCTCTACGACACGTTTATAACTACGGCTGCTGATTTGTTCTCGAAAATATCTGTCAATTTTGCAAAATTCGTAAAAGATTTGACATCCATTGTACCTACTAGAATTTGTACTAAAATCGGGTTTAGTAAACCCTTAACTATTGGTTATTGGTAGGGCAAAATTAAAAGTCGAAATTAAAGTTAGTTTCGAAATAAATTAAACTTGGTTGTGTTCGAATCGCAAGCGATTCGCTCAAAACCTATACGCTTGTAATCTCCATTATTGCAAATGAAAATCATTACATTTGAAACTATCGGAGGACACTATATCAGCTAATTATTTCGTTATGTCGACGTAATAAGTAATTATGGCAGTCAGCATCTTCGTACCTCCTACCTATCTATTTGTAACATTTTTGTTTTTAGTTTTACAACCCTCATATTCCTCAATCACCACTGTCATGCGAATCACTCACCTTTATGGCAGTGAACTGGCCTGTAGTATTCGGTCTCAACTGTAGATGGCTTTTGATATCTGACATCTCTTCAGGCGTACCAACTTACGCCCGAATAAAACTCCTTTTGTCAAAAGTTCTGAAATCCATCGTTGGGTGTGAATTATTTTCAGGTAAAATATCCAAAGATTTTATAAACATCTGCAGTGAAAAATTAAATTAAAATTGTAATTAATATATTTTAAACCTCTGTAAATAATTTCCACCCATGATTTTCATAAAAATTAGTCAAATTAGCATGCTAATATGCAATAAGCGAACCGGGTTGCATATTTACACCCCCTAAATTGTCACCCATTTTTACGTAAACGGCGAAATCAATATGCAGTATACTAAACGTATTTTTTTCCTTATCTTTTACAGCCAATCAGCAAACTTAAAAATGCCCGAACTTACCGAAGTTAAGTCAGATACCCCAGCTGAGGTCAAGCCCGCAGCAACTTCTGAGAATGCCGTTCGCATTGAAGATGACGCTAGTGACAGTGATTCTGAAGACACTATTCCCGAGTTGGAGGACGCAACTGCTGGAGCAACTCAATTGGGTGGCGGTGCAACCGGATTGCCAATTGATTTAGTTTCAAAGGCCAAGCAGTCACGCGGCGAAAAGAAGGCACGCAAAATCATGCTGAAATTGGGTCTGAAGCAAATCCAAGGCGTCAACCGTGTCACCATTCGCAAGTCGAAGAACATTTTGTTCGTCATCAACAACCCCGATGTGTACAAGAATCCCCACAGTGACACCTACATCATCTTTGGTGAGGCCAAGATCGAGGATCTTTCACAACAAGCTCAAGTGGCTGCCGCTGAGAAGTTCAAGGCTCCAGAATCGGCTACCGGTACATCTGACACCGTTGGCACAACCACCTCAGTGGCACCAATCGCCGAGGAAGACGAAGAAGAGGTAGATGAGACTGGAGTTGACGAAAAGGACATTGAGCTGGTCATCACGCAAGCGAACACAACAAGAGCCAAGGCAATTCGAGCGCTCAAGAATAACAATAACGATATTGTTAACGCGATTATGGAGCTGACAATGTTATAAGGGGAACGGTGTCCAATTCACTTTGTTTCACTATAATTTGCATTTTACCCGCCTTTTGAGATCATAAACATTTAATTCACAACCCAAGTCGAACAATAAAAAGAATATTTAATCAAAAACTAAACAACAAAATGGGCAACTTGTGTCCCCTTTCGTGACGTGTACTCGTCGTAGCTCTCGAGAATCGGCTTATCTGTTCTATTTCGGATGTGGTTAGTTTGTACGCTGTAAGCATTCAATGAATAAAATAATTTCACTTTAAACATTGAAATGCAACTGTGGGTTTTCTTTTATTTGACCTGGTGCTAATTGGGTCTGATTGGGACACTCAGATCGCTTTGAATCTTCTCTTTATAGGAAATTGGAAGCAGTTGGCTCACTAACCACATGATTCTACAGAAATCTTGTAATCGTAATTTGCTAAATGTGCGCATTCATGCCTTTTCTTTCTAGAAGTATCTTTTGGTTAGCGCATGCTTTTCAATTTGTTTCTCTTTGTGAGGATAGGACGCCATCGTGTGGCTCTTCGTCGCTGAACAGAGAACTGTAACCAATTGGCACAACTGTCTAAGAACGACAGCTTCACTAAAGTTCTATAGGAATCCACTTACCTACCACGCAATGGAATGAGTCGCGGTAATTCTAGAAGAAAGAATAGCGACTCGACCGACAAATCGGACAAATTGGCTGCGCTAATGTTAATCTTCACGTATTCAACTAAAACCGTCACTCTTCGCCTCTTAAATCAGACTCATCGCTCACCTCCAGGTCTGATTCGAGCTTCCGTGTCAATTTGCATGATCGTCGTTGTTTGGTTATACCAGAGGGCAATAGCATTTGGTGGCCAATAATGCTGAGCTATCACAACAAACTTGTCTATTTACGACAACGAGCATTGGTTTATGGGTTAAACAACCGACGACAGCCGAGCGTAACATAACCTCTTGTTTTAGCTTTCTTCCGAAGCAGGATTTACTAATACATAGTATGATCTGCTTGAACTGGAAGTGACGGAGGATATGTTCCTAATCGTGATAGAAAGTTGTTGATCTAAGTTTTGTTTGTTTTGTGGTTCACTACAACTAAATGCTCTGGGTCGTTTTGCAGACGAAATAGCCACAACAATCGGTTAGATTAATTGTGAGATAAGTGCGCTTCCACTTGGTCGTTTTGGTCCATTGTGAACCATTTTGTTTAGCCATAGTAGTGGTTGCTGGAAGAAGTGACAATTAGCATCATACAACAGCATCCATACTCCACTAGCTGGAAACAATTTTTGGGTTAAAACTGACTGAATACTAAACAGAGCCGCATTGACCAGCAGCAGACAAAAGGTTTGGTGGGCATGAGATAATCACCCCTATTGTCGTCGTCGTTTACGACTCTATAAAAAAGCGACACGACTGTTTGGTATTGGCGACTGAAAAAAAACGACTTGTCGTGGCGACGATCGACAAATGGCGTCTGAAATGTCAAAAAATGTGGATTGTATTTTTCGACGACGATCGTCGGTATTGCGTGAGGCGTTTTGTGACGACGTTTGTCGTGGAAATGATGCATTTCTGTCGTCGACTATTTTGCGGACGACTGCGTGATAATGTGTTAAAAAAAGTATGTGTACTTAATTTTTAGTTAACAAAAAGACAATTATAGTTATTTTGCAGAATGGAGATAACAAATAAAAGGCAATTTCTACATTTAGTGAACGAAATGCAGAAAAATATTCCTTTGGCAAAATCATTCACGAAGGCCTAACAAAAGTGAGGTTAATCGGCAATGGGACGACATAGCCTTATCTCTGAATTGTCTTGGGCCATATAAATCTACGCGCACAAGTAATGAGTTATTACACGACGGCCCTAATTAAGGCCATAAAATCATTAATATGATTAAAAACACAGAAAGCGGAAGGAGGCAGTACCTGGGTATCGTATTTTTGTATCCTTGCGGATGTGCCACAGGGGTATAAAAAGAGCTGCAACTGATATAGTTTGCAATAAGTTTTAACAACTGCGTGATCAAGTGTTAAAGAAAAGTTTGTGTATTTAATATTTAACTAACGAAAAGATAGTTACATATTCTTTAAAATGAAAATCACAAATAAAAGACAATTTCAACATTTAGTGAAAGAAATGGAGAAAAGGGACTAACAACAAGTGATTTTAATCGGCATATCCTTATCTCTGAATTGTCTTGGACCACCTTTGACTTCGATAGTCTAAAATACATTTAAAATCTGAAAATAATTGTTATTAACACAATGTATGTAATTTAAATTATTTCTACCACCCATCACTTAATGTCGGGCAAATCCAATGGATTGGATTTGGTTCGAATTTCCTTCCTTAACTTTACCAGCACTTTTTTCTGGTTTTCTTCTTCGTCACTGCTTTCAAAAAACATGTCACACTATTCATTTTTGATTTGTTTTATTAAATAATTAACCAAGTCACAAACAAAACACCAGACCAAATATAAATTCGTCGACTGTTATGTCAAATCCAATGTGTCATAGTTTGTGGAATGTATGTGAGATGTGATTGTTCAGAGGGTCGAGTCGTTTCAGTTACGCAATACCAAATTCCAAACGACTCGACACGACAAACGTCGCCAGTCGTTTGCGACAGACGACGACGACAATAGGGGTGAATAGCTAAGCCGACAATCAAATGTCTCGGCCTGCTCAAGGCGATTATGTATCTGGCACCCTCGATGCCTCGAAAAACATTTACAAATAAAATACACCTTCTGATAAATTACACATGTCATTAAGCTTCTATTTTTGGTTTTCGCTATAAATATGTAGTTAAAAACGAAACAAAGAACAAACAAATAAAAATTAAAAAAAAAAAAAACAAAAATAAACTAAGTACACAGAAGAATTGATAATAACAATTGGTAAAAGGTACAGAATTCAATAGTAAAGAGACTCTTTAAACGTTGAAATGCCCATTAAGTTAATACCGCATCCATCGGATCCATTATTTCTCCGACGTTTTCTCATACTTTAACATTCTTACTTGACTTCTGGACTGAAATAAAATATCACAAGGTCCTTGCATCCATGGTTCCCCATCTGCTTGCATTGGACAGGTGTCCCTCAGGTGGATCTAAAGAGAAGCAATTTCCGTTTATTTGAATTAAAAATCAACTGGCCAACTACTCACTTTGATTTGCTTCGCTTGACCAATACGAACCGGCTTGCTTATGCCGCATTGCAATTGGGCAATGTGAAAGGAGGACACTATACCGAAGACTTCTAGCATACCATCCGATATGGAATTGATAATTTTAACCTTTGAGTCGCCATTACTTAGCTCTAATTAAACAAGAAAATTACATTCTTCTCTTTCAAGAAACATAAGATGTATTAAAATATTTACCGCACAGCTTACAGCCAGCTCCCCAGGAGTCAATATTTAGGAAAACAATCGATTGCAACTCTGGCAAATTGATCAGTTCATTGTCCAAATAAAGATCGAGTTTCTGCTCAATTCCTTCACAATCCCGCTGGACTATTTGCTGAGTTCCAAACCCGAAATAAATTAACTGAAATCGAAGGCATTTCAATCAGTTGGGAGCGCATACGTTTGTCCACTGTATTTACCTTATTAAATATCCTACTACTGAGTACGTAAAATCGAGATTCACGAGTTTTGTGAAAGTTAAATGTGACCAATGCATCTACTCCGATGCTGAAGTAGTTGTAAACGTATACAGTTTTAACTGGCGCTCTTTTTATTGGCAAACGATATCGGTAAGCTTCAATTTGTAAATCGAAACGATCCAGATTAATGGATTTGGCACTTTGTATCTGAAATGAAGAAGAACTATTTATTTGAAATAACGAAGAACGTAGAGATAATTTTGAAATTGCAAAGACGTCAATCGTCTCATTGCAACAAATTTTTCATCAGAAAAGGTTTCTGACACGCACGTGTCGAGAACATTATAAATTGAATCGCACCAGACGCCACGACGGTTTTATCAAAAGCCATGATAATCTATTTGACTACGTCACCATCATTGCTAAAGTAAAGTGCTTATCTCTAATGTGGTTGTCTTTTCTATCTCTAGCTGGTAATATAGTTTAGACTTTACGTAAAACATGTGCCAACGAAATAGTACTTACATCTCTGAGAATCTTTCTGGGATCAAGCTCAGATGGGGGCTCTGGACCCCATCCTAAAATTCGGGACAAGTCGTTGCCGGTTCCAAGCGGCATTATTGCAAGTGATGGAATCGGCTGTGAATAAAATGAACTATCATCAGAGGCAGTGTAAAAAATGCCCAAACATACCTTAATATTCAGTGTATAGATGGTGTTGAGAACCCAACCAACGGTGCCATCGCCACCTGCAACTAGAATGCGACAAGGACGTGGACTGGCCTTTGCGGCCCATTGCAATGCGTCTTGAGGTCCACGATGGCCTAGCTCCATAACTTGCAGCGGATGTAAATATCCTTTCAGCAATGAAACCACATCCGAGCCCGTGCTGCTGCCCGATTTGGTGTTCGCGATAACAATTAGTGGCGCCCAATTTTCAATTTCTGGTGGTTTTATCCCTGTCAAGTGCAATCGTACAGATTCTCTAGTGCGAGCTGCCTCAATGCAATAGGAGGGAAATATAAGATCCTTGAATTCACCCAGATCGCATTCGCCTTTGAGATCAACTCTTCGAAAGCAATTGTCATGATAGGCCCTCTGACACCAACAGCACCGATATCCAAAGAGTCCCGGTGTCGCCTGATAGTCAATACCATCTTTACAAGCATCACACTCACAATTTAGCGGGAGATTTCCTACAGAATTAACCTACATTAGCAAAACAAAAAATTAATTTGGCATGTGTAAGACAAACCTCTGACCCACAAGTGTCGCATTGATTTTTCGTTTTTCAGCCATTTCTCTTTGCATTTGAATTCCGTGTCTGCCTTCTTGGTACATGGGGCATCCGCAAATATGCCGCAACAATCACAGAACAATCCAGCTGATGGCTGCAACAGAATTTCGCATATACTGCAAAAACACGACTAATATGGATTGTTGATGCATTATAAACCAAACACGTCATGATAATCGGGGTTAATAATACTCACCCGATCCAAAATGCGTATTGATTTCCAGCTATGTCGTGATTTTCTCGGAATGCAGATGACGTCCTCGATCAGCAGACTGCGACAAAATGCAAATAATGCAACCAATGCGAACAATGACCCAATAAGGGCTTCCGAGCTCAGCTCCAGATCCATTGTGTGTATAGGTATCGTCCTCTGGAAAATTCGATTGACAGTTAATTCTAAATGTACAGTGGAGCACTGTCTAAAGTACAACACACGCCGATACTCATGTTTTTTTTATAGAATAAATCACAGAATTAGTTTAAATCGATTTTGTGAGACTTTCTGCGACGAAGACTGAAATTTTTCAACGATGAAAACAATGAAACGTCAAATTGAGTACATGTAGGTGGCGCTTGGCTCGTTAAGTACATCCGGTAGAAGCCACAAAAGCACTAAATAGTGGGAATAATTTGAGCTTTTGGAATTTTGTTTGGTTTTATAAAAATCAAAACCCGTTAGCTGGTAGATAGATTTTTCGATTTAATTTTGAATTTTGAACCGAATGCAATTTAATATGTAATGTGAAATAATTTGCTTTGAATAAAAACAAAATTTGCCCAGAAAGTTAAAATGGGTGTTTTGAAAATTATTGGATATGTACTCACAAAATTGTGAAACTTTACTTTAGTGCTCCAAAAGTGCAACAAATTGACATTTCTTTTGCTGGTAGCAACAGAAACAATCAATATAGACTTGTTTACGTTCTGTGGCCTAACAGCCATTTTCTGTCACTAAATTCTGTTGCTGAAAAAAAAAAATTGTCTGTTCCTAATTCTGTTTCTGTTGCAAATGTATGGGATTCTGTTTTTGTTTCTGTTGCTTGTCTTTGTCACTTGATGCCTTAAGTTTCAACGTTTAAATGGTTTAAATTTGATTATTGGTAAGCCCCAATTCTATTGCGCGAACGTTGGCTTCAATCTTTTCGTCATTGTATGAAAAATGAGTGCAATTTCTAGTTATATATGGAATATCGAAACGCAGAGAACATTTGAAATGTTTTTTTTCTTTATTTTAAAAAGATTGGTTGACTAAAAATTGCATTAAATGGGAAAAACTGGTATACGATTGTTGTATGTCTCGACTTTTGCTTTGATTCAATATTCTTCAAGAACTCGCTCTCTGGAAGTGAATAGCGCTGAAAGCCAGTTTCATGAAGCACGAAGGTATCAACATGAATCAAATATTCCCTAGTACTCATATTGTTTTTGCTGCCAAGTTTAATTGCTATAAATACCTAGTGCGAATCTCAGAAGTGTCAAGTAGGGTGTGGTTGTTGTAATTACGTATTTAAGATTCTACTTTAATATATGTTTATTTATAATAGGTAGAAAAAGCCTTCCGACAGTTTAGTGATGGAAAAAACGTTTTTGAAATCTATTTAGTAATTGCGATTTCTTGTATTTTATGTAGAATCAATCATAAAACTCGTTACAGGTATGTGTTTACCTGTGACGTATATTTATCTTCTGGGACAAATGGGACACTTCACCACCCGAACATATCCTTCAATTTTGTCTTTAAAATAATGGGAAATGGAACAAACAGCTCCTCAAACTTAGCCTGACAGTACACATAACGGTTTCTGGCGCCATTAGCATTTCGCTTTTTACACATGATTTGATTAGGTACCTACCAAGCTTTACCATTCATGCTGATTCATGCTGCGTACCATTTTGGTGGTGTAAAAATTGATTTAATATTTCATTTGTTCTAAATAATTAACAAAAATTGAGGACGCAATGGACATGTCGCTGGGTAAGAAATTCACACGTCCACCAAGAAAATGAGAATTTAGGTTTCGCTCCCATAGACGACTACATCAATAGTTTCAAGGAGTCGGGCATTGAAAAACAACCAAATGACGAATCAAAATTTAAAGAAGGTAGACGTGACGAAGATATCACAGAAGAAGAAGAGGAACTGCTTCTCCAAGATGAAGATGACTACGTGTCCTTGGCTATAAAAAACGACGATTTAGCACTGGTGAAATCAGTGGATCAAAATGATTTAAGAAATAAAATTGTGGGACTATTGCCAAATTCGAACTCGCAACAATGGCGTTTAATGCAACCTAATGTAATGAATACCCGACCCGCTGGTATGCCGCCATTGATACCTTCCGATATGCCTCAGACAAGTTTGAGTGGGAACAGAGGTTGGCGAAACTATAATCACAAATATCGTAACTTTTTCGGCCGCAAGAATTGGAACAACAACAATAATAATTTCAATAACTCAAACAATCGCTGCAATGGTCGGATTCAACGTTTCAATAACAATACTCGTGCAAACTTAAATAGGTAAAAAGTGATTCACTTCCACGTACTTTGTTCTAAGATATATTTTCCCTTTCCAGCAAGAATATCAAGATTGTGTTGCAACAGCTTAAGGAGCGCAATCCAATGATATTGTATCCTCAAGCAGGCGTCCCTGACTTAACTATTGAAGCCAATGCCATCGATATGCAGAATAATACCCCAAAAAGACCTCAATTATTCTCAAGCCTTACAATGCCAACTATAAGTCCTAGCTTGCCACAAGTTTCTGCAGGGCCTCAGACCAGTACACCGTCTAAAGGATCTGAGGCCATCAAATGTTTACTTGGGATCGGTGAGTCGGGCTTGAGAAATGAAATGATACCGTCATTGGCAGGGAAGCTACTTGACTTTTTGAATGGCGATAACTCATCTTTGCACCGACCCGAGTACGACATGAAAATCCAGAGAGAAATCCACGACATTCAGGTAAGACGGACGAGGACATTTTCTCCAATTATTTGGGTCTAGTTCTTGCTTTACCTTTAGAAAAAACCACTGTTGTACAAATGCCCTGGAGGGGAAATTGTCAGCTCAGATGGCGTCGGAATTCCGGACTGTAAGATTCAGCCAAAGGCTACGGGTGTATCACTGAACAATAGATTTGCCTAATCTGCCGATATATTCCACAGCAGATGAAGTTGTATTCATTTAGTTATTATTATTTTTTTTTCGTCGTCGGTCATTTTTAAGTTTTTGACGTTGAATTCAGAGATTAGAGTATTAAAGGTACATACAGTATTTATAAGAATCATGGGTAGAAAACATTCGCTGATTCTGATCCTACCAAATATTTCCCCATGCCTTTCAAATTAGGTTGTATACAGATGGAGCGCTACTAATGAAACAATCGTGCTTCTACATGATCCCAACAAACGAATGCCTACATTAAACCATACAGATGCTGGACAACGGCATTATTACATTTATATTATTTAAAAAAAGTACTTTACGCCAATAACCCCGTTCAACTTAAAGTCAACAATTACTTAGGTTATTCGTAATAAAATAAATATAGGTACATAACTGTTTGTACTTTTGAAATGTTTATACCTAGCGGATTAAGTTCAAGCGGTAAAATTCAAAATTAAAATAAAGTTCTATCGCTAAATATAAAATAATTGTTTCTGTTCCGTCTTTCTAGTCCTGTCTTCAAAATTACGGTTAGGAAATCTGTAAGAGGTATATTAATTACATCCTCTGATTGTGAGCAAGGATACGGTAAAAACAGACAAACACCGTCAGGGGCCCTACTCTGTATTTCGTTCCTAAAGTGCAATTTTCCGAAACCGAATATTTGTGAATACCTAGAAAAATAATTTAATTCAATAACAAAAGCTCGAAAAAATGTAAACATCGTTTTTCCAACGACACGACACATGAGTCGTATGTGACAAACGTCAACGGGAATACGAGTGGACGTTCCACAAATTTGATTTTCTGCGAATCATTTTGTAAATGTGGCTAACATTTTGGTAATATGATTATTTATTTTCTCGGTTGTTCATTGCTGGAATGGTTTGAGCTGCCAGTTTAACCATTTTAAATTCAGCTTGGGACAAAGCCAATCAGTTGGATTAGTTTATACTCTTCTGCGAAGGCTCCTCGGTCCTGAACCGTTAGAAACCGAAAGAAATCAATGGTAGCCCAGGTCGTTGCAATGACTCGCAAATATATTAGCGTTCCAACTTTAAAGTAAAACAACAAAACCCCATTCTGAAGGAGAGCACCAAGAATATCTGGTATTGACATTTCCGTTGTTCTGATCAGAGGTAAGAGAGACTGAGATACCCATCTTCGACCGATTTACAGTAATTTGCCTACAAGCTAAATTTTACGCTCTTAATAATTTAAGGTGCGCTAGTATTGTTCCATAGAAATTCGTATTGACATAATGTCACGTAACGTCAAAGCTCCTCTCGCACTAACACATTCGCACCTAATATTATTGTGGGCAAAGACGTTGGGAGCGTTCATAGATTTTGTCCGTTAAATTTGAAAATAGTTCGTTACGTTTACATTTTAGGTGAATAGTGATTTATTTTCAGAATACATTGCAAATTTATTTAAAATAATTACCAAAAATAAGCAATGCTGAAGGATTATGGATAAACGAAATCATTTTGAGAAAACTTTTATTAGAAATACTTAAAAATAACTTATTGAAAAGAAAAATACACTAATCATATATGTCGCAATATGTTTTAAAAACATTAAACAACTCATGCTGATAGTTTAATCAGAATTTATAACGTTAAATAAAATGTAAAGATTATTATCTATTTGCTAAAATGTGTCTACCTTACCTCTGGTTCTGATTGGGGATTCCTCATTCCACTTTTCGGAAATGGTTATGAGACCATATAAATTAAACCTAACAGCAACCGCCGTACCAAAGAATGCCAACTACTCATTCGGCCCTAGCGAGGTATCCGTCGGAACGGAAAATTCTCCGCAACGCATACTCCGTCGGAGACTCAAATTACATTCGAGGTATCCGCTTTCGGAAAGAATAATTAAAATGCGACAACGCATTGATTTGATATGATGTTGTTTCGTGGTACATCGGGATTTTCCTATTTAGTGCTTGTTTTTTTGTTTTTTTTTGCCCTGGAAACACACATTTAAGCAACAAATACAACCAATTACTTTGCTAAAATGTTTTTTCTTTATTGCTTTCATTTGTCAACACTTCACTGCAAATCGTAAACAAATTCCGCAACCAATTCCTGTCGGAGCATATCGGAAGAAAATTGGTATGAAGCTGTCAAAAATATCAGGGGGTCTAGCACGTAACTTGATACAATCGAGTTCAGTCGATACAATCGAGCTCCGGCAGCACCTAATTTGTCTCAATCGAGGATAATCAATCGAGAATAATCGATTGAGACAAATTAGGTGCTGCCAGAGCTCGATTGTATCGACTGAACTCGATTGTATCAAGTTACGTGCTAGACCCCCAGTGAAAACGCACTTCATCGCACTGAAACGCAAAACGCCAGTGTGCGTTACATATTTGTCGGAACATAAAGTTCCTAAAAGCTGTTCCGACGTATACCTCGCTGCAAAAATCCTCCGATTCGTATAAAATCGGAGAATTTTCCGTTCCGACGGATACCTCGCTAGGGCCGAAGGGTTGTTGAGAATGCGTGCGGGCACTTAAAAGCGCCATTCCGAAGAATTGGCAAAGGCAAATTGATTCAGATTCCTTTCTTATTTTCGTTTGTATTTCGACACCTCAAAAATGTATGGCGAAGCCTCGGAGGTTTGGAAACATTTTACGAAACTTACCCAGTTTCGTTTGATGGGAACGTGGCATAAACGTCGCGTCGTTCGTTAGTAGGCAGTTGATCGCTCTCATGTGAATAGTCCTCAGTCACTGGAAAACCGAACTTACCCATTTGCTTTTCGTTGCCTGAATGCGAGAGTGACAACTGTCAAAACCATGTGCTAAAAAATGATGTTTACTTCTTATTTACGTGTTGCAAAATATTTGTTGCCTGCATAAATTGCACATTTTAATCAAGAATCAAGAGCTCTTTGTAAAAAAAAAATGTCCAAAAAAGACGATAATCCATTTGCGGTCCTGGGGCTAAAATCATGGGTAAGCAAGCAGCTACTAAAATTAGGTAAGGCATTTGTGAAATTCACTCGACTATCATTCTCAAAAAAGCAAATCGCTTATAGGACTCAAAACTGCAACACCTATACAACAAAATTGTATACCACAAATCCTGTCCGGCAAAGATTGCATTGGAGCAGCTAAAACAGGCTCTGGAAAGACATTTGCTTTTGCTTTGCCTATCTTGCAACAACTCAGTGAGGAGCCTGTTAATCACTTTGCATTGATTCTTACTCCTACACATGAGCTTGCATATCAGGTATGTTCTCAATAGAATTATGTACATGAGTTTATGTTTAGTAGATATAGCGTGCAATTGTTTCCTCTTAAAGATATCGGAACAATTTCAAGTGGCCGGACAGCCATTGGGCGTTCGGGTCTGTGTGGTTGCTGGTGGAACTGACCAAATGATCGAGAGTCAAAAACTAATGGCACGTCCCCATATTGTTGTAGCTATGCCCGGCCGCTTGGCTGATCATTTAACTGGCTGTGACACATTCTCCTTTGATTCACTAAAATTCCTTGTTGTTGACGAAGCGGATCGTATGCTAAACGGTGACTTCGACGAGAGTCTGGGAGTTATCGAGAAGTGCCTACCAAAAGAACGCCAGAACCTATTTTTCTCAGCAACTATGAAAGATTTTATTAAGGAATCGAGTATATTTCCGATTTCTGATCAGGTGCGTAAACGAACAGTATATTTTAGGTGCCTATGCATTATAATTGGCTTGTTTTAGGCTTTTGAATGGTCGGAAGAATCTGAAGTTGCAACTGTCGACACCTTGGATCAAAGGTATATCCTCTGTGCTGACTATGATCGGGATATGGTGCTGATTGAAGCACTTCGGAAGTTCAAGGAAGACAATGAAAGCGCAAATGTTATGATATTCACCAACACAAAGAAGTGAGTATCCCAATTGTCCCAATTGTGTTTTTCTGAATTGTTAACGTCTTTCACAGATACTGCCAGTTGCTTTCAATGACGTTAAATAATATGGGCATTGAGAATGTCTGCCTGCATGGGTTTATGCGACAAAAAGAACGTGTTGGTGCCTTAAACAGATTCAAATCGAACCATGTGCGCACGTTAATCGCAACAGACGTTGCTGCCAGAGGTCTCGACATACCCAGTGTTCAATTAGTGATGAACCATCGATTGCCACGAACCCCCAAAGAATATATTCACAGGTTTGTCAGAGAATTCTTTGATTTATATAGAAACTCTAATTCTTCTGATTGCAGAGTTGGTCGAACTGCACGAGCTGGACGGAAAGGCTTAGCTATTTCAATATTTCGGTTTCCTCGTGATTTGGAACTGCTGGCTGAGATTGAAACTGCCATTAATACTAAATTAACTGAGCATCCTCTCGATCGTAAGTATTTATTTATTTTTATAGGCCCATAACCTCATTTGTCTGTTCTCTTTTTTGCAGAACGAATGGTGGAGAGAATTTTCATGCAAGTGAATGTGGCGCGACGTGAACAGGAGATTGCGCTTGACAATAATGACTTCGATGAGAGAGCGCAGAACTATCGTCGGAAGAAATGGATAATGGAAGGCCTAGATCCTGATGAGATGGAAGAAAAGTAAGTTGCTGCATCGTTTTCACTTGCTTTTTCACTTTTTTAGTTTTGTGCGATTTTAGCTTGGTCTATTTAGACATCAGCTGCGAGGAGATAGATTTAAGTATTTAAAGTCAAGGGCATTAAATCAAAATAGCAACTCTTTGGACGAAATAACATCTGCTAGCACGGTGACTCTATGTTGAGTGCTGGCGCATGTGTATATATCGGGTAATGAAGAACAAATTTAGGCATTTTTGTCACTAAAATCGATGAGAACTCTGTTGAGTACTCCTGCAAGGAAAATTAATATTGAATCGAGTATAAATCGAGCTAAACCAATCTATATTGAAGACACACATCAGAATTGTTGCCAATGGCAGGAAAAGAGAAAAACATTCTACCTATGTACATACCTTCCACCTACAAACATTTGATTTTCCGTAAACCCCTAACGACGTCCGGGAAATTACGGCAGAATTTTCATCAGTGTGAACTGTCAGCATGATATCTCTTCCGTTTGCTTCTTTCTCTTGGCTTCTCAATTACAGCTTGGTGATTACATTTTTTCCAATTCATGAATACTACCTGCTTCATCCTTGACCCGAGATAAAAAAATCGAAACATTGAGTTTCATCACATGCTTCCAGTTTATCGTTTCATTCACTCACAACTCAGTATTAGAAAATTCATCCATTCTCATAGAGAACAGTCAGAATACCCAATTGAAACTGTGATAGTGTCGTCGCGCTATGATAGCTTTTATGTTTCCAGTTCTATGAGAAGGCTCTAGGTCGGGCCTTTCGCCCCATCGCAACTTAATACGTGTTTTTTTTTCTTATTCCTCATTGCTTAATTTAAAGTACAACGTCAATCGTATTTATTCCTTATCAATATTTACAGGTACCGCAAAAAGCAAAAGGACAAACTGCGAGAAATCCGACGTAAGCGAAAGGAAGCTCAAAAAGAAATGGCTGAAAAGGAGCCCGCGCTTATTCAAGACGACCGCTTCAAATCTATTGAAACACAACGCTTTGAAAAGCCCAAGAAAAAGCCAAAACATGAAGCTACCAAGGAAAAGATAAAAACTATCGCCCCAAAATCGAAGAACATAACAAAACAGTCAATAACAAATAAAAAATCGCTAAAGAAGAAACTCAGATAATTTAAAAACCCCGAGATGTTCTTACAAATTAGGTTTTATTGTTAAATTTAATAAAATAATAATAAAAAAAAAATTATATTTACACATTCAATCATTCTTAAATAAATTAAGAGACATCACTTTTCTTAAGCTTAACCTATCACGTCACACTTTTGTAAACCACTTTTGAGAAAATAACATTTGCAGTCGGTGTTTGGATCAGGTCAGATCAATCCAGAGCTATTGTCAGTAATGCATCTTCGGGATGAACTTCTAGTAAAGCCTTAGCTCCATCATTGAAAGGATACGAAATGCTGCCATCAATTACAAGACCTTGAAGTATACAATCAATAATTTACTGTACAGACTGAAATCTATATTTCATTTCAAAAGTCGCAGAAATATAAAACTCCTCCAAATGTATAAATTAATTTCGAAAACTTTTGCGGATTTCCAAAAGGTACCACCGCCAAAGAACCACCCCTATTCCCGTTGGCGTTTGTCCTAAACGACTCGTTTAATTTCGTTTTTTAAGTCGATGTTTGTAACTTTTGAGACGCAGGAAAAGAAATAAAAAATGTGAATACCGTTATTATAAGAACACAACACATGCGTCGTATAAGAAAAACGCCAACGGAAATAAGAGTGAACATTAATAGTCATCATCGATGTTGGAAAATTTGTTTTTCGTGTTTCAGAATTGGAACGAATATCGAACCGATACTTTGGTGTTAATAATTTACAATTACTTCATAATATTTCTGGTTGCAAATAAGGACATGGAATGGACATTTCATCCGTTCAAACGTACGGAAATTATATAAATTTGGACTGGTTAAAAATTGATTCATTCTCTCATTAGATGATGTGATTGCCGATAAAATAGGACTTCAATTGAACAGGCCGATTATATTGCCAAAGTTTGGACAGCATTTTCGCTACCTAACACTGCTATGCAATTTCGTTGGCCTTCTTCCGTTAATCAGTCCAGTAAGTTTGAATTATTTTAAAAGAACATGTAGGTGGAGGCGCGTTCGTGTCTAACTCACGACCCGCAAAATGAGTCGACAAATGAGTATTCTTATTAATCTTTGACAATGTGTAATTCTGGCACTTCCTCACTTTCATCTTCAACTATAATATGAAACAGCTTTTATTTAATTTTTAGAAACGAAAATATCAAGATTTTCTTATGCCTGTTCTCATGTGGAATATTTACACACTTACTGCTCTGGTGGAAAATCTTATACAAACATTGATTTCCATGATATCATTACAAGTTTCATTGAAAGTAATTTTCAGTGTAATTGCTTCTGGAAGTTTTGTTACTCTTTTGTATTTGAAATTAATTCTACAAGTTATCAATTTTTATGAACACCTTCGTTTAGTTGCCTAAAATTGTGTCAGTTGGTGTGTTATAAAATATACTTACTTGCATCGATGCATCTTGATCGAACAAATAAATTTTTAATAAAGTTTCGAGATGGGAAATTCTTTGGAATTGGCCAGACTCCAACGCAAATTTGTTCTCGAATAGAATAACACAAACGGGGATCATCTGGAAAGAGAAATGATGGTGAATATAAATGTGAAAATGTAATTAAATTCGTATAAAAGAAACTAACAGGCGATATTTTTGTATTTTCTATACCGTTTGCTTATGGCGAGTTAAATATCTATTCGCAAAATCAGTTTCAAGGCATTCTCAAACCAACGCGAAAGCGGGGGCGGCAAATAATAAGTACATGGCGAAGGCGGTATATCCCACCGTTTCCCGCGTGAAATTCGCTGCCGCTTTCGCATTTTGGCGTTGGTTTGAGCGCATTAATAATGCTCGAATGTAAACTAACCTAAATGTTACATCGAACACTTTTGGATATGCAAGTTCACTCAGCTAGTAGAAAAGTGTGACAATGACAACTTGAGCAATTTTGGAAACACTAAATCTGCCTCTACTCTGGAGGCAGATAGACTACTTATTTACTTAGTTGGCGCTAAGGGGCGAGGTGGTCTTCAGTTGGCGCGTTCTTTGTCTGCCTCTGTTTGCGCGCTGAAAATATTTTGAATTCTCCTATCCATTTGTGCGCCCAACCTAAGAAGAGATTTTTATCTACTAGTTGGAACTTAAAACTCTGCGGGCCGGATCATAGTTTGTCAGAAGTCGAGAGACTGCATATTTGACAGCCTTTTTATACTGATTGCTTGGATTCCATCTATTTTTCCTTGTAAGGTAATTTGTATATCTTGGTAATGTTTTGTACTTGATTTTTCTCTTTTAACTCAAGAACTCTTTTTTTCTAAAGAACACCAGTTCCTTACCAGTTTCTGTCTACACACGAGATGGACAATATTCCTCGATATACTCACATCTATTATCCGCTCGATTGTTATGTGTAATAAGTAAAATTGAATTGCCTTCGTGGATACTACTTTTTATTTAATATTGTAGAAGGCTGCTCCTGTACTTCTTTTCTTGAAGTCTTTCTTTCAAAGACTCATCAGGATGGTGCAAAGAGACAATCTCGACTGAATATCACACCAAGAATCTTTCTGTGAGAACGTTGCTTCATTCAACAGAACAGAATGTTCGTACATATTTGCGTACAGCCGTTAGGTATTGTGGTTGTGGCGTGATGTATATCCACATCCTTACTTCGTCTACTACAAAGTAGTGGTCCTAGTCTATATTGACAGCTCTGAACGTTCATCGCCTTGTGCATATTCCAGTGTGAAGTGTGCGTAGCAAGGAGGATTATCCTAAATCTGGGGTCCACTTTCTTTTGTATAGTCATTAGCAGAGCTCGCTGGAAATATGTACTGTAGAATTGCTTTGCAACCCTGTTCTTTGCATCTTGGCATTCTTTATCAAATCAGGATTCTGCTGTGGTCTTAGAGCGTTATTGGGATAGGCTCAGACAATCTCATGGTCGCTACGAATACTTAGACATCAAAGACACTGAAGATATGCTTGGCATACAACCTGTCGACACGACCAAGGAAATATTCATCCGCTTTTGATAGTGTTTACACTTTAGAAGAGGATGACTAAGTATGGCCAGGAACTACCTTTAATAATGAGAAGCCGATGTTCTTGCTGTATCATTTGCTCATAGAGCTCGCCACCACCTTTAGTCCTCTTTTGCAGTGACGGCGCTACTTTATACGGCTCTTGTTTCGCTGTGTTTGCAAGTCGGCATTGTTTGTTAAACCATTGGGGTCGTTGAGCAAAACCAGTACAATAGTCGCATCATTAACAGGGGCTTTTTGGTAGTTCTAGTTACCTAGTATGATTTGAAATTTGACTCGAGAAACTCTCTTTGGCAGTATCGTTATTTCATTCTGTGGAATGCAAGAGTGCATCTTCGGCAGACGTTAACTGAATTGCCAAAAGCGCAAGTCCTCTTCATTCAAATAAGCGCTGCTTTTGGTCAACATGCCGAATTATGTAAAAACAACTCAACAGTCACCGTTGATTACATTATCCTTCAACTTTTGACTAAAAAAAGAGGAAGCACCTAGTGGAGACACTGAATTTCCTAAAGTCGTCAACATTGCAATCATCCTTGTCCTTTTATAGTTTTTTTGGACCCTTTCCATTACCCAAAGACCCACCGAACGCTCAACTTGCACCACAAGGGGTATAAAAAAACGTACTAATCCTACACAAATGTTTATAATGTACATACCTGCTGCAAACAGTAGATTCTGATTGTATTCATCGGCGATTTGCTGTGCATCGATATTTTCCAAATCGGCATTATTGCCAGGGAGAATTTTTATCAGATCCTCCACGTGTCTTTTAGTCACACGATTGATACTGTAAGAGAAATGCACAATCAATAAACAAGCATGACTATAAAATGAATTCCCTATAAATGCACTGATAATAATATAATCGTAATCAACTTGCACAATAATGCAAATTTACAATTGATAAGACAGTTTATTTACATAATTTCATCACGTAATTCTATTATAGATTTACCTTGTGTGCCATGACGTTGATCCTGATCCAGTGCTTACACACAGCCCCGAACACTTTGTCTTGTTTACCACATCCGAGTGATCGATAACCATTTGCAAATGGGAAACCCTCGCCGATAGAGTTTCGCCAATGAAAACCTAAATAATTATACAAAAAACAATTACGACATACATTTGAATAGTGTAGGGTAGCGCAACTATTTCGATTTTCATTAGAAAACCTTATCGAAATCTTTAGGACCCTGTTAAAGTGTAAATAGAAAAAACAACCTCATTCAATGCTAAATACGGCAGTACACGCATCATTTTCGCTTTGTATTTGTTGGAAAACTCCTTACTAAGGTGTTCAGGGACAGTCTTTTCTTGTTCCATCTTCGATACACTATGACCGTGTAAATCGATAGATTCTGGCATTTCTCCATTGTTCCCCAGGAGAGTTGTTCGAATTCTTGATCGATGCATCCAATGGAAGTCACCCTAAGAAAATAGAAATATTATTCAATATCAATACCCCTCAAAACAATGCATCGACTTTGACACTTACGCTTTTAATTCTTGCAACAGCATCCTCAGGACACTCTGAGTATTGTTTGGGCAGCATAAGTCTACCCTCCGAATGCTTGGGATCTGAATTAAATCCAACAATCGGTGTCTTTTGCTGGCTTTGAGCAAACAGAGGACTTGCTCGTCCGGCGGCTAACAGGAATGTTCCATCGCCACCTACAGGTACTAGGACATCAGCCCACTTCATAACATCCTTGCTGAGGGATGTCCTAAATTCAACTCTTTAAAGTTAATTAAAAATGAATGATGGATGATGGAACAACACTTGGACAGTACAAAATTATAGTGTACGCTACCTGTTAGTCAGTCTAACTTCGCATCCAACATCCTTAAAGCTTTTTGCTATCTTCCTTTCAAACTCCTTGTGAACGTTGTGTAAATACAGCAGATTATCATAATCTGTCCCTCGGTTTCGCAGCATCTCCTCGAGTTGATCATTGTTGAGTTTTGGATGACGCAGTTGCTCGAATTCAAATCGGGACAGTTTTGTTACAATTAACGCCCGTTGCAATTTGAATGAGTCATTTCGACGACTTTGGCTGCTGTATTTTCGCGAAATTCGAAATTCTATAAAAGATAAAATCTCATATACATACTACGTATTTACGGTTCTAATCTCTTGTGTGCGTTGCGTAGATTTGCAAATTTCCCAAAACATCCCCTTATGTAAACAGTACAAGGACACAGAAAGATAACTTTGATATTGCCTATATTTAGTTTTCTTATCAGCAAAAGGCACACGCACTTCACTTATTGATAAGATTCATTGAACAAAACTGAGGGTAATCAAAACAACTGCCATACCTCGCAACATTTGTCTTTACCCCCTGCCGAGAAACTGATAAATTGTATTTGCTTTAGTTTCTTCGTCGTCACAATTAAAGCTCTAGTGATTTATGTCCAAAAGATAGATAGGAGCAAAAATACGAGGCCCATAAAGTTAAGATCTTCACGTGGCATTAGTTCCAGGAAGGAGATAAGAGACCCGTCCTCAAATGATAACGCATTTGAAAATTTTAGACAATTTTTTCAAACTACGTTGCCGTTCGCAAAAGTTTGAAAGAATGGAGTCAGCTCAAAGGGATTAAAAACACTTGCGGAAAATGGCTGCACATTTAAATTTGCTGTATCGGTTTTGGATGAGCTAAGCTTCCAGCTTCCAGCTAGCATGATTACCTTGCCTTCGCCGATTGGACACGCTTCCACCCAATCATAACATCGCGGATTCCTATATCTACAGGGTGGAAGGTACCTTAAATAATTTATACCGTTGCAATAGGCCAAAATCGTATGCAATTTTGATTTAACTGCGTTCTTGTTCAATGAAAGTTGTTTCGGGCGAGACAAGTCGGTGTTAAGTGAGTAGAAAAGAGAAGGAATTTCCGGAGTAATTTAAACTTCTTTTCTCAACTAACCTAAAAATCTACCTATCTCGCCCGACACGACTTTCATACCTTGTGGCCATGGTCAATGAGTGCCAATCATTGTATGATCCATCATAGTGAACCAGCTTCTCGCTTACCAGCTTTCTGATTCTGAGATTCGTGCCGGTACTTAGGGCCAGATTGAATGTATAGCAGGTGATCTTCGACCAGTGTTTAACAGGTGAAAATGGCAAAACAAAAATAATACTATTTTAACTAAAATAAGAGAGGAAAGGATATCCTTTTTGGTGCTTTCAGTGATATCCTAACAAAAGAAAATAAATGTGCAAAATGGAAGGTAATACACAGCCTGGCAAAAAGCCTAAACGTAGTTCCGCAAAATAAGACTTGGACGTATTTTGGCAAAATGATAAGAAGCGCGCAATTGTAAGTTCTAACTAAATAAGTAACATTAGAATTAATACGTTAATTACACAAAATTAATGTTAGGCATTATGTATTACATTAAAAATGCACTTGACAGCTTTTGACAATATTCAAATCACCTGTCCTTATTGAACCACAGTTTTACAAGTGGTTCTTGACACTTGTCGTGTTCTGCAGAAAGAGGGAAATTATATAATTTTCCACTTGCCATCTTTCATCGCGACAATTGTCGAAGTGTTCACCGACTTGTCGATTTGTGTTATACAATTTTTTACAAGTTTTCGAAATTCACTTGTCCCACAACTACTTGTCACGTTGTGTAACAGGCCCCAGGTGGCATCTATGTACTTTTAAATCAATTGAAAAAGCGCAGTATAACTGAAAGAAAAACTCTTGAAAGCTGACAAGAAGTGGGTTCAATACACGAACGCGCACAAAGCTGGTGTAAGCTGAAAGCGTGTTCACTATGAACGCGCCCATTCAATGGCAGCTTTATTTTTAACCAGCGTGAACCAGCGGCTGGAAAGCGATAAAGTGAGAAGCTGGTTTGTAACCACTGTGGACGGACGTATCCTTAGGCTACGTCCATAGTGAAACCAGCTTCTCGCTTTCTCACCCTAGAAAGCTGGTTACCGGCGTCAACAAGAATTAAAAATGCATTCCGGTAAAAGCTGGTAAGCGAGAAGCTGGTTCACTATGGACGTAGCCTTAGGCTATGAAACCAGCTTCTCGCTTTCTCACCCTAGAAAGCTGGTTACCGGCGTCAACAAGAATTAAAAATGCATTCCGGTAAAAGCTGGTAAGCGAGAAGCTGGTTCACTACGGACGTAGCCTTAGACTTGGAGGCTTATTACCAACAGAGCGATTGATGGCACATTTGTAGTTTTGTATTTTCAAAAGCGATTGAAAAACGATTGGTGTTTAGGTGACGGATTGTTTGCGGATAAGAAAAATAAACTAAATTCTTTTGACAGGAAAAAGCTGTACAATTTTTCAAAATTGCGTGGTGTTCTGGTGCTTGGCGATCATCAAATAATGGGAATCACTGCTAGTGATACACACTTAATGCGAAAACGATGTTTACAAAAACAGACTTAACTTGTACATAATTTCCATTGGGATGCAATTTTTATCTAGATCACGTTTTGTAGATCTAGATTTCTTTCGAGATTTACAGATATGTACATACTACATACTTTCATTAATATGTACCAATATACCTTGGAATTTGGACGAATTTTTTACGTCATTCAAGCAACAAAAGTGAGCATTTACAAGAGATGTAGCTCACACGGGCAATGGAGCTATGTCATCGTCATGTAGCCCACAAAAACACAAACCACAGAGAACTAGACCGTCGACTTCCCGTGCACCTACCCGATTCTCCCCGGAAAAATATTACCCTGTCTGTGAATACGTGTAAATGTCAAAATTAATGGCGGCAATGTAAATAAAACATGTAAGCGGCCATTTGTTGAGATGCGTTAAGAAACGGTGGGAATTATGGGGAACTAAAATTAGGTACTGTTTACATTTCAGATAAAACGGATTTCAGATAAGACGGTTGTTTGGAATGATTTAAATTCAATTTGAGCGAAAATATAATTTATATCGTTAATAATATTTTGTTCGCATATTCAAAAACTAATACTTTCTTTATCGCAACAACAAATCACCTAGTGAATGTAAAATGTAAAAAAAAGATTCTGGCATTTTGTTTTACGTTCCAACAAATTTGTCAAAATTGCTACCAACAAATTAAGGATAACTGTTGGAATTGTTGTTTAGTTTAACATGAGAACAATACCTTACGGCATCACCATAAACTATTATACTGCTTTTTCTGTCTTACAAATCATTTCGAATAATCTCACGCGTCCTTCTTCTTTTCAGGGAGTTGGTTGTGTTTTATCTTTGACTCCGAAAAACTTTAACTTTTTCAGCATTTGTTCATCAATAACAAAATAAAAATAACTAATATGTAAAGGATAACCACGTGATTAAGACAAAATTATTAATAAATCACGAAAGGCGTTTCCACTGAATTTAAATAGTTTGTGGTGCAAAATCAATTTGAGTTGGAAACATTACCTGATAATATGAATAGAACACCTTTTTAATTTATATGAATATATGTAATATCTATAAATATCATAAGCTCATCGAAGCAGTTTTGTTGCTAAATAAACAGCTGAATAAAGAGCTGCAGTTGAAAAGGTATGTTTCATTTTATTTTGCGACAAGAGCGACGCAATTAAAAATAAAACGCGTATGTATAACGTAATTAGCAATCATGAAAATGTATAATAATTAACGAAATTAATGACATGATTTAGCTAAATCACGTTAGTGGAAACCTGGTAAAAGTTAAAGAAATATTCACAGGTTTTGGAAGTCCATTCACATGAAAACTTTTCTTGGTCGTAACAGTTCACGAAGTTCAGACATCAATTTCTACTACCTAACAATCTCTGATTTGAGTTTAAGTTCAACCGAATTTTTTTTTTGATAGTTTGTGGAACGGATTTGAACGTTGTGAATTTTGAATAAACTTGTGACAATTCGCGCTAAGGGTGTTTTTCTTCGAGGCAAAAAATTTGGAGTTCGAAATTTCGTCGTTTATGCTCTTTTGAAAATAGTTTTTCCCATATTTTGATGGATTATTTTATTATTCTACTTAGGTACTCTTACAATAGTAAAATGAGCAATTTGTTTATATAAATGCATCAAAAGTGGTTTGTTCGCATAATATCAATTCGTTCGTTCATTCTCATGTGAATATTCCTTTAAATCGCCTATTTTAATTGATATCAACAGTTTAAACAATTTAACATTCTCTAAAACTAAACTGTGATGTGAACGAAGTGTAACCGAAAAAAAAAGAAGAAACCTGCAGAACACAGCCCCACAGCCATAAACCACAGCCAGGTGCAACTACCATAGGATTTTGCTACGTATGCGTGTGCCGTAATTTCTTCCCTATAATTTATACAGGCCCAACACATAAATAAATCCTATGGTACCAACAGCTTGTAGGCAAAGTCCGTTATGTGGGAGGAGTCGACGGTCTATTTCTTACTGGTTTGTGACAAAAATAAATCAATCACGTTTTAAGTTGCATGTGTCACGAAAAATTTGAGATTTAAAATAAAAATCTTATGTAGGTAGTAGGTACCTCCCAATGGAGAACCACGTTAAATTTATTTTAGGACAAAAATCACAATAGAAAATTTGTGAGTATTGTGATTTGTACGATTTGCGCTGTACATACACTATAGCTACCGCTTTTACGATTTGTTTATGTTTACTGGGCAAGCTGGTGCCAAGTGAATAGAAGCAGGACGCTTCAAGTAAACAGTACAATTGATAAACAAGTATGTTTATACAAGCAAATGTCTAGGTACAACTACAACACAGTGCACATTCTTATCAGAAGTATAGGTAAGTATTTAATAAGCGTCAGTTCACACGCGATAAAGTGCATCGAGCACAACACGCAATTTATGCGTGTCTCGTGTTGCTTTTCTGGGAACTGGATTACACCCGTTTAACCCTTTGGAAGAAAATGCTTCAATTGCCGACATACGACATCAAAGATAACGAGCGAAGATCACCCCAACTATCCTACATGGAATATCGATTAAGGAATTTTAAATTGTTATATTTTTCGAACCCTGAATATGTTGTGCGATGGAATTTGCACTGTTGATATTTTGTAAATTTCCACACAACCATAGCATTACCTTATCTGCTTTATTTGTACAGCTCTTGTGCTGTAAACGCGACAACATATCTAACGAAGAGCAAAGTACCTATCAGATTAAGATTGTCAGTGTCACATCGATATATAATTTTGAATTGCAATTGATTTTAGATTTCTTTTTTTTAATTATAATTTTATTATGTCGTTTTCCATTGGGCAAAAAGAAGCGTCCGGGAGCGTCCGGAATCAAGAAAATCACTTCTGAAACCGTTCCATTGGCGCAAAAAATACTCTTCTGTTGATTCTGAGGAGAGAATTTCGCTTCTCGATTTGAAGTCAGAATCCACTCGAGGAGCACTTACACAAGTGCATTTTATGTATTTTATACAAGCCAGCTGGCAGCAGCCATACAGTGATTTTTGACGTTTCACCAATACGTGAGTGTAGTCAGCCAGAAGGAGTTTTCTTGTTCCATTGGATTACGGAATGAGTGAATCCCCGAGTGAAACCAATGGAAAACGACATTAATCACTTATATTCTGACGTCACGTCTAAACGACATAAAACCATAGATACCTTTGAGCATCAAATCAGAAATCATTTGGAATTTGTATTTTTTTGTAAATTAAAGTCACCAAATTATTCTAAAATGAAGCTACATATTGTTGCGCTATTTTTAGCTGTTCACGTTAATTCGTTTGCTCTTTAAACAGTCTTATCAATTTGTTTTTTTTTTTTTTTTTGAACGTTGCTTTAAGTAACGAACCTTCCACTGACTGATAAGAAATTACGTACAGATAACCAAAAATACAATAATATTCAGATGACAACAGACACAATTCATGAACCAATTTCAGCTATAGGTAAAGTGCTTGTGGAAATGGATTTTCTTTTTACACGATATAAACAAAAAACTTCATCATTCATTTTGAAGAAAATATAAAAAAAAAAAACAAATACAACATGTAAACTCACCATTAAGTGTGTGATTTATTATTCCTTTTGATTTTAACATCGAAATACACTTTTTAGAACCTTTAAATAACACAAATGTATGCCGCAGTTTTTACATTAGCCGGAAATTTTGTTTAATTTAATTAATGGGACTTGAAAAGCTGCTAAAATATACGCAAAAGTCGACACAACACTTTACCGAAGGAAAATTTACACATTAAACTGACATACGAACGAATTGAAGTTGAATAGCACTTGTTGTTTTTATTTTATATGACGGGCCCTGAAAGTTTCTGATGTTCATTTCTGCAAAGAAACAGAAATATGTCAAGAAATGAGAAAGAACTAATTGTGTGAAAGAGAGGTTGGAGAATTAAGACGCAATAATGGGATTTTTATTTTGATTTTGTCTCTTAGTGTACATACATTTATTAAGTGAAATTTTTGAAATATCCGTTGAGAGAAATTAAAAAGGCAACATGCCCAAACATGCCAACAGGTTGGTCTAGACCGGTCTAGACACCCTACCCTAGCCCTAGTCCCTAGGGGCTATCTTTTTTCAACTATGCGTTTGTGTGAGAATTACGTAGTCATAAATAGGAATTTGTTTTCTACTGTTGAGATATTCCCGTTGGCGTTTGTCTTGTCGTATACGACTCATGTGTCATGTCGTTGTAAATACCTACCGTTTTAAGATTGTTTGGATTTTTTTTGATCAATTATTTTATTTCTTTTCCATTTTGTGTTTTTTTTTTTTTTTTAAATACTTCTCTCGGGAAAGGCGAACCTATAACGCTTCAACAGCGCCCCGAGATGCTTGCAGATGAATGTTATAGTTCTGCACTTAAATTGCTGCAAATTGTATACTTCTGGAAATATATCCCCAAGAAGCGAGTTCCAAAGTTTGCTTGTCCTGTAACAGAAAGAGTTTTGGAACTCTCATTTCTAATCATTTGTCTGAAAAAAGTTTAAATGATTTTGATGATGATTTGCATACAGTGACTCCCTATAGGTTATAATATTTTTGCGACGCCCCTCTTAAAATAACACTACGGAACAAAGCACAGATATGTGAGATAAGATGAGCTGCGACTGAGCAGGCCCGCAAGAAATAGTCTAGCGTGGTTAAATCGCACGATCTTTGTGGCCAATTCACGTCATCTCTGCTAGAGATAACCATGCCCTCAAATCGTTCATGCAGAATGTCCATCGTGGGGTCTGGTGTTTGACACTTAGCGACGTCTTGCTAGAACCACATGTCGTCTACCGCCATAGTGCTCGCCGTTGATGGTAATCACCTCACCAACGTCATTTTCAAGAAAAAGTAATGAGTAATGACGCAGCGCGCCGGTCTTAAATCCGCACCAAACGGCTTTTTATTATGAATTGCCACATATCGTGTGGGTTGGCGTCGTCCCATCGTTTGTTAACATCGCTAAAGATGATTTTAACATCGCTAAAGATGATTTTTAGACCAAAATTGGGGTCTTCTACGGTCATGGTCATTATCATTAACTTTGAGCTCCTGAGTCAGTTGGATATTGAACGGGCATATAGGCCCCAGTCCCGACCCAAAATTCGCCAAGTTGCTGTCTGTAAAAAGCCTATTTCTTGTGCACGGCAAGGAATTAACTGCCTCGGGTTCTCCTGTGTACCTACTTTACAATGTTCTCGGCCGATCTGGCGTTCCTTTGTAGTACGGGTTGATTGCTTACCGAACTGATTGTCTCGAATTTGGCCACCAAACGTTGGAGAGTCGACTTTGAAGAAGAGAACCCCTGGCTTAAATCATCATACATATTTCATACCATCAGGCAGGCGTCCTCTAGGTAGACCCAGGATGAGAAGGTTAGATCAAGTTCATAATCTTTCCTCTACCCGTAAGGGGATTGCCTTGATGATTTAGAGTCGATGGCATAGAATCAAGTGCTCTGAAAGATTCCACTTAATGGAAAAGCTGGCCAACAAAAATGAATGAAGTTTAAACCGTAGTGCATGGACACACAGGCCTTCCCCTGAAAGTCGTTCCAGGCGAGACAAATAGATTTTTCTACTTCTTCATGTTGTACTTCTTCTTCTATTGTCTAATGTACCTAACTGCAATTTGAAAGGAAAATTACGTTTTCGTGACTCGTGAGAGCGTAGGTACACAACTTCCATTATTAAAATGTCTGTTAGGGAAAATGTTCAATCTAGCGTAGAATTTATTGGTAAGGTCGTTTACAGAAATGAAAAATAACACAAGTCTGTTTCGTGCATTATAACTAGAACGAAATAAATAACAATTTTATTTTTTAAATTTTAGGCCCTTATTGTGATTGTCGATCAGCAATCGTCACGACAATATTGTCGATTGCGTCGATTGATTTTAGCTATACGTACGCACAAAATGTTTGCACTTCCAAGAGAAAGCATCGACCAGACATTTGTAATCGACTACAAGCGACTGTCAAATCACCAAATATTAATCGCAATCGACAATCACAGTTGTCTATCGATCGACAGTTGTCGATCAACAATCAACTATCGACACTCACAATAGGGGCCTTAATTACATATATTACATATATGACTACATTACTATAGGGCTTGATTGTTGATTAAAATTGTTTTGGCTTCTTAACAATTCTTTAACGAGACTTCAAATCCATAACGCCTCTGTTACTGCTGATCCAATTGACATCATTTTCAACTTCACATGCTCATAAAGCAGTTGTAATTTGCTTCTCGGATCCCTAGACTATTGGTCGGTTTTGGTTTAAAAACAAATAAGTATCCACTAGTGGGCGCAGTAGCGCAGTGGTTAGTGTGCTGGACTACTGTGCGAGGGATCCCAGGTTCGATCCCCGGAAAAACACAAATTACATCTTAAGGTTTTTTCTACTGCACCACCTCTCGCGAACGTCTGACAAACATTCGAGAGTATGACTGTCCTGAAAAAGCTTCTCAATTCAGCCGTTCGGACTCGGCATAAAATTGTAGGTCCCTTCCACTGGATCCAAAAATAGAAACTCACACAAAACGAATGGTTGCGAGAAGTTAGGCCTTGGGTGTCTACCGCCTGTTGCGCCGCCTATTTATTTTTTTTTTTTTTTTTTTAAGTATCCACTAATTGATATTCTTTCATCCGTTTCGTTAGCAAAATATGCATCACAGTAACGTATCGAATCCACGCTGACGTTCATCATAATAATTTATCTTGTAATTAATATTGTTCCTTTCAAATAGCGTAAGATATCTACGCTTTTGAGCATCCCAATTTTGTCTGCCAAACAACCGTTCTTGGAGTCCGCTGTATGTAAAGTCAATTGTGTTGTAATGTAATAATATTCAGATGGTTATGATTATGAGTCAAATTGTATAAGATAAGTAAAACCCTTAAAATAGGCAACTATTACGGTCACGGAACGTAGTAGGTACGTATGTACAAAGGGCTAGGTACTTGAAGTCGCGGGTTTATGCCAACCACCCTCAGACAATCGCAGCCCTTTGAAAATGCGATAAAACGGGCACAAATGTGTATCAACGCTGGCGGCAGCCACCATCTTTTCCACTTAACAGAAAAAATTGTAAAGGTGCAAATAAAGATTTCCATCACTCAAAATCATTTTTTTTTATTTAGTAAAAAATTAATTCAAAAACAAAATTGCACTTTCCAAACCATAGCAACGTTTTCCAATTCCAAGGGTAGGTCTTTCGAAATAATACTAGAAAGTTCTTGAAACGCAGCACAAGGTAGAGCTCTGTTGGTTCCCTGGACATGAAGGCATTCCGTGGGATGGGAAGCCTTCGAATATGCATGAAAACCTTCTGTGATGTGCATACGAGTTAATTTTCGAAAACTATCCTTTCGACAGTTGAGTACGCGACGGCGTGCACTTCTTCAATATAACGTTTATAGATTTACGACAGTGCTTGTACTAGACGAATTCATATCTTAATCCTGAATCGAGTGGTTGTCCGGACTTTGATGGCTTTCATTAAGCACACCGTTTTTAGTGATTTAGCTGGCCTCTGCTTTTGACCATGCTCTCACATTTTGCAGCATGCGAATCTGTCGATCCTTTAAATTTTACGAAGCTCTTCCTTCGCGGTTTTACGGATGCGATTCACATGGTTGATTCTTAAGGCTTAGGTTTGCGATCGCTTACCAAGCGTCCAGTTGGGATTTTGTTTACGATTATTCCAGAAGTATGGGATACTTTTATTTTTCTCTATGTCCGAGTAGAAATATGATGTGATGTCCGACATACCCAAAGAACCAAAGGCCAGCATGTGCAAGGCACCCTAGTGACTTAAGCGATACTGCGATTTTTTCGATTAGTATAGGACAGATCGAATTTGCAGCAACAACTCAACATTCTTACCGTTGGTTGACACCCATATTCCCTCCGAACTTTAGCGCTACCCAGATAAATACTGCGATTGTAACAAAGCAGTTCCGTCTTGCTTTAGAGAGAACAGTATTAAGATCTAGGACATAAAGCGTAAATGCGCATAGATGCGCGACTACCGGCTCATGCAAAAAAAATATTGAACCCATTTAGCACGTTTGGGCAAACAAGAAGTAGGTACCTAGAACAAAAAATTATTTATCAAATGACGGTTAAAAGAAAAAGAATCTTTACATGACAATTGGGTAGATGCACTTATTATAGAGCCGTATATCCAATGAGGGAACTACTATCTACTATCAAGATCTATTAGTTTCTACTGCGCCGACCTGTTCAACTTTTTAGCTCAATTTTAATATTCCTTTTACTCCATGAGGGGCATTTGCAGTGGTTTTTGTTTCCCTGCTGTTTGCTTTGGCTGGATTGGTGCTATAAGAAGTGTATAACTAGTTTATGTGCGCGCGTCTATCACGCTTACTATACAGATGCGATAAGCCTAATTGCAAGAGTAGAAGATATTCGTCGGGCAACAAAATCATTCCACCTATTAAGTCAAGTGCAGTAGAAAGTTCATCAGAGCCAGTCAGTTTCTGTACTCCGCTGCTAAAGAAGAATATATATCGTGCAAAAGTATTATACAAACCCCTTGCAGCCGCTGTTGATGTTGGCAATAAACAAAGAAATAGTCTGGTCGGCAAATATACTTTTAAAGTTGTTTTATTAATAAAAATTACTCCTTTAACTCAAAAGTAAACTAGACCGCTAGCATAGTAAAAATCATACGTTTCGGAATCTCGTTTACTTCTTGGCGGCTTGTCCAACCTTGGCCTTCTTGGTACCACGGACCTTCTTCATTCTGTTTCTCTTCTCCTTACGCTGCTTGCGGGTCTGCTTCTTCTGTTCAAAGAGTCCGTGACGTGCCAATCGGTATTTGGGTTCGAACTTCTTGGCAAAGTCAAGGGTGTCATAGATGAGAGCGAATCCAGTGGAGCGACCGCCACCGAAATTTGTCCTGAAGCCAAACACAAAGCAAACATCTGGGGTCACTTTGTACATACCGGCGAGTTTCTCGCGGATATCCTTCTTGTTGACAGATGAGAGTCCTGGGTGCAAGACATCGCAAACCATTTGTTTTCTGCAGAGCAGACGGTTTGTCATAAATTTACGAGTACGGATTGTTGCGGTTGTTCCAGACATTTTGGAGAATCTACAAAGAGATAAGGATTAGTTTTATTTTTTTCGAATGCGAAAAATGTAGAAATAAAATTTAGATGAGTGAAATATTGAAATTAAAAATGTTGCCACCACTTTTGGAATACACTACAAATGTCAAACATAACCTACAAGGGCAAATAAGCACACGTGTATTAAATTTAACTAAATTAGGTGGCAATTCCATCAACTTTTGATTTCATTATTTCGCGAGACAAGTGGACGCTTTTTTGGTGATAAATAAACATTTTAGAAACTCATTTTACCTGTTAATACTAAAAAAGTATCCAAACACGTCTTCAGTGCAGGCACAAATTTTTCAGAAAGGAAGATGGCTTCCGTGACTTTTCGACGCTTTGCCGTCAAGTTGGACAGCCTGAAACGAGACTCGCTTATAAAAGTCATATGCGGGATGTGTTCGGATGATAGTTGTACATATCGGAAAATGCTATTCACAATGACTGTGGGTTATATTTTTTAATCTGAATATTTGCAAAAAATAAAAGTGACGAATGAAGAAGTTTGAAAACTCTAATTGGAAAAAAAAGTTTACGTAAACGGATGTTGTCGATTGGAAAACTTTACCAACTTAATCTAATAGAACAAAATGTGAACGTAAAAACTAGGTAGGTACTTCTCACTTGTTTTATTTATTCCCGCGCTTATTTTTCTTTAACTTGCGAAACAACTGCCATGGTAGTAAAAAAAAAGATTCTATTTTACTTTTCTTTGCTGAGATAGATTGCCAATAAAACAGGCCTAACATTACATTTCTTCTATTTCAATGTTTTATTTTCTTTCGTGAAGAAAAGCAAGTTAAAGTTGAGTTTTTTTTTACAAGCAAAAAGTTTCTACTACATTTTTAGCTAATTGAATCTGAAACTGAAAACGGAAAATTTCCACGACCTGTAAACCCGTATCCCCCTTGACACTGCGGCTGAAAACGCATAAACAAGGTATTGAACAGTCCCGCTTTAAAGTATCCTCGAAGTGCTAAGGCTTTGTGCAGAATCAATAGAAAACTGAGGCATATTACGGTAAGGCGTTTATAAAAAATAAATAGTTGGCGCAAGTTTTTATTTTTGGGACAATTTTATGCGTGCCCGAACCTCTGAATTGAGAAGCTTTTTTAAAAAGGTTATACCCTCGGATGTTTGTCAGACGTTAGCGAGATGTGACTCATCTTTTCTGAAAGATGGAACATTAGAATTATGGAACATTTCAGTGAAACGTTTTGGACAGGGAAAATCATTGCCGTCATTGATTTTGACATTTCACACGTATTCCCAGACAGGGGAATTCATTCCGGGAAGAATCGGGTAGGTGCACGGAAGTCGGCGATCTAGTTCTATGTGGTTTGTGGCTCAAATGCTCTAATGACCTAAATGCTAAACAACCATGCTGATTTTGACAGATATGAAATACCGCAAGAAAAAAAAAAAAAAAAAAAAAAAACATGAATGCCTGGCTTGCGTTCACAAAGGATACAAATTGTAAAGTATAGGTAGGTAGCTACATACATAATAGATATTCTTTCATTTAATCATCGCTCAGAAATCTACGTAAAATCAATTGCTATATTCATACGTCATTCCTGATATTAAATTTTCTTTTGCATAACTCTTTGTAGGGATAAAAACCATAAGTGCATGCTGCTTTCAGAATATTACCTACCCTCGCATTTACGTATATAAATTCAGTGTTGCGCGCTGATGTGACAAGGACCTGCGTTAAGTAACCGTCAATAAAACTGGCAAATTACGTCATGAACCGTACCGTTAAGCTTAGCGCACGTGTCGGAGCCCTGATAAAATAACAAATGCATATCACGCATTATTGGGAATTATCCATTTGACATCAAGCTCTGTCCTGATTCAATATTTTGTAGTAGGTAGTCAGGATACCTTTACTTAATCTGTATGACACGTGAATCCAAATATTGTGCATCTTCTACTTTGTTTGTATGGAGGTCGCGCAATGACTTTTTTGTTATGAATGTGTACAGATAAAACGGTCAGTGGGATGATTCTATATATAGACTTATAGTAATATTACTTCGCACATATTCAGTTGTGACATCAGGTGTCCTGATGCCAAAATGGTTAGGAAGTATATCGCCCACATCGATACCATTTTTAAACTTTCTCATAATAAAGGGTGTTCCATAATTCACGCAAAATGTAATTTTGATAGAAAATACAGATTTTTAATTAGAAAGCTTACATTTTTTGATTGATTCATAGAGTAGGTATACAGATTGGGTTTATGTATGGAATAGCACATCGGATAAATGGCCGCCACGTATTCTTTTATTGAAATTTTCTATGACCGTTTCGCATAAATGTGGCTGAATTTCATTAATACACCTCCCATTTTCGTCTTTCAAGGCGTTCGTAGTCGTGGGCTTGTTTGCATAGACCTTTGACTTCAAAAAACCACAAAGAAAAAAGTCAAATAGTCGAATAAAAATGAATATGGTCCGATAATGCCTCCAGCTCAAAACCCGCACCAAACACAGTCACGCGTTGTGGATGCATTTGTTTCTTAACAATTACTCGTTAGTTTTCTGAACCCCAAATGCGACATTTTTGACGATTAACGAAGCGGTTAAGATGAAAATGAGCTTCATCACTGAAGATGATTTTATTCGAAAATTGCGGACTATAACTGACAAACCTTCATTATTTTTAAAATAATTGCTCAAAAATGAAAATGCGTTGTTATTTCGTATAGCGCTCCATTTTTACCACAATTTTTACTAACCTCGAACTTTCAGCTGTCACATTGTTATCTTTATTTTCCTTTGGCATACTAATTAAATGGCGCAAAATTCAAATTTTAATTATGGGACACCCGTTCGTTATATCACTTAGCATATATTCACTTGTCCTGATGCCAAAATGGTTAGGAAGTAAATCGCCCACATCAATACCATTTTTAAACTTTCTCATAATATAAGTACCTAAGTGAAAGACATTCACCCTTATTCATCATCGCTTGGTGCATGATACATTTTTTTTTACAAAGGTTGTTGCAATTGGGCCATTGTTCGGGACACGACTACGTAACGAAATGTCAAAGTTTGTATTGCGTCAAGTTGGGGTATGTGGCTCGCTTCGCTCGCGGCAAGGGCTTTAAACTGCAATAGGTATATTATTTGCTGTACGGTTTAGGACTCAACTTTTATGATTACGTTACGTTGATTATGTAGTCGAGTCCCGAACATTGGTAAACGTCAGTCAGTACAAAAAAACGGCCGAAAAGACACTCCGTTTTACAAAACATGTAAGTATCGTTTAAAAATTGAGAAGCGACATACCGACATTTCTTAATTTGTATTTCACCGCGAAACTTACTACAGTTCTCCAGCTGGATCTAGGGGTTTTGTTAATAGAGAACTTGGCTCCAGTCAATCATGTCAAGGAATCATGTTGGTTATCCAATACTCATAATAGACGTCGCTACCATTACTACATCGGGAAAAATTGATATAAACTCATGGTACTACATTGACTAATGATGGGATGGTGGAAATTCACAATTAGTAATTTCTTTTTTGTCGGGTACCTATAGAGTTCCTCCCGACTAGGTACCAATTTTACAATAAAAACAGGTCCGAATAGTTTCAACGAAGTTTGCTATACAATTTATTTGCTTCACGTTTCTTATTGAATACACTTCCCAATCTGTACAGCGCGTATCCAACTATAAGCACACCAACATTAATTAAAACTAAAAGAATGACTGCGTCGAGGAGGTACAGTTGGTACCATGGAATGTCAGTGCCAGTCGTTTTCAAATACGAAACACTCTTGTGCCTTAAAACATGCTCTATCCAAAATATCGACGTTTGAACAGCTCCTAGCGGTCGATCTCTAAACGTCGATGAAATCTCTCGTACATTTGTAAGATATGATCGATCTGAATGAAGTGCGTTCAGAGCCCATGTCAGCGAGGTTTCAGTGAGATTTGAAAAGTCCAATTTAATCCCGATTCCGAGATTTTCAATGGTCCGTATATTCAGGTGCTGAAGAGAAGGACATTATATTAACAGGTTGAAATGTATAGACGTATGACAAACCTGATCACGAAATACAGGGATACCTAGTACAGGCACATTTCTGTAAATTGCCTCCTGCAGACTCAAAAGTCCACCACTCGTAATGAAATACTTTACATGGGGATGTGCCAACACATCACTTGATGACACAATTTTCTGTAAGAGTAGATTTTTTGGCAGATTTTCCATCTTTTCTATATCACAGTGCCACAGAATGTGCTCCTTTTGTTTTCCCAGCACTGTGACTAATGCACTCAATTTGTCATTGGAAAGGTCTGAGCATTTTAGGGTAGTTCCTAAGCTGAAGTATATAGCTCCATCGCGAGCATCATCTAGAAACCGCTTAATGTTCCACTGAATGGCTTGCGTTGGTTTGATGTGCACTCCTCCAACTGGTATTATATTCATCAAAGTTGGTCGCGGTGTCAAAAGTGGCGCATGATTGTTAAGCAGCGTTACTGAGATTTTACCTTGCAGCTCGGACAGGGGAGGTAATGAACCTAAAGGAAGGATTTTTATTATTATCCAAGGTGATAGCATATTATGATCGGAGGTATTTACGGTTAAATTTTGAAAAGTGTTTCTTTGCGACTTTGTCCTGTGCGCTTAGGTCCTTATTCCGCTGACTCCTGCGTTCCACACATTGGAAAATATTTGAAATTCTCTCGATAAATAAAGCCTTCGGTGTGAAGGTTTCAAAGTCAATTGGTGAACATGCACTTGGAACTGTATAGTCAACCAAAGTTGTCATGTAGTTTTCAAAGTTAGATGAGCTTATAGCAACTATAGGCCTATTGAAGACTTCTCCTATCATAAGAAGAGCCTCTGTGTGGAACAGGTCAACAACAATGAGATCATAAGGGAATCCATCAGCAGAGCTTATTAGTTCTTTTAGTTTTGGCTGTTGCAGAAAGTAATCGGTTAACGAGGCGCCAGCAGCTCTTAAAGCCTTGTGCATCCTACTGGGTGAGGCGTGTCCTGCTTCAAATGTGTTTCTGTCTCCAAGCTCATGTAGTACTGAAAGAAAACGAACGAAATTTAGATTTTATTAAAATGTGCTTGCGTAATGGGTGATTATGTTAAAAATCATTAACCTAGCTCCCTTTGTAACATGCGATGGTTAATGCCCAAAACACACGTTCAGAATTCACTGTGCAGCAAGACTTTCATTCAATATTCATTTAATCTTTGGAAACATCACTTAAGGTTCAGCCATAATGGGGTGGAAAATCCGACGAAATTTTATGTCGAATCAAAACTAAGCTATAACCTGCCGCTGTAAAGATTTTCGTCAAATTTACTCGTGTACCACCATTGCTATCGAGATTTGTTTTAATAAGTTTATCCTGAATTTTATCCTTGAGAGCGGTTAGATAGATAGGTGACGTGGTCAAATGCCTGGTTGTTTAAGTTGGTAGAAGTGGAAAGTTTAGATCCTCTTCGAGGGATTAGAAGAAGGGTTTTCTCAGAGATCGCAGTCTTGTCCTAGCTAGTGCCAGACAGCCGCATAGGTTGTTAAGGATTCTTTTTCGGCGGCTTCATTACAACTGCCGCAGTGTGTATTATCTGGGATGCGGGATGCCTAATCTGACTGCATGGTCCCCTATTATAGGTCAGTGGCCTGTGGAACTGCGTTTGGGTGTAGTTTGATTTGGCGGCAGGCCTCGCGGACAGCAACCTGAAATACACTGACCGTATCCGGAAGGCTAAAGGATTTTAAGATGTTCAGAGACTCAGAAAATATATCCGCACCCGCACCTTCCTCACAGTCCATTTTTGAACCGTCCGTATAGTCCGTCTTGCCAATCTAATCTTGAAAGGATTTTTACTTCAAAATGTTTGTTAAAAAATCATTTTGGGACTTGGGAGTAATGTAATCCGTTGAGTTCCCTTGATAGAGAAAGCAGAATGTTCTATGACCGTAGGAGACCAGCACTCCGACCCTCTGACTCTGATTGCGCTATGTGCGGTGATGTGAAGGTCTAAAGGTAAAAGACCTAAAGGGACTGTGAGGGCTTCTGACGGTGTTCACCGTAGAACGCCTGTGGTTGCCTATATGCTGGCGTACTTTGGACTTTGTTGAGTTTGGTTATGGTATAAGATTTTCTTAGAGCTAGCCATTATAAGTGAGGATTGGTCGTACTACGGCTGTGTACATCCAAAGGGTCAGTTTTGATTGCAAGCCCGGCTATATCTTTTGCCAAACATTCTGTTGCAGGCATATAAAGCTATGCATGGTTTCTTTAACTGTTGTTCGATGTTAAGTTTCCAGTTGAGCTGGTTATCAAAGATCACTCTCAGATACCGAGCATATAACCAGAGCGGTTTCGGCCGTTTAGGCGAGGAAGTGTGAAGTCGGTAAAGATTTACGTGATATGTGATTGCTGTCCAAATTCCATGTCGAATTGAATATTAAACCGTCTTGGTTAACATCTACCTCTTTTATTTGAACCCCCTCTCCATAGGAATCTAGATGTCTGCCGAGATTTCATGTTGAATATAATTAAAGATCAAACCCGCCGCTTTAAAGCTGTTTGCCAAATTTTGCAAGATTTTTGACGAAATTCATTGTTGCCTTGAATAGGTAGGTAATTCAACAGATTTTGCTGAGACCTATGCTATAGGTAGTGTTCCCACTTTGCTTGTTTTTTTTTTTCAAAATTTCACGTAGAATTGAATTCAATAAACCATAAACAAGCAAAACGGTTGGCTAGCTTTCAGGCAAAAATGGGCGCTCTCTTCCTACTATAGGTCTATTCCATTTCACATAATGTAATTTTATATTATTGTATTGGCAAAATAAAAACTTTCAAATTCTTACCATCAGTCCAAAAATCAAATGCAGGTACAATTATTTCTTCATAGTTATCCAATTTCTCACCCAAACGGTAACTGCTTACTGTTGTGATCTTTATTTTGTTTAAATAAAATTACACATTTTAGTTTCACCTCCTGTAGTTTAAGTGTACAAGAAATGCTTACATTGTGTTTATTTTTGGCGAGTCCTGCCATCAGAGGTTGAACTGCATTAAAATGGCTTTGACTAGGGAATGCAAAAAGACCCAAAATTCGTGCACCATTTATACCGCATGGTAATAGGACAAGAAATAGTCCAACACATAAGAGATACTTCATAGTTTACTGAAATGAAAACAAATTTCCTTAAATTTTAGACATTTAATTACTAAATACTAAAGTGGGCGGAGCAGATTGGATACTAATTCACCCAGAAATATGCGAATGGAAATTAAGTGTCTTGTCGCCAAGGTGTACTTGTGTACCAAGGTCGCGAATAAGTGGATCGGAGAGATGTAGGTTGATCGTGGAGATGTTAACTTAGGGGAGGAGACTTGTTGCACTAAGGTACGTGATAAGGTAATAGATTAACATTTGAACTTTAAGCAGTTTTTTAGACACTAAGTGGAAAAACTATTTATCCCTTTTTGTAGGAAGCTGGAGCCATTTTGTAGGGCAATGCGTTTCTGTCAACCTTTTTGCTATAGAAAGTATACATAACATTTCTTTTTCCATATTTTTGGCCAGTCTTGCATTAGTAAATTACGGAGTGACTATTGTCCTGCACACATTTTAGTGTTACAATACATTTGGAGTATGCCATTCGCAAAAATCCTTCCTTTAAGGTCTGTTCAACCCAACGCGAAACGCGAAAACGGGAGCGCAAAATAAAAGCATGGCGATGGCGGTATATCCCATCGTTTCCCGCGTAGAACTCGCTTCCGCTTTCATTTTTCGCGTTGGGTTGAGCAGACCTTTAAGTCAAATTTTACATAGATATTTATGGAGACTTATATTGAGAGCATTATGTACCTACCTACTTGCTTTTTATATTGTGACGAGTTCTGCGCATAGAACTTGCAGGGGAGAGTTTTATAAACAAAATAGCGTCATGTATTTGGACGCTCTTGGAACTGAGATGTTTATATATAATGTCCTTCATTTATAACTGTGGACCATAATATAATTACATAGGATCAATCAAGTGTCAAATAGGAATGGACACTCTAAAACCGGGAATAAGTATAAGCCATAATAATTTTCAATATGGATAAACTTTATAATGTGAATAATTTTTTGAGTTCAAAAAACATTTGTGTTTAGTTTATTTTGCAAATTATCATAGTCAGGCCATTTTGTCAATTCGTTCACCTAACCTTAACCTACAATACTTAGATGAGATTGTTTGTCAGAGTTGAAGTTTGGCACAAGTATTTATAGCAAGCAACTAAAGGCCATTTGTCGAAATTTCAAATTTTTATTGACCATTTTAACTTGTCCTATAGACTCACTAGAGGTAAATTAACGAACTTATTTTATTTTTCTATAGTTCTGCTAAATTTACTATAATGTAAGCTAATGTAACAGTCCTGCCAATTTTCGTGGTTTCAACGCTCCGCTAATATCTCTTCACAAACTTGTAGCTCAATAGGTATCTCTACACACAATATATCTACTTAATTATGATTTTAGTATTGTCGTTTTATCCAGTCATTCTCATTTGATTTCTTTACAGGCATTTTTTGTAACTCAACGGTTATTTGTTATCCACTTTTATTTTGTAAACACACACCTTGTATTGCATTAATTTTTGACACAAAGTTGACACTTTACTACTTTGAAAGACCAGACTGTCAACCCTTGTTAAACACTGTTAAGCGGGTTTTCAGCATCACTTTGCAGCTAATCACAATACGCCTTCTCACGTACGATAATGCATTCGAACAGTTAAGTTGGAGAATTATATCTTGTTTAAAAAATATTTGTTCATAATAATCATAGCATTTCCGTATTGGTGAGAATGCTCTCGGGCTGAGGGATATGTGACATTTGGTGCCATGAAATAAAGTCTTAAGTCAAATATGAAATAAAATCCAAAACTCGTTTTGGACTTTATTGCAATTTCAAAAGTGCAATAAAGTCCGAAATTACGGTTTGGACTTTTTTGCCTAAGACTCTATTTCATGGCACCTGACATTTAGCCAATATTACCCCAAAAAGTATGGGAACGGACTGTCTGACAAGACATTCATTTATTGTTTTCTACTGCCAAATAGTTGACGAGGCGAATATGACTGATATACTATCACAACTACTGCAAATGAAAAGTGTCATAAATGTATTTGACACTTCGTCAAACAATCTTTGGGACCAAGTAAAAACCTATAACTGATAAATCTATTCCCTCAGCAGTTTTCAAAATGTTCACAAAATAATGTTTTTCAGATAAAAAAATATATTTGAAAACAATCCACATACACGAGTTGTATGTATCTAGTTAAGTTCATTATTGTAAAGATGCACATTCACATAATTTTGTTTATCACGAGCATTTTGTATTCATATTACGCATACGCATGCACAATGCTTAGAACGATTCAAAGCACTGTTTCCGACCGCGCGCCGGCCGATCTACTTGCGGCATCTAAACGTATGATAAACAATCTGCCAAATTCCATACGCAACCGGAACCACACGTACATTATGTTTTCAAATAGTTCAAAGTGTTATCACAACCCGACTATTATTTTTGGTTGTTATTGATATATTTTTAATTGAACCTAATGCATTTCTATTGTAAAATAAAACCTACTTTCGTTTAATAAATATCACAACGTACGAGAGCTAAAAACCGGCAGTGTATTTCTTGTATCTATCGCAGGCAAACTAATCACTTTTCCAGGCTGTTCTAATTTAAGAACCACCGCCACAGCCGATAGTTTCAGTTTCAGTGTTCATACTGATGATGACATATGCTCATGCTGAGGCTGCACAATATTGTAGAAGATCTCTTGTGTGTTTTTGGAATGTTAGCATATTTATTTTGGAATTAAATATGTGCTTCACAATCGAAATGGAAGCCGTTCAACTGACGTGGCTGAAAATGAGAAAGACTGATGCCTTTAGCCTTATGTTTTGATTTTGATTAAGAGCAGTTTTCATCATTCTAGTCATTCCTTTAAACCTAACCACAAAAATATGACTACTATATAATACCGAGGACATGTAACCATCAAAAGTAAAACAAGTAAAGTAAAACATTCTTGGAGTTACAAATTTAATGACAAAGTGAATATACGAGTACCTCCCTGTGGACGGTATAAAAAGTAAATAATAGAGCTTCCATTTTTTTACTCCTTGGGATGTTATATGCTAAACTACTTGATGAAGGAGTATTTTCGCGGTTGAAGTCCTCCTCACTACGTATACACCTATACACCGTCACCGAAGTGATTTAGGCCTTCTAATAAGAGTTTCTTTTTATGTAAAATATGACTGCTCAACTCTGTTGCATCTTATACTTACTTAAATTGCGCTACAGTTCGGGGTGGACCTGGGCCTCAGCCAACACGCCTCTCTCCATCAGTTAGCCCGATCTTTGGCTAACCGCCTCCACTTGCGCACTACAAGTTGGTTGAGGTCCCCTTCCACTTGTGCGCACCACCTGAAGAGAGGTCTTCCTCTATACTACATTGTCCCTCCGGGTTGGAATCGACTCTCATGTCGTAGCGTTGGTGTTCATTCGCTCTACATATCCTAGCCATCTTAGTCAACTGATGAGTATACTTTTCGGACCAGGTCGATATCGCTGAACAGCTCGTAGAATTCGCTGTTAAATCTCCTCCTCCAAAAGCCCGACAACTCAAACCGGACAGAAAATCACTCGAAGAATTTTGCGTTCGAAGCGACCAAGGAGATCTTCATCTGCCTTTAACGCCCAAGGCCTTACTAATCGATTGCCTTCTTAGGCCAAAATAACAGCGGTTGGCAAGTGTAATTCTTCGCTTGATTTCTGCTGTGGTGTCATTATCAGAGTTTATAGCGGAGCCGAGGTAGACAAAGTCCCGAACTACCTCGAAGTTATATGTACCTGTCTATTGTGACGTTCTGTCCGATTCGTCGATGTTGTGTGTCGTTTCTTGTGACAGCATATAATATATTTTATTTTGTCCTCATTCACCACTAAACCCATTTTTGCCGCACCAGTGACAACTGTATTCTGCCAATGATGTCGATGTCGTCAGCGTTGATGTTGAAAAAGTCACATGACAGCGCATCACCTTGTCTAAATCCTTTTCGAAGCGATGTCGGCCCTAGCCTACATGAATTTCTTCGAATATTTCGGCTAAAAACAGCTGTACTTACAATTCCTGCAGAATATAAAATCTATTTACAAAAGGCAAACAGTCGAAATTAATTACCAACCAAAATGAAAAATGCCACATGTGTTGTTCCTAAGTCAGTACAGGGTAATTGTACTCATATCTTTCACAATCTAGAAATCCAGCAGACTTTTGGGAAAATATGATGAACAAGAAAACAAAGACCACTGGATCTGGAAAAGGGAAACGTTTGTCGCATGCCAATGCTTACAGCTAAATGCTTTTAACATGTTCAGTTCAGGCGTCAAGTTTTTTCAGTTCCCCCCACTTAAAAAATGTTTGGAAGAAGATCGCATCACACTATGTCCAATCAGTTATACCATTGAGTTTATACACAATATAAACTCAATGGTTATACGTATTTAACTGACTCTGAGATGTGATATGATGAAAAATGTCGTTACAATCAGAAACGTCAAATGAATACGCAGGACGCAGCGCTTCTCAAATATGACACGAATGCCTCAGAGCACTTTGCACAGTAATCTGGGGCGATTTTTTTTTGGATCGTAATGGGGTCCTGTGCAGATCCTTCAGATTTTTCTCTCAAAAATGGCCAGCTTTTTCATGTATGTTTTAGAAATGGTGTACCAAATGGGGAAGCCGTAAGTTCCTACCGGCCTTATAAGGTTTTTGTACAGCAGCCGTTTGGTTTTTTTTTACTGAGTCCGTTCTTCTTCTTCATCAGTGGGTAGACTGGATGAAACGCGAATGCAGCCTTCCTGATAAAAGTGTTCAGGTGTGAGTTGAATCTAAATTGTTGGTTAAAGTTGACTCCAAGATATTTAATGTCATCTGTGGTTGATAGCGCTGATCCTTCAGGTAGTCTCAGCGTTACGTTACGACAGTTGGTGGCTGACCAGCCTTTATTCCTTCCTTTAATAGGTCCTCTGATGCAGATCAGTTCGGATTTGGCTGGTGTTGATCCGTATGCACCATTTTTGGTAGTACTCGAAAAGCTCCTGACGTGGACTTCAACTCTTCGTGCTGCTATGGATGGGGACATCGAGCTGCTATATGTATGTGGCGGAGTCTTCGGAACTCTCGAACTGAGGCTAGTCGGATGTAAAAATGTTGAAAAGTTGAGGACCCAGTTTTTACCCTTGGCCTACGTCGGCTCTTATCCTTTTCGTTTGTGAATGGCTGTCTTCTATTTTTACAAAAAAGGAAGCTAAAAATTATGTTAATGAGCGGTATAGGCAAACTTAGCTGTTTAAATTTATCGGCCTATATCCTGTGATGTTGTTTAAGCAGCGTCTTAAATAGACGCTGGCTTTATCCATTTGTTTAAGAGCTCCAGTAAAATTCACTGAAAGAAGAATTTCACAATCTAACTGTTGTGTCCAATGAGAAAATGAGTGGACTTGTGTATGATACTAATGTTAATTCATTTATTTAAAAAGACAAAAGTTATTAACAAAAAGGTGAATCCAAAATTTACATGTAATGTCGGCTTGTACATAATAAGAAAAAGGAATGAGGTTAAAACTAATGGCGCCAATCTACCATATCCATAACCAGGACACTACTGACCGAAGATTTTATTTGCGTTGCCAACACTAACATAAAACTGAGAATTGAGAAAAAGTAGAACAAAAACTAATTGTCAATGAAATTCGATTTATTTAATTAGTACAGTGATGCCAAGGGAAAAAAAGATAACAATGTGACAGCTGACAGTTCGAGGTTAGTAAAAATGGTGCGCTATACGAAAGAACAACGCATTTTCATTGTTGAGCATTTGTTCGAACAAAATCATCTTCAGTGATGAAGCTCATTTTCGTCTTGGTCTTCGTTATGGTGGATTTACATTATCACACCACGCAATTTTGCATGACTTCAGAGAAAGAGAGAGATGCGTTTCCTACAGTCAAGGCTAATGATGTGTAAGAGTGAGACCAGAAGCCTAACAGTTGAATTTCGGCCGCCATAACTTTTTTATGGAGATTTATGGTCTCACTCTTATATATCATTAGCCTTGACTGTAGGAAACGGATCTCTCTCTCTTTCTCTCTGAAATCCAGAATTAATCGTCAAAATTGTCGCATTTGGTGGGGTTCAGAAAATCCAGGAGTAATTGTTGAGAAACAAATGCATCCACAACGTATGACTGTGGATTTTGGGCTGGAGGCATTATCGGATCATTCTTCTTCGAATATGCGCCTGATGGTAAGCCAGTAACAATTAATGGTGTTTGTTATCGTAACATGATAGTTTTTAGTGCCTAAATTACTTGGCAGAGAAAATTGAAGACAGGTAGCCAAGGGCAAGAATTAGTCCAAAACAGGGTTCGAAGTTTACTCCTTTCGGAGTAGATCTACTTCGCTTTTCGCAAAATGTCTCAAATCTACTGCGCCATAGTCCTCTTGGACCACAATTTACTTACATTTTTTCGTAAATGTTTTGTTTCCTGGTATTTTCGATTTCCCAGACATTCCCATCGAATTCCCATTTTCGATTCGTAAGAATCAGAATTAACTGGAGTACGTTCTGCTTTAATTTGAGCTAATCTTTATCTAAAAATATCATCTTTTCTTATTTATCTGTTTACCAAATTCAAGGTCAACGATTTTCTATGAAATTTGTGTCGGGAGTATAGGGCTAATTTCAAAGCGACAATCATTATCGGTTGCGTTAAGCGGTTAATCTTTTTTTTTGCTGAAGGATAATCGAGTAGAAATAATTTAATTAGAAATAGCTTCAATAGCTATTTATAATGATAATGATTTAATCCTTATTTGTTCTACATTTTGATATTCAGGTACCTACAGTAGCCGAATACCTATCATAATTGAGGTTCAATGATTCCGACTCAATTGAATGGGAACTTTTCACAGATTGTGAATGGAGGTGTTAACGAGGCCACGTGCTGATATGTAAGTGTTTTGGGAATTGTGAACACAGTTTATATTGGGACTGTCGAGAGGAAAAATATATTTTTTGTACCCAAAAATAAGCAGGAAAGATATGTGTAGATAGCTCTTTTGGCATCATTACCATATTTGACATTTTTTATACTGTCATTTGCGGCTGAATGCATTTTTGATAAATTGTACGTTTTGTGTGTTCACATTCGGTAATATGTATTTTGAAAATGTTATCACATATGCCGCATATGACAGCATTTATAGAGACTAGCTATACAGAGCCATGTCTAGTTTTGCCATCCTTGCCAAACTTGGCACATTATACAGAATGCCGATGGAGAACGCTCGCTGCTCCATAAAGGTCGGAAACAATCTCACCGAGACCTTTGACGTCAAAAAAGGGTTTAGACTGGGACTTGAGAAAATTGTGCGAAACTTGTAACATCAACATCATCGGCACTGGTGTGTTTGCAAGTACATATATTAGCACAGAATCGACAAAAATGGGTTTAGTATGGTGAATGAGGGCAAAACAAAATATATGCTGTCAACGAAAATGGACACACAACATTCAAGAATCTGACAGAACGTCACGATAGACAGCTACAACTTTGAAGTGGTTAGGGACTTTGCCTACCTCGGCTTCGCTATAAACTCTGATAATGACACCACAGCAGAAATCAATCGAAGAGTTCCACTTGCCAACCGCTGTTTTTTCTAAGATGGTAACTGTCTATAGTAAGGCCTTGTCAAGAAACACTAAGAAGTTTCTATACCAGACCCTCATTATCAGAAGCATAGACGTTAACAAAGTCGGATGAAGATCTCCTTGGTCGCTTCGAACGCAAAATTCTTCGAGTGATTTTCGGTCCCGTTTGTGTTGACGGGCATTGGAGGAGGAGATTTAACAGCGAACTCTAAGGACATGTAGAGCGAATGGTCACCAACGCTCCGGCCCGAAGGGTCTTCGATTCCAACCCAGAAGGACAACGCAATAGAGGAAGCCCTCGCCTTAGGTGACGCGCACATGTGGAAGAGGACCTCAAGCAACTTGGCTAACTGGAGAAGCGTGTTGGTTGAGGCCCAGGTCCACCCCGAACTGTAGCGCCATCTAAGTAAGTAAGTAAGTGTCAAAAAATGAACCATTTTTGACATGTGTAATAGTAGCTTTATGAGTTATGAGAGATAGAGATACATAATAATCATACTTATCTGTGTATGATTCTCTTTTTTAATTTCTGCTTCACACAGAACTTCGACTGAGCAAAGGCGAAATGTACTTGCATTAAGACTAGTATATTTTCGTCCAGGTGGAACTCTTGTTATTCCGACAAAGAAAAGTCGCTCAATCATATGACGAAATTTGCATAAAAGCGACTCATTTAATGTTCCTATCTATATTTTCGAGGTTTTAACCTTTCGATTCATTGCTATAGCTAGTTCATTATTTTTCAAATACCAAGTTGAATTAAAATTGAATCACGTCTGCCCCTGCATACAATATAGTGTATATTTCTATGGATCTATATACAGACACAGGTTAAGGGGTTCACAGAAAAGATTCTTGTCACTGTACGTCATAAAAATTGGCAACGTGCGACCTATAAACTTTGTCAGCATGTGTGGGATATTTCAAATCTCATCGCCTTGGGACAACGGATGAATGAGTGAGTGTCCCATGGTAAAAGGCAACTCGAATTATTTACTTTTATTCCCACAGACAACTTTATTTCATTTACTTTTCAACTGTTTTGATTACCCCATTGGGTGAAACTTTAAAATGTTTCTATTGATATGAAAACTTTTTGTTTCACTAAAAAAAAAAACGTCAGAATTCAAAAAAATTTTGTTTTCGAAAAAACCTTTTAAAGTGTTCAAATTTGTACTGACTTATTTATATATAGGGAAATAATTCGTTTCCTCTCCTCTGTTTTTATTTCTTGGGATTCTTATTTACTTCTATGTACGAGTTAAATCCCCGGTTTCTACACTTTGGCTAGGTATTGATTTAAATTCTTATCCGATTAGAAAAAAAAAAGGTTTCACTACCAAAAACTTCTTGGAAAAAAGAATGCCATTGACACTGTAGGTACACTGTTCAAACTTGTTTAATATTTTCGAACTGGCTTGCACAGTAAGTTGCATAGTAAGAAAGCCATTACAAGGGTCTTCATTCTCAATACCTAGGGTGCCCAGTGCCGTATACATCTTTCCTATCATGTCAGAACGATTTTGGATCACAATATCTTCTCCGCATCGCTATGCATGTGAGAAAAAAAAACAAAATGTGGTTCAAAGTTGACAAACACTGAACGCGAAAGACTGAGAAACATCGAAAAGTATACGCGTCCTGGAAAAGCTTCTCAATTCAGCCTTTCGGGGTCGGAATAAAATTATAGGTCCCTTTCATTCGTCCAAAAACTAAAAAGTCACACAAACGGTACGGTACGGTCTACGGTACCTTTACGGACCTAATTCGCCAACTTCGCACAGATACTGCTTTGGGCGAATAACAAACATTTTCTAACAGTTTGAGCTCAATCTATTCAGTGGCTTTCGAGATATACGATTTTTAAGGTTGTAACTTATTATAGGAGTTGCCACGCCCCTTTCTCTGATTTTAACCATGCTTTACAGAAACACTTTTGGGGCAACAAGAAAGATTTGCTCAAAATTTGAGATCAGTCGGTTCGGTAATTTTCGAGATATGTAGGTATACATATAAAATTTTTAAGATTTTTTTGTATGGGATTTGCCCCACGCCCCTTTGTTCAATTTTGACCAAATTTCACAGAAACATTTCTGGGCCAATAACAAAGATTTTCTTTAAATTTGATCGGTTTAATTCAATCGGTTTGGTGGTTATCGAGTATTGCAATTATAGGTAGTATATATTCCCATACAAAATGGAAATTTAGATTTTTTTTTTTCAATTTGCCTAATTTTCTTTTGAGGTTTTCCAAATTTTCTTTTTTGCGAAACCACACCCGATTCAATACGAATAAAACAAAAGATGAATCATCCGAATTGGTTCAAAAGTTCTCGAGTTTTTGCGAGCCTTACGCACACCAGTTGTTTTTATAAACATACATTTCCAATCAATAAGACCCGAGAAAATCATTCTTACCCTTGAGAGTGGATGAACCGAAATTCAATACCAAACTGCCAGGGCAACCGACAATAAATTAGATATTTCTCAAAATGATGGAGCATTTCTACGGTTGCCCATCAGAAGAGGTTAAGCATGTTTTCAAAGTATAAATTACATCCGCACTTACAAAGCCGACCAAAGATGGAAAACCGAATGGAAAGAAAGAAACTAATAAATTCATTGGTCGATTTAAATGTATAAGGGCGGCCTTTCCGACACGGTTAGAGAGGTCATTGAATTAGCCGACACCGTATAATGACATCTTCCCAAAGGATCATTCACCGTAAGAACTGTCTTAATGCTTTCCAGTGAACGAGTCTCATTTCCCATCACATGCTACTGCTACCGAATTTCGAATACGCCAAGCCACCAAATCAAACTACAGAGTTGGAACCGATAAATGTAGGTAGGTATAACATAAAAGAAACCCCTCACCACCCCCAAAGAGTTATAGCTTAAAATCTTAGTAGGTACTTTCTTTCTATTGTAATCCCATTTGGACAGGAGTAAACACCGATTTCCGAATACGGTTGCTGAACAATTAAGCGCATTGAACCTAAGAGCTAACGATTTACGACCTAGCTGAAGATTGTGTGAAGGGATGAGGAGGGCCATGCTGGTATTGTCCCAAAGCAATTGGAAAATGTCGAAAGGTTATGATTATGTCGGGAGTTGATTGCACTCTGCTATTGTTCTTTTGCCACCAGAAAGACGAGCAAGGATCCAAAAGATGGCACACACCGCACAATTTATGCTCTGCAAATGTCCTCTCTTTTGTGTGAAGTTTTCTTGTTCGTGAACAATTTAACCAGGAATTACGGGACGTGCAATACGAGACTATAATGCTTAATGTGCGTGTACACTTTAAGTGTTCAGTGCAGGGAGCCAGATACTCAGAAACTGGGACATTGTCCTGTGTAATTATGCAGAAATTCAACCTCAAACTGAAGACAGACAGACACTGTGCCAGAAAAGATATGACAAAGGATCATTTCGACATGAATTCATATCGTGTTTATATCGAAGGGGCTCATGTGGCCGGTTGTTGTGGTTACATCAAGTCACAGCCATTTAAATGCAGATGGAAGAGCTACGGTTTTACAACGTACCTATAGCTAGGAACTAAATATTTCCAGAAATCTCATTTATAGTCGCATACTCGCATTAAAGGGCATTGACAAAGAAGTTACCATTCGTGCTGTGTTTGCTTAGTCAAAGCCTTGGATCCGACATCTGGCACCGCGCCTTTAATTAAAAAAAAAGAAAATTGTTAAAAAAAAATAATAGCGGAAACCACCTTTTTCAATATTAATTTTCAGGATGATGACATCAATAGAATACGGGAAAAAACATCAATAGTCGTCTAAGAAAAAACACAATTTCTAAGCTACTTAGAAGGGATGGTTCCATTGTCATCTATCGTCCAATTAAAAGTAATTAAAAATAAAATAAAAATTAAAATGAAGCTGAAAATATTAAAATGGCTAGCGAGGGTAGATACCTTGATGAGGGTGAAAAACATTCAATTTCGACAGTAGAAAGTTTTCAATTGGTTTATTAATTTTTGGCAAAATTAATTTCAGTTTTGAATCTAATCAAAGAGTAGTTAAAATAGATAAAAGCCAAAACAAAATATGCAAATGAAGTCTATAGCAATGAGCGAATTTAAATTTCGAAATAAAAGTGCATGTTTAGAAATATGATTTAAAAAACAATTTCAGACTAAAGTAATTTATGTGTTAAGAATTGTGATTGTGAACCATCCTAGAGTAGTACCTATCGATAATGCTGATGCCTAGTATTAATCAAATTCCAATATTTTCCAAATATTCACCCTTGGGCTTGGTTTTTATTCGCTCTACATATCCTAGCCATCTTAGTCGACTGATACGTATACTTTTCTAACCAGGTCGATGTCGCTGTACAGCTCGTAGAGTTCGCTGTTAAATCTCCTCCTCCAATGCCCCTCAACACATTTTCTCAAGTCCCAGTCTAAATCCTTTTTTGACGTCAAAGGTCTCGGTGAGATTGTTTCCAACCTTTACGGAGCAGCGAGCATTCTCCATCGTCATTCTGCACAATCTGACAAGTTTGGCAGGGATGCAAAAACTAGACATGGCTCTATGTAGCTAGTCTCTATAAATGCTGTCATATGCGGCCCTAAAATCGATAAATAGATGGTGACATGGTGAGTATCGATTTACACTTTTTCGGTTTTCTACAACATCTGCGTGAATAATTGGTCGGTTGTGGACTTACCGGGTCTTAAATCACACTGGACCAATCAGCTCGTTGACAAATGGTTTCAAGCGTTCACACAGTACGTCAGACAGGATGTTAAGGATACTCATGCCTCTATAGTGGTCGCGAATTAGAGGGTCTCCTTTCTTGTGGATCGGGCAAACAATACTGAGGCTTCATTCATCAGGCATACTTTTCTCTGACCAAATCTTAGAGGCGAGTTGGTGTATGCTCTCCCCCAAGCCATTTACCGCTGCGTTGAAAAGCTCGGCAGTGAAGCCGTCCGGTCCAGCAGCCTTGTTGGACTTCAATTTGGATATTACTATCCTCACTTCGTTTTGGTCAGGTGGACGGAAGTCTTGGCTTTCATCGCCCAGGTTGAATGATTCAATTTGCCTGACAGTGGAATTTGTGTCGTCTCAGCTATTTAACAGTCAGCAGAAATGGTTTTTCTATGTCTTCAGCACCAATTGTGACTCTATCACAAGATTTCCCTGTTCATCTCTACAGGCCTCTGTTCGGGTCTTGTTCCCGTGACACGTTCTTTTTACCTTTTGGTAAAACTTCCGAACATTGTTCCTGGAGTATAGCGCGCTATTTCGTCGATCTCGCGGTTCTCATGTTCTTTCTTTGTCCTCCGGAGAAGCCGGTGTTCCTCCTTTTTTGCTCGTTGAGCTCACGAGCTGCTCTCGTCCTTCTCTATACAGCGCCTCTTTATAGGCCATTTGTTTTGCTGCATGTGCTTGCTGGCAATCTTCATCAAACCAGGGGTTTCGTGGGGTGGTTTTGTAAAACTGACCACATTATTTTTTGACACGCTAATGTCAATATGACGTAATGTTTACACACACCGTAAGAACAAAATTTGACGTTACTGAGTGCGGAAGCGAGGAGTAACAACGATTCTCGCTAGTTGGTTTCGACTCTGACAATTTCTGTTCGGAAATTTTGTTGAATTTTTTTTCTGAACTTTCACTTTTATTTTGGCAGTTCGTTATTTTTTTCAATCTAGCAGTTCATTTTGTGCTAAATTGAAAAATTTCCCAGAAAAGGATATGATAGAGCTTTAGCGCAAATGCTGAAATGTTATTTTTTTATATGGAGTTTGGCATGCCGCTTGTCATCTAGCGGTCAATAGAACGCGGCCATTGTTGTTGAATTGTAGATAGTTTGAATTCTGACAGTCAATTCTCCATATATGTATAATCCACTTGGGAAGACATTTCTGCTTTCCCCTGTAAGGAAATGAACCTTGTATTTCGATTTGTCAATTGACCAAGTGACTAACCACTTGGGCCAACTGAGCGATAATTACAAGTACCTACTGGGTGATTAGAACGGAGGAGAAGACCAACCTCTGTGCGTTGCGTTGTTCGGTCTGATGCCCCATCTATAAGGCTTATTGCAAAGATACTTTTGCAGAAGTGCGGTAGTGACCTTTTTAAAATACGTTATATGCAATTTAATTTCCAGCTCAGCTTTATCTTTCATTTTCCGGGTCTTATGTAACGTTTCTGGCGTATTTTCGAAACAAATTCTGCCTTTTTTCAAATTAATCTGTATTATGTAAACATATTTTCTAATGCTTAAATTTATCATAATTTTCGGGAGCCATAATGAAAGTCAGAGAGTTGGTTGCTGCCCCACAAGTCAGTTTTCCTTTTTATTTTTTCTGTTTCTCTGACAGTTCTGTGATGCAATTGTCCTCCGAGACAGTCCAGTCAGACTGTCATTCCATCCAAGAAAATAATCTCCCCTGTGGCATAAAAGACGTACAAAAAAATCACAGAGGGATCCTATATTACACACGACGAGTTGCTTGAACAATAAAAGCTATGAACTTGATGAACGGTCCTTAACCTCAAGTTAGAAGGGGTTGAACAACATTTTTAAATTTCATATTACTGTTATAGATATACTAGACTAGTACTATATTGTAGTAATTTATGAAATTCTTAATTTGAGTACTACTTGAAAAAATTCGTTTCGCCCTGATATGGTGGATGGGCTCATAAACTATCATGGAACCCACAAATAGAACGTATCGTAAACAGAGCCACCAGATCCCTTTGGATCTGCCGTCGAGTATGCGGTAACAATTGGGGTTTAAAACCCCGGATGATAAATTGGCTGTATTCGCTTGTGGTTCGACCAGCGATTACCTACGCAGCCGTGGTCTGGTGGACAAAGACGAAGTCACCTCAGTCAAAAAGCTAGAACGGGTCCACGTCCAACGTATAGTCGGAAACTGCATGACGGGCTGTCTACGCTCCACCCCGACCACTGCATTGAACGTCATCCTAGGCCTATCACCTATTCAGGTACATATTCAAATGGAAGCAAGACTGGGTATTCACCGTCTATTCCACTCGAAAAACATCGACCCCTATTCCTACCATGGGGTCACCTGTCCCTAATCGACGTTATGGAATCTGAAGGAGTATTTAGCATGTTTTTAGACGACATGCTACCGAAATATGGCTTCCATAAAAACTTCTCCATCATCATCCCTCCAAGGGAAGACTAGGAAAAATACAAACCCACTCCATCGCGATTTGACCTAATCTGGTATACAGACGGTTCCAAGATGGATACAGGTACTGGAGCTGGCATCTATGGTGAATCGCCTCAAGCGAACTTTTCAGTCAGCCTAGGAAAATACTCGTCCATATTCCAGGCTGAAGTCCTTGCCATCAACCATTACGCTAGAATAAACTTAAGTTCTAACACACGTGGTAAAACTATATTCATCTTCTCAGATAGCCAAGCTGCTTTTAAAGCTCTGGACTCATCTGTCATAAAATCGAAGCTGGTCCTGGAAACGTACATGGCTATCTACGAACTTGCAAAGAAAAACCTAGTCATACTACACTGGATTCCAGCCCATAGTGGCTTTGATGGAAACGAAACAGCCGACTCACTAGCCAAAATCGGTGCGACAATGCCACTTGTTGGACCTGAACCCTTCTGCGGCGTCAGTAAGAAATGCTTCAGGAAGCACATCAAGGACGTAGTTCTAATCGAATCCAATGAAATCTGGCTTAAAACACTTGGGCAGAACTGCACCAAACAATTCTTCCCAAAATACTCCCCCAGGAAGTCGTATTTCCTCATCAATCTGGGAAAAAACATCCTAAGAATTCTAACAGGTTTAATCACCGGCCATGGCCTTATGAAAAAACATCTTCACCGAATTGGAGTCTCACCGGACCCCATATGTAGACTATGTCTGGAGAGCGATGAAACCTCTCTTCACATTCTCACGGAATGTCCGGCTCTCTTTCGCCTCAGAAAGAATGTCCTTGGCGAAGAAATAGTTACCTCAGAAAATCTTGCTGAATTACCCCCAGAGAAGATACTTGTCTTCCTGACTGTCTCCGGAGTAAATAAATGGCTCGAGGACCCTACCAGGGAAGGCACAATAGGGCCCTTTAAAGAGGTCGTAGTGCCAGGGCCGGTGAAGGCTCTCCCGACCGATAATCTAATCTAATCTAATACACCAATTCATTCCCAAAATTTGGTCTGAAGAAAGTATGATTTATAAATTATTTATTATTTTTATTTAACCCCCATTTTTTAGTTTAACCCCCAAAACCGCTACCTACGTTCGCCACTGTCTAGTCTATGGCAATAGTACTCCAATGCCAAGGGCCAACGTTCGAATTCATAATACATTAATGTATATGCGTTATGTCCTTTGAATAATTGATTTACTAGAGAGCGCTTCAAATCACCATGGAGTATGATTGAGAGCATTTTGAAACCCGCTATATCTGCCTCTGCCCTAGACCATAGAAGAACATTCTAAATCCATTTGCTCCTTCCGCACCTGCATATGATATAATGTGAAGAGCCTTCCCAAAGCACGAGTTCCATATGTGTGACTACATCTTCGTCGTTAAGACCCTCACTTCTAACCAACGGAAAAAATTAATCTATAAGCCCAAAGAAAATTAAATTGTCAGCTTTGCCTTCTTATAATTAACCATTCCATTGTAATATTTCACTCTAATTAAAAAAGTCCACAGAAACAAAAAGGCGATAGTGATCAAAGGTTCATCTTCATAACACTCATGCATAAATTTCATTTTGTATCCATCCGGAAAAATTAAGCAAGAAAATCCGACAAAAAAAAAATTGTGTAGCAAGCAAGCAGCCCAAGAGAAAGCCTCCTGTCCTGAATGTCATTGCCGAAGTGTCCAATGTCACTGAATCCTACAGATCCATCGTACCGTGCTGCTAACATCATGACAAAGGTTTTTAAAAGTCCTCTTCCACCATTCATCCCCGAAAGCAACCTATTGCATGCCGTGTCGTCGTCGTCGGTCGTCGGGTGAACCATAACCATAGAGTGCTGGAATGCTGGACCGGTGGGGTGGTTGATACTGGTTGATACTTTCCACGCGCATGTGGCCTGTGGATCATAGTACTCTCTTTCTACTTCTAGACAACATAAAAAGGTTGTTGAGTGCAAAACACTCTGGCATTCGGTTAAATATATTCGTTTCGAACGGTCGACAGATACTCTTGGTGCCCTTATAGTTAAATATTGTGCCTCGAAAAAATACGTGAGAATATTCGACTTTTGAGCACGGACGGCATTAATCCTCGTCCTTAGTGAGGTATATAAAAAAAAACTGTGTGTTCAAGTGCATTACCGGAAAATATCAAAGTGAAGTTAACATTTTGTGTGCGTGTGTCAAGGCGAATAAAGTTTAAAATTTATTTTGAAGGATACCGACTGACAACGGCCTGTTAAGCCCTACAACAGTGAGTATTTGTAGCTCCCCTTGCGGTGATTTTATTTCCCCCCAAAAAGGCTTTTAAAATAAGTTTCCTTGTGAAAGGACTACCGCACTCTACCCATCAACATAATATTGTGGATTTATCGAAACAGAAACATCTCCCGTAGCTGTAATGCGTTCCTTAATTTATGACTGCATTTAATGAGGCTTTAAACATATTTAATGACCAACGGGTGAAAATGGTCAAAAAACTATAATAAATTCGAGACGTTCGACGGGAATTGTGGGAAAAGGACACTCTTTCAGATTTTAATTATGAGGCGTAATATATTTTTGTGTCGGCCTAACTACCTTAGTCACGGTTTTTGTATTTCAAACATAAGCACTTTATGGGTCGAATGACTACTGGAGTATAGGTACGAGACAATTTATTGCCATTGCCCGGAAGGGGGTGAGCCGAGATTGTGTTTCCAGTATTTCAGGCGGCAGTAATTGAAAGGCTTCAATTTTGGACCAACTGGAACATATGTTCGGGTGTTGTAAATGTAATGAGCGGGAGAAAATGGGTCGTCGCAATATATGGTATTCGATCTACTTATATTGACAATTACATTTCGAACTAATTAGAACGCGGTTTGATGGTGGAAATGTTTTATTGTGATGCTTCATCTGTCAACACAATATTAATATAGGACAAAGAGAAACGTGTATTGTATTGTGTAGGTACCTCAATGTGAACTATAATGAGAGACATGTTTTGATTTTATTTGGATAAAGGAAGAAATTTGATTTTTAGGACATTAATTAAATAAATAAATAGGTGACGCAACAGGCGGGTGACACCCTAGGCCTAGCTTCTCGCAACCATTCGTTTGTGTGAGTTTATATTTTTGGGACGAATGGAAGGGAAAAAAAACCTTAAGATGTAATTTAAAGTGCCATGAAATAGGCAGTTCAAATCCTTACTTAAGAGTGGGCAAAATACAAGTTCATTTTTAAAAAATTCAATAAAATTAACAAAATTTATTTTTCCCATATAATTATGTAACACAACGTCGTTGAAGTGGCTGGCTCGGCTGGCTTGGTAGCGCATTCTGTCACTCCAATTTTACAAGACCTTGTTGGTGGTTTAGGGCTGTAGCTCACGGATTGCTTGGATGATATTGGCCTTAAGTGCTTGAATCGTTTCCGGATTGTTGGCATAACATCGGTCCTTCACTGTTTCACACAAAAAACAAGTCCAAAGGGGTCAAATCGCAGCTCCGAGGCGGCCAATTGACATCGCCAAGACGGCTGATAAGACGATTTGGGAATTATTTGCGCAAAAGATCGATTGTGGCATTGGCTGTGTGGCATGGCGGGCCATACTGCATGAACCAGAGGTCGTCCAAATCTGTGTCTTCAATTTCAGTAAAAAAAAGTTTGTTAACATGGCTCTGTAATGCCCAGGCCCACCGTTGACCGAAACGTTGTTCCCAGCCTCATTTTCGAAGAAAAATGGTCCAATGCCACAATGCCACAATTCCGGCTACATGAAATTTGGCCCCAATGAAAAATGGCCCCAAACTGAAAATGAAAAATCACCCCAAAATTGGGGGTATTTTTCATAATGAAATAATACCCCAATTTCAAATATGAAATAAGGCCCCAAATCTGTCAGTAAACCCAAGCAGGGGGGTTCATGTAGCCCACAACCCCACAATCCGCACCAAATTGTCACTCTCTGTGGATGCATATTGGCTTCTCGACAATTAATTGCGGATTTTCCGAGCCCCAGATGCGGCAATTTTGTTTGTTAAATTTTTGCCCAAACTTGCATATAGCAGGGTGCTTCATTTCGGCTAAAACTTCTTTTAAAAAAAAGCACTGTTTGGGCTACACAGCATTCACTTTGGAAATAAGTTTTCAATATTTTCCAACGTTGTTCAAGCGTAAATCGACTCATTTCGTTCCGCGGAGGTATGATACTGACTTGCTGTCAAGATTTCGAGCGGGAAACAGCTGTCAATGTCAAAATAACCTATGATTTAAAAAGAAACCACTATAGATGGCCCACCCTATAGGTCAAAATTAAAAACTAGCCTGGATAAAAAAAAAATTTAAAGGTTGATGTACTATAAGTTTATTTTTTTTAATTTTAATTTTTAGTTTTAATTAAAAATGTTTAAAAACCTAAAGTACATATACATATACACATACAAAAGCAAGTCCTCGTCACTTCTTTCGAGTTGGCAACGTAGTAGGTACCTACTATTTTCATTGGGGCAGTGACTCCCAGTGGGTAGTAAATAAATAACGATAAAGATACGTTTTTGCCGCCCATCTTTGTAGAGCCTGAATTCCGAGCATGGGGTATTTACCCCCCGGGGTAAAACAGTTATTATGCGGGGGTAATAAAGCTGCCAAAAAATTATACATTTTATAATCATTAATTAAATCAAGAATGTTCACTCATCGAAATCATTTCTTGGGCATTTTTTAAGTCCTTTCAATTGATGGAAGTAGGTTTTCCTAAAGCTATTAAAAGGCTTCTTTCTGTTTTACTAAGCACTTCGAATTGAGAAGTTAAAATTGTGAATCATTCGTGGGCAGTGGGAGCGCTACAAATCCCAGATTATTTAGAGAACGTGATAAAGTTGGTGCCCTTTGTAGAGGTCCGCCGCTGGTTGTCAAGAGGAAACGTTTTAAATAGGGTTTATGAGCTCCTTTCAAAAATATTTCTGTTTTTTAGAATCCAGAACCACAATATACCTACAACAAAAATAAATAGAATTTTAATAAAAAATTAACGAGATGGGTATGTATTTTTTGTCGAAATGCTTGCATACCTACGTATTGTTGATTTTTCAGTAATAGTCTCAATAATTCATACAATATCTTGACAGCGCAGGATTAAGTTGCAAGCTTTGTCCGTAAGTTAGAAGGGTCTACCCCGATATCTCGAAAAAAAAATCTCGAAAGCAAAAATCTCGAATGTAAAAAAATCCCGAAAAAAAAATAGCGAAAAAAAACATCTAGAAAGCATAATGTCGAATGGGTTGGGTCCGATTAGTAGATATTTAATATATCGACTGTCAAAAGTCGATCACATAATGCCGACAAAAAAAAAAGTCGATCGGGAAAAATATCGACTTGCCAAAATGTTTATTGAATATTTGTCGATTTTTTAAAACGTCGATTTTTAAAATGTCGAAATAAGACCAAAGTGAGATACGTATGGGGGGAAGCGTACGAATTGGCGAAAAAAAATAAAGTCGGCTATAACAAATGTCGATTTTGCCACTGCTTGTCGCTTATTTAAATGTCGACTCAAGTTTTACTGACAATCAAAAAAGCCGACAATTTGAAATGCTGATGGCGAAATGTCGAACGGAATAAACATACACAAAGTGTCAGCGAAAATGTCGACTGGTGCTCGACACCCAGAAAATTTAGCAAACAACATAATTTAAACTTTGCATTTACCCAACCTTGCACCCACTCCAAATCCTACAGTGACCCCAAGCAGGGGGGTTGCAGGGGGGCAGCATGGCTCCCCATACGTATCTCACTTTGGTCTTATTTCGACATTTTAAAAATTGGCGTTTTAAAAAATCGAGAAATATTCAATAAACATTTTGCAAGTCGATATTTTTCCCGATCGACTTTTTTTTTGTCGGTATTATGTGATCGACGTTTTACAGTCGATATATTAAATATCTACTAATCGGACCCAACCCACGTATCGGGGGGCATGCTGCCCCCTGCAACCCCCCTGCTTGGGTTTACTGTTTGGATATGGGGTGGGTGCAAAAAAAAATCTCGAATTTACTTTTTATTTTCGAAATTTTTTCGAGATAGAGGCTTTCCAGATTTTTGTACTTTCTAGATTTTGATCCATTCGAGATTTTTGCATTCGAGATTTATCAAATTCATTTACGAGATTTTGACCATTTTAGATTTTAGTCATTCTAGTCAACGTCATGATCCCAAATTAGAACTATACCGACGCAGAGTTCATGTTGGCATATTTATACAACGTTTGAAAATTCAGTAATAGACTTACTGAAGCAATATTTCTCGAAGTTGTAATCGTCAGTCCATCTCTTGTACACTAAAACCGTTTTCTACTAATGATGACATTTTTTAAAGCAGGAGATGTGTCAGCCAAAAGCATAACTTCTCGGACTAAGCGAAGACAGCACTTTAAAAGTGGAATGTCAAACTGATGGCCTCGGTACATTCTTGCGAAACGTATTACCGAATATCCTATTAGCTGACAGACCTCTAAGAATGTTAATACAATTTGCAACAACTAGCGTGCATTACCAACTTCAGTATAACACTAAAAACAAAGACTATAAAAGGGCTAAAAAGCAGGTAAAATCAGTTTCACTAATAGGTCGAAGGGGTAACAAGATTGAAATGGTTAGCAACAACTGTTCAAGAGGACCCTTTAAAACATTTTTTTATCGTTTATAATTTACTGAATTTATACTAATACTATAGGGCGCAGTGGCTCAGTGGTTAGTGTGTTTGTGTTGGACTACTGTGCAAAGGGTCATAGGTTCGATCCCTGAAAAAAACACAAATAAATATTACATACATCTTAAGGTTTTTTCCACTGCGCCAGGACAACAGTCAATCTTCTGAGGAATAAAAGGAGGAATAAAAGGAAAATTTAATATTTCTTACAGGCTTACCATGGTGATAAACTCTAGTTTAGATTCTTTTTTTTTTCGATCTCTTTACATAAACTATACAACTTGTGTTCAGGTAACTTTTCGAATTGGGATACCATTTAATATTTAGGAATTCAAAATGTCCCACTTGGAATACACCTAATAGACAAATATCTATCACGATATAACTTTCGACACAAATTTAAGGTTAAATATCCCGACCACCGACCGTCTAAACTGGGAACAGAACCAACCATACATTTGGCAAGGACACACATGTATGGTATAAAGACGGATTCAAAACGTTTCTCGCACTAGAACATCCCTATACGCTAGTATGAATACAAGCACTTCCGTATTTTGGGTCCCTGCCTCCAAGTCACTTGAGATGAGTTGAGGTTGGTTGAGGTCGCCCTCCAATTGTGCGCGCCACCTAAGGTTATGGGTATTCCTCTGCTACGTTGTCCCTCAGGGGTGAACTCAAAGACTCGTCGGGCTGGTGCGTTGTTGTCCATCCGTCCAGGTGCTCCAGCCATCTCAGCTCAGCCGTTGTATCTTCAGTTTTTTGACCAGGTCAACGCGCTGTCTCCCCCATCATAAAGCTCATCGTTAAATCTTCTCCTACACACTCCATCAATACAAACTGGACCGAATATCGTCCGAAGAATCTTTCTCTCAAAACACCCCAGGAGGTTTTCATCCGATTTCGACAGAGTCCATGCTACTGCACCATACCGCAGGACCGGGATGATTGGGGTCTCATATAATATCTCCTTTGTTCTATGAGAGAGGGCTTTACTCCTTAGATGCCTTCTTAGCCCAAAGAAACAGCGATTGACAAGAGTGATTCGTCGTTTGATCTCTGCGCTGATGTAATTTTGCGAGGTGATAGTGGAGCACAGGTAGACAAAGTCTTTTACTACTTCGAAGTTGTATCTGTCCATGGTGACGTTTTGTCCGAGTCGTCGGTGCTGAGTCTTCTTTCTCGTTGACAGCATTTACTTCGTTTTGTCCTCATTTACAGCCAGACATATCTTCGCCGCTTCCGTTTCAACACTTGGAAATGCGCCATTGACAGCTCGCTGCGATCTTCCGATAATGTCAATATCGTCAGCAGGCAAGCAAACTTCTGAAAAATTGTACCTGCTTTGACGTTGGCTTGTGAGTTTCGTACAATTGCTTCAAGGATGATGTTAAAAAAGTTACATGATAGCACATCGTCTTGTCTTAAACCTTTTTGGGCATCAAAGGGCTCGGTTATGTTCTTGCCGATTTTGACAGAGCAGCGAGATTTCTCCATCGTCATCCTGCAAAGACGAACGATTTTGGTAGGAATGCCGAAACGTGACATGCCTTTGTAAAGCTCATCCCTATTAAACGCTTTCATAGGCGGCTTTAAAGTCGATAAAAATGTGGTGTGTACCTATTGATCTTAAATCCCTGAGTTTTTTTCTGAGATCTGTCGGAGTGTAAACATTTGGTCGATGGTAGACATTCCTGGCCTAAAACCGCACTGATATATAGGCCGATAGGTTGTTGGCGAAAGGTTTTAGACGTTTTTTTTCACCTTCAACAAAATTGCATTGATAGCATCTACTTAGTTATTATGTTTTCTCCTTTTCACAATCGTATCTTTGCAAAGTTTGAAAAATTATCCTTTTTTAAAAAAATTGTAGAGCATTATGGACAAGTCCAAAATGTTAAAGATTAACATTTGTTATGAAGTCTGACATGCGTCCAACGAAACTCTGCCATTTCTGGCTTCATTTATGAATATACAATTCGATTTTGAATGATTCAATTGGAGGGCGACCTCAACCAACCTCAACTCATCTCAAGTGACTTGGAGGCAGGGACCCAAAATACGGAAGTGTTTGTATTCATACTAGCATATAGGGATGTTCTAGTGCGAGAAACGTTTTGGATCCGTCTTTATACCATACACATGTGTGTCCTTGCCAAATGTTTGGTTGGTTCTGTTCCCAGTTTAGACGGTCGGTGGTCGGGATATTTAACCTTAAATTTGTGTCGAAAGTTATATCGTGATAGATATTTGTCTATTAGGTGTATTCCAAGTGGGACATTTATTTTGAATTCCTAAATATTAAATGGTATCCCAATTCGAAAAGTTACCTGAACACAAGTTGTATAGTTTATGTAAAGAGATCGAAAAGAAAGAATCTAAACTAGAGTTTACCATCATGGTAAGCCTGTAAGAAATCTGAAATTTTCCTTTTATTCCTCAGAAGATTGACTGTTGTCCTGGCGCAGTGGAAAAAAACCTTAAGATGTATGTAATATTTATTTGTGTTTTTTTCAGGGATCGAACCTATGACCCTTTGCACAGTAGTCCAACACAAACACACTAACCACTGAGCCACTGCGCCCCATAGTATTAGTATAAATTCAGTAAATTATAAACGATAAAAAATGTTTTAAAGGGTCCTCTTGAACAGTTGTTGCTAACCATTTCAGCCTTGTTACCCCTTCGACCTATTAGTGAAACTGATTTTACCTGCTTTTTAGCCCTTTTATAGTCTTTGTTTTTAGTGTTATACTGAAGTTGGTAATGCACGCTAGTTGTTGCAAATTGTATTAACATTCTTAGAGGTCTGTCAGCTAATAGGATATTCGGTAATACGTTTCGCAAGAATGTACCGAGGCCATCAGTTTGACATTCCACTTTTAAAGTGCTGTCTTCGCTTAGTCCGAGAAGTTATGCTTTTGGCTGACACATCTCCTGATTTAAAAAATGTCATCATTAGTAGAAAACGGACATAGTGTACAAGAGATGGACTGACGATTACAACTCCGAGAAATATTGCTTCAGTAAGTCTCTTACTGAATTTTCAAACGTTGTATAAATATGCCAACATGAACTCTGCGTCGGTATAGTTCTAATTTGGGATCATGACGTTGACTAGAATGACTAAAATCTAAAATGGTCAAAATCTCGTAAATGAATTTGATAAATCTCGAATGCAAAAATCTCGAATGGATCAAAATCTAGAAAATACAAAAATCTGGAAAGCCTCTATCTCGAAAAAATTTCAAAAATAAAAAGTAAATTCGAGATTTTTTTTTGCACCCACCCCATATCCAAACAGTAAACCCAAGCAGGGGGGTTGCAGGGGGGCAGCATGATTAGTAGATATTTTTAATATATCGACTGTAAAACGTCGATCACATAATACCGACAAAAAAAAAGTCGATCGGGAAAAATATCGACTTGCAAAATGTTTATTGAATATTTCTCGATTTTTTAAAACGCCAATTTTTAAAATGTCGAAATAAGACCAAAGTGAGATACGTATGGGGAGCCATGCTGCCCCCCTGCAACCCCCCTGCTTGGGGTCACTGTAGGATTTGGAGTGGGTGCAAGGTTGGGTAAATGCAAAGTTTAAATTATGTTGTTTGCTAAATTTTCTGGGTGTCGAGCACCAGTCGACATTTTCGCTGACACTTTGTGTATGTTTATTCCGTTCGACATTTCGCCATCAGCATTTCAAATTGTCGGCTTTTTTGATTGTCAGTAAAACTTGAGTCGACATTTAAATAAGCGACAAGCAGTGGCAAAATCGACATTTGTTATAGCCGACTTTATTTTTTTTCGCCAATTCGTACGCTTCCCCCCATACGTATCTCACTTTGGTCTTATTTCGACATTTTAAAAATCGACGTTTTAAAAAATCGACAAATATTCAATAAACATTTTGGTAAGTCGATATTTTTCCCGATCGACTTTTTTTTTGTCGGCATTATGTGATCGACTATTGACAGTCGATATATTAAATATCTACTAATCGGACCCAACCCATTCGACATTATGCTTTCTAGATGTTTTTTTTCGCTATTTTTTTTTCGGGATTTTTTTACATTCGAGATTTTTGCTTTCGAGATTTTTTTTTTCGAGATATCGGGGTAGACCCTTCTAACTTACGGACAAAGCTTGCAACTTAATCCTGCGCTGTCAAGATATTGTATGAATTATTGAGACTATTACTGAAAAATCAACAATACGTAGGTATGCAAGCATTTCGACAAAAAATACATACCCATCTCGTTAATTTTTTATTCCAACGTCCAACGAAACTCTGCCATTTCTGGCTTCATTTATGAATATACAATTCGATTTTGAATGAAGAATATATTTATTCGGGCTACCAAACATATTAAATATCGTTCGCTATCGCTGGAAATACGACAAGTTTCGTTCAGGTACCAAAGAAGGTTGCGTAACTACATACACAACACGCCAATAAAACGTAAAATATATTTTTAGCATTTTATTGATTCCCATAGGTGAGGCTCAAGTTTTCAAGGCAATTTCATATCCAGTATGCAAACAATCACTTTTTTAAGGATTTTTGTTTCCACATACATACATCCTCAAGGGGATGGCTTCCAATTCTAGGTATGAACTTTGTTTGATATCCACTAGGGTGTAAAAAAAAACCACCGACCGACGACGCGACATTATTGGGAATGTCTATAAAAAATTTAGGTTGGGTGTGTGGCGCGATATAGGTACATAAATATAATGTGTACCTATCTAGATAGGCATGGTAGGCTAAAAATACAAATCCAAGTGATGATACCTATGCCTATGTTGGTTATAATATTTTGTGGTGAAAAAAAAAAACAACAAATTTATCATTTCAGAAGTCAAGTTGATTTTCTGAAAGACACTTGAATATTAAAGTCACCCTTAAAAGACTGCCCTAACAATAGACAATGCCATGAGAAAGATGTGATCAAATGCTTGCGAGTAAAATGTTTGGACTAGGTACAAACAAAGAGATAAATAAATATTTTCGTCCATTACCTTCGGGTACAGACAATACCTGCATGCTTTGGTTGGACTTTGTAAAGTGCTTTTGGCTGCTTTTCTACTTGAAAATGAAATCCAGGGGTAGATACCATATACGCAAACGTGTTATCTCACTATTTGGGCAACATCTGTATAGGTAATGGGTACATGGTATAGGCGTGTCGGTGCGTTGAACTACTGAACTGGAGGTTAGACCTGCTCTGCTCTCGTAAATTTTAAGCTTATGAAATCCATACTACTATATAAAATGCAACGTCCGTCTGTTCGTCCTTCCATAACTCGAGAACCATTCGTCCGATTTTCATGATTATTTTTCTGATTTATAGATGTGTGGCCAATTTAGGCCGTAGGCTGGGTGAGAATTGTTGAGGAGTAAATTGGTCGCGGGGAGTAAGTGGGTCTCACGAATCGTCAGCCGTATGAACTTGAAAGTTTGTACGTTGATAGATAAGTCAAAATTATTACATGCCTCATTCATCGTTTTTCAAAAATCGTCTTACACTCCGCGCCACTTGAATAGCACACCCCCTAAGGTCGGTTTTCTATCGCCCACTGCTCCCAAACCAAGCATGCTAGAGACTTAATTTTTTTTTTAAATTAAAGTTCATTTAATTGTTGTGATTTGACCAGAAGGAAGATTTAGAACTAAACCTTTAAGTGTTAACAAAAAATTATAAACTATGAACTGGCAAAATGTGGGGCCCTAATTTTGCGCCACTTGAATAGCACACTTAAACGAAAAAAACATGTTAGAGAATTCTGCTTCTTTTTAACACAAACATTACTTAAATTTAAGGTAATTGAAGAGTTTTAGATTTAAAAAAAAATGTTCAATTGTGTTTTGAGCCCCCTTTCTGCTCCAAAATTCACACATTCGGTTTGGAGGGGATGCATATACAAATAATTTAGTGAAATCGAGCTCCAAGGTAATTCGATGGCTTGGACTAGTTTAGATACAGTCAAATATTGTTTTCCCGATCCATAAACTTGACGTGTCAACCATTGCCAAACATTTTCGACGATATTCAAATCCGGTGAGTAGACCTGTCAGCTTAATAGCTCAGCTTAATATCTCCACAATTTGGCTCTAAAAATACGTTTTAACAACCCGGGCTGTATGTATTGGCGCTTTATCATGTTGTTAGATCCACGGCAGATGTCCAAAATGTTATGAAAATATCTTAAAGCCATATCAGTAAGACAACGCATTCATTGTGGTTAACAAAAATTTCAATTTTCGGGTGCCATAATACGAAACGGCCCCCACATCATCACACCTTCAGCCGGTCCAAATGATGAGTTTGGAAGTTATGGGCGTTGCGCTTTTCCAACCGGGTTAAGGGGCGTCTTCTTCTTGAATTTTAGTTTTTTTTTTATCCTTGGCATTCGAAATAATACGACGAATAGTTGTGAGACTTGCTTTGATACCACATTTTTTGCTGATTTTTTGAAAAGAGTCGTGAGAATTTGTCGCCTTTCCGCAGTTGTAAGCACACTATGTATGCGGCCTTTCACGTTTTTATCCATAGTTAGACGCATTACTTAAAAATATGGATATAACGTGTCGGCTCCTCTCGATTTTCTTACCTAAATTGGCAATAAATAGGCGAGCGTCCTTTAAGCTTTGATTTCTCCACCTATTTTATTTTTTTTGTAAATTAAATAGTCCAAATTAACAAAAAAATTCGATCAAAGAAAAATACGAGTCCACGTTTAAAAGATAACGGTCAAACTAAATGCATGTTCTATTCAAGTGGCGCAAAATTATTGCCCCACATTTTGACGGTTTGTAGTTAATCATTTTTTGGTAGTACTTAAAGCTTTAGCTTTAAATCTTCCTTTTGGTCAAATCACAACAATTAAATTAACTTTAATTTAAAAAAAAAAAATTAAGTCTCTAGCATGCTTGGTTTGGGAGCAGTGGCCGATAGAAAACCGACCTTAGGGGGTGTGCTATTCAAGTGGCGCGGAGTGTTTGTCCTGATTGGTATTAAGTTGACATTTTGAAACGAATTTCATTTTATGGTCAAAGTAGCACTAAGAAGCGATTTGGGGAAATTTTAACTCAAAAAGGAAGAAAAGGGCGATCAAAGTTTGTATGGGAAAATTCTGATTTTTATGCGATCGACTTCAAACTCGGTTTGAGTAGTCTATATAGGTTAGATTAAGGTGGCAGGCCGTAACAAGTGCCAGCCTCACTTAGGCCAGAGGAGGCCCATTGTGATACCACAGGATCTAATGATTTCACAATTACCCGTTGAAACAGCAGGAACTGAGAATGAAGCTTATGCTTGTCTTAGCGAGCTCGCCGACATTGTCGAATAAGTATTCTCCGAGATATAGTTTTCTACGAGCTGATAGGGCTGGTCACGCGAATAGGAGGTGAAGAATAGTCTCTTCCTCCTCCTCCATCCTTTTTAGTGATACAAGTTTTATATTGTATGCAAGTGCATTGAACTCTATGAATGTTATAACAACAAGATTGTTAGAGCGCTTGAGATACAGCATGGACCAGATCTGTTTCATGATGGAGCACGTGGTACAGTTTGTCCCCCTTCGATTAGGGGCGCTTATCGCATTTTGTTTAATTAAAAGTTTTCACGTAGCGAGAGGCATACTCCTTTCCCGGTAGAATCGACAAAGTTGTGCCATGCCTAGCGAGTTAGTCGACCTTACAAATTCCCGGAATATCCCTATTATTAATATTCCGCCATTTCGTTAAGAGATAAGCGACAATTGAGGGCGGTCTTGGACTTAAAGATGACCGAGTCCAGGGATTTAATCGCGGCGGAAATCATGGGATCGCCATGATAGGGCAGTTTTCAGGTCACCGTATATCCACAGGCTCAGAATTGATTTCACTCACAGTGAATTGAGAAAAGCAAGACAAATAACTCATCGTTCCTGCTATACTGCTTCGATCGCGAATAGTCATTATGCCATCGAATTGTTGTTGCATATTTTGAGGATTTCAGGTCTTGTTACCGACGGAGTATAAAAGAGTATACTGTATACCTACATAGCCATGTCGAAGCCAGATTTTTGCCAGTTGCTGCCTAACTTGAAGAGACTGCTTAGAGCTTACCTGTCACTGAGGTAAATACTAATAACAAAAATCTGTCAAGAACTTCACGCCTGAAGCACGAACTTTTACCTGCTTTAATGCTTGGTATTTTAGATTCTCTGATGAACCTTCATGTCGGCGCCAACGTTTGTTGAATTGTCCTAAAACAATAAATACCTATGTCCCATTATTCCACTCAATTGTTAACCTTCCGCAAACTCACCACACCCAAAAGAAACCTTTCTTTCATCTGAATTAACAATCCATATTTATTTGATTGTGTAGGTACATAACTTGCAAACGTACAGAGCATTCGGCATAAATAATAAACTTAAGTATTTTATTTAATTGGGAAATAAATTGTTCACCCTATACACCTGGGTATATACGGAGAACTAACTGTCAGAATTCAAACAAATCACTTAAAGGACTCTGATGATGAATGAGTTGTGTACACTGTACAAGTGTACAATGTACATAGTTCGAATTAGTTATAATTCTAGCCAAAGAGTTTGTTAACAAAGTTGTTGTTCTTTCAAGCAACACATTGTATGTATGTATTTATTTATTTTGGCAGGGTTTTTAGGTATATGTATACAATATACATACATATATCTATCTGTAAATAGAGAAACAAATCAAAACAAAAGAAGGACATTCCTATTTTTACTACCGGGAAGTCCATTCATTCACTTTATTCACATTTCTATATCATTATTTACTGGAATTTTCTTACAAAAATAATTCCAAGAACAAACGATTATTTTCGGAAAATCTTACCCATGTGTTCAAGGACTTCGAACTTTTACTGGAAATAAACTGCTATAGAGTTAGTAAAAATGCGTTCAAATTCAAAGGATTTCCGCAAAATAATATAACTCGAAAACTTTATGAAGGACTATTTATTGGCTTGTCGTTTCATAGGAAATTGTATATTCAACATTGAAATAACTACCAAGTAATCAAATCCATCTGCAAATTAATAATGTAAACAAAAGGTTTCCGCAATACATACCTACACAATCAGGGCTCGAGTGGGAAAAAGTTTAATGAATAAAAATCCTTCTATTATTCAGTATTCAGCTATACAGAATGTTATATTTTAATCCTTGAATATGGATTTCATTGAATTGGTTATAGTTATTATAATGAAAAGAGGATTTTTTTGTTTCTTTGTTATGGATATGATATTTTAAATCCATTATTGAATTTAATGCAATATTCTCTTGCAATTGCGATCCTGCAAATAGAGTTTGATAGTTGTACTAATTCGATATAATATAAAGATACTTGAAATCGAGTTAAAATCAATTAAGACACAAAAAATTTACAATTGACTCTCGATAATAGCTATATAATTATAATAATATATAATAATAGCGAGACAATCGCAATTACGGTATGCAGGGCCGGCCTTAACGATCTTGGCGCCACGGGCGAATCATGCATTTGGCGTCCTTTTATATTTGATTAAAATAACATTTTAAAGAAACTTATTTTCAATTGTGTACCATACATTCATTATTGAATTAATAGAAATGTGTGTCAGTTAGTCACGAAACATTTTAATGAAAAAAAAAAAATAATAATTAAAAAACAACTACCTAAAATCTTATTTTTCTAGTTTTTTTGACAGCAAATTCTCGGATAAAACTGTCACAATCGTAGTTTTCTGCAATTTGAATTTCAATATACAGTAAGGCCAAACTAGGTAATCTTGTTTGGGACATTGTAGACCGCAAGTAGGTACGTTTTTATCAACGTTAGTTTAGAAAAACTGCGTTCGCCACTTGCAACTGTCACTGGTATAGTTAACAGAATACGGAGCGATATCCAGGTTTTGGGATACAACTCTTAAAGATTGTGCTTTTTGATAAAATTGAAGCATCCTAATTCTGAGATTCAAATGGAATCGAAGGTCATTCGATTTCAGCCAACTGACATTCCAATATTCGATTTCGATGTAGATTCTCATTTAGCTCATTTTTCACTATATCCTCAGTTCCGATTTTATTGAGTTAAATGTCAAATTTTATTCGAGCGAAAATTTGTGGTGGAAACTCTATTTAAAAACATAAGTTGCATACCTTTTTTATAAATCGTAAGATATGTTGGTTACTTTTATCACAAAATGTACATAAAACATATAGAAAAATGTGCACGACTAGGTCGCACGAAACTTTCTCGTTTATTGCGAATCTCGCAGAATCTCAGAGACATTTCAGCAAATTTTACGTTTAAAATCATACCCACTCAAGATGTGTTTTGTAACTGAAGTCTTGTTAATTAAAAACGTAATACATACTACATAAACATACGTATTAACTACAACACTTTATTACAAAAAATTTCAAATTTCACCCCGAACTGACACTTGAAGGAGGCAAGTAAGCGATGAATTTCGAATTATATTGCCACTCAAGTTTTGGGCCTTGCAAAAACAAACCGGGTGTGAATAAAGATCGGGATTTGGGTAGTCATTTTTGAGAAATATTTATAAAACGGCTATATTCGAGTTTTCTGAGGCGTTTTTGAGATATGGGCAGTTTTTTTTAAAGTGTACTATTACTTGCGATTTGGGTGTATATCAAAAGACGCAGTAATTTTAGAGAAAAAATGAGTTTGCTATCAAGTTAAGATTGCCGATAGTATCTTAAAAATAAGTTAAAATCATTTTTACAGTTTTCGAGAAAAAGCCAATTTTCAAAAGTGCCGTTGTTGGACTTTTTAGCGAAAAACTGGGTATGCAGTCATGTTAAGCATGCCTATATAAACTTAAGTATCAATTTTTGTTCAAATCGTTAGAGCCGTTTTCAAAAAATTCAAATTGTTTAAATTGCTGGAAATTTTTTATATGGGAAGTACCGTTAATATTAGGGCTAGAATAAAACAAAAACAAAAAACGCCTCCTAGCGGGGAGCCTAAAAACTCTAAATACGAAGTTTGAAACAAATCCGTCCAAGCGTTTAGTTTTCGGGGCTTTCGGGGCAGAATTGCGAGAAACACGTTTTTGAGTTCCCCTATCATCGTAATATCAGAATTGATCAAAATCTTGAGTTCAAAATTTTGTACGAAAACAATACCTATCCTTTCTCTTACTACGTATACGAGAAAGTAAAAAATATGATAAATGAAAAATGTGATGATCCATTCTGTGCCGTACAGGAATCATTATCTTTTCTTCACAATATTGAGTTCATTGCACACTCTCTGGTGGTGATGTTTGTAAATGAACGCCTATCGTTATCATTAATAACCCAGCTGCCAGCTACTGTGACAGTTGACAGATGATGATCCAGACTCGAGAAAGAGGTGCATACGAAAGCGAATGTATTTTAAGTTTTGCGTGTACCGTTCTTATTGTTGACTCGTATATAATTTTTCCAATAATTTGTAATCTATACTTGACAATGCTTCTGAAGGGTGATACATTGATAATAATAATAATAATAATCAGTCGAGAGAACTCTTGACTTTTTCAAGGCTCAAAATATAAATGTATTCAAAGTAAACATGTAAACATAAAACATATACAAATAAAAAAACAATTTCTATTATATTTTATTGTTAAAAATGTCTACCGGGTCTAGTCCGCTTATGTTTATTATATAAGGCCTATTTTATTACACATCTATCTCAGTGAAGTAAAGTAAAGTAGAATTTTTAAAACGCAATTACAACAACTACACACAGCTTTCAAGACTTTCGACACTTTCGAGACTTTATATAGTTGTTGTAATTGCGTGCTGAAGATTCTACTTTGCTTTACTTCACTGAGATAGATGTGCAATAAAACACTCAAAATTTGATCGAAGGCGGAATAGTAGAGATTTGTATGCTTCTCTAACAATCCGTAATCCGTATATTTTCCTGGTAGATGTAGTAGCTGTTTTTGACGGTTCTCCCTTTCTTGTTGTTTCCATAGTTGCACTTATTTTTTAAGAAAATTGAAATTGCAATTGCACTGACTTGCTTATTTAATTTTTTTTTTTTGGCAATATCGCTACACTCCTTATAGCCAAGTACAGGCATTGGCATACCTCGACTTATGTCACTAATTCGTTCCAGGCAAACGCGTCGTAAGTCGAAATCAACTTAACTCGAAGCGACAAAAAAAAAAAAAACCTAGAACATAATGAAAAGGACTGGTCTATTTGAATGTTCAAGAAAGAATGAAAATTTATTTTCAAAAATTAAATAGAATAAAATGATATATAGTCAAAGCTATATAAAAATATTTAAGAACAGTATTTCTACTCCAATAGAACAAAATGTATGGTACATAGGGATATATATTTTTTTATAGAAATAATAGAAAGAAAAATAACGAGTTCAACATTCAAAATAGAAAAAATTAAAATAATACGTATAGGTAATTGTTCAAATTATATTGTCATCTTCGTCGCTTGACAATAGAAACTGAAGTTCAGCATCTTGTACTTCTTGCTCCGCTTCTGTAGTATTAGTAGAATAACTTGACTTAAAGAATTGTGTCAGTGTCGTTTGAGAAGCTTCTAACTTCATTTTTTTGTATATATCCTTGTAGCATGATATATTTTCAGAAACCAAAAATGAGACCTTCTCACTTCTCTCTTGATCTGGATCATTTATCAATATGTTTAAGCCCTTTTCCATGCAATCTACAAATTCTGTTATCTTTTTTGACTTAAATATTTCCTTGTCGGCGTTGGCGTTGTCAGGGCTCGTATCCGTCTCTTCTGAAGCTTCTAAAATTGAAATTAGTTCGTAAGTGGAAAGTGGTTCTCCTTGAAATTGAATTAAATCGGTTATGTCGTCTTCAATGAGATCAGAAAATTCAATTTCCTTCGCCAGATGAAGTATTTCTGATAGGATTAGTTGCGTCATCGTTTTGCGCAGTAGGTATCGACAATAACACTAGATGGAGATTAAATACATTCTGGCGAAATCTTTCGCCAAACTTTATTCATGTTAGAAATTGTTACATCTTTCCAGGAGTCGGCTATGTTTCTAATAGCCTGATGAATATTTTACTTCTGCCAAATTTCCTTTATGCATGTTTGTTTTTCTTCGTTTTCTAAGGCATGAATAATCTGTTTAAAAATTCGACGCAAATAATACGCATTAAAAGATGCAATTACTCCTTGGTCCATGGGTTGTAGTATCGATGTAGTATTCGAAGGAGAAAAACAAACATCATTTTCATCAATATCGTCAAGAGAGTGAGGATGGATGGCAGTATTGTCAAGGATTAGAAGAACCCTTTTTGAGAGATTATTTTTAGAGCAGTATTCCTTAGACGATGAAGAAATTCACAAAAAAACTTAAACCAATCAGTAAACATTATTAAAGTTACCCAAGCTTTTTTATTGGATCTCCAAATCAACGGAAGACTATTTTTGTCTATGCTTTTTAAAGCGCATGGATTCAGAGAATTGTATATTAAGAGAGGCTTCAGTTTAAAGTCGCCGAAAGCATTTCCACCTAGTGGAACAACATATCTTTTGCCGTCTTATACCTAGGAACTGTGCTTACATCTTTCGAAACAAAAGTTCGTGTTGGCAATCGTTTCCAGTACAATCCCGCGTCGTCCACATTAAAGACTTGCCTGGGACTATAATATTGCCCTTCTTCAATTATTGCTTTCAGTTTACTTGGAAACAAAGTTGCTGCTTCAATGTGCAATGTCGGCACTTGCGGATTCCTCACTCACAAAATGAGAATCTTACTAGTTTTTACTCTACAAATTTCTTTGAGTAAGAATTGAAAGAACTGTTAGTCGCCTGAAAATTTACATTTTTACTACAAAAGTAAAGAAACAGACATAATATCTGCTAGCTAGAGCTCTAGCGCAAATGCTGAAACGTTAGTTTTTATATGAAGGCTATTTTATATAATAGGCCGCGTTCCATTTACTAGTGAAATTAAGTGACGTCCGAAAGGCTGGGGTCGAAATGTCTGATATTTGATCGCATGAGCTAATGAAATACAAATGCTCAGGGAAGGGACGAAATTTCCTTTATAGATAGATGTGGGTAATGTTAAAAAGTTTCTGTCAAATCAAAAAAGTATATATGACTTCAAAAAGATAAATGCAAAATCAGACACAAAAGTTATAAACGAGCAATTGCCAACATTTCGATGAATTTATTTGACAATTTTTCGAAGTGAGTCTTCTGTTTGTGTGTCGTGTTTGGGTGGGTCCCTGTATGGTTTACGTAGATTCCCAGTTGGACCTCGACCCGGATCATTCCTATAATGTGATTTATATGTGAAATGATTAGAAGGAAGTTTCAATTCGGTAGTGTGCTATTTTTTTTTTGTTAACATTTTTTGTTGAAAACGCAGAGGTAATTACATCGGTCTGGTAACTCCTTTTTTCTTCTATGGATGAGTTCATGCATGTATGTAAATGTATGATGCATAATTTATTCTCCTGCGTATGACAAAAACACAGCCACCAAACTCAGCTAATTGCTGAATAATATATATATATACATTGAAACCGCATTGAAGCGTCTTTTAGTTTCTTTCTTATGATTTGTTCATTCTTTTGTGTATTCGATAGTGACAAGTTGTGCAAAGCGAATAATAAAATTTGATTTAAAACTAAAACGAGAAAGTGATTTTAATAATAACAATAGTGTTTTTATAATAATAGAAGAAGAAGAGTGAAGTTTAAATAAGAGAAAAAGGGTTGAAAAACTAAAATATACAAGAGACTGTGTGTCGTATTATTGAAATATTTAATAGGTTATGGGCCCAGCCCACGCCTCATAACTGCAGATAAGTATATAGTTTTTCTATTTAAAATAATGGAGAAAGGAAAAAGAAATATAAAACCTTTCGATGGAGAAAAATACTCCATATGGAAATTCAGAATTAGGGCCTTGTTAACTGAAATAGACGCCATTAGGGTTATTGATGAAGAATGTAATGTATTAACAGAAGTATGGAAGAAACAAGAAAGAAATGCTAAAAGTGTGATCATAGAGTATTTAAGTGACTCCTTTCTTGGCTTTGCACCAACAGAATGTAGTGCAAAAATGATTTTTAAGAATTTAGATGCTATATACGAGAGAAAAAGTCTGGCATCACAGTTGTCCGTCCGTAAGCAGTTGTTGTCATTAAAACTTAAAGGCGATTCTTTGTTGTTGCAACATTTTAATACATTCGATGAATTAATTGCCGAACTGTTTGCCGCCGGTGCGCAAATGGATGAATTGGACAAAGTGTCACATTTACTTTTATCACTACCTTCATCATATGACGGTGTAATAACAGCCATTGAGACATTATCGGAAGATAATCTGACTCTGGCTTTTGTGAAAAATAGACTGCTCGACCATGAAATCAAATTAAAAAATGCCAGCAAAGATACAAGTCTAAAAGTCTTACAAGCCGTAGGAAAGCAGAACAAATTTAAAAATTTTCAAAATAAAAGCTATAATTATAAATCCAATAAAAAGAATAAGTTTAAGAATAAGTTTAACAACAAAAATTGTTTTCATTGTGGCAAAACTGGCCACATGAAAAAAGATTGTTTTATATATAAGAGAGAGAAAGATAGAGAAAATAATTACGACAAGAATAAACATGTACAAGTGGCAACTGCTCAGTCTGAGGAAGTTCCAGAAGGATTTGCATTCATGTTTCAACGTGAAAAGTATAAAGAGCAACAAATTTCATTTGTTCTGGATTCTGGAGCTTCAGACCATTTAATCAATAATGAGAATCTGTTTGATGAAATCAAAATCTTGGAAAAACCTATTAAAATTGCAGTGGCAAAGTGTGGCCAGTTTATTTATGCAACCAAGAAAGGCACAATGGAGTTGTGCAGTGATTCTCTAGCCAAAATCGTTTTGAACGATGTTTTGTTTTGTTCGGAAGTTCCCCAAAATCTACTTTCGGTGAAAAAGATGCAGGATGCAGGATTAACCGTTGCATTTCATCCAGGAGGTGTAGCAGTTAGTAAAAATGGTGAGAATATTATGGAAGGTTATTATATTGATAATGTTCCGGTGGTCCGTTTTTCTATGCCAAAAAGGGCATATACATCTAAAATTAATAATTATAATTTGTGGCATGAAAGGTTAGGACACATAAGTAAGGGAAAATATTTAGAGATAATAGCTAAGAATATGTTTAATGATACCGATATGTTAAATAATATAAAACCAAATGATGATTTATGCGAGGCTTGCATAAATGGAAAGCAAGCGAGACTTAAGTTTGAAAAGTTTAAAAACAAAGATCATATCAGCAGGCCTTTGTTTGTTGTTCATTCCGATGTGTGTGGTCCAATATCTCCTGCAACTATTGATAGGAAGAATTATTATGTTGTGTTTATTGACCAATATACTCATTATTGCGTCACATACTTACTGACTTATAAGTCAGAAGTGTTTTATGTCTTTAAGGACTTTATTGCTAAAAGTGAAGCGCACTTTAATTTAAAATTGGTAAACTTATATATAGATAATGGCAGAGAATATCTATCAAATGAGATGAAAGAATTTTGCAGTGAAAAGGGCATTAGTTACCACCTTACAGTCCCACATACCCCACAGTTAAATGGTGTGTCCGAAAGGATGATAAGGACTATAACAGAAAAAGCTCGTGCTTTGGTTATAGGGGCAAAAGTACAAAAATACTTTTGGGGAGAAGCTGTATTAACGGCAACTTATTTGATTAACAGAATCCCAAGTAATGCATTAAAAGAATGTAAGAAAACACCTTATGAAATGTGGCATAATAAAAAGCCAAGTCTCAAATATTTGAGAGTTTTCGGTTCGACAGTGTATGTTCATAAAAAGATAAGAAAACGAAAGTTTGATGAGAAATCATGGAAAGGAATACTTGTCGGGTATGAACCGAATGGATATAAAGTATGGAATGGGGAGACTGGGAAGTTTTCAATTGCTAGAGATGTTGTTTTTGATGAAACTAACATGGTAAACTCAAGAGGAGAGTTTGAATTAAAGAACATTGAATTCCATAATGAGAGTATGGAATGTTTAAATGAAGATTTCCTTGATACCAATGAAGATGGTGATCAGTTGGAAATGGAGAATGTTCAGGACACTTGTCCAAGTGAAAGTATTGAAAGAGAATCTGATAAGATATCAGATGGAGATCCCAGTGGTGTGGTAACAGACAGTGAAAATGCCGATCCAGTTGTGACTGGAGATATTGTATCAGATGATACAAATGTTGAAAGCAAAATTGTTAGAAAAAGTGATAGATTAAAAGATAAGCCAAAATTATCATATAGAGATATTCTGAATTGTGTTATGAGTGCTCAGACTTCTATGGAAAATACACCGATTTCTTTTGAGGAAATCAGTATGAGAAGTGATAAGGTACAATGGGAAGAAGCAATAAGAGACGAGCTTGAATCACATTCAATTAATAACACTTGGTCCCTTGTTACAATGCCTGATAATAAAAATGTAGTAGATTGTAAATGGATATTTACAATAAAACATAATGAATTCGGTAATCCTATTAAATATAAAGCTAGACTTGTGGCACGGGGCTTTACACAGGAATATTTAGTTGACTATGATGAAACTTTTGCTCCTGTTGCCAGAGTAACTAGTTTTAGATTTATTATGTCTTTTTCAATTCAGTATAACTTGAAAGTGCATCATATGGATGTAAAGACTGCATTTTTAAACGGTGTTTTAAAGGAGGAAATATATATGAGAGTTCCTCAAGGTTTAATTTCTGGCAGTAATCAAGTTTGTAAATTGAATAAGGCTATTTATGGTCTCAAACAAGCGGCTAGATGCTGGTTTGATGTTTTTGAGAAATCATTAAAGGGTATTGGATTTATAAACTCTCCAGTAGATCGTTGTATCTACATTTTAGATAAAGGAGATATTTCAAAGAATATATACGTTTTGTTATATGTAGATGATTTAGTTATATCTACGGAAAGTACCCAAACCATGAATAAATTCAAATCTTATTTGATGGGAAAATTCAGAATGACTGATTTATCGGATATTAAATATTTTATAGGAATAAAAATTGACAGAAAAGATGGCCAATTACATCTAAGCCAATCTGTCTATATAAAAACAGTTCTATCAAAATTTAAAATGGAATGGAATTTACGAAGGCTTAAACTCTGATAAAAATTGTGAAGCACCGTGCCGTAATTTGATAGGATGTTTAATGTACATAATGTTATGCACAAGACCAGATCTAAGTATATCTATTAATTTATTAAGTAGATATAGTCAAAATAATAACAGTGAATTATGGCAATGCTTAAAAAGAGTTTTAAGATACTTAAAGGGAACAATTAATTTAAAATTAACATTTTCAAAAGTTTCAAAATACAATGAAATTTTTAGTGGTTATGTTGATTCTGATTGGGGTGGAAATATAATAGATAGAAGAAGTACTACAGGATATTTGTTTAAAATGTATGAATCTAACTTAATTTGTTGGTGTACTAGGAAACAAAACTCTGTAGCAGCTTCATCAACTGAAGCTGAGTATATGGCATTGTTTGAAGGTGTTAGAGAAGCCTTATGGCTTAAATCATTATTAGAAAGCATTAAGATAAAACTAAATACACCTATTAAAATATACGAGGATAATCAGGGGTGTATTAGTATAGCAAATAATCCTTCTTGCCACAAAAGATCTAAGCATATAGATATAAAATACCACTTTTCCAGAGAACAGGTGGAAAACAAACTAATTAAAATTGAATATATCTCCACAGAAAAACAGCTCGCAGATATGCTGACCAAGGCACTACCAGCTCCACGTTTTAAAGATCTTCGAGAACAGATTGGATTAACCGACTAAACATATACCTAATGGAACTACATAATATATATACTTTAATTTTAATTTTTATTATTTCTTTAATCAGAATATAATAATATGTAAGAATAATTTAAGTTTGAAGTTGGTCTGATTGGGGTTTTACTGGGTTTTCCCCCAATCCCAGCAACGAATGTTGGACCACTATTGTAAATCTCCCAGGGCCCGACTTGTCACATTAGTTATTAAAATTAATTTTGAAATGTATTTAATTTGAAATGTTTAACTTAAAATTAGTTTTTTTTTTTTTGGTGTGCTATGTTTTTGAGGAGGTGTGTTGAAAACGCAGAGGTAATTACATCGGTCTGGTAACTCCTTTTTTCTTCTATGGATGAGTTCATGCATGTATGTAAATGTATGATGCATAATTGATTCTCCTGCGTATGACAAAAACACAGCCACCAAACTCAGCTAATTGCTGAATAATATATATATACATTGAAACCGCATTGAAGCGTCTTTTAGTTTCTTTCTTATGATTTGTTCATTCTTTTGTGTATTCGATAGTGACAAGTTGTGCAAAGCGAATAATAAAATTTGATTTAAAACTAAAACGAGAAAGTGATTTTAATAATAACAATAGTGTTTTTATAATAATAGAAGAAGAAGAGTGAAGTTTAAATAAGAGAAAAAGGGTTGAAAAACTAAAATATACAAGAGACTGTGTGTCGTATTATTGAAATATTTAATATTTTTGAACTGATTTATTTTTGTTAATGACTTTTCTAGATAATGCTAAGGACATTATGCTGACCACAAGTCAAGTCTGTACCTAATTTGGTTTTGTTAAGCTCGTTCCGTATAAGTTTCGGGGTATTGTTATAGGACCATTGCCATGTGTGACGGAAGATCCATCGCAAGGTCATATTCTCTTCAGCATAAGGAAGAATTTCACTTTGAACGATCCAATATGCAGCTAATGTTAAAAATTTATCCGACTAAAAAACAAGTAAAAGTGTTATCATCGGCCTGGCCGATGCTTTGATACCCTCCACTGCATAAAAGGCAAGCAAAATGTTTGCCATGCGAGTTAGTATGTATTGTACATGCATGTGTCTAATGTGGGTTTTGTATGGGAGGTACCAGAACTACTTGACCGACATAGACAATTTTCAATACGAACCTGACGACGATAAAAAGAAGTCCTCTCACAAAATTGTATTCACCTATGTCGATTCCTTTGGACACTATCGTGTTTTCAACAGACAGAGAGATGGGTCTAATAGTGGTTTTGTATGGGAGGTACCAGAACTACTTGACCGACATAACCCATTTTCAATACCAACCTAACGACGGTAAAAAGAAGTCCTCTAACAAAATTTCATTCGCCTAGGTCGGTTCGTTTGGACGCTATCGTGTTTTCAACAGACGGACAGACGGACAGACGGACATGGCTAAATTAATTCAGAATGTGATCCTGATTCAGAATATAAATACTTTATGGGGTCTCCGGTGACTCCTTCTTGGCGTTACAAATGTAATGGCAAAGTGAATATACCTTCCTGTGGAGGGTATAAAAATAAATTGTTGGTGCAACAGGCATGTAGACACCTTAGGCCTAGCTTCTCGCTACCATTCATTTTGGTGGGGTTTTACTCTCCAAAACCGTAATCAGATCCCTTCAAATTAAGTTAAGACTCATCAGAGAAGAGGACTGTCCTCCATTTTGCATTTTAGAACTAAACAGTAAAATTGACCAAATACGCAAGCAAGTTGTTCCTAGTTTTGTCCAACGCTGCACTGATACCTATACATACTTAAGTCGCCTTCTATAATAGGTACCCCCCAGGACCCAGACCCACAGTCTCATGTTGTGCTAATGTCTTCCATCAAAAACCATTTATTTAAGTTCAAGTTGGTGTATCAATTTGTTTCATTACACGGCGGCCGGTGTTGCGGCCAACATAATTAAACATAAATATTTGTATAAGCAATATTCTTAAAAGTTATGTGCATAAAAAGCCAGTATTATGAACTACACACGTACAACTTTTAGAAACCGAATCCTTCGTACATCACCCCAGGCAGCTAACAAAACATTTTCAATTCCTCGAAAACCTTTTAAAGGAACCTGATAATGCGCTAACTGTTTTCTACGAAATGATTTAATGAAAACAAGAAACTCCTATTTGCATAGCCATATCATCGGTGGTGTAACTCCATTAAAAAGTTTGTAAACTCAGTCTTCTGTCGCATAACAATTTCGATATAGATACCGTCAAATCAAAGTTAGAGGCAGGCAGCAAGAGAACAAAGCCACTCAACTTTATCGTCTTTGAAGAAAATCTCATCTCCATTTCAAATTGGACAAGAATACGCCTTTGTAAAACGTGATACCTATACATAGATTTAATTATACGTAGTATACTCTATAGAAGCTGTGTAGAAATACCATCCCCTAAGGAGTCTTTAGCGTGGATACGAAAACTGCTCGTCTTTCACAGCGTGAGAGGACATCAAAAATGTTCTATTTTAAAGCGAGGCAGGAGGCACTATCTACAACTACAAGATGCTGCCGATTATGAAGTGACAGTAAATCCTCTGCCTCTATTTTCGTGGACGGTACACATAATACTGGAGCTTTTCACTAAACTTATATAGGGACATAATTAGCGGTGCTTTTTATTGTCCGCAAAATGAAAAGGAAAATTACATAAAATGGTTCGTTAATTGACAGAAAAATAAAAGACACTCAAGCCGAAGGCAGGTAATTATAAAATATACCGACGCATACAATTATTTTCCTTATACACGTGTTGCAAGGGTGTTCTCACATTTCCAAGGAATAATAACCGTTAACTTGACTTTGTGTGCCTTTGTAAGGCATATAAAGCAACGAAATTGAGGATTTGCAATAGGAGAGGTTAAGCATGTCGAAATAGTTGCGTGGTAATTACTTTGGAAATAAATTGCTAAACAAGCAAATTTTATGTCTCAGTGTGGGCGATAAGGCGAAGGTGTGTTAGTGATTAATGTGAAGGATAAATTGCCCAACATCAACGTAACAAATTGGTGAAAACTGTTAATGCAAAATTGACGACAGTTATATGAATTTTTTGTTTAACACAGCTCGTCTTAAGTTACGTGCAGGATTAATTAGAAACAAAGACGCGATCCAGAGAGTTTGTGGATGTTATGAGTTTTAGGCGAAATCTCTAATCTGTTGTCAGGGATTGTTAATTTGTATAATACATATATGATATGATTGAATTTTAAAAATCTTGTCAATATTTTACAAAATTTCTTGAATTGTATAGCTACCTTGTACAATATTTCCTTGGTTCTGCGAGAGAGGGCTATGCCTTCTTAGCTCGAAGAAACAGCGATTAGCAAAGAGTGATTCTTCGTTTGATTTCTACGCCGATGTCGTTTTGCGAATGTAATTGTAGAGCCTGTAGACAAAGTCTTTAACTACTTCGAAGTTATTTTTGTCACTTTGACGTTTTGTCCGAGTTGCCGATGTTGAGAGTCCTTTCTCGATGACAGCATATATGTACTTCGTTTTGTCCTCATTAACATCCAGACATTATCTTCGCCGCCTCGATTTCAATGCTTGCAAAAGCGCTATTGACAGCTGGCTGAGTTCCTCGAATAATGTCAATATCATCTGTACCTCTGATATTGGCTTGCGAGTTCCGTAGTTACAGAAGAAGTTACATGATATAGCGTCACCTTGTCTTAGGTAAACCTTTTTCGGCATCAAACGATTCCGTGGTGTTCTTTCCCACTTTGACGGAGCAGCAAAATTTCCCCATCGTCATCCTGCATAGACCGACGAGTTTTCCAGGGATGTCGAAATTTAACATGGGTTTGTATAACTAACTTAAAGTTGATAAATATGAGGTGTGTATCGAACTGGAATGCCTGCGTTTTTTTTTTTTTATCTGCTGGAGTGGGGAGCGGGTCATAATTCTGCATTTCAAAATTCTGTATCGACAAAATTTTGTATATTTATTTTTTGAAAATACTGTATGAACAAAATTCTGTATTTCAGAATTCTGTATTTCAAAATGCTGTATATCCAAAATGCTGTAAATGCAAAATTCTGTTTTCCGAAATACTGTTTATGCTCCGATTCTATACTTTGAAAAAGCGTTTGCATAACAAAAAGCAAGCTTTGATATAATTTTTAAAATTTATTGAAATCAAAATATGTAAAATAAACTGAAATTCATAATTCAACAAAAACATAAGGCAGAAGACAGTGGCAGAGGCGTGGCAGTGGCGTAGTGACCAAATGGCAGGTGGCATAGGAGTGTTGTGGCGATGGCGACGGAATGGAAGTGGTTTAGTTTAAACTAGTCATATCATATTGTAGGGGCTGGTGACGACGTGGATTTTTACATTACAACTGCGTATTTTTGTTTACCCGGAAACTAAAAACATGCGAAACGACCAAGAATTAACAGGTACGACATTTTAAGAACTGATAAATTCGTGACACTATATGTTGTTTGCCACTTCCGCCCTTCCATCGCCATGCCACACCACTCCTATGCCACCGCTACGCCACTGCCTCACCACTTCGGTGCGCGTCTTGTCTAAGAGTAAACATAATACTTCAAAGAAATAATATGAATTACCTACTGCATAAAGATAACCACAAATTCTAAATTGATGCAAATAAAAAATCTTTAAGGCAAGCGCTAAAGGTAAAGCTTTGATTGCCGTATCAAAATTCTAAAGGTATTCGTCGCACGTTGTTGTCATAAATCTATGTTGACATTCAGGGAGACAGTAAATTATACAAAAAATTTTATAATACAAGAATTCTGTATTTAAAAAAAATGGTTTTGATAATGTAAAAAAGTGCGCACTTTTGAATTTTGAAATATGTACAGTGATTTGTTCATACAGAATTTTGAAATACATACAGTACTAGCGGACCCGGCAAACGTTGTTTTGCCTGCTCGTACATTTTCTTTTCATTTTTATTTAACCGATGTGTCCAGACTGATTCTGTACTCCGTGTGCTTTGACCGATATTTCCTCGGACGTTTGTATTGTCTAGACAAATTTTTTCCCATGACTGTCGAAGAATAACGTTAGATATTTTTTTTTTGTTATGAGAGGTGTCACGCCCTTTTGTCCAGTCCCGTCAGGTTTTGTAAAATGCTTCAATCAGGCAATGTTCAGATATCGTGATTTAAATAACTTTGTTGTAAGGGTGGTGCCATGGCCCGTTTTCCAATCCGACCCACTTTAGCTCCCATGGGTGTCGAGAAATAGGATTTAAAATGTATATTTTTTTATACGGTACCACGCTCCTTTGTCCAATTTTGATCAAACTTTCACAGTTTTTTTTAGTATGGGAGGTGCCACGCCCCTTTGTCCAATTTTGACCAATATTCACAGGAGCACTCCAGTGCCAATAACTAAGACTATCTGTAAGTTTGAGCTCAATCGATTTGGTGGTTTTCGAGATATAATATTTCGAATGTTTTTTTTGTATGAGCGGTGCAACACCCTTTATCCAATTTTGACCAATCTTCACAGCAACACTCCTGGGCCAATACCTAGGATTGTCTGTAAGTTTCAACTCAATCGATTCGGTGGTTTTCGAGATAAAAGATTTTGAATTTTTTTTTCGTATGGGCGGTGCCACGCCCTTTGTCAAATTTTGAGTAATCTCCAGAGGAGCACTCCTGGGCCAATACCTAAGATTATCTGTAAATTTGAGCTTAATCGATTTGCCTGTTTTCGAGATATACAATTTCGTCGCGCCCCCTTTGTCCAAATTTGATCAATGACCACTCATGGGCCAATACCCTTGATTGTCTGCAAATTCGAACTGAATTGATTCGGTGGTTTTCGAGATATAATATTTTGATTTTTTTGTATGAGCGATGCCACTCCCTTTGTCCAATTTTGACCAATCTTCAGAGGAGCACTCCCGGGCCAATACCTAGGATTGTCTGTAAGTTTCAACTCAATCGATTCGGCGGTTTTCGATATATACGATTTTGTTTTTTTTCGTGTGGGCGGTTCCACGCCCTTTGTCCAATTTTAACCAATCTTCACAGCAACACTCCTGGGTCAATACCTAGGACTGTCTGTTAGTTTCAACTCAATCGATTCGGCGGTTTTCGAGATATAAGATTTTGATTTTTTTTTTGTATGGGCGGTGCCACGCCCTTTGTCCAATTTTGACCAATCTTCAGAGGAGCACTCCCGGGCCAATACCTAGGATTGTCTGTAAGTTTCAACTCAATCGATTCGGCGGTTTTCGATATATACGATTTTTTTTTTTCGTGTGGGCGGTGCCACGCCCTTTGTCCAATTTTAACCAATCTTCACAGCAACACTCCTGGGCCAATACCTAGGACTGTCTGTAAGTTTCAACTCAATCGCTTCGGTGGTTTTCGAGATAAAAGATTTTGAATTTTTTTTCGTATGGGCGGTGCCACGCCCTTTGTCAAATTTTGAGTAATCTCCAGAGGAGCACTCCTGGGCCAATACCTAAGATTATCTGTAAATTTGAGCTTAATCGATTTGCCAGTTTTCGAGATATACAATTTCGTCGCGCCCCCTTTGTCCAAATTTGATCAATGACCACTCATGGGCCAATACCCTTGATTGTCTGCAAATTCGAACTGAATTGATTCGGTGGTTTTCGAGATATAATATTTTGATTTTTTTGTATGAGCGATGCCACTCCCTTTGTCCAATTTTGACCAATCTTCAGAGGAGCACTCCCGGGCCAATACCTAGGATTGTCTGTAAGTTTCAACTCAATCGATTCGGCGGTTTTCGATATATACGATTTTTTTTTTCGTGTGGGCGGTGCCACGCCCTTTGTCCAATTTTAACCAATCTTCACAGCAACACTCCTGGGCCAATACCTAGGACTGTCTGTAAGTTTCAACTCAATCGCTTCGGTGGTTTTCGAGATAAAAGATATTGAATGTTTTTTTCGTATGGGCGGTGCCACGCCCTTTGTCCAATTTTGACCAATCTCCAAAGGAGCACTTCTGGGCCAATAACTAAGATTATTTGTAAATTTGAGCTTAATCTATTTATCAGTTTTCGAGATATACTATTTTGAGTGTTTTTTTTGTATGGCAGGTGCCACGCCCCTTTGTCCAATTTTGACCAATATCCTTCAGTGCACTCCTGGGCTAATACCTAAGATTATCTGTAAATATGGGCTCAATAGAGTCGGTGGTTTTCAAGTTATACGTATCCGAACACATTTTAGAACTCATTTTTATATATATAGATTTTGAAATACAGTAGGTATGTATTTTGAAAACAGAATTTTTACCATACAATATTTCAACCCCAATCCGCTGGAGTGTGAAGTGGGCCCAATGCACAACGAGGCAGCGGTATAGTGATATGTAGAACTGTCAAAGTTAAAACACTGACATAACATAATAGCCGTTTTTTATTATCAGCGTGATCTGATCCGGATCAGATCATGAAAATAAAATAAACTGGATCATTGATTGAGTTGTGGCAACAAACATATAAAATCCAATAACAATTATGACAAATTTCGTATTGCCACCAGCCATCTTGCAGCCACACGGTACAATGTGACGTCACAATGCGAGGATTTCTCCATTGCACTTGCTCATATTTGAGTTTGACATTTCGCTTGTTGTGTCGGGGTGTTACCATATGGATACAAATCTGCATACATTTAGCATTGAATATTTTTTTTGGGAAACTATGTTCAAATGTTAAGTTCAAATATGCATTATAATTAACCGTATTGTACTGCTAATATTTCCATTTATATTTCTATGCTATATAGCGAAACAAAACATCTCGAAAGTCGGAGTAGTAACTTATTCGAATTTGAAAAAAATTCTAATTGATTTTTTGTGTTGTTAATTGTGGTTCACATTTTGGTCTGGCAACATTACTGTGTGGCTATAATTTACAGGGACACCAACCTTTAGTGAATGAAATAAACAACGCCACGAAACAACAACGAGAAATAGTTGAATTAATTTTCAGATCATATTTCGTGATCTCGATGAAAAGCAGGATCACATGTTGTTGTTGTAAGTGCATGTAAATCGATGATCTATATGGATCATAGCTGATAATAAAAAACGGCTAATATTGCGAACACAACGGGTCGCGTCTCTGTAGTAAGTTGTAGTAGCGGGAGTACAGTGTTAACATCGACCCAAAATGGCAAAGTCTTCGGATGAACTGAACAAACGAAGCAGGCCTAAACCTCATACAAGACTCTTATTATCCCAGTCCTGCTATTGTGGAGTAGTATATGAACGACAAAAATGTGAAGAGCGAAAAATTGTTTTTTAACTAAAATAAAACATACTTTTCCACTTTCCGACTTTGTATAACGGCAAGGGTAAGGGTATCAATAACAATTTACGCTAATTTGATAAGGTTGAGCATTTAAATAAGGTATAACGTATTAGACATTTGTAAGGTAATATAGTTGCAACCCCAAAACGTGCCTAAAAATTCCTTCGAAAGTTAATCGAATGAGTGAAACTTTAAAATGCTCGAACATTGAACTAGAATTAAAAGGTCATCCATGTGCGAACTGCGAATCCATTGAGAGCACTCACCAACTAAGTGCGGCAAATAAAACTCGTACGTGCTTAAAATCGCACACACGTAGGTATAGCACATTTGAAACCCCTTTGATAATAAAATTTCAATTTTGTATAGTCAATTCAAAAGAGTTTTAGATTTTAGGAGGTTTTTATTATTATATGATTTGTAGTTAAAAATTGACTGAAGAATGGTATCCATCATGCTTACCTTTTAGCACTGCGCGCTCCATAAATCGGAACTGGCAGGATAAGGGTTCTGCCGAGCATGTGTATATATTTCATCCTTTGAGTCAGTTTTGAAACCATTTGTTTAGTCATTCAATTCAGTTGTTGATATACGAATTCGGTGGCCAATTGAAAATCGTTCTATAAGTACTTATGCACCTACCCTAAGCATATATTCAGTTCTAGGTTTATCTACCCAATACACCGGCACAACGAACGTTTCAAGTTCAAGCGACAGCCTCGTAATCAATTAGCAGCAGATTGGTTCATATACTGAGGGTGTGTCTATTATCGAAAATTTTGTTACAACACGTGTACTACTTCGCCTGCTCCTGAATTACATATGTATGTAGGTACTCCAGCGATAAATCGATATCATTTCTATCGGCACGGTCGCACACTGGGGCCGATTGTATGGAGAGGATGCCCAAAATGCAAAATTGAAACTAACTGTTTTTTTATAAAACAATTGTTTGGCTGTGAAGTTAATACAACTGTGCACTATTATTCAAATTTTCGCAGTGGTGGAAGTAAGTTGTGTACCAAAGAATAAGTGGTAAAATAAAGATTAGCTGTTATTAGCAATACCGAGTGTTTGTACGTTGAATATTTCAAAGTAAAATTTAAAAAAAAGCTGATTGAATTAAAAAAAAATTAAAATATGTCTGGATTAAACCAAGGACAGTGTATAAGAAAAGCGTATTAAAAAATAAATAACATGTTGTTTTTGTACCAAATGCTTATTAAAGCGAGAAAATGTGGCGTGATATGTTTAATGTTATTTTTCTGTAATTTGCGCGAGAGGCTTTCACTTCTGGCTTTTGTTTCTTAATAAGGAATATGTATGCTATTATAAAAAATATTCAGTTTAAAAAGCCTCTCGCGCAAATCATAGAAAAATAGCATTGAACATTTCACGCCACATTTTCTCGCTTTATTAAGCATTTGGTACAAAAACAACATTTTATTTATTTTTTAATACGCTTTTCTTATACACTGACCTTGGTTTAATCCAGACATATTTTAATTTTTTTTTAATTCAATCAGAATTTTTTTTAATTTTACTTTGAAATATTCAACGCACAAACACTCGGTATTGCTAATAACAGCTAATCTTTATTTTACCGCTTATTCTTTAGTACACAACTTACTTCCAGCACTGCGAAAATTTGAGTAATGATGCACAGTTGTATTAAATTCACAGCCAAACAATTGTTTCATAAAAAACAGTTAGTTTCAATTTTGCATTTTGAGCATGCTCTCCATACAATCGGCCCCAGTGTGGGTCGGTGGTTGAATTGCAGAATACTGTGGGAATGTTAAAGGTTTTCATTTCGCCTATCAGTATATCTAGATGCATGGGGAGGGGTGGGAATATTTGTTGCTGATGTTTATATTTTTCGTTGGAGTTTTTGCCCATAGATAAAAAGTCAAGCCAGTGAACTGCATGAATAAAAATGTATTGTGGCGAGTTAGAGTTCAATATCAATATCAAAATCAATGAATTGGGGAGATCCCCTGCCTCTATCTTTATTATGCTTATCCTTGTCTACATTTTGCATTAAATGTTTTTGTTATAGCTATCAAGTGGAAACCTTATACAAAAGCTTTAATAAACCATCCAAGATTCCAAAGAACCACTCAATCGTGATAATGAAATTATAAATCGTCTTGGATATCATCCAACTCAATAGAGTATCTCTTCACTTGTTTACTTTAACATTCAAGTTAAAAATTGTAAAGTGAACTAATTCTATATTTAGGGTACATTTTGGAGCACTAATAATATAATGAAAAACTTTTTGATTTGGTTAATTAATTAATTTGGTCATTATTGAGAAAAGCATGCTTTTATTATACCCGGTATCACACTGTGGTGAGGGTATATTCACTTTGTCATTCCATTTGTAACGCCCATAAGGATGCGTTGTAGGTATGACAAACTATATATATTATTGATCAGCATCACTTTCTTAGTCGATCTAGCGATGTCCGTCTGTCTGTCCGTCTGTCCGTCTGTCTGTCCGTCTGTCTGTCCGTCTGTCTGTCTGTCCGCACGATTACGGCCGTAATTTAAGAGCTATCGACTTGAAATTTGGTACGTAAGCTTTTATCCACCAGACTGAGGCTAAGTTCGAAGATGAGCAAGATCGGATGAAAACTACTACTACCTCCCATACAAAAGTATAAGATTTATATAGCTTTTTATGTTAAAAATTAAATTTAAATAACTACAGTAAAGATAGCAAGTTTAAACTTTGCACGTATTGTTTTAATAATATTTAAAATTTTTTGACAAAAAAGGAGCTTGATCGAATAAAAACTACCCATACCTCCCATACAAATATATAATTTTTTAATACTAAATTATTTTTTTATTTTACAATAATAGGCGTATTTTTTGGAAATCTATAGCTAGTTCACTTTTACTTTTACATGCAAAACTGGTATACTCGCTTTTGGTTTTGTTATACCCACTTTTGGTTTTACATGCAAAACGGTTATACTCACTTTTGATTTTGTTATACTCACTTCCCAAAAAATACGCCTAATATAGTACCGGGTATTTGAGCTTCGGCATAGTCGAAGATAATTGTCTTACTGGTTTTTTTTTTGTTTTAGAGTCCTTTTTTCTAGAAGGCTTTTTGTTTTTGTTTTGTCGGGTTTGGCTACACTTTACTGGAGCTCTTGGTCCATTATACTACCAGGAAGCAAATCCAGTAATACCCATTTTAATGGAATTTAAATGGAAAGCCAAGAATGCACTTCACCTGATTCGAGCAAAGGCAGGATAATAACAAAGGAAATGATCCGAAGTATTGGTGCCCTCTCCACAAGCGTAGCAGACAGTGGCATCACTTAAGCCTAACACACTTAAATGCTTGGCAAAAGCGAAGTGTCCCGTCAGAACGCCAATTCCTGCCAAGACTGCAGGAATGCCGCAGATTTCTACTGACTTTCGGGTGCATATGCATTTAGTCTGCCCATACACCATGTAGAGCCTTGCCATGAGCAATTGTGTAATAGAAGCCCTGACCGATGACGCAGGAAGACCCAGCACAGGTTCTGGTCCCGAGAAATTATCCTCTGAGTACCTATTGCTTTGCAATCTCACCACCCAGACAAGAGTCAAAAATTTCAGCCTTGCGACCGAGTTTAAAGAGTTCTTGCATTCCCCAACTACTTTGGAACGGGTAACAGGGTTGAGCAAGGCCTTAAGCGAAACTTGGCGTTCGCTACGGACGCAGATACTCCGTTCCCGCCACCTATTCCTAACAATATATTCGGCAGCCAATAGAATAGCATAGGTCTGTTTGAAAAACAGAGGCATGCTTGCCTAAGGAGTAGTGAAGTCTAATGTTGTCGATTACCACGAAGACCCCAGCACCGGACCATTGTCAACTTTATCATAGCCGCATAGATCCAAAGGACCTTTAGGAGATAAGCCCCACGTCTTACCGAGAGCACCCTTACACTGCCAGAAAACTAAGACTGTCGACTTGACATGATTTGCTCAAAGAAGTTTTTTATCCAGGAACTCTCCCAGATATTTCGCTTCATCGGAGATCTGGATAGTGACGCCTTTTATCATTGGCTGAGTCAGACAGGTTAAAATCCTCCGTCTCGCGAGGAGAAAAACCTCAGTTTTCAAACGATTGACCGTTAGTCCATTCCTAATGCACCATTCATCGACCATATCTACAGCCATCTGCACGTTAGCACATCCAAAAAGTATGGCAACATCATACGCGTATGCCAGAGCGTAAACGTTTGAACCATTTAGGGTATGCAACAGAGAGTCAACTCACATGCACCATAACAGACAGAACACCGCCTTGTTTACCCATGTACTAATGTCCACAGTCCGCATCTGCCACCAAAGTTATATTCATCAGCATTGCCCTGATCCACAATACCAATATCTCATCTACCCCGTCTTGTCTAGCAGAGCTAAACATGCATTGTCAAAAGCGCCCTCTATGTCGATGAAAAGGCCCATGGCATATTCTTTCCTATCGAGCGCACACTCAATTCTAGCAACTAGATTTTGAACGGCAGCCTCACAAGATTTTCGACGCTGATATGCATGTTGCCATGTTGTCGTCAACCAGTCTCTCCAAGCTTTTCAGCAAGACAAACTTATAGGTCTGAAACCCTAGGCGAGGGATCCCTACTACTACTACTACTACTACTACTACTCCAGTAGTCATCTTTTCCAATTTTTGGTATAAAAACCTCTCGAACCACAGGCCAAGAATGTATGCCAATGCCAGACACGTAATGAAGAGCATCCTTTCCTAATACGATTTCCACGATTTTAATAATGCAGCGAAGAAAACTCATTCCAGCTGCTTGTATCGGTGATCTTATTCCTTCCATCAGTACCTAAATCTCTTGACTAAAGGCATGAGGGTTGGATTGTTGGAATAAATACCGAACGATATCTTATATACCTTTGACACCATATTCGGTCCTTCTCATCATTGAAGAGGAAATGATTTAGGCCCTCATTTGTCGGTGCGGTATCGGTTCTCTCGGTATGCTCGGTAAAAATTCGGTACCGATTGTTTACACTACACCTGGTGTATTTTTATAAGCGAAAAGGCGCCTTCGATATGGGCCCACCACCACAAAGTAGAAGCACGATCAAGAACAATCATATTTTTCTATTTGGTTTGATTTTGGTCTATTCAGCTGAGTTCTGGAATGAAGCAGAAAGCTGGCCGATAGCTTAAAATATTGAAATTTTTGCTAACAACTTTTTTAAAGTACTTGTTAGGATTTATTTGAGAAAAGTCAATAAGTAAAAAAATATACAATTTGGTCAAAATCTGTTTCAAAGGTATTGACAACTACACAGCTTAAAACCATGTTGCAGCCTTAAGAAACATTTAAAAAAAAGTTTCATTGAAATCTGACTAGTAGTTTTCACGCTTTGAGGTAACAAAAAAAATTCCTACAGTTTTATATTATACTGGCCAGAAATTGTATTGTCTAGATATATTTATTTTCCCATGACTGTCGGAAAATAGAGACTGAAATTCGACATAATTTCCCAACAGGAATTGTCAGGGTCAATCCCAAACAAGCGAGAATCGTTGTTACTCCTCGCTTCCCCACTCAGCGTTTGAAATGCAATTTTTTTGTTATGAGAGGCGTCACGACCTTTTGTCCAATCCCGCCAGGTTTTGTAAAATGCTTCAATCAGGCATTGCTCAGATATAGTGTTTTAAATAACTTTGTGGTAAGGGTGGTGTCATGGCCCGTTTGATGGACAATGCACATCAATGTCTACAATTTTACAACTGTAGCCCCTATGAGTGTCGAGAAATAGCATTTAAAATGTATTTTCTTTTTAAGGGAGGTGCCACGCCCTTTTTTCAAATTTTGACTAATCTTTACAGGAACACATTCGGTCTAATACGTATGATCGCCTGAAAATTTGAGCTCAATCAGTTTGATGGTTTTCGAGATATACGAATTATAAGTTTTTTTTTATATAGAAGGTGTCACGCCCCTTTTTATTTCAATGTTGACCAAATGTGAATCTAAACCATCCTTGGACCCACTCAAACACACACAAAAAAATTCATCAAAATCGGTCCAGCCGTTTAGGAGGAGTTCGGTTACAAACACGTACAGAAGAATTATACATATAAAGATAAAGATAAAATATTTGTAATATAAGATGGTCTTTTCTTCGGTAAGCATCATCATCTTTGAATCCGGACTCATTTAATGGTGGATGATCTGCCTGCGGAACACCTTGGTGGTCTGTGATCGCGGTCTAGCTTTTCGTCGTACTTCTTACGTTTTTTTGTTGCTTCAAAAGGCAATTTGTAAGTGCTCGTCATATGTATCAACTCGTCCATATCAACTCTCTGAACAACAAAAACGCAGTCGACCAACTCGATGAACTTATTTGTTTGCCAAAATCAGACATGCTGATCAACTATCTGTACGATGTCATTCAAGAATTGATTGAGTTGGCCAACTAGTATTGTAGATAAAAGGGACCCGCAACGCGTTTACCAACAGCTTAGAAATTTGTTTAGTTGAACAGGACTGCTTGTATGCGTTGGGCACTAAGTGGACGACCAGCATTATATTCGTTCCCCTCTTTTACTATATACCTAGACCTACCTACGACAAAAGCCACTGAAGTGGTCTAAGACATAAATAAAACATAGGTACCCTCCCTCCGCCTTACCCTGCCATCATAAAATTGCACAAAATAATCAATTTCGAAATAACCTTGGAAAACTTTTTTTCCTTAATCAAAGGACACATTGCTAACCACCCGCCCATCCCATAAGACATTCTCATGGTCATGTGTACCTTAGTTAAACCCAAAAACACCGCACATAGTGATCCGCTTGTCGTAGCACAAAGTGTATGAGGTTTTAATTAGATTTAATTCTAAAACACCCCAAATCCTGACCAGGAGGTATCATCTGAAGGACAACCGCACCACCGACCGCCGCAACCCAAACAAATATTATTCGCCATGCGTTGGACTTTGTACTATAGAGCGCGTTTTCAGTCAACATTATGGAGTGTCTCTCTCAACCCCATCAAAATTTCACACCCTATCTCTCTCAATCCCAAGCGTCACACTCCATATTGTGATTTTAAACGCGTTCTACCTTCAAGGCGTGAATTAATTCCATTCCAAACAAGAACCCATCCCACAAGTGGCCCCTTCTAAATGCGCGCCATTGAAACAGATTGTATTCTCATGAACGTGCTTATTTCGCGCCACACAGCGCGGCCTTCACCTGCCCATTAACCAAATATGTGGCCATTTTATGATTGTTTTATGTTGTTTTGTTGCATGGCTGCATAAACCTGCAAATTGCTTCACTAATAAAAAATAAACATTCGACATCGACATTGACTGACATCCATACATAGCACAGCCCTGCAGCCTGCAGCGCCTGGTTGAGGTTAGGTTGGGTGTTGGAGGTCGCCAATAAAGAGTGCAAAAACGTGGCCCAGGACCAGGACAAAAGTATACCCCGCTACCAACAATCGATATATTTTTTTTTCCTTCCACCACCATGGCTCCCACATCGAGATATTCGATTACCACTGCGGAGTGGGGCGGCGGGGGTGCGCGTAGAACGTGACAAGGTTTATCGCTTTTCCGATAAATAAATATACGCATCCGATTGCAAAACTCTATTCAACCAGAGGACGGCCAGTGATGATGAGAAGATAGGACACTTGCTGATTGAAAAATCGAATAGTTCTCAGGGGATAAGGTATATTGTGCAATTGCAGCACAGCTTCGACTTATCGTATCGCCTGCGCCTGTTGGTCGACACAATGGGGAGTTAATGATGCAATTTTCAATTTAATTGAAAGTTTTAATCATATATTGCGCTCAACTGAAGTACATATTTAATAGAATATTTATGGTGATTATTTTGTGACCATAATATTATTACGTCTGCTCTAGTGTGACGTGCGCGGGGAGGGCAAACATGAACTGATAACAGAGGAGCGTGGGTATATTGATATACGGATATATATGACCAATGTTCAATGGAACCATAAATAAAGTTTGACGCCGGCCGAAGCCGCCTTAATATCGCACATACACATACGATGTGTGTATTTAGATGTTTTCTAATTAAGAACGGATACTTGGGTGTAAGGTAAACCTCTCAAAAGCACAGGTGATTAACGGAGCACGTGATAGATTTTGCACTACATCATCGAATGGGATGCGTGTGCTAGATTATAGTGGAACTGATTAATTTTGCAACCGACTATCAATCTCACAACTGTCGCAAGAGTTGTGTCGTTAAATCCGTATAACTCAACGAGTAGTGAGATGTGTTGCCGCTGATGAACGACGCACACTTGGCCTTACCAGTAATCAACTTTAGTCAGCTAATGTAGACTCCAAATCCACACTTTTGAAAATAGACACATTTAAGTTGTCCCTACCTGAGGCCTTAAGGTGCTAGTACACGGTATGTAGCACGCCACATATATATGTGGCTCTGACGTCAACAGAGAGTGCACAAAGAGAGCTTGTGCACGGCATTTATCCATGGGACCATGCGCTGACGTCAAAATTACGTCAGAGCCAATATGTGGCGTGCTATACTGTGTACTAGCACCTTTAGGCCTAGGGTGGTATGCATCAGGCACGAAGCGTGACTTTTTGGGAAGCGGGAGCACTCAACTTTAAACTTAAAATTAAAAGTCCTTTATTCAAGAAAATATTGCTTTATTAAAATTATTTAAGGACAGAATGGTATATCTATAAAAAAGTACTTTTAAAATTCATTAAAAACAAAATAATAATAAAAAAAAAACAATAGATATAATATATTATGTACATTAAATACAACTTTTTTTTTTAAAGCAAAATTATCTATGATCTATGTAGTAATAATAATCCTTTGGCTCGAGATCGTTTCGTATTAATTGCACATATAAAAGAAATATGTAGGTATAGAATTCATTTAAATAAATATTTACATATAATAAAATTGTAAATTTTGAAATGTGAGTTCCACTATCAGGTAAGAACTACTAACCGGAGTAGGCCGCACGATCGCTTGGTATTGGTGCTAAAAATGAGAGATACTATTTGCCCTAGCGAGGGCAGTATGAAATCCTCTGATTTCATCCTCTGATTTCATACGAATCAGAGGATTTTTTCTGCAATTCGAGGTATTCGTCCGAACAGCTTTTCGGAATTTCGTTCCGACAAATTTCGTTCCACTTCTAGTTGCTCTAAAATTTCTTTCGACAATCCCTCGTCCGTCTTTTCATGATTGTGTAGTTTGTACCTACATAGAGGTAGGAAAACACTTTTTTTCGATGTAATTACGGTTCCTCGAGTGACGCTAAATGGATTGCATTTTAAATCAAAGTTCATATTCATGACACCCGCAACCTTTTTAGAGGTAATATTTTTATTAGTAAACTTATCTTGTTTGGATTTGTAATGTTGCGAGACTTACCTACGAGTGTCACAGTTTAAAGATCTTTCAACGCGAATTACCTAAAAGTTGGTCCTGGTTATTTTTGCGCCCTCCCTGGCCTACGCCCTGTGCCTGGGCACCACTGGCACCGCCCTAGTTACGGCACTGGTAATCGAAAATCAACTTTAGTTCTGTTAGAAAATATACCCTATGAATGAGCTTTTGATCAACAAGCCTTTAGTATTAGTAATATTATTGTATTTGTACTAAATTATTTACATGAAATTAACTCACTCATTTTTGAATTCTCACTCAATAATATGTACATACAATAATTGTTACCTTTCATTTAAGTTACATTTATTTAATTCTTTCTTCTTCTTCTGACTATCGAGCAATACACATTGTGGAATATAAGTATACTCTTAAATAAAACCTACATTTAAGTTGAATCGTTTTCTTTTTGTCTATAAAACCAACAAGTTCTGTGTCCGAAAGTTTCAAAAATTCAAAACATCACAGGGAACTAAAGCGAATATCCATTTCGTTGATGTCTTGGTCGATAATTGTTGTTAAAAGATCTTTAAATTGTTCCTTTGTTGAAAGGTTGATTTCAGAACGCCTATTGTTATTGAAATTGGCCAAATTCTCGTTTTCATTCAATTTTGTCAAAAAAAATCGAAATTTGTTAATTCAAGTAGATTAGAAATACTGTTTTTGAATTTATTAACTTGATTTAGACAATATTCAAGTTGTCAAGTGCCAAGTTATGGAATGCGTTAAGGGTATGTTTAAGGGAGAAAAGATTCAGATTCTTTATTGAGACTATATAATACAAAAGTTTGACATATGCTAATTTTTTTTCTATTACCTTTAGAGTGAATACATGTGAGGCTATAATGTATGGCTCTCTCTCTTTCATTTGCTATTTCTTGGTTGCCGACATGGCAAGCACTGCTTCCCTTCAATATATGGACGCTTCGTGCCTGGTATGCATAAAACCAAAGTGTTTACTTTAAGTAAAAGGTTTAAGTAAATACTGACATTCAAGTAGAAGCTCCGATTTTCAGCATTTACTTCGTTTCGTGTGCATAAAAATAAGTCTTTACTTAATAGCAAATACTTTAAGTAAATACTGAATTCATTCAACTAAATATGTACTTAAAATTCATCCGAAATCACAGTAAATATTTTTGAAAAATTTACGGTTGGCTTAGTTTTTTTTATTGTACACATCCTACATCCAGAGTTGCCATGAAAATATCTCCAATTATGAAGAAAAAAAATCTGCAATGCAGATTTCTATGGAAAAAATCTGGATTCATAAATATTGCAATATCAAAAATGTAATTTTGACAGATGAAAGCTAGACACATTCAGTACAGCCTCATAAGACCAGAAGTGCTATGGTTTTAGATAGCATTTCTACTTATAGAGCTCAAAAACCTCTACTTTTCTGTTCTCTTCTGTGCAGCTCAGAATCTAAACAAACCAAATAAATGCAGACAAAATCTGTCACACAGATTTTGGGATTTTAAAAGTAAGCAGCTATGCTGAAAATCTGCAAAATGCAGACAAAACTGCACTTATGGCAACTCTGCCTACATCCATCACCTTGAGCTTTTTAGTCATACTAAACTAATTTCTTCAAGTGACAAGTGATGGCAACTAAAGAGCAAGGAAATTTGTTAATTAGCCAAATGCATCCTGTATTTGTGCAAACACTAAAAGTGCATTCTGTTTTATTAAACAAATCTCAGCAACCGAAAATTAGAAGTGATAAAGAAGAAGCTATACAATTATTATTCATTGATGAATATGAAAACAAAACGGGAGTACAACTAAACGCAGACCAAATAAAAAAAAATTAATAATTTCAAGAGTGAATAATTCAAAAACAAAAAAAAAAATGATTTAAAGAAAACGAGAAATAAAATTAAAAGAATGGGGGAATATTTTTGTCGACATTCTAAACGCCGCCGGTGAAAATCCAATAATCACAAATCACAATATGGTATTCCTGGTAAGCACTGAAGTAAACACTCTACATGACTCTTAATTAACAAGCGTTTTATAAAGGTGGCTTATCTGTGGGAGGGAGTAGATGATGCCAACCAAGGACTGGCGAGGTGTTCCAGCACAACAAAAAAGAAGAAAGTTGAACGAAACCGACGAAACTAAAAATTTAACAAACGGTGAGCTCTAGCGTTTGGTTCTGCTGGAGCAATTAAAACAAATTCGTATGCAGCAAGAAGAAATTGAAAGGAGAAAATGCTGTGAAAATGAAGAACGAAGAACTTACTCTTCTCATAGCTCCATCAATATTATAACAGATAATGGATCAACTTTTTTTAATTTGTAAAAAACTTTTTGGAATTAATATGGAAGAAAATTATATTTTTGACAATTTTTGTTTATTTAAGTTTATTTAAAAAAGAAATCAAATTAAGTAGATATTTGAACAATAAAAAATAGATTTCTAAAAATTAAAATAATTGTATATCATTTCAGCAAATTCGATTCTTTTGACTTGGCCTAATTTTCGAATTTGAAGAGAGTTGTTTGTTAAATCTTTCGCTTCAGAGCTGTAAATGATTTATTGTTCAAAATTGTTGAAAGCCTTTATTGTCCTTTAAATATTTTGCAACGTTCTGCAAGACAAAGCAGGCTACAATTAAATTTGGAACATTTTCCAAATTTAGCCGTACGCAGTTTTGAAGAATTTGAAAACTTATTTTTAACTGCCCAAAACATCTTTCTATTACAACTCTCCCTTTAGAGTGGAGTTTATTAAATCATTTTTTCCTGGGTTTGTCCTTGCATTCTTAAAAGCGGTCATAAGCCACGGTGTAACTCCATAGCCCTCATCTCCCAAAACAACGTCTGCAGAATTTCGCATAATTGATTTCACTGCTCTATTTCTCCAAATTCTGGAATCATGGACTGTCCCTGGTCACTGGCAATCAACGCTGGTAAAATATTCCCCCGCATTGTACGTCGATTGAATATTTAAAGAAGCATAACCTTTTCGGTTTATGTATTCTTCTGGGTAGGAATGGGGTTTCAAAATGTCCACATGAGTACAGTCTAAGGCTCCTAGGCATGTTGGGAATCGGTATGCGCCACTCAATTCTTATCTTGCTCTTAACTGTTCCTCATATAGTTCGATGGATATTTGATCCAATTTGATGCCTTATCTACTATCAGTTTTGCAACACAGTTAATTGTTCGAGAGACAGTACTCTGATGAACGCCTATATCCTCACCAACGCCAGTTTGAAATCCAGGATCTCTAATGTACCGCAAAAACATCCGCATCTTTTCGAGATGGGCAGTAGCGCCTCCCCTTGTTTCAGTTTGAATAACTTTGAAAATAAAATTATAAATAATAATACACTATAGGTACTTCTCTAACGGGAACGAAGCTTCGGATAAACGGATTTGATTTCTGGTTTGAAAAATCTTAGAATATCTCTTTCTCCATTTGGTACTCTGAGTCAAAATTGTTATTATGTACCGCAAAGTTTCCAGAATAAAGCAATTAGAGTGCTGCCGGAACACAACATCCTAGCCTCACTTATTCCCGACACGCGCCACCCCATTTGCGTGAATTATTATCGAGAAGAGTCTCCAATAATTTGAAACCACTCTTTATGGCCAAGAATATTCATAGTTTTATTTAATAATCTCCACAGGAATAACTGCTCTTTGTATATACGAATGTGGGTGGTAGACCCAACCAAAAGGAAACCCGAAACTCTGTACATTTTTAGGGCGATTTATAAATATTAATGACCCATTTCCTTTAGAGACCTTTACGATGGTTGAAGGCCAATACATTCAGTCCCGATTTCTCAGGCGATACTATCCTTCCTCCTCCAACTGCTTTTCCCCATAATATTGTTTATTAGAGTTGCTAATCCTTTCATTGACAAGTTGATTAAATAATAGTGATCGGAGGACACCAAAGGACATTTTAAATGAATCCTTTCAACTACCTTTAGTATAGCCACAAATAAATAAACCGTTTTCAATTTAAACCGCCATCTGTCGATTAAAAATTGATGGACTACTTTGTCTAGACCATAGAAAGGATTTTAATTAATACCGCATACGCCTTCAATTGATTGCCTATACTCAATAATCCTGGCGAATATATGCTCAACACTCAAACTGTATAGTCAAGTGCATACAATCATATACATAGCTGTATTGTCTACCCCATGAGCAGCTAAAATTAATTTGGCGATGATTTCCTTTGAAGCAAATCAAATTCTGTTCATATATAGCAGGGCAGTGTGTGCGTGGGTATGTTGCGAAAGAGTGGAGGGCCCTTGAAAAGGACATTTGTCGAAGTCCTTTTAAGAATTCATTGATTCAATTATCCAGCAGAACATCTCTTGATTTTCTATTTTTTTTCTTCTTTTGCTGTCGCCCGAAATTTAACAAAAGGACGAACGTTTTCTTTTTTTTTCTCTTAGCAATGTCACATCTGATTTTCGTCCTTTTTCCGAATGCCAAATCATATTGTGTTAACAGCATTTGAATGTGGGCTTAAAATAGAATCGAAAATTTGCGGATGTAACGCCCCCACGAAAATGTGCACAAGCCCACGAATTATATAGCTAATCGGTTTCGCTCTCAACTTTTCTTTATTTATCTTTTCAGGTTCAGAGGGAATTTTGAATAAGGCCAAACGAATTCCGCAGAGCCTCCCAAATAAAAAAAAAAGAAGGCAGAATCAAATCAAAACAAGTCAAAAGAAATACAAACACAAGAACTGAAAACGGATACTCAAGATGCCTGGGCCATGTCAACGACTGCGATTGCCCTCTTTGGCAACCGTCATGAGACCATCTAGGGCGGATTATACCAGCAGCACAATCCGCAAGGAACACAGACGTGTGGTTGTAATGGGATCGGCACGCGTTGGGAAGACCTGTATCATATCGCAATTTTTGTACGATAAGTACATAGCCCGCTATCGTCAGACGGTGGAGGAGCTCCATCGTGGTGATTACAATTTACCAGATGGCTCGTCTTTGACGCTCGATATACTGGATACGTCGGGTGCGTTTGAATTTCCCGCAATGAGAACGCTTTCCATCTCGACTGCTGGCGCTTTTATATTGGTATTCGCAATTGATGATGTGATGTCTTGGAAAGAAGTGGAACGACTTAGGAAAGAGGTAAGACGATCCAATTGCGTTTTGAATTTCAGCCATTAGAATATGAGTTGGCTAGGTACACCGCCTGAGTGTTTATTTTTATACAGAATCGTTTGTTATGCTAAGGTTGGTTTCTTTTTTAATTAACCATAACCGTAACAGTTATATGACTGTTATGTTACGTTTACTGCACAATTGTCTATGTGCATGTCAGCATGTGCCTTTGTACGGTACAGGGTGGGCAAAATATATTTCGAGGATTTTTTTTAAAGAATTCAATAACTTTTTCTATGCTTAAGGAACTCACAATATCATGAGAGTACCACAAGCTTAAGCCTTTGATTATTTTTAAAGGATGGGACCGGTCAGTACCGCATGGATTCTCTTAAAATGTTCTCAAGAGCTATAGAGCTATAGACACTATACAATAAAACACTAACGCTTTACGTACGCGTTCAATTCAATTATAAAAATAAATATGTCAAAATGAGATTGTGGGCGCAGAGGATCAGTGGCTGGACTACTGTGCGGGGGGGGGGGGTCCCAGGTTCGATCCCCGGTAAAACAAAAATTACCTACATCTTAAGGTTTTTTCCATTGCGCCACCTCACGCGAACGTCTGAGAAACATCCGAGAGTGTAACTGTCCTTAAAACACTTCTCAATCCAGCCGTTCGGACTCGGCATAAAATTGTAGGTCTTTTGCATCTTTTTTGAAAGTTTTTTTGGTGCCCTTGACGGTGGGTTCTCGGTCCTACCTTTTTCGGAGGTTTTCTATAGTATTTTTGTAGTTTTAGGATACAATTTGATTCGGGTATGTGGTGCTTCGATGGCGCCCAACGCGAGGTCCCTAGATTCCTAAAGTAGTTATAAATAATAACTAAATAAAACAAAGCTAGTGCATTTATTTAGTCTGTCTAAAGTTTCCTGAGTATTCTTTTCCCAAATTTAAAGATGCCATAAATGATAGAAAATATCGTTTCTGAGGTGCCACTGCCCCCAATCCGTAACGTTTCGTATATTACTAGAAATATCATCGAAAAACCCATCGTTGTTTGACTCTTCATGTATATTAAAGAGCTCCCCACCCGTGAAGGGTCTCTTCCTGCAGCCTTCCATCCTCTGCGATCCCGGGCACGCTGCTTCCAGTTGTCGAGACCAAGCGCTCTGGCTTCCGCGATGGCTGGGCATTTGAAACAGAGGTTCGGTCTTCTTTGTCTTCTCGAACCTGTGGGCTGGGATTCGAAGATCCTCTCAGCTGTAGCATTAGTGTCCATTCACTCGATGAGGCCGAGCCAATGTAGTCGACTTGTTTTGGTTTTTTGGACTACATCCACATCTTGGTTTCTCTTCCATTTGCCCTTCTCGTGCACAGGACCAAAAATCTGCCGATAAGTATTTTTCTTTCGAAAGAGCCCAGTATCAAGTCTCTCTTCTTGCTTATCGACCAGCACTCGGCGCCATAAAGCGAAACTGATAGGATTAGGGTTTTGTTGAGCCCAATTGTTTTACCAAACCGAAGTAGCAACGGTTTACTAGGGTAATTCTTCGCCGGATCTCCACTAGGGTGTTATTCGTGGAGTTTATATTTATACTCCGAGGTAGGTGAACTCCTTAAATACCTCGAAATTGTTGCTTTCAATAGTGACTTTTTGTCCTAGGCGATGGACAGATGCTGGTTTGTTTGTTGATAGCATGTACCTATAGTCTTGCCCTCATTTCCTTCAAGGCCAACGGATGTCGCCTGTTCTTCAATCGCCGTGAAAGCTTCCATCACGGCACGCTGGGAACGACCGATGATATAAATATCGTCCGCATACCCCAGCAGCTGCACGGAACTGTTGAAGATAGTGCCTTCCGTGTTGACACCTGCCCTGCACACTATCTGCTCCAGTACGAGATTGAAGAAGTCGCATGATAACGCGTCTCCTTGCTGAAATCCGTATTGTCCAGTGTCATGCGAAACAGCTGAATCAGTTTTGCCGGGATTACGAATTCGCTCCTGATGATCTGTGTTATCTATCATACGCGGCTTATTGAAGTCGATGAATATAGGTGGTGAGTTTCGACTTGAAATTCGTTGACCTTTTCCAGGATTTACCTCAGTGTAAAGATTTGGTCTATAGTCGATCTGCCGGCGCCGGAAGCCACACTGATGATACGGTTTAAGACGTTCCCATAGTACGTTGGATAGGATCTTATATATCGATAAGATTGATAGTTCTTGCTAGACATAGGATCGCGTTTTTTGTAGATAGGGCATATGAAGCTGATAGTCCAGTCATGGGTCATGTTTTCTTCCACCCATACTTGGTTGATGATTCGGTGCAGGCTCCCTACAAAAATATCACCACCGTATTTAAAGAGCTCCGCTAGTAAACCATCAGAGCCTGCGGCCTTGCTGTTCTTAAACTTTTTTATATCTAGGTCAACTTCTCCTATACGCTATACTAGGTGATGGAACTGGTTCTTCATTAACTGGACGTTCTCCTCTTGCCGTATTATAGTCTCTCCACATGATATTCATTAAGCAGCTGCTGGATATGCTTAAACACATCTACTATTCCCTGTGCCTCGGTGATTAGGTTTCCATCGCTGTCTGCATTCCGGTTTTAAAGCCATCTGCCAGTTGCTTGGCTTTTTTTATAGAACCTCTAGATGTAGATAACTACGATCGCGAGAGTCTTCGACCTCCTTGAGCTGGGAAGCTGCGTAAGCCCTCTTTTTTCTACACAGGATCTTCTTCTCCTACCCATAAAAAAGCCGCGAAAACCATACAACCGTTAATTTAAAATTTCTTACTTTTTCTTTACAGATCACAACAGCAAGAGGTTATAAAATTCCCATAGTCGTGGTTGGCAATAAAACCGATTTAAATGAGGACGAACGAAAAATACAAAAGGAAACCATCGAGTCAATTGTAACCGATGAATGGAAATCAGGATACGTTGAGTGTTCTGCTAAAGAAAACATCGGTATTGTTGAGATATTCAAGGAGCTCCTAGTGCAGGCGAATATACGCTACAATCTGAGCCCAGCCGTTCGAAGAAGGCGTCAATCCTTGCCATCGTATTCCTCCCACACCGCTAAATCAGCTTCAAATAAGTTTTCTTTTAAACGTCACTCTTGCACGGTGACATAAACGCTTTTGGAAAAAAACTGGATTGTTGATTGTCGTAAATGCTCCAAGGACTCCTTGACCCAGCATTTCATATTTTGCATTTAAGCAGATTTTTTATTAATGTAATTCCATGCAGGTGATATTTTTGTATTTATTTGTACAACATTAGCTTATGTATATGTGTTAAGGTATTTGTATATCATAAAGTGTAAGTGCAAATTTTAAATGATTGTATTAATTTGTGACAAGAAATATACAATAAAATTAAGAATGAAATTATCATTCAATGTGACTCTGAGAAGAATGAGTATGACGGTGATCGTTTCTGAATCTTTAGCGGCAATGATGGGCTGCTAGTAAAATGTCAGTTTCATACAAACCTGCGAGCTGCGAGGAAAAATTAAGCAAATATAAGTACTAGCTCTTTTGGTTTAGTGCGGCGAAAGTATGAAACATCTGCGCGCCATTGCAATTTTTACATAGAACGCAGTGCCATCTATTGTAGAAACATTGCAACTGCGCAAAATAACGATTTATTCAAATTATCACGAGCTTTCTATAACAGATGGCACACTCAGCACTCAAACAAAATCGCACGAATTGCTCGATGGCATTTGAGTGTTGTCGCTTCTCTCCACCGTGAAGCAAAAGAGCTAGTGCTTGTGTTTGCTTCAACGAAAAATCGGCTGGTACCATAGCAGTCCATGTTCCATGTATAGTAAGTATGTCAATGTTTAGCGGTATTTTCTGGATATATATTTTTTCTTATTGATAGTTTGTATACGATATATTCACCCTTATTCTAGGTGGCGTTCATATTATACGACAAATGGGGTTTTTTGAAATCGTGGCGTGTTTTTAGGCGTTTTTTTTGTCGTTTAAGTCGTTTTAGTTCCAAAAATGACACGTAAAACCCCAATTATTGTCTATTACAAACGCCACTTAAACGACTCTTCTCAAAAAACGCCAGCTGTCGTGGTTTAACATAAACGCCACGTAGAATAAGGGTGAGTATACCTATTTGTGGAACCTAAAGTGGATACTGCTTTCAAACGCTCTGAGTTGCTAGTTTTGGAGGTCTGAAATTACACGGCCTGTTGAAAACGCCCAATTTCAAAAACCAATACTTTTCGTAATTAAAATAAATTTTATTTTATATAAAAAGACATCAAAACAGAGACACACACATTAAGAGGACATGTTCTGCAGCATTTCGAAAATCCTTTCGATCTTATCTTCTATGTTCTTCAGTCGAATTTCTTGGTACTCCTGTCGACTCTTCTCTTGGATAATGGCGTTCTTGCGCTCAATGACAGCCATTGCCATTTTGACAGTCTTCGAGTCCATCTCAGAACATCTGCCTGTGATACAACTGCAGCAGCATGGCAGGAATTGTACTGGCGGATCTAGGAATCTCTTTTCGTGATCACTATAATCACGTAGTGGCAGGAAATTTTTCTTAGAGTTATTCTCTTGCAGATCCTTCATTTCAATTGAGTTGACCATCGGAATGAGGACCTTGTTTCGATCGTTTGGCAAAATCGAAATGTGCGTACCGGCGATGTAGTGCGGAAAGAGATTGATCAGTCTTCGGCAGATTGCAAGGAATGGTTGATGGTTAACAATGACATTGGTTCTGTGATTTTGTCCTGTCAACAGGCGTTCATAGCAAGTTAATAAATTGGCGCGACAAATTGATCCATTCAGTTCGGCTTGCTCTTTAATTGCCTGCAATGGGAGAATGAAGCGTTAATTTTAATAAGTATTAGTCTGCTAGGACATGAATTTGGGTACTTACATGGGTATCATTGACAGCCAATCCATTGAGTAAATTGAACAGCACAATTGACATAAAGATGACGAAAAACAGGAACAAGCAGTAGCTGTACCAGGCGTCGAACTCAATGTCGCCAGCGTCAAATTCTCCAGTCAACATCACAATGGTCTTGATAACTGTCGTAAATGGATTCGAGAACTTATTAAAGTCTCCTTCGGCCGCAGCGCCACCATTTTTGTCGTCCTTTTCCTTTCCGAAGAGAATGTAAAAGCACAAGCTGAACGTGATAACGAAGATCGAATACAGTCCAAAGCTCTTCATAAAACTGTTCAAAACCGCTCTCAGCATCAGCATATGCGTCGAAATGGACAGCACCGGCAATGATCCCACGAGAAGACACAGCTCCACTGACAACAGAAGAATCGTGAGTACAGCAACGACTTTCTGTGTCTGCTGGTCATAGCTGGGTTCGGAGACTGTTGCGATACACAGACCAATCAGAACTACCTCCAAATAGTTGATGGGTGACTTAAGATATCCCAGTGGTGATATGACAACTTGCAGCAGCTCCCTGAGTATCAAATAGCCAATCCCAATGAACGACAGTATGCCGAGGAGTCCTATTGCAGCCTGGTTTTCACTCTCTCTGAACTTCATCACCGTGTGTGCGACAATGGACAGGCAGAATAAACTGTATACCAGGAGATTGATGTAGAAGATGACCGACAGCCGGTGCCACTTAAGGAACAAAAAGCTTGTGATAAGCGGATGCTGCAGCAGGTACCGCATTTCCTTGGACTGGGCTATATGTGTGATTGGTGTCATCTCATCGCGAAGGCTGAATTGAGGAGACTTACCCTGAGCCGGCTGGTTCGGCACAAGATTACTGAAATTAATGATGATTTCAAAACCCTCATCGCCGGGCTTGAAGCCGTTTGTAGTGATGCACGAATCAAAGTACTCTCCCAGCAGATCTGGATCCATTTCATCAATGGGGATGTCATTGAATCTACTCTTCGATCCTATGTATGCTCCGCGCTTCAGCAGTTCGTGGATAGCCATCTTGTTGCGATATTTCACAGCATAGTGTAGCGGTGTCGAACCAGACGAATCGGCTTCGTTGATTTCGATCTTACCCGAGTCCAAGAGGATGTAGAAACACTTTTTATGATCACAGAAGCTCCAATATGATTCTTCTTCCAGTTTTTTTATTACAATTATCAGGAGATTCTCCTGGAGACGCAGCCTTAAATCATCGCGGTCAAGCAGCTTTTCCAGTGCCACCCAGTTACCCCAAATGCACGCAATTTCGATGGCACTGTTGTCGCTGTGAAGCAAATTTATATTTGTCATGGTCCCTAGAATCTCGTCGAAAGCGTTGTGTAAACCTCTTTTTGTGGCCTCCATGAGCAGCTCCAGATTTTGCTCTTGGACAGTGTTCATCATGTTGTCCTTCTCGGATATGTTCAGCTGGTAGTTGCTGAATGTCTGCAGGAATTTCTCCTCATTACCGTTGCGCAAGAGTGTAAGCAGTGAGTTGAGGTTGACCTCAGCTGATGTCGCCATTGGCAATTCTAAATCTGGAAAATCGCTTTCCAACTGACGTCTGGCTTCGCCGTCCCGAAAAGTATCCAAATCGATCTCTCGATGATCAAGAAACTTTTTCAATAGCTGGCGTTTTTTATCCTTCGAGAGCTGTTTGTTTTTGATCACATACTGAATTGGTGTCATTTCTCGCTTATCGGGAATATTGGGCGAGGCACCGTATTGAAGAAGCAAATCAATGCAAGCTGTGACATCGTCGGCATTATCGGTAGTGAGGTTCTTAGCCAAGCTGTTGAGAGGCGTTAGGTTAGCGTATGTTTTGTCTAGTTCGAGGTTTTTGTGTCGCAGAAGAGCTTCCATAATGCGAGGATCCCTGGAGTCAGCTGCATAGCTTATGGCGGATTTATTTGTACGGCGATTTATCTGAAAAGAAGAGGAAAATGTTGTATTAAAAATAGTATGGATTTTGCTGGAGAACTTATTTGATTACGGTTGGACGTTTGGATTCATCAAAAATGATATATGACAGATAATTCAAGAATGCGAGTCTCAACGGAAATTGTCCAGAGATTGCAGTGCCGGATAGAGAAGAATGTGCTATTTGTTTGACAAGAAAACTTGTTATAAAGGCAGTTAACCTTCTGCATATATAAATGTACTCGCCAAAATACTGGACCTTTAAGTACAGCTTAATTACCACTGTAAGTACCTAAGTAAATTGCAAATAGACACATATAATGGCTCTGGTTCACCTCAGTCTTCTAAAACCTTATTAACCTTAACTCCGACACTATATATAAGAGTGGGACAAATGAAAGTTAACCAAATTTTTTTTCGAGATTTTGGTTCTTTCTAGATTTTGTCCCATTCGATATTTATCATATTGATTTTAGAGATTTAGTCCATTCTAGATTTTAGTCGTTCTAACCGTAGGGTTGCCAGAAATCATCATGGATAAAGTAGTTATCGAGCATGAAAATCCCAGACGAAATAGGATCTAAAAAAGAGTACCTAAGCAACTAGGACCAAATTGCGCTGACTAATTTTTCTTGGCTGATTTTCTGACACATGAAAGTGTGGAAAAAATAAGTTCACTAAACTCAAATCTTAAAATAGGGATATGTCTTTCATTAGTCAGATACTCCATATTTCCAACTTACAATTGGGGGAAAAGTGGGAAGAGATAAAGAAAATCAATTTTTTTTATTTTGGAAATTTTACTTGGGACTTGGGAAATATATTTCGTATTTTAAAAACAAAAAAGAAAGTGTTCAAAATTACGTGATTTTTAGCATTTAGGGATTGTCAAAATATTGGAAAAAGTTTTTCTCGTTGAAAGAAGCTGCATTAAACAACCCAACAATTTTTTTTTAATTTTCGGTGGATTTTTGACGTTTTTGAAATATAGCAACAAGTTGCGATTCAAAAGTCAAAACCACTTTCAAGCGCTTTTAGTTTCAAATTTCCTTTTCTCTTGACGATGAAAAAATTAAAAACCTGGACGATCTAGAAAATGTCCCGGACGTTCCCCGCCTAGGCGAAAAGAGTACACGTCCGAATCGTCCATTGGTCCATTCGTAGTTAGCAGAGGTAAGGTAGGTAGTCTCTCTTACCTCTGGTAGTTAGTGTTAAAACAGTCGTGTCTACTACGTGCGTTACTAAAAAATGCAGTCCCTTAACTTTTTCGGCTATTCTAAAGGGTCCGCCATCTAACGTTTTTTTTTTCAACTAGTGCTTATTTCGCGAACGGTAACACTTAGCTCATGTCCCATGTATGGTGGAAACTAAGTCCACTTCACGAAAGTGGTTTTATTTCCCACTAGGTTTGAACTGAGTCCCTCGGTGGACTTAGTTCCCGGGGACTTATTTCCCTGCACCGTTTTGCCTGCTCATACATTTTCATTGTCCGTCAATTGTTCTGCGGCCGTTTTATTATTTGAAATTGATGTTTTTTTGGAGTGTTTATTATTTGAAATTTTATTCATGATTTTTTTTTTGAGTGTACATTATTTAAAATTTTATTCATGAACTTATTCTTGCTTTTTAAATTTTTCGTATACGTAGTAAGAGAAAGATATTTTTTCGTACAAAATTTCGAACTCGAGATTTTTACCAATTCTGATATTTTTTATTGTTGAATGTTTATTATTTGAAATTTTGTGGAAGCGCCACCTACCGGGTCAAATTGTGAATCTAAACCAACCTTAGACCCATTCAAACACACACACAAAATTTAATTAATATCGGTCCAGCCGTTTAGGAGGAGTTTGGTTACAATCACGTACAGAAGAATTATATAATATACCTATATATAAAGATATATTTCTCTTGTTTGTGGTTAAAGCCTTGGATGTATGGGTTTACTTACATTTGCTGAATTACAACCATGTCGCAGGCATTCTATGACAAATTCTACACAACCATGTGTCTGTAATGCTTTCTCAAATACACTCAAATGATTTGTATCTTCTCGATTTGGATTCGCTCCCATATCCAGGGCGACCTTGAATTCTCGAATGTTTCGCGCCTCCAATGCCATACCCAAGAGAGCCTATAAAATTCAATAAAAAACATTATAAAAGATTCCATTTCCATTTAGCTGTTGTGATGGCAGCATACCTGCGGATCAGCGAAACCACAATTGTTCAAGTCTGGCATATTTATGGAGTGATGCTTTTGTGTCATGTCTGTGCGACTGTAGCTTTCCAAAGCGTGCTCAAGTGATCTGAAATTAATAAGAAAAATGAAAAATCCATTAGTGTGGTTATATTCATTCCATAAAGTCAGAATATTGATCGATTGATGAATGCGATCTAATGATCTTTGACTGATGCTGGGACGCTGTGAGGTTCATTTTTTTTGTTCGCCTTTCTATAACTAATGTATTCAGTAATTGGCTTATCTCTGGCGAATGGTACTGAAATTGAATTTGAATCCAACCAATTAATGCAACTAATTGAGAAAATTTGTTTGTGCGGCTGAATGGAAGTGGGTTTCCACTTGAAGAAGTTTGTAGTTGGAATATACACAAGTAACTATGGGATGAAATTTTGAGATAAAAGTGTCATTCTGGCGAAATAGACTTTTTGCTATACAGTATGGCCAACAGTAAAATAGCAGCTTTCCATGGAACGCTAAATAGGTAAATAAAATTCACATTTAACAATTTGTACTATAGCTCTAATAAAAATGATAAAAATGTTCATTTTAGGAAACTTTCTCTAACTAACAAAACCAATTGTTCCCCTTTTTGCTTAAAATTTCTGGCGGACGACGTTCCTCCATCCGGAATTATGTGCGTCTAGTCTAGCGGTCTACCGAACGCGGCCAATATGATTGAACTTTTGACAGCTTTATTGACAGATTTCATTATTTTCATGCAACTTCGTATTTCTAAAAGTGTGGTGGTAGGCAATACAAGTACGATTCGAAGCAGTTGGAGAATCTAATCTGAATTCTGATCCTGAAAAATGTTGCTGGTTTAAAATGTTAATTTGCTGAATAAGCACTCGTTGCAATTGTAATATACATTCCGCGCCACTTGAATAGCACACCCACTAAAGGTCGGTTTTCTATCGCCCACTGGTCGCAAACCAAGCATGCTAAAGACCTAATTTTTTTATAATTAAAGCTCATTTAATTGTTGTAATTTGACCAGAAGGAAGATTTAAAAATAAAGCTTTAAGTAGATATTAACAAAAAATTGTTAGGTCCTAATTTTGCGCCACTTGAATAGAACACCTAACCGAAAAAATCATTTTAGAGAATTCTGCTTCTTTTTAACACAAACTTTTACTTAAATTTAAGGTAATTGGAGTATTTTAGATTTTAAAAAAATTGTTCGATTGTGTTTTGAGCCACCTTTCTGCTCCAAAATTCACACATCCGGTTTGAAAGGGGTGCATATACAAATTGGCCAAATAATTTAGAGTAATCGAGCTACAAGCTCGTTTCGATGGCTTGGGCTAGTTTATATACAGTCAAATATTGTTGTCCCGATCCATAAACTTGACGTGTCACCCATTGCCAAACATTTTCGATGATATTCAAATCCGGTGAATAGTCCGCTCAGCTTAATAGCTCCACAATTTGGCTCTAAAAATACGTTTTAAAAACCCGGGCTGTATGTATTGGCGCTTTATCATGTTGTTAGATCCACGGCAGATGTCCAAAAAGGTTATGAAAATATGTTAAAGCCTTATCGGTAAGACAACGCATTCATTGTGGTTAACAAAAATTGTAATTTTCGGGTGCCATAATACGAAACGGCCCCCACACCATCACACCTTCAACTCTGCTATACAGTCGGTCCAATTGATGAGTTTGATGCGCAGGTTATAGAAATAGTAGCTATAGCCATCGGGGCCTTCCAAATTAATTTTTTTTCGTCGGAAAAGACCTCACGGTGCCACTACGAAGTCCAGGAAACAAAACCTAAGGCGTTGCGCTTTTCCAACCGGGTTAAGGGGCGTCTTCTTCTTGATTTTTAGTCGTTTTATATCCTTGGCATTCGAAATAATACGACGAATAATACGCCACAATTTTCCTGTTTTTAGTTAACAAATTCTTGTTAATACTTAAAGCTTTATTTTTAAATCTTCCTTCTGGTCAAATCACAACAATTAAATTTACTTTAATTAAAAAATAAAATAGATCACTAGCATGCTTGGTTTGGGACCAGTGGGCAATAGGAAACCGACCTTAGGGGGTGTGCTATTCAAGTGGCGCGGAGTGTACAACACAGATAATGTATTGTATAATGATACCAACTATACTGGATTTTCCAGTACCATACTGGATTCAAGGTCCAGATACTGGATAAATATGCATACTGGATTTTATACTGGAATTTAATAAATTTTATCAGTACCTACATATTTTATGAAAGCGTACTACGTATATTCACTTTTAGTCCGAGTGACGCTTACGACGATTTAAAACACTCCAATTTGAATTTAGAATTACGAGTGGCGTTTTTTCGTCCTTGAACGCCAGTTGTCGTTGAATGCCTGTTGGATCCCATTAGTGTACGACGAACGTCATGTGAGAAATTTCTGTTAAAGATATTCTTTAAGGCTACAAGAAAACGACAAGAAAAACGACGAATTTTGTCGTTAACAAATAAGTGATCGTCATGAAAACGACTGAAAATGTGAACTTTTCTTGAACTGTTAATTTATTCAAATAACTTAATTAAATTAAGATTCTTTTAAGGGTTAAAAACGTAACAAACCAAAAACAATTTAAGAATTTGGTGGAATTGATAGAAAAGAACACTTCGTTGGCAATGATTTATTTTAAAAGGAGCGTCTCAAATGTTGACGCCAAGATCGAATGAGACTATATATACAAGTACGAGTAGCTTTAACCCAACCTATACCACCATCAAGAGATGCAAATGATTGGCAAAGAGTTTTTGTTAGCATTGAAAGCTTTTTTTGAGTGTGGGATGTCATTCATTCATTCATTTTCAATGGTCCGCTTGTCCATTAAGTGGGTCGCGGGTGTAGGTTGCTCAAGTGGACCTTCCATAGCTCTCGATTCTCCGCCATCGACTCTAAATCATCAAGGGCAATCCCCATACGGGTATAGGAGAGATTATGGACTTGATCTAACCATCTCATCCTTGGTCTACCTAGAGGACGCCTGCCTGGATACCATAGCACGTCGTGGGATCCTGGTTGGAGACTTGCGTTTAACATTACCAAACCACCGAAGCATGCAGAAGTAGCTGCTCGACATTGAGTTCCTCAAGTATTCTGGTATTTCTAATGCGATCTCTACGGGTCACACCAGCAATACAACGGAGAAATCTCATTTCGGCAGCTCATATTCGCGATCTTATTCTTTCGGTCATTACCCAAACCTCATGTCCATAGGTATAGTTGGAACAAACACCAAATTTAAGACTGACAACTTAGCTTTGACACCAAGTTCTGTCCTCCTAATAACAACACCTTGGCAAAGACTTTTCCGGGGATCTGATAAGTAATTTATTAAATTGATTTGATTTGAATTTGAATTGATAATAATTTTCAAATGAAGTTGTAAGTTTAAGTTATATCTGGTAGATAAAATAGGATTTTTTCGTTATCTGTTATCGTTAGGTATCTGTTTCGTTATCCAAAATATTGCTACATTATTAATTTTTAAGATATAAACTAAAAACTTCTTTAGAAAAAGAAAAAAAAAAAACAAAAAAAAACAGTAAGACAATTATCTTCGACTATGCCGAAGCTCAAATACCCGGTACTATATTATTGTAAAATAAAAAAATATTTTAGTATTAAAAAATTATATATTTGTATGGGAGGTATGGGTACTTTTTATTCGACCAAGCTCATTTTTCGTCAAAAATTTTTAAATATTATTAAAACAATATGTGCAAAGTTTAAACTTGCTATCTTTACTGTAGCTATTTAAATTTAATTTTTAACATAAAAAGCTATATAAATCTGATATTTTTGTATGGGAGGTAGTAGTAGTTTTCATCCGATCTTGCTCATCTTCGAACTTAGCCTCAGTTTGGTGGATAAAAGCTTACATACCAAATTTCAAGTCGATAGCTCTTAAATTACGGCCGTAATCGTGCGGACAGACGGACAGACAGACGGACATCGCTAGATCGACTAAGAAAGTGATGCTGATCAATAATATATATAGTTTGTCATACCTACAACGCCTCCTTATGGGCGTTACAAATGGAATGACAAAGTGAATATACCCTCACCACAGTGTGGTACCGGGTATAAAAACTGCTTTAACTGTTCGTGCTGTGATCACCGACCGACGACGTCGTCGTACCCTATCGTCGAAGTTATGGAATAAGTTTTGTAAAATGAAACGGCTCAAATAACGACAAACGTCGTGAGAGTAAAACGCCACTCGGAATCGGAATAAGGCTGATTGAAAATGCTCTTTCAAAAATGAACACACGTTCAACGCACTCTTTCACCAAATACAAGATGTCAAATGTGATTGTCAATCGTACATTTTGTCAATGTTTTGTTATAGTCCAATTTTAAACGGTTTAGTTCAATTCAATAAATGGTACCAAAATGTGGAAAGTCAGTTTTAAATTCGGAATTAAAAAAAATTTAGCTGGTAAATCCTTGGGTACATCGTACATCGAAAAACATTTGGAGTCTTTGGAACACAAGAATGCATTAACGGTAGCATGAACATCGCACACGTTGATCCAATTTTTTGCATCGACAACCGATAACAACGTAGCTGCGTGCGAAAGCGTGTGGGCATACAACTTCATAAAGGCGAACTACAGTTTTCTGTCATCATTTGGCATATCAAAACGAGCTCCGTCTCATATCGTGCTTTCAATTTTAGATCGATCTCAGATTCTCAGCACTTTAAGATCGAGCTCACAAGTCACAACATGAGACCTAACTGGGTCAATCGTCAATGTATTGTTTTTTGCGCTAAGAAAGATCTCAGAAAAGTGAGTAAACAGCTTCAACTCATCTTTTTGCATACAACCCATTATGACAGCAAGTGATTCACTGTTGACACATTTACCCTACATAGCCGGTCAGATAGTGTTACATAATTTCTTTCTCGGAAATTTTAATAATTTCGAGTACCTATATAGCACATTTTTCCCCCAGAACACTGCAGTGCATTCGTTATACAATTCCAATGAAACCACTTCACGGCTAGAAACGCACACAACACGTGTAACGTGTGACATATGAAATAATCGTTGAAGGGTTTTGTAACCTATAATAGTTAAATTGCAGGCACACATTTTTCCCAGAAAAATTCCTTTGGAGTGTCCAATTGGGTTGTATTTTAATTTATTCTCTTTTGAATCCGTTTGACTGTTCAAATGTACAAACAGTTTACCCGTCAACTGAAATTACTTTCGCTATTAGGTTTGTTGTTAAGTCATATTTTTTTCTCGAAATGGAAACAATTGATATCAGTTATATTAAAGGGGTGGAAATGGCCTATAAGCGTCGTAAATATGTCGTTAAAATCGTTGTTGCAAATTTCAATCACAGAATAGGTAAAGCGGTAAACTTTGGCAATACTGTTTGTATGCATAGGCTACATAACACATCATATCAGAGATAATGACAAAAGTTGATTTCGCAACACATGGGGCGAAACATTATGGTAGGAAGAACGCATTTCCAATAGAACTCGACAAATTTTTTTTTTAAATATGTACTTCTCTCGGAAAAGAACAGAAGGAGTTTTGGAAAGTTGATGTCCTCGCGGTTGTCAAGTGTACTGTATGGTCATGAGCATTAGCAGCCTGTCTTGTGGGGCGCCCAAAAGTTGCATTTCGAGGGATAATGTCTTTGAGTTCATCGGAACATCTACCATGGAAGTACCTATAGAACAAGCATAGGTCAGCGACTTGTTTTCTGTGCACCAACGGTTGTAGATTCGATGTGAGTGTAGGGTCTCCAATAAGTCGAACTGCTCGTCTCTGTATTCTGTCAAGTAGGTTAAGTGAATGTTTCGGGGCCGAGCTCCATATATGGGAACAATATTCCAGGCCTGGTCTAACCTGAGCTTTGTAGGGGAGGAGAAGTTGCTTGGGCTAAAGTACCTCTTTGCTCTAAATAGGTAGCTTAACTTAGCGGACGCCGATTTTGCGATATAGGATATGTGGTCCTGCCATGTGATTCCTGTATTGACTGTGGATCTGATTGGATTTTCATCCATTTGGATCTGAGGAACTGTTGATGAATTTTTCCTAGAAAATGTTGTGAGCTGTGTCTTGTTTGCATTAAATACAACCAAGTTGTCTTTTCCCCACTTCAAGATTTTGTCCAGTTCATCATTTAGAGAACTAATTTGTTCACATCTCTGACTGTGTGATGTAGCCGCATTCACAGGCCCACTATTCGAGATGAAGCTTTGCTCTGCTGTCATCAGCAAAGCTGTAGATATTATTATTTGTCGATCCAAGCAAATCGTTGATGTGGAGAAGAAATATAGTTGGAGATAGAATAGATCCTTGGGGCACTCCCACATTTATAGCAAACGAATTAGATGATACACCATCTACAACAACTTGGATCGATCTTCCCAGAAGAAACTCTTTCATCCGCAGAGTTGTTGTGGTAGGTGCAGGGACATAAGGCCCAGGGACATAAAGCCCAATTTTTATTTTTTGAAATTGAATTTGGGCTTTAAGTCCCACCCAAGTGGGACATAAGTTCCAAAATTTTTTTGTCGAAGATGGGGCATACATAACTCCCAAATTTTCGGAGGGATAATATTTAGCAAAACATTGTGGATTTTCATTAGGCATCCAACAAACAAACTTCACAAGTAAACAAAAGATATGTTTTTAATTATCTGCCGGCCAAATGGACATATTAATTAATTTTTATTAGCTATTGCTTCTTCGTTTATCTTCGCAAAACAGCTACAACTACACATCTTGATACGGTTTCAGGGTTGAAGTAATATGTTTCTAGGATTCTCGAAAAAAATACCGCAGGTTATTTTCATTCTTTCCTTTTGCCCAGGGTCGTCCAAAACATCTTTTTCGTTGTCACTCGATGATGAGTCAGAAACTTCAGAAAATCTTTCTTCTTTATAGCCCATGCGGAACATGTAAGTAGCTACTTTTAAGTTTTATTTTCTCAAATTCTTAAAACTAGAATTTTATAACTTTATTTTCTTTTCTAGTTTTTGAGAATTTGAGAAAATAAAACTAAAAAAATCACGCGATTTTTTCCCATTTTTTCCCATTCCAAGAAATAATTTTCCTTGTTGATGATACAGTGGAAAAACTCATTAAGTAAAATTTTGTTGTTTTTCAGATGATCGGTTAAGTCCTGCAGACGTTTTCTTTCATCTTTTACGTTCTTTTTTCTGGAACTAACTAACTGTTCTCTTCTCCTTTTTTGTTTTGATCATAGATTAGGCCATAGATAAGGAGGACTTTTAAAAGAGATTTCTGATATTAATATTTGAAGTGTGGTGACCGAAGCGTCCCACTCAAGTGGGACATAAGCCCCAAAAATAAAAATTGGGCTTTATGTCCCTGGGCCTTATGTCCCTGCGCCGTTGTGGTAATGGTAATCCATAAACCGTAAGACGCTCAAGTTCAATTGCTTGCGTCCATAAGTGCGTTACGTAGCTTAACAGGTCTCCAGTGGAACGACGGCTCCGAAATCGGCATTGCCTGTCGCTTATTAATCTAAGGAAATTTTCGGTTTTAAAAATTGTTACGGTTTTTGTTGCGTTACATCTTTAATCTTCACTTGTCAAACAAACATAATTCTACAAGTTCCTATTGACTTGTGGACTTTGTCTAAAATAACGATTTTTACTTTACTTAGGGCCAGTTTCAAGACTTTATCAGTCTCGGATAGCCTATCCGGAATTTATATGTCCGATAAACTTAAACTTTCGGTTTCAAAAGTTTCGGATAGTGATATCCGACAGATAAAGTCTCGGATAGTCTATCAGCCGGTTCAAGTGGCTGTTAAAGCCTCTATCCGGAAGATAAACAAAATATTAATTTGAAGTGGCTGGAAAAAATTCAGTTTCAGAGCATTATTTTGTCCTATCGTGGATTTATTTGAATTCTTGGATGTCGAATATTACAACCATATTACACGGCCCCCATAGATGATGAAGATTTTTGAATTTTCACTATTTTGTTTAACTTTATCCATGCTCAGTGAATACCTTTCACCGTGGGCGTTGGACTTTGCCAGGGGTGCGTTTTGTCTACTCTCCTTTTCATATATGGACTGGATGTTACAGCGCAGTCTTGGCGAAGAACGATTCCAATTCGGTGGTTTGAGAATAAGTCATTTGCTCTTCGCTGGTTTGTAGCCGATTGTGTGGAAGCTGAGATGAAAGTAAACGTGAACAAATCTGAAGTGATGGTCGTCTCCAGAACGCCTGTTCAATGCATACTCACGGAAAGAGCAGTGTTGAGTTTGAGTACTGACCGAAAGAATAATATCGCGGATACAAGCTGCCGAAATGAGATTCCTACGTTGTATTGCTGGTGTGACCCGTTGAGATCGTATTGGAAACACACAAGTCCATAATATCTAATCTACCCGTATGGGAATTACCCTCTACGATAGAGTCGATGGCGGAGAATCGAGACTATAGAGGGCCCACTTGAGCAACCTACACCTGCGACCCACTTAGTGGAAAAGCGGGCTATCGAAAATAAATGAATGAATGAATTTATCCCCATGCTAAATTACCAAAAATAGAACAACACAATCCAATTAAAAATGTGATAAACGATAAAAAAAACTTCATTGCCATTCCTGTCAAATAATTATAGTGCTTGATAAATTTTTCTACCGGATAGTTTATCAGAGTTTATTTGACGATGAAACAGAAAAAAAAATTTGAGCTACTTTTATCTGGTGGATAGCGTGTGGATGTGTCGGCTAACTATATGAAACTTTATCCGGAACATTTGAAACTGGCCCTTAATATTTATAGTTTTTATGTTAGTTTGAGAAATATGCCTTTCAATTTTGAAATTCATAAAAAATAATTAAAAGAAAAGAAAGCTGATCAGAAAAAGGATATTTTTATATGCTAGAATAGTTTCACCAAAGGGGAAAAGGATAAACGAAGGATCAATGGTTACAGTCCATTGGTAAAACAGGGTTATCGAACAAACTTGTTGTTCTGTGTTATAGGCCCCAGGTAAAATTAGATGTGGTAACAAAAGGGCTATTTGAGTTTTTCAAATCTGCCACAACTATACCTACCTATTACCTTGTTTCTGGGGCTCTATAGAATTCTTTCATTGTGGTCAGATCCGACCAATTGCCCTCTCATCTAAAATTTATTTTGAAGATTTATCAAAGGTTTTCTTTTTTTCCATTTCCAAACTGGGCACCAGTCCAGCATAACGTCACCGTTTTTAGTTTGGCCTACCGTCTTAGCAAACTTATCAGTTTCGTAACCAATGTAGTGCTGGGTTTTCCCGAATCTCCTTTAAGATATCGATAAATATTTGTGTCCTTATATGATCCCTTCTAACCACATCACGTAGCTATATGGTCGAGTATCGCAATGGTCTAATGTGGCCCATTAAGGTTTCTTGTGTCGTTGTCGTAAGAATAAATTATATTCACAAACTGACCATCCTATAACAGTTTTTCAGTATAGATCAATCTCATGCAAAATTATTTCCTCAAGATACCGCATGCAACAAAGGGGCCATTAAACGTTTGAATTCGTCCCAAAAAAAAACATGCTTGCTAATTATGCGATAAACATTTTCCCACACTATCTTAAATCTTACTTCTCTAAAGGCTCGTAAAATATCTCACTTACGTCGAACAATAGAAAAGTTTTGTATAAATGAATTGCGTAACTTCGACAAAAGTGCGTCTTCGACGCTCCACTGGTCTGCTGCTGTTCCTGCTGTCATTGTGAGAAAGTGTCGACTGATTCTATGCCTAATTATTTCTAATGGCTACACAATACCGCAATCGCCTTCTCTACCCAGTGTGACAGTGACGCTGACGATAACTTAGCCACGGTTTGACATTTTCTCAAGTGATTGTCGTATGTTTGTTTTATCTCTTAATGTTAAATACCGAGGTCTTAACCGCAGCCAAATTCGGCGTGAATAATTTTACAAAAAAAATGACGCAATATGTTAATTAGACGTTGTTTTAGGCGATCATTTAGTCATTCAATCGGTCAGTTGGAGTAACGCTTCGTGTTGACATAGATCAAGAGTATATTCGTGTTGACACGAAATCCAGTAAACACACTGAAACACATTAAATCGTAAATCAAAATCACGATGCGGCCATAAATGCTTGATGATGTTTGAACGAATTGCCCTTAATGTTTTCACACTTATAAATTTTCAATAATACTATAATATTTTTAACTAATTTAAATTCTCTCGCGAGTATAGCCGCTACTCGTCTTCTTGGGGCTGTGTTAAAAATTGCCTTGATGATATCAAATTGATTGATTTGAATATGGAGAATATTCAATGGAAGATTGATTGTTGTTTAACCAAAATCATAATGGCGCAGATATTAATAGATTTGCCTGCCCGAAGGGATGCAAACAAGACCTGATAAATCGTCAAAATTGAATAAATAGAATGGTTGGTATCTAATGGTAGGTATTTGTGTGTTTTTTTTTTTTTTTTTAAGGGGATTCCAAATCCTGGAGCACTCGACGAATCTTAGTCCATTGCCACTACCAAGCTGAAACCCCTTTTTTGATGTAGTGGTGGAGAAACTCTGATATTATTCGTTTCTATGGTCGGTGGCAGAGTATTGCTGTCCTCCGTCGGGGCTCGAACCAACGCCGCTCGGGTCACACTCACAAGCAATGACTCTAACTACACCATGGCCAACGCCTGGTTGGTAGTCATAGTCATCATGATAGGTACATAAGTCGAAGATAGCCTTCACAAATTGAAGAATATTGCTGTTAATTGTCTGACATGTTAAGCACAAAGGTGCCATACAGATTAGCATAAGAAGTGGTTGTGCCCAAAAATTATATAAATCTATGTTAAATACTTCTTGTCTATAAGGTTTCAATAGCGGCCCGAGATGCTTGCAGATATTCCTTGGTAAATGGAAACAAGTCCAAAAGAAGCGAGATCCAAAAATCGCATGTCCTATAGTCAAGTTTAAGTTAAGTCAGGGTGTGAGCTCATCACAGTAGACAAAAGGCACCATATCTTGGCGACTTCGTATATATGGGTGTTCCAACGAAGGTTGTCATGAACACACATACCGAGAATGGAAAGTCGTTCGGTTTCGGTGATGCAAGTGCCATTCATGGATAATGTCTGTAGATTCGGGTTTCGCTTTAGACACAGCAGACAGCATTGTGTTTTTGAAGCATTAAATTCCACTCTATTGGCTGAACCCCATTTTAAAACGCTGTCAAGGTAGGATTTTTATAACATACCTTGTTGTTCCAGTTCTACGTCCGAAGAGCAGGGACGTGAGTCCTGGAAAGAATATGAGAAGCTAAGAGTGCTGTCATCAGCGAAGAAATGGATTGAATTAGAAGTTGCAGACAAGAGATCTTCTATATAATTATATAAAAATGGTGGCAAAAATGTATAGTAATTCATCAATTGACAACGGCTGGGCCGATTTGGCTCCAAATTTTTTTCAGTTGTTCGTAATCGCCAGGAGAAGGTTCTTCTGAAAGAAAATTTTGGGAAAACCCTCCGGAAAAGTCGGGGAATTGGAAAAATCGAAAATTGAGAACGGCTGGGCCGATTTTTTTTCAGTTGTACGTAATTCCTACGAAAGAAAATTTTGGGAAAACCCTCCGGAAAAGTCGGGGAATTGGAAAAATCGAAAATTGATTTTTTATATGGAATTTTGTGTGCAATTGTTCCGGAATGGATTTTCGAATGGAAAAATAGAAAATTCTTAGTGGAGAACTCGGAAAATTCCTAAAAACGCGAAACATTTGATTTGTTTTTCTAAGAAATTTTGCATTTTATCGCATGATTTGATGATTTTGCTTGGAAAATGTCGGATAATCCTGAAATTCATTGTGGTAAAAGACGTTTTGAACAAAGAAAGAAATAAAGTAGAAGAACAAAAAATGCTTAGATCTCTCAACCGTGAAGTATCGCTGCAGACTTGTAGTTCTTCTCAAATATTTGTTAACTTTTATTTACAGACTTGTAGACTCGTAGCATTTTGATCGCTACACTTATAATTTGAATCTGCCGTGCTACAAGTGCGGAAAAATGTTTATGGATCACAATATTACAACTCCATACTTTATTTGCGAATGTAGTTACAAGTCTACAAGTACAACACTCGTAGTTTTATGCAATTAGCCCCTGTTGCCACGAAAACCATGCTGCCGGTCAGTGAGGAGTACCCGTGATTCAAGATATTTCATGAGCTAACGATTTATCAGCGTTTTCATGACCTTAGTAAGTGCTATGGGTCGGTAATTGGTGGGAGAAGAAGATTCGGACAAATGCGCTTATCCACCTACTCGGAAAGAGACCAGAAGTATAGGACAGATGAAAAAGCTTACGTAGTGGTTTTATCAGAGTGGAAGAACATGACACTCTAGCCGCACAACTCCTGAATTATGAGGACACCAGAAAAATTGTCCCTTTTAAAGGTGCCATCCTGCATTTCTCATTTCGGTAAGGAATTGTGATCATTTGGCGAAACAACATCGAAAAGACATATGTGTTGAAGAACTCTGTTTGACATCGGTTATCCCTCGAACGAGCTTGGGAATAATTTTAAGAAGCGATTTGCAAACATATTCTAAAATATACGTTTTTACGACTTATTGGCAAAATATTTACAAGCTACTAATATGTTGTAGTAAATTCCATCGATACTCTTTAAGACAAAAGAAAACTAATTTTCGATTTCTCCTGATGGTGGCCAATGTTACCTAATTATGAATATTCAATATGCGTATACAACACCCAAGCATATACATAATTAAATATATCACCTAAGGTGTGATGGCTTTCATGTTTGCGACGCATCATCTCGTGAAAAAGGTCTATCTCGTTTATTCCCAGAAGACAGCCATATACCTATCTATCGTAATTAATTAACATAAGTTTTGTTGTATTTTGACAGCCCATTAAAGTTAATTTGTTTGGATTTATCTACTGTCATTCCCCAGACGACTAGTGTTTAGCGTTTCGGCTTCGGTCATTCTTTGACCACAAATCTCTGGACTGATGCTTTCAATAATGATCAGCTAAAAGATACAAACATTCGTACAACATTGTAGAGGCCGTCACTTAGGTAATTAATTTCCGTATATTTCTCTGTGCAATATTTGAATACTAATTAGTGCCAGCTACTGATTTACCGAACACATAATTACTAATCTTGTAGTGACTGTAGTGATTTACATATTTTTCGAAAAAAGTCCATGTAAGTAATGGATTTGTCCGAATTACAATGGTTCGGATCAAATCAACGTCCCGCTAATAAATCTAAAATGGTCGCGAATACCAATACGTTTGAAGAAAACCTATTCTTTGGTACAGTAAATTGGAAATTGTCAAAACCCGGAAATCGATGGTCTACCTCGTAGAGAAGATCAAATTAATTTGTTTACCAAAATATGGGAAAGCATACCGCACTTATCTTTAAAGGACTTTAGACCAATTTATATCTCTTCTTGTTTTTAAAACAAGACACCAAACACATCCACGAGATAGAGTGGACAGTTCTTTCGCGGATGCTGTCAAAAATCGGTCGTCATGGATCAGGAGGATTCTGCTATCCAGTGTGGTCAGCTCAATATTTCTATATGCTGCACCGGTCTGGGCGGGGGCTCTAAAAACAAAGGAAACAAGGAGAAAGCTTTCGTCAGCATACTGGCTCTGCGCATTAACAACAATAAGAAACAATATCGGACGAAGCAGTCTGCGTTATACCGGGAATGATCCTCATCAACATTCTTGCCAGCGAGATGCAAAGGATCTAATAGGCAAAGAGCCAATCGGCAAGAGGTCGCTAATTGAAGGATCAAAGTGGAAGAGAGGAAAACATCGAAGACACGATGATGATGGCAAAGGCAGATGGACCCACCAATTGATCCCTACAATCGAGGACAAAAAGAACAAACGGGGACTGCAACTATACCACCTTACGCAGTTCTTATCGGGGCAATACCGGCGGCTATCGGAAATACCTTCACAAATTTAATCACCATAGCTCGCCTTTTTGTCCCGAATGCCCAGACGAAAAAGAAGATACAGAGCACGCAATGTTTCATTGTAGGGGGAAGAGAGAACTTACCAAACCCACAAAGTCTAATAAGACATATATGTTGAGGTCGGACGGAGCTGCATGTATGCTCCTTTATAACGAGCGTACACGAAGAATTAGGGAGTCTTGAAAGACTCAGTGGCACAAATGCATGAACCAATGCACGGGTGCCTGCCTGGTCGACTTTGAGAAGGCCTTCGACACCGCATGGTTGGGGTGCCGTGACATAAGGCCAAGCGTCATAAGGCCAAGTCTCGAAATTTGGCCATATGTCGCTGTTGCCAATATCCTCCTCTTCAATTTTTGTGAACAAAAATTCGTTCATCATGGCCCGATAACGATCGCCATTGACTGGAACGGCCACTCCTTGCTCATTTTCGAAGAAAAATGGCCCAATTATGCCTCTGGACCAAAATCCGCACCAAACAGTGACTCGTTTTGGGTAGATCGGCTTTTCAATGTATGCGTGCGGGTTTTCTGTGCCCCAAATGCGACAATTTTGCTTGTTTACATACCCGCTGACGGTGCTTCTCTTCTTCCAAAATCCGTACGCAATTTTCGCACACATTCTGCGATAGGTTTAAGGCCGAAAGGCAATAGTTATAAGGATATTGGTAAGTTTAGAGTTAAGAGCCAGTAAGCTACATTAAGATACATGTTAGTTTTAAATTAGATTTAGTCATTTTTGTCAAGTATGTAAGTAAGTAGAATGAATTAATAAAAATGGTCCCGCTGGTCATAGGATTCATTTATAATAAGAAATTCTTGGAATTAAACTTGCAAGCTAGTCAGAGTTTATTCTCGGTCGATTTTAATTAGTAGATAATGAAGAATGAACGTCGATTTAGTAATAAGCCGGCGCTACCAAAGAAATGGCCAATCCACTCGAATAGTTGTGAGAAGATAGGGTCCTATACGGGCCCCTTTGCCGCGCCAGGTATTTATTTACCAAGGTGCCTCTGACTATTGCCACCTCATGAAAGCTTTCCAATACAAAAAAAAACCTATTCAACACATGAAATAATTCAAGCCTTGTAAAGTTTTCTTATATTAGCATCTTAATGCTAAGGGATCAGAGCTTCAATCCTTTTCGTTTTCAGACTCCATAATTAGATTCTTCAGTATACTCAGCCGTGACACATATTACCTTGGCTAATTCCCATCGAACTAATTGATTGTTCCTTTCTTATTGTCGACTGCATTCGATCGTTGCAATCCACGCACGTAGTGCAATAATTATCCAACAAGTCTATAAATACCTGCATTTTATCTATCGCACTTCATAGGCATTCTTTAAACGCGGTTTGCAATAAATCAGTCGTGTACGGATACGGAATACTTAAAGCACATCCACATAAGAAGTCTCTTACTATATTTTTGTAGATACTCTTATAAAGTATCTCGAATCAAGCCCCTGCCTGACACGTTGAATTAGGTTTATTAATCATAAATCGTACAGCAAATTACATCTACCTACTCCAGGTGGAGGCAAAAAATTAGAATACAAAAAATTTCACAATATTTTCTGAAAATTGTTTTTCGGTGCCATGGGGAAGAGGGATGAGAGATGACGTATAAATTTACCAGAACTCCGTGTAGCGCATTTTTTGAACAACACTTGACCTCCCCGGCCTATCAAGCAACACAATTCGCCCATGATTTATGGGCACTCATCATGGCCCCATTTTTAATGGAGTGGAATACGTACTATCTGTTCCATTTTATTTTCGCTCACATAACTAGTTACATTTGAAGTTGAACAATGAACCCCACGCGGTGAGTTCAGGTCAAAATGGTAAACGGAAAATTGTCAGGCGGAAAAAATATACTATCACTCTGTGCATGAGTTCATATACCTACTATCTGCATGAAGTTTTAGACAACTATTCGAGAAATGCCTTGGTTTACTTGTGGACTGGAAATCTGAAAACTAATGGAAACAACTACAGCACTGAGGTACTGAGAATTAATGGGGAAAATATGCAAATGGACGACGGACGCTGGTGCCACTGCCACTCAGCTGTGTAAAAGTTCTCGATCGTAAAATATTGTTTGAATTTTAATTAATCGATGACTCTTCCAGTCCTCTCCTCTGTCGGCTATACTGAAAATACAACTATATATTATTTATTTATCTTATTTTCCGCTGAGTTATGTACTTGGAATGTCAGTGTTGTATCTGCGAATCGTCAAGAGGAAATAATATGAAAGCAGAAAACTGTATAGATACGCTTCATACTCATTTTCACCTTAAGATTCAGAGCACGAAATATAAGTCACTGACTCGAGATGATAGCTACTTTTACGGACTTATTTATCTTTCCTGCGAAGGATGGTATTTATTGTGCAATTTGGTGTAAATATTTTCGAGAGGAAATCAATTTATTGGAGTGATTTGTTTTCCTGCCATTTTGGCAGGATGATTACTTTATTTTTCCATAATAGAGACGCGTTTGATTTAACTTCAAATAATGATAGAGTTTGCCTACCTATAAAAACAATACACGGCAAGTCAACACTGATATGAATATTCTACGAGGAAGAATTCTCTCGTATATAGCAAAACAAATTAACTATGTATAAGCCACCTCATCTATGGACATTTCCAACTTTTATTGTAGCTTAAGGATTGGTTTTTAAGGAGAAGTTGGGTCCTAATCGTAAGGGAAAGCGTTTGCAACGACCAAAGAGCCACCTTCCAAATTGACCAAAATTGACAACTTGTCGTTCCTTCACATTTTAAGGTACTCTCCTCTAAACTATGTTTTTGGAAGGTGTCCATTTAAGACAAGCGAGAGGAAATTCGCAAGTGGATACTGTCCTGACTCCTGACTCCTGAGTGTAGCTCTTGGAGAGTTGACAGAACTATCATTTATAGGTGCATTTCCATTTAAGAATACTATCGCTATAGTTACCTCTAGAGACTAGAGAGTTACTCTTGGGTGGCTGTTTGAGATTTATCTTCCATTTGAGAATATTTTCGAGAATTTTATATCATGAGTTCTTTGCTAGAATTTTGAGAGTTTGTTATCTGAGAGTACTCTCATAACCGTGTCCACACTTAATATTTCTTCTGCTATAATTTTCAGTTAAAATGTGCAAGTGCATTCCGATAGCTAATAGTCATCAAAATATGTGCCCACTTGCGAGTGACTCCCAAAAAGGTCAAATGTCGAGATCGAGAGTAAACTATACGAACTGGGTTTTTGAAACAAAGAAGACAGACTTTTCCGAACTAATAATGTAATCTCAAATATGCGTTTTGGCAAAAATCATTAGAGCCGTTTTCGTTCAAATTTTAAAATAGTAAATTTAAAAAACTATATATTTGAGCCCCAATCTCTACGTTGAGAGAAGGAGGGATGAGAAACGCTTGCTTAGGAGAAAGAAAAAAGATCATCAGCAACGTGAAGTCGAGGAGATGCAGAGATACTTTAGCAGGAAAGAGGTGCGAAACTTCTATAGAAGAGTGAGATTCAGGATTCACGAGCCGCCCTGTGCCCTGCAAAGATGGGGATGGAAACACTGTAGTGGATACGCAGTCGATGTTAGCCATCTGGAGAGACTATTTTAACCAGTTTTTGAATGGCGATGACAACCAAGATCTCGCCAATCATCGACCTGTACCAGTCGATCTAGATGACAACCAAGAGTTATATCCGCCCGACCAAAGTGACATCAAGGTAGCCATCAGCAGACTAAAAACGAACAAAGCAGGTGGAGCCGATGGTCTACAAGCGGAGCTTTTTAAATACGCTGGAGAAGAGTATAAACCAACTCATCTGCAAAATATGGTCGGAGGAAAGGCGCTGCGAAATTAAGCCCAAGGAAATAAGGCCCAAAAAACTAAATGAAATAAGGCCCCAAAATTATGCTCACAATACAATAACAACAAAAATATGATATATTTTGGGTGTAATTTCATTTTTTTGGCCCTAATTTCATTTTTCGTATTTGGGTGCTTTTTCATTATGAAATAAGGCCTCAACTTTCGATAATGAAATAAGACCCAAGATGTTATTTTTCTGAAACCCAAGAAAGTATTCTACTTTTAAGAAATCAACTTGTAAAATTGATGAAATTAATATGATCAAGTACCACCAAATCTAGCCTGATGAAAATAGAAAAATAGAATATCATTCTATAGTTTGACATTCAAAATATAGTCAAACTGGAAAAGGTATAAAACTAAATATATAAAAAAAAGGAGATTTGTCTTTTACCATTAGTTACCATTACCATTAACATTAGTGATCAGTTAACGAGTGATAAGTTCGGTTATTTTTAAAATGGCGCAGGGACATAAGTCCCAAATATTTCTTTTGGGACTTATGTCCCAATTAAGTGGGACATACGTCCCAATTTCGATTTGGGACTTATGTCCCACCCCATCGGAACATAAGTCCTATACATTTTTTTTGGGACTTATGTCCCACTCAACCTATTTCTTTAGATAAGCTTAGATAATTCACAAAGAGCATCACGCAATAAATAAATATAACCAGTATAAAATAGGTGTTTGGCTCTATTGTCTTGGTATAGTTTTAAGCATCACTTATATTTACAACTAAAATACAGTTACCAGCAGTTTGCGAAAAGTGATGCAAACCAATACCGCCACGAAGTCTTTTGGATATAAATGAATCATTTGCAAACGAAAATGTTTTGTTAAACTACGGCATGGATAAGCAAAAATCTTTTTACAAAAACACGATTTTAGAAGCCCAATTTGGATGGAACATATTCCGGGCATCTAAAATCGTTGAGTAAATTGAAACATTGCCTTAATCAGAACGACATTTTTTAATTGATAGCATATTTAATGTTTATCCATCCTGTGGATGCAGGCAATTATTAACTGTGTATATAGATTTTGTGTAAGCTGTAAGGTATATAGATTTTAATTGAAGAAAGATTTTCTGAAGTTTCTGACTCATCATCGACTATTGTAGGTGGTAATATCTAGCACACACCACCCCGCCATATTATGAGGGATAAACTTTTGCGTGGGAAGAATCTAAAGGCGTAGCCGAAAAAAATTTTGAGCAAGGGAGGATCGATTTGGGGTGTGTGTTATGTTCATTGAAAATCGATCATCCCCTTCGCATCGTTTCTTGGCTACGCCTTTGGTTTATTTACATGCCCAACTTGATCGCTCCTATTGTGCAGTGTGCCAGGAGGTTCATTGAAAATCGATCATCCCCTTCGCATCGTTTCTTGGCTATTTGAAATAGTCTGCTTGCCTTGCAGATATTTAAAACTGGACAAGAAGTGCATTTAAAACATGAAAGGAAACCCACACCGAAGTGGGACTAAGCTAAGATGAGTTACGTGTAGTACATATCTGTTTTGCAAAGATAAACGAAGAAGCAATGGTAAATAAAAATTAATTTATATGTCCATTTTGCCAGTAGATAATTAAAAACAAATCTTTTGTTTACTTGTGAAGTTTGTTTGTTGGATGCCCAATGGAAATCCGCAATATTTTGCTAAATATTATCTCTCCGTAAATTTGGGAGTTATGTCCCATTTTCGACAAAAAAAATGTTGGGACTTATGTCCCGATGAGGTTTAGTTCAAAATATCATTTAAAATAGACATTATTGATCAATATGACTCTAAATACTCCAACAACGACGAAAAAAGCAACGAAATATAAATATCAGGAAGAAAATGTGACATGTAATGCACTATAGAATATCATTTATCTTCATTTTGCTTCTGTCACACTACACATCCATCTATAGATCCCATTATCCCATTGAAGACCTAAACTTTATCATTTTGAGCATTTCGCCAAATGTCTGCTTCATTTTTTGTAAATCTACTTCGTTTTTTCGGGCAATTTGCTACTTTTTTTGGGTTCAGCATTATCATCCCTGGTTGGTGTACATTCAAAAAATTATGTTAAACACAACCATCTGCCTGATGAAGCGGCAGGAATTATAAGCCATTAATAAAATAAAGGACGATTGCACTGAATGCAACCTAAAACTGCTAGCTGAAGCTATTGGTAAAGGTTTATCGAATTTCCAATGTCCTTATCGTAGACAAATTGTAGAAGATACAATGAATGTGTTTAGGTATTTAAGATATTTGAGCATATTTTCATTTGTTTAAAATTTGAAAAAATTAAAATATACATTGGGGCCTTATTTCATTTTTGTTTTTGGGTGTAATTTCATTTTTTTGGGCTTTATTTCCACATAATAAATTGGGCTTTATTTCGTTATGAAAATTGCCCAATTTTTGGGGCCTTATTTCATTTTGTTTTTTGGGCCTTATTTCCTTGGGCTTAATTTCGCAGCGCCGTCGGAGGAAAGTATGCCCGACGATTGGAATCTCGGTACCATCTGCCCGATCCACAAAAAAGGAGATCGCCTGCGCTGCACCAACTATATAGGCAAAAGCCTTTTAAACTTCGCCTATAAGATCCTGTCGATCGTATTATGTCAACGTCTTAAGCCGTTTTCTGACGATCTAATAGGTTATGTTGAAGTGGCTGGTCCTTATCAATGCGACTTCAGACCTGGAAAATCTACGACCGACCAAATCTTCACATTACGCCAGATCCTGGAGAAAACCCAAGAATTTACTACGATACCCACCACCTGTTCATCGATTTTAACTAATAAATAAAAAATAAATAGGCGGCGCGACAGGCGGTAGACACCCAAGGCCTAGCTTCTCGCAACCATTCGTTTTGTGTGAGTTTCTATTTTTGGAACGAATGGAAGGGACCTACAATTTTATGCCGATTCCGAACGGCTGACTTGAGAAGCTTTTTCAGGACAGTTATACTCTCGGATGTTTGTCAGACGTTCGCGAGAGGTGGCGCAGTAGAAAAAACCTTAAGATGTAATTTGTTTTTTCCGGGGATCGAACCTGGGATCCCTCGCACAGCAGTCCAGCACACTAACCACTGCGCTACTGCGCCCACCATCGATTTTAACTGCTTTATGGAAAAACTAGCTGAACCCCAGCCGGCTTCGTCAGGCCTTTTTTTCTCTTTTTTATTTTTTTTAATTTTTATTTATATTTTTTTTTTTTTTTTTTTCAATTTTGTTGGCCTATCAATCATCACCGTAATTACCGACATTTAAAAAAAATCAACTAAATTGATTGAAAATTACGGGACACTTTTACTTTGATTTATATATATAGAGAAGACATGTACTGTGTATTTGTGCCTAATGTAAAATGAAGTACATAATACTATCGTATTTATATAAGAGAACTAGTTTTAGCCCGCGGCTTCCCTCGCTCAGCATTTGGATCAGGTTTGGTAGGATGAGCTTCCTCCACAGTCAGTTTGTTCCCTCTTTTATATTTATATATCGCTCAGAAAATCTACTTAAGAAAGTACCTATACGGAACAGCTCTCTCTACACCAGTTCTATTGGTGTAAACAGGTCAAAAACTATATGATCAATATTTGTAAGCGAAGCGCTGGCATCTTATAGGACAGATCATATTATAGAAAACTGAGAAAAAAATAAAATAAAAAAAATAATAATGTGATGACCTGATGAGTACCATCTTTAGACTATGGGGGGAACTCTTACTCCTTAATTATATCCCACACCGCATAGATCTTCCTATACCTACTGTGCAACATACAGTAACCCAGAAAGATCGCGAGGATGTGTACCACTTTCGTATGCCCTATTATTACAGAATTCCGATTGAATATCTTTGGATACGCTCGAGTTGGATGATGCGATAAGCATACTCAACGGCGACAGAGAAGGAGAATTGATGCGACGAACGGTTCGTGAGTTATGATAAAGCCCCCCTTAAAAGGGGTCGTTGTCAATAACTCGACATTATAAAGGGAAACTCTGTGCAAAATTTTAGCTTTCAAAGGGTTTAGACGGGGGTTGATGAGTCGGTGAGTGAGCCGTAATTTCCATTTTTATATATGAGAAGATTAAATTTTGTTTTTGAGAAACATTAGCACCATTATGGATGAAACATCAGTCTTAAATTTAAATTTTAAAAGAGCCTCTCGCAGATATTCTTGAAAACTAACTTAATCCTAAGTTAACAGTTTTCGAGAAATACATAGTCAGATTTTATTGATAAACCTAAATTTGAATACGCAGTCATGTATCTATAACTCCAATAATTTATGACAAATATTAATTTTTGTTCAAAAGGTTGGAGGCGTTTTCATTATCAGAATCCATATATGCAGCCACTTAGCTTGAAGCAGCTACCACCTTATTTTTTTTATAAGTGTAGAGAAGACTCAGCTGAACACAGAAATAAAGGGTCCGCCATCTAACGTTTTTTTTTTCAACTAGTGCTTATTTCGCGAATGGTAACACTTAGCTCATGTCTGTTTTGACAGATAATTAGTTTTATCCTTCCGCTGCACGAATATGGTTGTGTATACGCTTGAACAACGCTGGGAAATATTGCGACATTACTTTGAAAATCATGGTAATGTTGCAGAATGTGTGCGAAAATTGCGTACGTTATCTTGTGAAAAAAGTGAAAGAAACTGGCATCCTCATCGATAAACCAAAGCGTGAAAAGCCAAAAACAGTGCGTACACCCGAGAAAATTGCTGCTGTGGCAGAAAGTGTGCGTGAAGCGCCATCAACATCAATTCACCGTCGTTCTCAATAATTGAACATTTCGGAGACATCATTGAGACGAATTTTGCATAAAGACCTTGGTATGACACCATACAAAGTCCAATTGGTTCAGGAGTTGAAGCCAACTGACCATCCAATGCGCTTTCGCTTCGCCTGCGATCGAAGATCGCATTATCAGCCGCAGAGCTGATGTCGTTTGGCCACCGCGGAGCTGCGATTTGACACCGTTGGACTATTATTTGTGGGGTGCCGTAAAAGATAAGTGTTACTGCATGGCCAGCCGAGGCAGCCATTTGAATGAAATTATTTTCCATTATTAACCGGAAGGATTGTACTTTCAAATAAAAAAATAAATTTGAGAAAATATTCAGTAGTTTTTTTTTATAGCATTTTCAAAAAAAAAAGTTATTTGGCGGACCCTTTATAAGTCCAAGACGTTTTACACGCAGCCAAGTCCATGCCAGACGCGATCAAAGTACGTAAAGTATTAACAAATTGATTTAATCTGGTACTTTAAGAAGAATTAATCTGGTACATTAAGAATTTTATATTTTTCCATTCGAAAAGCCATTCCGGAACAATTGCACACAAAATTCCATACAAAAAAATAATTATCGATTTTTCCGTTTTCCCGACTTTTCCGGAGGGTTTTCCCAAAATTTACGAACAATTACGAACAACTGAAAAGAAATTTGAGCCAAATCGGTCCAGCCGTTCTCAATTGAGATACATTGAGATACATTTTTGCCACCATTTTTATATATATAGATTTTGACTCTCGAATTTGAAATTTTGACCGAAATCAATAGGTAGGTACATATTATTCTTTTTACTTTAAAAAGGTGTTACCCAATTTTGTTGGTGAGTTCAATATTCTATCCCTTATTATGGTGTGCTCTGTGCTGTCATAATTTGATGTAGGTATAACCTTTTTTAATTAGCCTTATAAAGAATCATTTATAAGGTAACTTTCCTACTTACATACCTCCGACTAACTATTAAAAGTAAATCAATCTTCAAATAACTAATTTTAAAATATCACACACCAGCGCTAATTAATCGCAGATTTAACACAAATTTTTAACAAAAATCATGCGTCGAACATAAAATCTTTGACCCTGTCATCAATTGCCAATTGGTACACTTTAAAATATCTTCAAATTAATGACATATGAGCTCATATTTATTGGCAAATGTCAAATAACGAATAGGTGGTAAATAATTGCTATAAATGAACTACAGTTGACAACAGTTCAGGAATGTGAATGCACGGCTTGCCTTAGTCAGTATCTCTGTCCTGACACAAAAGAACAGACAAAATAATTCAATGCTCAAACTAAACGTGGCGCATTCGATGCGCCATTCTCACATGTTATACACATCATTCTTGTTTCCATTTTGGAATCCCATCCAAAACCCAAAACCGTTGGAGCCATACTAGCTAAGCTAATGCCAACCTAATTGAGATTGCGGCCGGCAAACGAGTTGAATAATTATTGTCATCTGAACATTATTACTGTCCACTACCATATCCGAAGTTAAAACAAGCAACAATACGTACATCCGGTGGAGTTGAATGAGTGACGTTGTTATTGTTGTATCTGTATCTGAGCTTTGTGTTTACATTTTTCAGACTCATTGTTGCATGAAACGTCACAAAAGCTTGTGGCCTGAGAAGTGAGAACTGGGCGAGTGATTTCATCAAAAATCTTCTGAACTCTATTATGTATCTGTACTGTATTCTGTTTCTGTATCTTATACGACTTGAGAGAGAGGGAGAACTGTTTACAAATCTATCTCAATCAACACCCAATCAAACCGAATGATTCTTTGCTTTTTTTAATTTCGTTTTTTCCTACTTAATAAATAACAAATCGAAAGCCAATTTGATGCGCGTATAGCGTTATTAATCAAACGTCATTAATTTTTTTATCGTATATTTATTTTGTGGAATTATGAAGAAAATTATCTGTATAATTCTGTTAGACCACACCTCGATGATGATTCAGAAAGAAGATGAAATGAATGCATTGTCATGTCATGTCATCAGAGTCGTGTACATGTCGTATTTCCCTATGGAATTGGATTGAAGTGAGTAAGTATGTACGTATGTACTTATAGATACACCTCTCCTAAATACGTTTTAAATATTTTATGTAGGTACCTTATGGAAAGATGGCTATTATTTTAGGACTTACACGACTGGAACAATTCGCTTCCGTTGGGCTTGTGTATCCTCAATCTGTCTGTAGTTCAGCAATGTAACCATTGTCAATTGGCCTGTTCAATTCAGGATTTATTTTTTTGCTTTTGTCAGAGGTTGCTTCTATCCGATGGAGCACTCAGACACAACTACTGGTCTATTGTATACTGCCACACAGACACCTTACTTTACGTTTACTGTACTTAGTTTTCCCGTCTTTCGAAGAAAGGTGAGAAGGAGCTTCAGTGAAACCTAAGTATCAATGGATGACCTAACCACCGATGCCGGCAGACCCAACGCAGGTTCAGGTCCTGAGAGAGATTCTTCTGAACCCAGCATGGCAAGCTCAACAGCTATCCCTGGATACCAGTGTAACCTGGGACCCAAACAAGTGTGACCGCGTTCAGTCTACCGACCAAGTTCAGAGAAAGCTTGAGTTCGAGCACTAACTTGGACGAGGTATGAGGCTTATAAGCAGCGCTTTTAGTGCAGCTTGGCTATCGCTGCAAACGCATATGCTTCTAGCCCTCCACCTGTTTGTCACAATATAGCGCATAGCCATAAGGATAGCGAAAATCTCCGCTTGGAAGACAGACGTATGGTTACCTAGTGTAGTCCAATTTTCTCGCTTTCCACGAAGACTCACTTCAGCATAAGAACTCTATTAAAATAAGTAAACTAAGTAGTTTTTTAAAGGTAGGTACACCCAATTTTGATAGTGGTTTCGAAAATATCAATTGTCCATCGGAACTATACCTATAGATAGGTATGAACATTCATTATATTTTTTAACTACCATTTTTTTTTTTTGTTAAATTATATGTATGGTAAGTTATGACTTATTATGACGAGTAACGAGTCCGCATATTGCCTTCACCAATTTTGTATCAACTAATTTAACATTTTATTTAAAAAACTCGCCGAAAGAGTGGGCATGGGCATGGCAAACAAATTTAGGACTTTGTAATGCGATTTTATTTGTGTTTTCATAGTAGGTACAGGGTGTCCGGTGGCGGATTTATGTTTTCAAATGCGAATATCTCAAAGAGTTACAATATTCGACGATTGAGCAATGGACCAAGTGTAAATTTGATTCGGTCATGCACTCTAAAAAAAAATCGTGTAATTTTACTATCATTAAGCGAGGAATCTACTTGCCTACCTTAATTGCAGTAATTTTACGCACGTATCAATTTTAAACATTTAATGCGTAAATTTTAAATCTTTGTTGTGTAAATTCAAACACAGGTTTTAAATATAAATGCGTATTTCTACACTTAAGATGCTCAAATTAAATGTACATCTACATAATTAATGTTTAAAATCCAACAGAATTTTAGAAAGAAATGCTTATAAATCAACATAAAATGTGTAAATTCAAACCTTTTATGTGTAAATTTGTAGCAAAATTCGACATACAATGTGTAAACTCCAACAAAATTGTGTATGAAGACGCTCAAAATTAGACTTTTTTTGTGTAATTTTTCTTAAGTTTGGTATCGAGATTCAATATGAATGCGTATTTCTACACTTAAAATGTTCAAATTAAGTGTACATCTACATAATTAATGTTTAAAATTCAACAGAATTTTAGAAAGAAATGTTTATAGATCAACATAAAATGTGTAAATTCAAATCTTTTATGTTCAAATTTGTAGCAAAATTCTACATATAATGTGTAAGCTCCAACAAAATTGTCTATGAAGAAGCTTAAAATTAGACTTTTTTTTATGTAATATTGCTTAAATTCAATATTTAATCGTCAAAAAGTCTATTCAAAAAAATGTAAAAACAAATAAAAGTATTATCATCGGCCTTGATACCCGCCACTGCAGTGAACCTGTCTAAACGAAATAAAACAATGCAAAAATGCTTAAGATATTTTTATTATAAATTATTCGTTTTCAAAAAAAAAAAAAATTTTAAATATGTATTTACATAGGTACTTCAGTTTAAAAACAAAATTGAAAATTCATAGCGTTAAAAGATAGGTATCTGTTCTTATTATTTATTTTAGCTTCCAATAATTTTCGAAATGAGCGTGTTCACTCGTTGCATGTTATTAACATGTTTTTTTGAGCCACGCGTAGAGTTAGGATAGTGCCTGTAGCAAAAGCGCACCAGGAACTCCATCGACTGCGACAGATGCGTGGGGTACATAATATTAAACGCGTAATAATAATTAATTACTTGCACCACAAGATCCAGAAAATCGATGTCTGGTTTGGGAAATCGGGCAACCAACTGGATTATAAAAACGAACACACGCGCACAAAACTTGTTTTCAATAAAATATGTAATGGGACTAAAGGTTGAACCGCTCCATTCAAAGGTCTGATCACATATGAGCTCGCAAATGCACCGTCACTCACAATCGAATGGCAAATTTACACATAAAATGTGTAACTTTCATCAGATGGGTGTAAATATAAGCATTGGTTGTTGGGCTTTAAACACTGTGTGTGTAAATTTCATAAGGTGTTTATATTTAAACAAAATTTGTTTATTTATAAACATTTTCAGAGTAATGTTTAAACAATAGTTGTTGAAAGGTACACAAAAGGTGTACATTTCCAACAAATGTTTGTAATATCTAACATTATGTGTTTAAATTTTTTTTTTACCTACTGTCGTGTGTATAAACACGCCACTTGCCTATTTTTACATTAAAAATTACATACATTTTCGTAGTAATTTTACACGCATTTTTTAGAGTGTGGGTGCAAAGATACCGCGACACTTTTCAGCTGTAAACACTTCTCAGCCAGGGACCAGCAGAACATTTAGGCGGTGGAACGAAATTTGGGTGAAAACTTACGTCTGTCAAGTGTCAGTGCTGAAGAGAGCAGCCGCTGTGGCACTCTCAAAAAGTATTGTACACGAAATTCTAAAGAAAGATTTAAAATTTCATCCTTTAGATTCAATTATTGCAAGAACTTAAAGAAAATGGCTTTACTGAGGTGGGAGGGAACCCAGGAGTATCTAACAACGATTCTCGCCAGTTGGGAAATTTTGCCGAATTTCAGTCTATGAATTATTGTTTTTGAGAGAATAACTTTAACAACAACACGTGGACACACTGGCACAGTCATCTTTGGTAGGAATGATAGCTATTTCGAACTACACCACTTTAATTTACGCAAAAACTTTTGTGAAACAATAATGGAAACTGTTAATTGCATTTTTCGAAGCGACGAGGCTTACTTCTACCTGAATGGCCACGTAAATAAGCAAAATTGTCGCTACTGATCCCCACGAACACGTAATCCGCGACTGGAACACCAACGACCCATACATTGCCCAAGAGTTACTGTTTGGTGCGCATTAGCGACGAACGGAATCATTGAGCTCTTTTTTTTTTTAAATTCCGGAGGACAGTGAAAATTATGGACGCATGATCACCGATTTACTCGTCACACAGATGGTTTCAGCAAGATGGAGCGACTCCGCATACTGCCAGAACCTCCATGAATTTGCTCCGTGAACATTTCCCACGAAAGATGTAGTCCAAAAAACATCTAGCTAGAGGATCTTCGAATCCCAGCCCCCAGATTCGAGAACACAAGGAAGACCGAACCTCCGTTTCAGAGCGATCGTGAATGCCAGAGCGGTTGGTCTAGACAACTGGAATCAGCGTACACGGGATCGCAGAGGATTGAAGGCTATGAAGTGTCTCAGGCAGAGACTCTTCACGGGTCGGGAGCCAGGCTGCTATTAAATCCCTATCCCACAGAGATGAAAGAACTATTCAATATACGTACCTCTATATGGGACATTTTATGGAGTTGAAAATATTTTTTTAAATGTCGGGCCGATAAAATCGCTTACTGTCACCATATCTGGCCAAATTCGAGTACAAAAGAAAGAAAAACTACTTTCATATGTCGTTTTCCATTGGGCAAAAAGAAGCGTCCGGGAGCGTCCGGAATAAAGAAAATCACTTCTGAAACCGTTCCATTGGCGCAAAAAATACTCTTCTGTTGATTCTGAGGAGAGAATTTCGCTTCTCGATTTCAAGTCAGAATCCACTCAAGAAGCACTTACACAAGTGCACTTTATGTATTCTATACAAGCCAGATGGCAGCAGCCATATAATGATTTTTGACGTTTCACCAATACTTCAGTGAAGTCGGCCAGAAGCAGTTTTCTTGTTCCATTGGATTTCGGAATGAGTGAATCCCCGAGTGAAACCAATGGAAAACGACAATAGTTTACATAGGCCAGCATGCCAATATTAAGCATCCATCACAATGACTTTTGTAAGAGCTGCAGATATGAGGAGAAAGATGCAATTCTTCACCATCTCTGCAACTGTAGATACATACTACCTTATCTTAAAGAAGATCCTCCACTACTTTGTTGTTCTTTTTGCTTAACAAACTTGGCCAATTGAAAACCACAAACCCAAAACCCGTAACGTTATTAATAGCACCAATTGGTTAAGTTAAACTATTGAGTACTAGATCCATGTGGTATTTCAATGGGCCAATAAATTGCGGTATCTGCGGTTTGTAGACAGACAGCTACCCTACTTAAGCGTTCTCGACTTGTTATTCATCTGCACTACGAACGTCCAAGCCACATTGAAACAATATCGGTTCATATCCGCAGATATATTTGGAGTCAGGACAACAAGACGTATTGTATTGATGTAGCTGTCATTATAAAACACTACACGGCACGTACTCGCATTCATTCAAATCCCGTCACGGCGTTGTTCGTAACGACATGACAATTCATCATATTTCGCTGGCAAAAATTCTCATCACATTCACGCATCACGTTTCAAATTATGAATGTATCTGCTGCTTCGCTCTTCCGTTTTGATACGATCGCCACCGATTAAATCCGTACCAAAAAAAAATCAGTTTATTGTTCCACTCTGTGATTTTTATGTGACTAAAAGAACCAGCTTGCCAACACAGTTTGTTTCATTTATCTACAACTGTAGGTACATCCACGTGCAATATTACATTTGCATTAAGAAACCAGTAAAGTGGCATCGCATAGCCTAGGCCTAGCCAAATGGTTAAAACTGGATTTGCGTTGATTGAATCCGAGAGAGATACCATACCTACCCTATGCTAGCGGCATATGAAATGAATTATACGAATTCCTTAGGTATACATAGTTCTTTTTTCATTGCTTATACTTTATACACGAGCGTGAAAAAAAGAGAAAATCGCACGGCCAATTTTATCTGCACACATCCGTTAAAACGATGGAAATAGATAAAAGCAAAACTGCAATTTCCTCTGGAGGAGGAAACTTGCTGTAATCGGTAACCGGTCTATCCGCTTACCTACCTACATGGATCTTGTTCGTTTCCTTTGCATTTTGCTTTCATACTATATACTATAGCATAGCTTTCATACTATAGATCTGTACCTACGTGCATTTGTGTTCCACCAAACGAATGATAGAGTTACGATGATTCGGTGGTTTCTAACCAAGTTGGCGAAATCACTGCTTGGGTTTAGGTTTCCTTTTGACACATTTTATACGTCCTACGGTCCTACCTATACGTAGAAAATGTGAATATGTACGCAATTAGATACAAAAAATTTGCCTGTAGTGGGCAATGTATGACACTTATGACGCTTTAGTTCAATTAGAATGAAGCACATTTAAAATGTGTAGGTACACCCTTTTCCGATATTACCTACCCACTTGAAATTCGAGGGATATACATTATACAATATACAAATATATCAAAGGGCACGGTAGTGTCCCAGCCAAGTTTTCTAGTAAAGGCACACACCCTTTTTACAGGAACAAACTCAGGCCAATTTCGAACCCCCTCTAACTCCGGAAGCAATTGAGTCAAAAGCTTCAAACTTATGGCATTTTCCAAGCTCAGATGATGATCATCAAAATTACTAAGTAAAAACTTCCGCCCATCCTACAATCGTGAAATTTGGCAGAATGCTACACTAAATAGGAGCAAGGCCGATGTGAAAATCTATTTTGATAACTACGGAAAACAACGAGTGTAGGACGTTCAGCCGAACCAACAGCTTCACGAAGAAGACTACAAATTCTGCTCTTTCAGTAGCCCCCTGGGTGGAAGTAACTGTCCTCAATTGTACAGTCCAAGTTTGTTGAGGTTCACCTAAATCGATGTACCTCTATTCCTCTATAATGCGTTAATACCCGCGTTATCCCTCCGAGCTTGAATGAACGATTCTTCTAGCCGTGTCATTGATGTCCATTGGGTACACAGTTTCTTGTTATCTTATCGAGAATACTAGGTACTACTATACTACTACTAAGTACGAATCCCGGGGACATTCAATAGGCAACTCTATAGGCAATGTTTGGAAGTTTCACCAGAGGGAAAAATGATAGGTTTTATACTTGCAAATGTATACCTACAAGTCGGCATTTTCAAAGGTTCCACATGAACTATCCTTAAAATTTAGCTAGTTTTGATTCGATTTTAAAAACGACGGTCGACATCGGTGAATTTGCCAACTGAAAATATTAAAATTCAGCAAGTTTCGATTAAATTTAAAAAATAACGGGCGGCATTTCTAATTTGAGGTTAAATTCGAAGGAATATGTTATTCGCTAGTTTGTGGAACTCGGCATTTCTATGAAAGTGACCCCCCCCCCAAGGCTAGAACCCTCGCGACGCCCCTGCAGGAAAATAAGGCCCGAACAGAAGACTGCAAAGATGATCATTGGAATAAAGTAGTAGAATTACAGTCGGTACTGATGATTTGGAAATACATAGTAGGTACTTCTGCAGATTATGTTAAAACTATATGCAGTCTGATGAATTGAACCGATCTGCAAGAAGGGAGATCCTCAGAACTGCGCCAACTACAGAGGAATAAGTCTTTAGAATCTCGTGTATAAAATCAGGTCAGCTATACCTACTGTGTGAACGCCTATAACACCTTTAGCCAGACCTGGGTCAGCCCATGTCAGAGCGGTTTTAGGCCAGGAAAGTCAATCGATCAAATCAAAAATAAATCTACTTCGGTAAATCATAGAAAAATCGCAGGTATTATACTACACAAATTTTCAACAAAAAATAAAATAGTAAAACTAAAAAAAATGGAATTAAAATAGTAAATTAACCAAATTTGCTATTTAAATTGTATGGTTTTACAATTCGGATAGTAAAGCCTTTACAATTTTTTTCTGTGAGTGTCGTTCCCAAAAAGATATATTTTCTATCGATTGTCAGACTTATTAAACTTGAAATCCGAATGTCTGTTTACGCATTACGTATTTAATTTTACTACCTATGTATTGTGTTTTTAGTATGTTATATGTTTGCCTCAGAAAAAACAAAGACCAACATTTTTTTGCGGAAATAATACTTTTAGCAGAAATTCAAAAAGTGAATCGGTAAGCTAAGGACATTCGTTGTAGTCATCCAATCCAACAGATACCTACTGTAAATAAGTAGATTAATGTTTATTGTTTAATTATTAAAACAAAAAAAAAAATTGCATAGGTAGGTACACTGCGAAAGCAAATTCTTGTCCAAACATATATAAAATCGGTTTCTTCTGTGAATGTAAAGCCTTCTTTATTACTAAGCAAATGAACTCATTGCACTGGTGTATACAATTAACTTGCCAAATGTTTACAAAAGCTACTTCCATTATGTAGGTACATAGGTTCCGTAAATTTGCATCCGCGACGAGGGGATTCGCAACTTACAAAGAGTTCACCCTAATTCCAGAGGAAGCAATTTAATTAACAAAATATCGTTCTATTAGCTTCTTTGTTGAAGAATAAACTTCTGCATGGCTTTCGCTGATCATACTGATCGTAGATATAAGATATCCTATACAGATACACACACTCGTTGCCGGGCACTTTATTTATTTATCTTTGGTAGTGTCAAAATTTTATGAAGATCTTTATGGGAATATGTGTCTACTGCAGACACTGCAAAACACACTTGCCACTGGACTGGACTGTGTGTGGGGAGACTTTTGTTTAGATCGTAAAATATATTTTCAAAGAATTTGTTTGCTTATCGTATAGACTCCCTCGCGCTTGTGATCAGCGTTTTTTTCCTTTTTAAATGAACTATGCAATAAGCAAAGTTTGCTTATGAATACCTATAGGTGTCTGTCAGACTGGGTAACAAGCACTTTTTGTTAAATTTGATGATCAAAGTTGTTTCCACGCCTTCAGGTTGTAGTCGGTGATATTATTTGCTTATGAAATCCGACCAAAGTCAATGCAATGGGGAATATAGTAGTCTCCTTTGTGCTATTTTAAATTTTTTGTATATATACAAAAGTCATGTATGGGAGTAAAGTTGTCTCATTTAAATTTGCTAAAGTAGGTACATTATGTTATTATTCTATTTTGATGACTACGCGAAAGCAGACACTTTGAAAACTAAATATCTAATCGTATTTGGAAGTGAAATTTCAAATGAATACAGTATTTTTTTCAACACATTTACCAAAAAGCTATTTTCGGTGAAACCTCCTCGAATAAGCCTGATGGCAAACGCAAAATTATTAAATCAAAACATATTTTAAAACATTTAGCAAAACTGCTTACAGAATACGGCCAACGAAAGAAGTATTTAGAAACAATTTACAAGATTAATACTGTAACGGGCTCGCTTTATTTACAATTTGTAATTTCTCCTCAGTCATTCATATGAATTTCTTTAATAACAAGGTCCACGAAATGAAAAAATGTCCTTCGCTTGAATGGATTTATTTTCTCGATTTTAATTGCTCATCATCATATTTCTGTTTGTCTTTCAGATTTTATGTATTACAGTACTAGCTCGATAATGTGAACTAATTAAAACATGGGCAGTTCACATTTTCGAGGGGTTCACATTTCTGGATACGAACAAATTCGTTGAGCACTGACTTGATTTTTGAAAAATAAAAGAGAAGACACAAAAATATAGTAATTTAACTTTAAAAAAACTAAACTTAATGATTTTTCAGACGGGACGTACAGTTAAACCCAAATAGGGGTAAATTATAAAATAAAAGTTCACATATTCGAGTATCAGGAATTGGTTTTGAGTTCACATTTTAGAGTATGTAATGCTAACTTTTTCCGGTTTTCCCGTTCAAATTTTTGGATAATTCACATTTTCGAGGTTCACATTATCGAGGTAGTACTGTATTTCAGTAGAATGAGAAGACCAGTACCTACCTATACATATCATGTTTCTTGCTGTCGCACTAATAATAACGAATACTTAAAAAGATTACAAAAATCACTTTACTGAGGTGTTTTTCTAATTTAAATGTAAGGCGGCTCTCACATTGAGGCAGGAAGCAATAAGCAATACGCAAATTAATTTTAACCTATTCTCACATTGAATCATCAATATTGCCAGAAGTTTTCAGCTATTGGAGATATTTTTCCTATTCCTTCGGTTGCTAATGTGAGACCTCTAATTCAATTCAAACAAGTGTTAGGTAGCGATTATATTCCGTGTTTCCAATTGGTTATTGCCTCAGTATAAGAGCCTTATATTGAGCCTTTCATTGAAATGCCGACTTATTTCATGAACTTGCCGACTGTATAGAAAACATGACAATCGGTCTAGCGGTTATCGAGTCTCTCCAATTTTCACAGGAAATATCCCGGTCCCGGGCCAATACCTAAGATCACCTGTATATTTGAGCTCAATCGATTCAGTGGTCTTCGAGATACATACATATAAGATTTTGAATTTAAATTTTTAATTTTAAAAGTACCTAATTAAAAGTTGAATTGAGTTGAGATTGCCTAAATTTTTTCATAATGTATTTTCAAAGCGACAAGGTTTGCAATGCGAAGTGACTGAGTGAGAAAAAGAAGAGGTTAGTGTATCTTAAAGGACCATTCACATGAAAGCGAACGATCGAACTGATGAAATGCGAACAAAACACTTTTTATGCAATTATAAACAGAAAACTTTACATTTTACTATATCAATTTCAAGCGTAGGATAATTAATTATCCCATCAAAATTCAAAATGTATTAAGAAAACAATTTTATAAATTAATTTTTAAATAACAAAATTTCGTTTCCAAACTGTTTGCTGCAAACGAAAACACCCTTCCCGCGAATTGTCAACGTCTATTCGCAATCCACACTATAGCGAATAAAATATTCGTTCGAATTTAACCTAATTTAAGTTTTAATGTGTTCAATCAACAAATTCACGGATGCCGGCTGTCCTTTCTAAAATCTAATCGAAACTCGCTAAATTTTAAGGATTTCAGTCGGCATATTCCTTTCTAAAATCGAATCGAAACTAGCTAAATTTTAAGAAGTTCATGTGGAACCGTTGAAAATGCCGACTTGTAGGTATACATTTACAAGTTTAAAACCTATACTTTATGAAAATCCAAACCTAAGACCTAATTTTTGAAAATTGCTCGTTGATTTAATAGCCCTGCAATGTTTTTCGATCATTTTTTCATCGAACCTCCAAACACGAAAAAAAAGAGTAATATTTACTTAAAACGAAACGTTCGCCAAAGGATTTTCAAAATATTGGATAAAGTTTTTTCTCATAGAAATAAAACCTGCCGCATAAACAACACAAAACAAATTGTATATTTTCGGTGTATTTTGTCAGTTTTGGAATATTCAGCCCTATCGAGGTATCCAATCGGAACGGAATTTTTTCCGCTACGCATACTCCGTCGGAGACTGAAATTACATTCGATTTATCAATACTTCACTGCAAATCGTAGTAAACAAATTCCGCAACCAATTCCTGTCGGAGCATATCGGAAGAAAATTCGTACGAAACTGTCAAAAATATCGGTAAAAACGCACTTGATCGCATTGAAATGCCAGTGTATATTTGTCGAAAAGAAGTTCCGAAAAGCTGTTCGGAAGAATAACTCGAAACAAAAATCCTCCGATTCGTATTCGTATGAAATCGGAGAATTTTCCGATCGGATACCTCGATAGGGCTGATTATTTTAGGGTTTCAAACATAACCAAAAGTCGTTCACTGCCGGGTGAAGAGAAAGCCATCTCCTTTTGGAATGGTATAAAATTGACTGGTATTCTATATTCATTTCATTGCCGAGCAATTCAGCAAATTATTTACTATTTTTTAAGTGATTACATCGAATTCAATTGGTAAAATCTCATTGGAATTTTTCATTCAGTGTTTTCGAACCTTTTTTTTTTGTCGATTACCAAAGGCATTTCAATAATATGTTGCAGAATTCAGAAGCAACAAGTTACGAATCAAAATCACTACCAAAAAGCGGGAATAAAATTGAAACTTTCAAGTTCTTTTAATTTCGAATTTCTTTTCATTTGACGATAAAAAAATGAAAAACCAGCACAATCTAGAAAAACTATCCCGGACGTTCCCCGATCCCCACATAGGCGAAAAAGAGTACATGTCCGGGAAATCCCAGGAGGATGGCAAAGGTAACTTACCTACAACAAAACCAATCAAACAAACCAATTTAGGCGTTAATTTTAGTTACGTTATAAGCTTACACTACTGTAGTTGTAAATTTATTGAACCACTAACAAGTGTTTTTTTATGTCAAAGAAAATAAAAACCTACCTATCTAATGCTTCAGTTTCTAAATATTTTTTCAACTATAGCAAGGTACTAATTTTAAAAAATATCACAATTCGTGTGTAATATAGTGAACCAATCAGAGTTATGAAATCCAACATTTTAAAACTAAAATTTGCAAAAATGCACGTTAATCATTATATCAAAAAAAAAAAAAAAACAATTGTAGTCCTAAACTTACCACTATTGTTTGCTTTATTGTATGTGTGTTGGTTAATGTATAAATGACTTAATCCGTGTAACTCCAAGAATTAAAAAAAAGTGCTGCAAAATAATTATTCACTCTGGCAACGTATTTCATATATGGACATCCCCAATTTGGAAGTACTAGTTTTATAATCGTGTGGGCATTACTAAATGTAAAAGAGCACAACTACCAGAGTAGATAGACACAGACTACAAACACCGCCCACAATAATTTTCAAAATCGGAAAAATTATTTTTTACTTTTACACAAACACAATATAAAATAAACACTTGTTGGATGCGTTATTCCATCTTTTGAATTTTATTCAATGACATCATTTTTAGTTTTGCACATTTAATTAAATTCACAATAAACAAACTTAATTCAATTATCTACACAGAAATGCACAAATTTAATTGAAAGGTATTACGAATAAAATGAATTAAATAAAATAAACGCGTTAATTAAAAGCGGATTAAAACAATTCAAACTCTAACGACCGTTACTTTCCGTACGATCTGCAATGCACCGACCCAAGATTGAAACTGAGCTCTGGAAGTAACAAGTGATCATCATCGCGGATGAAGAACGTCGCTGTCGCATCGGTCGCGTCGAATCGGAAGCTCCCCACATGATCAACCATCGGTGGATGTAGATTCACCACCCAACGAACGATTGAATGCCCACGCCATCGAGTGTGTAAACGAAACGGTAAAGTGGTTGATATCAATTCAAATCGCTGCTGGACATGGTAGAGGAACTGAGAGGAACTATGTGCCGCTGGACTGTTAGTGTGATTGTAGGGTGCGGGGGCTGGTGGGGCCACTGCTAGCGTTGAGTGAATCATGAGAAACGTATTATAATTATAACACTTTTGCGATGATCGTAGCCGTAGGGTTAAAATTGAGTTGAGCTTAATGTAAAAAGCGCTCAGTCGGAGTTGGCTGTCATTTCACTCTGGGTCTGGTTCTGGTGTGTGTTTGATTTGAAAAAAAGTTGACGCGAAGAAGAAAGCTTCACACACAGGGCACACAATCACTGTATGGCTAATGTGTGTACAGAATTTGCTGGTCACTTTTACACTGCTCAACAATTACGTTGATAGTATAGCTGAAGGTAGAAAAATATGTATCTATCTCTCGGGTAATATTACAAAATAAGTGAAGATGACTTCTGTTGTAATCAGCTGACTTAGCCATTAACTAAATACACGCAGGGCGTCTCAGTTAAGCAGTATAATGCTTTAAGGGGATATTCCTGAAATGTTACAATTTTTTCGTCTACAAATAAATAGCTAGTATTTTTCAGAAAAAACAAATTGGAAACGTCCGCAAAAATAGAAAAAAACGTCTGAAATTTAATAGAAATCGTCTGAAAATAAATAGAAATCATCAGAAAATCAGATATTGGAAACGTCTGAAACAGTTTTTAAAACGTCTGAAAACAAATACCCAGTAATTGGAAACGTCTGAAACAGTTTTTAAAACGTCTGAAAACAAATACATAGTAATCGTTTGAAAAATATAAAAATCGTATGAAAAATTTAAAAATCATAAGTTTGAGTAAAAGGGAATATTCCTGCTGACGATTTATTCAGATTTTCAGACGAAATTTCAAGTTTTCAGACGAATATTTAAAAAAAGCTGACAAAAACTAGCAGATGAATATATGAACAAATTAGAAGATGAAAATAATTTCTTTTCAGACGAAAATGTTTTAACCATTCCAGAAATTCCGCCGAACCAAAAATTGTATGGCAGGGGGGTCTTCCCAGAACCCGGTTTAACAGAACTCTGCAGAGTAACATATTACACCCTTTCCATTTAACACCGCTACAGGATTTACTACCAGGAGATGCGCAAAGTAGAGAGGAATTTTGCCAGTGGCTACTGCGCAAACAGGCAGAAGACGAAGCGCAATTCACAAAAGATGGAGTTACAAAGTAGGTACCACAATTTTCACAATTGGTGAGACCCCAATCCACATTTAATACACACAACATCCTTTTAATGGTAAGATTAAGAATTTAATTATTGTCCACAACTTCTTTAAAATGTGGTTATTATTTCAATGCTGCGTTAAATCGCAAGTGATCTGGATGGCCAATTCTGATCGCAAAAACGGCCGATTACACGATTAGAAAATGACTCATGCAGTAATTGAAAACCCCAGTTTTTAGTTTTGCTGAAATTTGTTTCATTTAAATTGGTTCATTTAAATGAGGCAGAATGAGAATATCAATGCAATTAAGCGGTGACCGCACTTAAGAGGATCGGAATTAACTGGAGGGACTACATATATGTACGTACTTCCCACTTCTTGGCAGTCAATTCGGGAATAATATGCCGCAGCGCTACATTTATCCAATATGGCAAAATCTAAGTTTATAGGTACTTAACTAAGTGGCTAACATACGTATGTGGCTTGCTGCATATCGTGTACTAGCACCTTTACAAGCGCATGACAACCAATTTCAAATCATCTGTCAATTTTCAGGCGGCTGACAGTTTTTTTCAATTATTACCCAAAGCATAGACAAATTATTAGGTAGGTATTATTAGTAATAATGTGTCTATGCTCAAAGAAATTTGTTGAGTAAAAACTAGTTAGATCTTAGTGGGTGGGTTATATTTTATACTCTCTCGAAGCGGCTCTCTTTTACGAATTTTTTAAGTTAAGGAACGACATTGAATAAAAATGTGTAAAAAAATCGTAAGATTTAAAAGTAAAGGAAAAGACATAATACTGTGAGATATGTCAATGCTCTGATAATGGCCGCGTTCCATCGACCGCTAGATGACTATAGCGGCATGCCAAACTCCATATAAAAAAAACTGATATTTCCATTTGCGCTAGAGCTCTAGCACATTTTGTGAAATATCCTTTTCTGGGAAATTTTTCAATCTAGCGCAAAATGAACTGCTAGATTGAAAAAAAATAACGAACTGTCAAAATAAAAGTGAAAGTGCAGAAGTCAAATATTTCCAATTTGGTGTAAAATGGGAATTCCAACTTCTATGTAATTAATATACATTCTATTTATTTATTTAAATTATAGTGTAATAATAAATATGCGGCATGATGGCACAAAATACATTTTTGACTCTCATGAAGATAAAATAATACAAACTCAAATTGGTTCTAATGTCACTTTGCCGCTGCCGCTAGATCTCTAGCACCAGCGTTCCTTCATCAGGGATATTATGTGCTAGACGACTAGCGCTCACTGGAACGTGGCCAATGACTGACAATTAACTGACAATAACCAACTATCTACATACCTTAGAATCCAAAATTGTCCGTTCGCACTGTTTGAAGTCGATTTGGCAGATATTTGGACATGAAAGATTGGTCGATTCATTGTAAGACAAATTAAAAGTTTTAATCTTTTTTTTCAGTACGAATAATGGAGCCAAATATCGCACTTGCTACTATTTCAACTGCCTACGTGCTACGTGTTTTAAGACAGGGACGATGATGAATTGCCACAAAAACTACGTAGTGTTTGGGCGAACGATTGGGCGGCTCGTCGCCGTCGTGAGAAAGTAGGGATTATACTACAAATTGCTCGTCTGAGGAGCCGGAACTTTATGGGACTCCAAACACCTCTATGATCTTCTAGCTTTGGTGACTCCACAGTCACCTCAAAAAGCAAGACACCAATAAGCGCGCGAGCATCACTGTGTTGCATTCCAGGATAAACATTATTGTTTGATATAGGAAATCGGGACAGTTTCATTGTCAGCTTGACCCGATTTTTTTTTCTGTTTTTTTTTTCGAGTTTGCTATTGAATTTGAATGTGGTGCGCAGATTGGTACATTTGCCCTTACACTCGTTAAGAGGCCTCTACCCAGAAATCGAGCAAAAGGGCGATAAATGGCATTTCTATACCCTTGTCATAAGAACCAATCAATGACTATTTATTAAACACAGTAGTAAAGCTAAGTACACACGATTGTCAGATCTTACAATATTTTCAGATCTGTCAGTGAAAAATATGTCCAAAATGTCTTACAACCGTCTGAACTCACATTTTTGAATAACAATATTGTCAGAAAAGTCATTGTAAGCCCATTGTCAGACAATTAGGACATTGTCAGATTCATTAGGAATTGTACGATGTCGTCGTTTATGGAAGCATTACAATTGCTTACAATTTATTCATAGTCAGACAATATAACCAGTTAGAGCGAAATCGAAGTTTGCTTTTAAACGATGGAAAATAATTCAGAAGATAGTGATACGAACAAACTGTGGAATTGGAATTGAAAAGTCGAAAAAAAAATAAAAAAAAATGTACAGGAATAAAGTACAGAGTGAATGGGGTTGTTGGATGCGCTACCCAAAGAAGCCCAGTGGTAAGAGGTTGAGGTAATAAAGAAAAAATTTGGTCAAGCTGCCAATGAAACCGTCTCGATTTCCTGGATGATCGCTCGCATATTGGTGACTTGATGTGAGGAGTCACGAAAGCTAGAATTTCATCGGATTCTGTCCATTCGCAAAAAATTGCTATAAAGTTCTGGCTCCTCAGTTTGCTATTAGGAGTAGAATCCTTCCTGCTGACAACAGGCCACCCAATCCTTTTCAAAATATTACGTCGTTTTTGTGTCAATTCATCGTACTCGAAGTCTTCCAACACGTAGGCAGTTAAAATCTCGCAAGTGCAATATTTTGTTCTATTATCCGTACTACAAAAAACAACCCACAAGACTTTGAAGTTATCTGACAATGTCTGACAACAGATCGACCAATGTTTCATATTCAAATAGGTATATGCCTAATTGCCTATCATGTGAACACACAATTTTTAACCTTACAACGTTGTCGGAAAAGTCATTGTCAGACAATTGTAAGACATCCAACTGACAATGATATTGTAAGACTTTGAGACAAAATCTAAACGGTTGTAAGATTTTGTCCCAAAGTCTTACAATTTTGTATTGTAAGGTAGTTGGCTATTGAAAGCTCATTGTCAGTTATTGTCAGAGCACTGACAGATCTGACAATATTGTAAGATCTGACAATCGTGTGTACTTAGCTTAAGGCCTTAACAAAGGTCTGCTGGCCCGTTTTATTTTTTGGGTTTTTATAAGATTTAGCTTATTTTAAGTTCTACTCCAGCCCGTCCAAGGATGATCTCTGAATTTTAAACATCAAAATGAGTAGGTTAGGTATACCATAACCATAATATTATTTTGAAATGAAATGTATCTACATAATTTCAAACTAGTAGCATCTCTCACTCCTAATTTGGGAGATAAAATAAAAAATTCATCAATAAAAGAAATTCGATACGTATATCAGATTTCCAGCCAGCTATACAAAATATTTCAAAAACCAGTTCTTATCCAAATTTGAAATGAAAAGTGACGTAGTAGAATTAATTTATTTGCAGGTCATACTTTTGTTACCAAATATGGCGACTGGCGAGTATAGAGTCAAATTCCATTTATATATTGTAAAACAAAATTCATCACAAGATCATGCAAATGTGAATGACACACACCTGGTTTTTGGCAAGTAGCCAAGACACTTTAGGTGAGTCAAGTGTTAAAATGAAAATCCCACACACCGATCGCAGTTACTCAGGAGCGCCAGATATGTAAAGCGAAACTCTTAATGATCAATCGGAAGTGTGTGGTTAATGATCTTCTTTCTTTATTGAACTGCTTTGATCAGTGATGTTTAATTTATACGTTATTTTTTATTTATATCAGCATAATATTCAAATGCATTTTTTTAAAGCTGATTCCAATATCTAGGCATAGGATATGGACTGAAACTCGGAAATGTATTAACAAATTCGAGTTCGAAGAAGTGTATTTTCTTACTATCAGAGTGATAAGATTTATGGCATGCGCCATCACTGACAAGCTCAGTAACTCCGTTGATCTTTAGCGTGGATACTGCAATCCTAAATTTTTTTCGATCAGGGGCCTATAACACAGAACAACATGTCAACAAGTCAACAAGCACTTGTAGAATTATGTTTGTTTGACAAGTAAATTAAAGGCGTAACACAACAAAAACCGTAACAATTGTTAAAACCCGAAAATTTCCCTCGATTTTTTCAATTAGTTCCACAAGTCAGTCAGTATTGCTGTCCCCATCGGCACTTGAAGCTATACGCCGAGGTTGGTTAGTTGAAGTCAGAAAAAGTATCACTTCGCAATGTTTATGACAAACCTATGGAAGCGAATGCGCTGCAATTATATAGTTTTTTACAAGTGGACTTCAGACTTCGATTAAATAAATTCAGCAGGCCTTATAAGAATATTTCACTTCTCTATGCAGCTTGTGAAATTGCTTCCCAAATGCCTTAAAGAAGCCATTACTGAAAATATATATCTTGAAAAATGGCTAACATCTCGAAATAAGCCTTATAACGACAATTTAGAAGTTATAGCTTATTAATCTTAAAAAAAATAGGGTTTCAAGTTAAATTATTGTTAGTTGGGATAATAATATATCCTTGTTAAAGATTTTAGAGATTTTTTAGTCCAACCTTGTGTCTCTAACAAACAGTTACCAGAAAAGGCGACATGAGGTCTGCGTCTGTTCCTTTACTTTTGTAGAAAAATGGAAAATACTGTCAAAATGGCAGTGGTGGGGATGAATTCTCTTTCAAAGAGAAAAACTTACGAAAACGTTAGGGAACGCTTTTGTAGTAATCATGAAAAAATGACACATGCATTTTGTTTTTAAAAAAATTGCATGTGAGTATAAATCGAAGTATTTGGAAGAGTTTCTACTAACTAAACTGCAAGCATTCGAGAAGAGAAATAGGCTGTATGAAATAAGGCCCCAAAAGCGAAAATGCAATAAGGCCCAAATTTGGGGTGTTATTTCATAATGAAATAATACCCCAATTTCAAATATGAAATAAAGCCCCAATGCGATGAAATAAGGCCCAAAAAAATGAAATAAGGCCCCAAATCTGACAGTAAACCCAAGCAGGGGGGTTGCATGCCCCCATACGTTTTCTTTTTTCGTTTGGGATCTTATTCCATTTCTTCTTTTGGGGCCTTTGGAATTTTCATTTGGAAATAAGGCCCCAAAAAAGGAAATAACACTTCAAATTTTATTAAAAACCGTTTTTGTTGTTTCCTGTATAATTTTTTGGGACCTTATTTCATTTTATTTTTGGGGCTTTATTTCATTGGGGCCTTATTTCGCAGAGCCGACAAATAAAGCTACATTATTTTCCCATCTTCTAATACCATTTTTATACCGATTTGTTTCTCATATCGCAGGCAATCAAAAGATCAAGAAATCAATTACAAATAGTCGTTACAGGCGATTCAAATTTCAAATCATCTGTCAATTTTCAGGCGACTGACAGTTGTTTCAATTCTTACTCAAAGAAATTTGTTGAGTAAAAACTAGTAAGATTCTCAGTGGGTGGGCAATATTTTACTCTCTCGAAGCCGCTCTCTTTTAAGAATTTTTCAAGTTAAGGAACGACATTGAGTAAAAATTCGTAAAAATGCGTAAAAATCTGTAAGGGGGCTTATTCCACCTTTTCATGGCGGATTTGTATTTTTGTATTTCCAAAAGCGGTTTGATCGAATCAAAAGCGATAGCTCTATAGATGACGGATTGCTGGCGGATTGTTTGCGGATAAAAAATTAATTAAATTCATGTGGCGGGAAAAAGTTGTCAAAGTGTTGGAAAAATACATGGAAAATTGCAACTCAGAATGGAAAAACTGGAAAGCACTGGAAATATCATTTTCGCCCTCTTTCGCATTTGAGAATAACCAAAAGCGAAGACGGTCGAAAAGGAGGTATCGCTTTCAATACGATCCGCCGCGCATTTGGGAATAACCCCCAAGAATTCATAAGATTTAAAAGGAAAGGAAAGTAAATCCGATGCAATTGAACTCAAGACGGAAGAAAAATCGATCAACCGAGAACTAAATATATTAAGCAGATTAGTTGTGGAAGAGTCCCGGCATTCGGGTGAGAGTTTTAACAGAAGCTTAAGGCATTGTAGACTGTAGAAGCCATAAAGGAATCACGGGAATGCAAGTGAAGAGATTTCTTATAAAAAGAAGACAACTCGCGTAGGTAAGTTAAGTAAGAACACTCTTATTATTTGCATGCTAAACGATCGCAGTACTTTGAAATTTACATGTAGTTATACTAATCACACTTTATCGCTTAATATATGCACAGCTAAAACAGCAGTGTTAGCAGTTACAATTAAAAACGACACTATACTGATGGGACTTTTCCGGCGGCACGCAGACTAATTGGCGTCAACAATATGTGCGTTTGTGGTTATCTCTCGCTCGCTTCAACATCGCATTCAAATGATCGCATTCACCACCCCCTCACCCTCTCAAACTGTACCGAACTTTAACAATTGAGATTTGAGACTGAGAAATATTATTTTTCTATTGTTGTAAAATCGCCTCACTTTTGATATCAATGTGTTTGGGGACAACAACAACAAAAAAAAAAAATAAAAATAAAAATAAATAAATAAAGAAAAAGAAAAAAAAAAGCTTACAACAAATGATGTTTCGGTACATATCGGATTCTTTCAGATTGTTCAGCGCTGCCGCTTTCTCCTTCTCACACTAGGCGCTGCCCAGCCCAGCGGTATAACGCTTGCCATGTCTGACTATTTAGTATCTAGATACATGTCCCTCAGATCATTACGGCGGCAAGTCAAGATTTCATACTGCTTCTAGTGCTTCTAGTAAAGCATGTGCAGAGATACTCGTATCGTACCTATTCATTTCGGGACGCTTGCAACGTGGATCTTACGAACGCGTTTCGCAAAGGAAAGTGAATTCATTAGTGGAACCTTAAATTCGAATATCCTTGAAGGTGATTTTGCCTTTGTACACTTTGTACTGACATATTTAAATTAGAAAAAATAATTAAGGCATGTCTATGGTCAAACAAATATAAATACTATAACTATAATACTATAGTGTGTGATAAGGGGCATTGTGACATTCTTAAAATAGCGATAGACGACGAATGCGCACATTTTTTTTTATTAACATGATGAGACGAATGACTTAGTATAGTGCTTCTATCGTTTGCTATTGTTTTTGTTTATGTAAATTAACTTGAGTGAACTAAACAGCTGATGAGTTTGTTGTGACAAAAATTATTTATTATAACAACCACCTGGCAATACTGGACAAAATGAAGACGTTAATACAATACAGGTAAGACCTTTGACTCTGAAGTAAGATTGATTTCTCACTATATAGACTTAGAATTAAGGACCAAACATGTACCCCCTGCTATACGCATTAGAAATTGACCCATTTAGTCACAGGGACTAGGCAACGCTTTGGTTAACATGCCGTGGGTTTGGGTAAACTCCTAGTTCCTAGTAGATGACTAAACAGAATTTCTACAGCTGACTGAGATTATTTTTAGCAGTCAGTGTGAGTTCGTAGTATTCTTGGTATCGGGTCTTAGCATCAGAGTAAAAACTTTCCAACGTTATCAGCGATGTTTTGCTAACAGTACGCATGAAATTATTTGGTTAATTACTAATATCATTTTTGCAACCGTTTAGTAATCTCCGAGATAAACTAAAAAATTTTAAAAGAATTACAGATTAGAGTTATAAATCTTTGGAAATGCTTAGACAAACATTTGGTTTAAGAAAGCGTCTATATCTGGCTTGCAAGCACTCTTGGTGTAAGTAGTGGATCATATCAACTACGCAACGCTCTATAGTCAGTCGGGAATGTTGGGAATAGAATCGCAATTACAAGCTGTCGAAACGAAATGAGATTCCTTCGGTATATTGCTGGGACGGGATAACTCGCAGAGATCGTATTGGGCGATAGTCGATGAAACAGGCGCGAGTTAAGTATCCATAGCAAAACATATTGAGAAAAAAGATAACATTATTTGTATTCAATGATATCTTTAGCCTCTAGTACAGTCTTGCACACAACGCTACAATGATAACATATGTACAAGAGATAATATCGTTTGTATACAATGTTGGAATATTATCTCTTCTTCATTATCAAGCAAGACGATTGTACGCTTGGGTCTCCTTGTAGATAGATAAGAAAAATATATAAATACGACTGTATGATGAATTTATCGATAGTCTTATTGTAACTACATAGTAGCCTTAAGCTCCTTTTAGAATTAGTAAAAAGTATTTCAATAATAAAGGACATAGTTCCAAATAAATATTGTTTAATTTTAAAAGTAAGAAACAAGTGTTTTAATTGGCGATCCTGCCAGGAGGTTAAATATACTTTTTAACTTCAATCGAGCGGACCTCGGGAACAAGTAGTGAAATCTAGTATAAACAGAACACTCGCGTTACCGGTTACAAGAATTACCTAGCATAGCAGGTACAAATATAGCTTCTTCATACGAAGCAGCTAAGCAATTCAGTGAAAGTGTATATGTGGAGAAAAAAAACACACAAATTCGACGACAACAGACACGAGTTCAAAATGGAACAACTCGCAGTATTAATGGCAAGATTAGAAGCTTTAGAAACCAGGTGCAACACAGTAACACAAACCCTAGAGCACACACGCACAGAGAATGCAAGGTTAGCAGCAATAATAACTAACCAAAATCAAATAAACACTAATTTAGAAACAAAACTAAATGAAGTAAAATCTGGATTAGGCATAGCACCAAACATACCTGTGCTAGAGGAAATAAGAACCACATATACAGATGGTAGTGAAATACAGTTAGACGCATTTAAAAGCCTACCTATTTTCAACGGCGATCAATCAAATTATCGGTCGTGGCGCGAAGAAGCATCCAGATTAATGGACAGCATTAAAAACTTCAAAACACACAGTAAGTACGCAGCAGCATTGACTATAGTGAAAAGTAAAATACAGGGTGCAGCCGCGAATGTGTTAACTAATTATAACACAATTTTTAATTTTGAGGCGATACGTAACAGATTAGATTATACGTACTCTAATCAAGAACCTCTATACGTGCTACAAGACATGATGAAAGCCATCACGCAAAAAAGAAGCACACTGTCTGAATACCACGACGAGATAAATAAAAATCTCAATTTAATAATATCAAAAATCACTATGTCAGGTGATCCGCCGAATATAATCGACAGACTAATTAAAAATGCTAACGACGACGCAGTTCGTATATTCATTGATGGTATGAGTGACAACTTTACAAGAGGATCATTATATTCAGCTACAATAAATGATCTAGAACACGCATTCGCAATTGCTCGCAGAATAGAACATGATAATGTGCACAGGCATTTACATCTCACTCAAGATAAGCACCACAAAAATATGCCACATGAACGCAGAAACGAAAGAAGACCAAATTATTCGAGCCAAACAACGAATTATCAACCCCAGAAGCAATACGATAATATGCAGCAACACAATCAAGGACCACAGCCGATGGAGATAAACTCGAGACAAATTGTACATGCACAGCGACAAAATTGGAATCAATGCAAACCCGATGTATATAATCCACCAGCGAAACGTGAACACAGCGGGAGTTTCAACACACACAACAGACCGCAACGATCTTATCAGCAGAACTTCAAGCAGCAGAGAGTAAATAACTCCCGACAACAACGCAGAGACGATGTCAGCAGTACATATGCAGAAGCAGATGAAACGGAATGTATGGTAAATAATAACATAAGAATAGATCATTTAAACTAGTAGACGGGTTGCCCTGCTTAAATTTAACTAGTACTATTCATAAGAAAATTTACAAAATTCTTATTGATACTGGTGCAACCCATAATTACATTAATAGAAAATGCGATTCTAGCGAAAAAATTAAAATTAAACCTATAAAAATAAAAACAATGCATGGTTATTCTATGGTAGATACAAAGAAAGTAGTTAGGATATTAAAGAAAAATATAACATTTTTTGAATTAGAGGATATTCAGTCTTTTGATATGATATTAGGATATGAAGGACTTAAAGTTCTAAACGCGGAAATAAATTTCAGTAATATGACTCTAACTACCATAAGCAGTGTCGAATCTATTCAGAAAATTAATTACATAATTGGGGAAAATAATATTTATAAAGCAGACATAGATAGACTGATGAAGATTAATAACAGCATAGGACCGTTACCCTTTACAGATACTATAGAAGCAAGCATTAGGACGACCAATGATAATCCGGTTTATGTTAAACAATATCCATATCCCATAGCAGATAACGAATTCGTAAACAAAGAAATACAGAAACTCTTACATGACGATATAATAGAAAAAAGCCATAGTCCTTATAACAGTCCCATATGGACAGTACCTAAAAAAGGTTTGGACGAAAAAGGAAAACCAAAACGGCGCATGGTTGTTGATTTCCAAAAACTTAACGCTCACACTGTAACAGACAGATACCCCATTCCGGATGTCAACATGACAATTCAAAATTTAGGTAAAGCCAAGTACTTTACAACGTTAGATTTGGAGTCAGGTTTCCACCAAATTAAAATCAAAACAGATGATAAAGAAAAAACAGCTTTTGCTATAAATGGCGCAAAATATCAATTTAAACGAATGCCTTTCGGGCTCAAAAATGCACCAAGCATATTTCAGAGATGCGTGGACGACATTTTGAGAGACTTTGTAGGTAAATTCGTACACGTTTACATTGATGACGTATTGATATATTCTTCATCTGAGGAAGAACATATACAGCACATAAGTCAAGTATTCGACGTACTCAATAAAGCCACATTAAAAATATCTGATGAGAAAAGTAAGTTTTTTCAAGAAGAAGTAGAATACTTAGGTCACATAATCAGACATGGTAGAATCACTACGAACCCTGAGAAAATAGCAGCTATAGAAAATTTTCCAGTCCCACAAACGGTAAAGGATTTGAGAGGATTTTTAGGTCTTACAGGTTACTATCGTAAGTTTATAAAGGGATACGCAAGCATAGCCAAGCCCCTGACATTATATTTACGAGGAGATAACGGTAAAGTAAACAAAAAACAAAGTAAAAATATTAAGTTAAATCTGAATGATTCAGCATTAGAAGCGATTAGAATTTTAAAAAATTATTTGAAAGAACAAGTCGAACTTTTTCAACCGGATTATAGTAAACCATTCGAGCTTACTACTGATGCATCCAACATAGCTATTGGAGCCGTACTAAGTCAGAATAAGCAACCTATACACTTCTTGTCAAGAACACTGAGTAAGACAGAAGAGAACTATAGCACAAACGAGAAAGAGCTATTAGCGATCATATGGTCCTTACAAAAACTCAGAAACTACATATATGGTATAGCAGACTTAACCATATATACCGATCACCAGAGCCTTATATATTCTGTATCAGAAAAAAATCCCAACACAAAGCTGAAACGTTGGAAGGGAATCATTGAAGACTTTGGAGCAAAATTAGTTTATAAACCAGGAAACCTAAATCTTGTAGCTGACGCATTATCACGTCAACGCATAAATACTTCTACCATAGAAACAGCACATTCAGCTGAAAGTTCTTCTAATGATATAATAAAAACTGTGAATCAGCCTTTTAATGCATACACTGCACAGTTCGAACTTATTGAAGATATAACAAATAATATCGAAACACAAATCTATTTTGGTAACAAAATAAGACTCATAATAAAGTTTAAGGACAAAGACTCTTTACTAAGGCAGATGAAAGAAGTTATACAACCCCAAAAGATTGTAGCTTTGCATACGAAATTTGAAAACATATACAAATATGGTGAAAACATAAAAAAAGAATTCCCACTAGTAAGATTTATATTCACACCAAGAAAACTTCAAGACGTGACAAATTTGGAGGAACAACTAAAACTTGTAAGGGTAACTCATGAAAGAGCACACCGAGGGTTACGTAACAATATACAAGAAATCTCAGAGAAATATTACTGGCCCGATCTAAATAAACAAGCAAAGAGTTTCAACAAAAAATGCATAGCATGTCTATTTGGAAAATATGAAAGAAAACCTATCAGAGAACCTCTGAATAATTCAGAAATACCAACACATGTGGGAACACACATTCATATGGACATATACTTCAACGACAAGTATACTTTCCTTGTAACAGTAGATAAGTATTCTAAATATACAATCCTTCGGGAAATCGAAACTCGAAACAGACTGTACGACGTTATGGAAGAGGTCTTATCTAATTATTTCCCAAAATGTGAACGACTCATGACAGATAACGAGAAGGGATTCAAAACAGAAATGGTGAACCAAATGTGTTTGAAATACAACATAACTAAAGTAGAAACTCCAGTATACAGATCGACAGCTAACGGTCAGGTAGAACGTGTAAACGGTACAATAACTGAACTGTCTAGAATATTCACAATTCAGAATAAAACAAGACTTATCGAAGAAATATTTAGAACAGTGCGTGAATTAAATAATTCTATACACTCAGTTACCGGTTTGAAACCTAGAGACATTTTCTTTAATCAAAATAAATATAGAAATAGTGAAATTATAATAAATAAACTAAACTCAGCATCCAAAAAAGTGATCGAACGTCTAAATAAAGGAACTCGACACAGAGAGTATAAAAAAGGAGATAAGATAATGGTAAGAATCACAGGTCTTAGAAAGAAATCTAACGCTAGATACATAACAAGAATAGTAGAAGAAGATAAAGGAGACACGGTAATCTCTAAAGAAGGAATAAAAATTCACAAGGATAACATAAAGAATTATCATTTTTCAGATGACGAAAATATTAATATTCCTAACATTACTAGGAATTGTACAGAGTCAAGAAGGGCAAGGAAACGTTCAAATAACTGAGTTACTAAACAAGAAGTTTATACTTACGCAAACAGATGACGTGTATTTATTCAAAGAACAAACTTATTTGTTACATGCCACCAACCTGACTTCGATATTTCAACCTTACGTAAATATCGTAACTAGTAAATATCAACCTACACAGGAAGAAAAAATTTGGTTAAGTAAAATTAAGAATTTAGCAGACCAATTACAAGAACATACTAGGCATACTAGATCAATTAACTTTTTAGGAACAGCTTTCAAATATGTGTTTGGTAATCCTGACCATTATGACTTAGTTAACATAGAAACGAGTATAAATAATCTCATAGAAAACAATAATAAACAAAAAACTATAAATTCTAGATTTGAACAAATTTTGCAACAATTCGAAGGTCAGAGCCTTAAAGAACATTTAGTAATAGAACAAGTGTACGAACAATTATTATTATTGACCAGAACAATTAATGCAGCAAAAAATAATGAATATTTATCAGAAAGCCTAGACTTAGATGACATTAAAAATATTATTCAACATGAAATAATTCAAGTACCCATAATAAATATACTTGAGTACTCTAAAATATTTTTAGCTAGAACTGATGAATTCTTCATCACAATATATAAATATCCAGTTCTAATTAAATCATGTAAATTGTATAAAGTAACACCTTTAAATTCAAAACATGGAAAAATCATTACAGATAAAACAATTGCCTTATGTAACCAAACTTATTTAAGAACAAGAAATTGTCAAAATCATCTAAGTAAAAACATTTGTGAAATTAACTTTGAAGAAGAAAATTGTCTTATTCCACTTTTAAAGAATATAACTTCAAAATGCAACATTAAACAAGAATACGATTACGACTTAGAAATTGAATCCGGTGTTATGTTATTAAGCGGTAAGCATAAGTTAAATAATCAAACAATTAATGGTATAAACTTAGTTACTTATGAAAATACTATAAATCTAGACGATAAAATATACAAAAACATGCATAAGCAAATTAAAGAAGTTATATTAAGAAATCATAATTCAGAGTCTTACATCGACCAAATAATTAAAGAAGATACAATGTACAAATTCGATAACATAGATACTTTAAAAAAACTAATTATTCCTTTTGAAGAAAAACCGATATTATCAACTATATACACAATTGTAACACTGATTGTTATTCTAGCATTTACGTACGTAATGATAAAAACTATACAATGTATAACAGATCGTCAAAAACAAAAAAAGATTGACGCATATAACAAAACTTATGAAAGAGAAATGTTAAAAATAGCGTCGAAAAATCGGGACGATTTCGTTTAACAAGGGGGGGAGTTAAGTATCCATAGCAAAACATATTGAGAAAAAAGATAACATTATTTGTATTCAATGATATCTTTAGCCTCTAGTACAGTCTTGCACACAACGCTACAATGATAACATATGTACAAGATATAATATCGTTTGTATACAATGTTGGAATATTATCTCTTCTTCATTATCAAGCAAGACGATTGTACGCTTGGGTCTCCTTGTAGATAGATAAGAAAAATATATAAATACGACTGTATGATGAATTTATCGATAGTCTTATTGTAACTACATAGTAGCCTTAAGCTCCTTTTAGAATTAGTAAAAAGTATTTCAATAATAAAGGACATAGTTCCAAATAAATATTGTTTAATTTTAAAAGTAAGAAACAAGTGTTTTAATTCGCGCGTTGGTAATTTTGATGAGACTTTTTTACCAGTTACATAGGTACATACTTAGGTACTTAGGGGACATTACAGTCCGGGGTAGCTCGATCTTTGGCTAACCGCCTCCAGTTGTGCACTCAAAGTTTGTTGAGGTCCCCTTCAATTTGTGCGCGCCACCTAAGGCGAGGTCTTGCCCTCATTCACCACTAAACTACGGTTTCCAGAACATATCTTTTTAAGAGAACACGTCCTCTTTTTTGTCCGCGATCTATTTTACACTTTCTTTTTTCGTTTGGATCTTTTTTTCTATACATACTATATACCTTCACCTGGGGTTCCTAACTGTGCACCGCGACGCCCTGGGTCAATCCAATAGACAAAGATTAAGCGCGTTTGTGATTCCCGCATTCCCAGTCAGACTTGCTTCATGGCTGGCACTCGTGTATTTGCCTGGCACTCAAAAATAAATAAGGGGTTTCCAATTGGTTCAAGTAGTTGACTTTTGGAAAATTGTGCCCATGGTGTTGGCTTGCGAGCTTCGGACAATTTTCTCAAGAATGATGTTGAGAAAGTCACATGACAGCGCATCACCTTGTCTAAATCATTTTTTGGCATTAAAGGTTTCGGTGAGGTTGTTTCCGACCTTTATGGAGCAGCGAACTTGGTAGGGATGCCAAAACTGTAGACATGGCTTTATATAACTCGTCTCTATAAATGCTGTTATAGGCGGCCTTAAAATCGATAAAAATGGGGGTAGGTATCGATTTGGACTTCTTGGGTTTTCTCCAGGATTTGTCGTAGTGTGGATATTTGGTCGGTTGTGGGCTTACCGGGCCTAAAACCGCACTGATAGGGTCCAATCAGTTTGATGAAAAATGGTTTCAGGCGTTCACACAGTACGGCAGACAGATACTTGTAAGCGATGTTAAGGAGACTAAAGCCTCTATAGTTGGCGCAGTTTAGAGGGTCTCCTTTCTTGTGGTTCGGGCAAACAATGTTGAGGCTCCATTCATCAGGCATACTTTCCTCTGACGAGTTGGTGTATGCTCTCTACCAAGTCATCTCACGTTGCCTTAGGCTAGGTTTACGGTTGGCAGAGCAGGGTACATCCTGCTGTGCCACACTTAGGTCCTTGTGGACCCATTGTGATACCCTTTTAAAATGGGGGTTAACCGTTGATGTTGGGATGGTTAGCCTCATGTGCCTTCTTCTAGTGATGTTCGACGCAGTCCAGCCATCCTGATAACCTCAAAAACCTGTTAAGATCAGAAGTTGAGACATCAGAAAGTTGGGAATAGTTGTAGAAAGTTCCATATTGTAGGTCATGGATGTTATGACTTCCAAGTGTTCTGTTCCTCAGGTGACAGAGACTTGGGCAGTGACAGAGGAAGTGAGGTATGTCCTCATGATCATCTTCGTCTCCGCAGCCTCTACATATATCGTCATCTTTGAGATTTAGTTTCATTGTATGGTTCTTTAGGAAGTTATGACCCGTTAGAGTCCCTACCAATTTAGACAGCGATGACCTGTCAAACTGTAAAAGTTTGATGGTCCAGCCACTGTCGTATTTTGGCCAAAGCTTCCATGATACTTCACAAGCAGTTAGTCCCTCCAACCTGTTGTTGGTCTTATTCTCCACTCAAGAGTGGTGGCTTGATCGAATGTAGTGCTCGATCATGATCCATTGCCGTCCCATTTGTCACCGTATCGAGGGACCCAGCAAAGGACCGTGGTGTTCTGCGAACAAAGAGCCTTAATCTCTTCGCGGCAGCGATGAACTCACTTGGATTTTATTTCAATAGCAGAAACTGCTTTAATAGCAACCTGGCTGATAATAATGAAAATGGTAATATCATTTTTTTGTATTGCCAACAATGACAACTTACGGGCATTGACACCTCCGCGATTGCCATAACCTCTGCTTGGAAGACACTGCTGCTATCAGAAAGCTTGATTGAGCAGTGTATATTTAATTCCTCCGAGAGTATACTGGCACCGGTTCCACAGTCCATCTTCGATCCATCTGTGTAGATGGATATCGATTTTATTTTCGTGGGTTCATTTGTGTTCCGTTCATCTCTACTCAGAAACAAGCAGGAGAATGGTCTATCAAAGTTTAGATGGGGAATATTATAGTCAGAAGTGACGTTCCCAACGTATATCCCTAGAATCTGTGCGTGACCAAAATTTCACTGGTTCCAAGTACAAGTTTGGCTAATCCTTAAGGCACTTTTGGTAGGAGATTCCTCCATGTATAGGTTTAAAGGAGTCAGATTGAGAATTGCCTACAATGCAGCCGTAGGTGTGGTTTTCATCCCACTGGTTGTCCCTATACAGTGGGGTCCACTTGTTTAGGCGCACTAGAGTTGCCTTTTATTTCTTGTTTTTTTTCGTATTATGTGGAACAAAGAGAAAAAAAACTTATTTGGCAGAAAGGTACATTCATACACTATAAAACAAACATAATTTCAAACTTGATGATAGACCCATAACAGTAGTTTTACTAATTTTTTCCTATATGTACCATGCAAAAACGTATGCATTTTTTGGTTCACTTGTCTATGTCGGTCAAGTACATAGTTCTGGTTCCTCCCATACAAAACCAATATTAGTCACATGCGTGTACATACATTACTAACTCCCATGGAACTTTTATGGAGTGGATGGTATCAAAGCAGCGGCCAGGCCGAGGATAACACTTTTAATTGTTTTTTTTTTATAAAGGGAACGCGGTAAAGAGATTATGACTACTCTTATAGTATAAAATGATGTTCACAGTGCGGGCTACGAAAATCTCCAAGTATAAAAATAATATCGTATTTACGATGTTCGATTAGATTCACTCCTATAATTCTTATATCGTTTGTCGTAATCGTCTGAGATTTAACTTCGTTTTTAAGTCAGTGATAGATAATGATGAGACAAGTGATATAATATATGTGATATATATATGTGAATCGTTAATAGAATTTGAAAACAAAATTGAATATCGTTTTAACTGCAACGCGTCACATGAGTCGAATACGACTTAGGGTACAAAACTCAGCCGTCTGAGGTACGGTGGAGGTTCGACTAGTTTGCGAGCATTTTAGGAAATAAAAGCCAAGAACTTAAGGGCCTATATTATGTAGTTTATTATCATTAACTCATATTTTACCTGACATACAAATACAACATTAAGTGAATTTACATATGGGATCAGATGCAAACTTAATTAAAACCGCAATTTAATGCAAAAATAAAATACAATGCTACAATGTTAGTTGGTAACAGTTGCTTTTGTGAACAGTTCTAACGTAAGTGAACTGAGAAACGCGGGTAAAGACTTGTGTGCCGCCAATTGGGAGTGTACCATATCCTTTAAGGAAATGGAATATGGAGTCTCGAGCATGTCCAAGATTCCCGAATCGTTTAGTCTGAAGTTCAGGTATTCGTTTGGCGTATCCGCATACATACTGGAAATCCTGAAACAGAAAAAAATATGAATATACTATATATAAATTTAAATTTACTTGTTAAGTTCAAAATCTGATAAAAAATTGTAAAAATGTAAAGCGTCACTCGTTTCATTTGCTACTTACTTGTAGTTATTATTACTTCCGATTCTGTCAATTTTGTAGCCAAACAGCATATAGCAAACTTCGCGGAACTCCAGGCTGGCGGATTTGTAGAAATCTTTCATCTTTTTCATTTTATTATTAACGCTCTCGAGTTCGGCACGCAGGGTATTCATTTCTTTGATGTTAACTGTCATGTTCGTGGTCTCATTAAGACGGCTGGTCATTTCTTCTTGATCTTCTTCCAGTTTTTGATTGCGACGCTTGAGGCGTTCAATCTGGAAAGAAAGTTGTGTTAAAAATATAAGAAAGTCATGACATTAGACACTGAAAACAAAAAAAAAAAAACAGTGTCGCGCGTAAGTTTTGGGTGTCCTTATAGAAGTCTTTCTTGCAATGTAAACGATGGCAAAACGGAGTAAATGTTTTCAACAAACAAAAAGAGTGATTTATCTGCTGTTGAGGACAAGGCATAACTATTGAAAACAGAGATCCACCGTACGCTCAACACCAGGCGTTCTAGTGGGGAGTCGACAAAGATTTATCGCTAATCCTTCGAGTTGCGGCACAAATGGGTTCAATACTCATAGTTGGGATAGGAAGAGGAAATGTGAAAGCACTCTTCTTTTAAAATGATAATTGCCAACGTGGCAATCAAAAAGAAAGATCTCTGTCTTTTCTCTGAAGAAAATGTACTTGTCTATCTTAGGCCCGAAACACACATGCGATTTCAATCGCGCGACTGTTTAGTCGCAAAAAATGAAACACACACATTTCAATGTGAATGCGCGCACATAATTTTGGATTTTATGTGCGCGCATTCTTATAGAAATGTGTGTGCTTCATGTTTTGCGACTAAATAGTCGCGCGATTGAAATCGCATGTGTGTTTCAGGCCTTAAGCTGCATATTGTCGAATCAGAGTTAGAAAATTGAAATTGTACCGCTTATACGGGACATATTTACTTACCTCCGCCTGAAGCTTCTCGAATTGGTTGTTGGCATTTTCATACGCTTCCGCCGCAGGATTACTGGTAAAGTGAACAACCTAAGAGAGACGATACCATTTCAATTAATAGCACACCACATACATTACAATTGAGAGCCTACCTTATATTTCGCAATGTTAAAGTCACCCTTCAAGCACCTGTGCTCCAGTTCCAATTCGAGCTCTTCCTTACGTCGCTTCAGTTTCTCGTTGTCCATTCGAAGTTTTTCAATTTCTGTCTTGAAATGTTCATAGCTTTCCGAATTCAATCCCGTTTCCATGGGCAAATCAGGAAGCAGTTTAAGCGATGTAATTTCCTTTTCAAGACTGGCACACATGTCTTTGTAAGCAATCAGAGTTTTCTCAATCATTTCCAAACGACAGCGTAGCTGTGACTCTGGATTTACCAATTCCATTGCATTTGAAACTGGAAATAAATAAAGCAAATTGATTAAGTTCGATGAAAAACAAAAATCCACACAAACATACTTGTCAAATCCTTTTCGTAATTATCCAGCAAATTTTTATAGCAATCGCGCTCCCTGGCGACCAGCATTAATTTCTTCTGAACTCGAAGCACAATATTCTTGTGATGTTTCAGGGCCGATCTTAAACTTTCATTGTTCTTTGTGTACGTTTCCACTTGCTGTAAATGTTCGAATTGTAAATAGCAACAGAGCAATAGGTTGAAAATTGTTTGTTACCTGTTGCAGCTCGTGGACATGAGATGTGATAGAGTTCTTCTCGCATTGTTCTGTGCTCTTCTCTGATTTCATGATTATATCATTTTGAAGGATTTGCTCGATTCTGGAACGCAAAGCAATCGGACTGACCATTGTGTTTGGTAAGCAATGATCTTGTGCAACTTTTACCCATTCCCTTAGTTCCTGTTCTAGGCTTGTTAACTTGACCTGGTGTTAAAAAAAAAATTAAGTAATTTAAAGGTGGATTTTCTCTTAACAAATATTTGGTGAACTGGTAGAACTGACATTAAGCTCTAAGGAATAGTGAATGCAATCTATTTGTAGAATAGTTGATATTCGTAATAGCAATTTACGAAGGCCGACAGCTGATGAACCATTTTCTTAGAGTTTAACTGGCCTTAGGAAAACTTAAACTAAACTTTAGGGGTAACTGCAAGTTATTTAGGGTTTCGATTAACATTCCATATTGCGATTCAACTAAAACTCAAAACTAGAACAACTTCGGATATTTATTATCGCGTCTGAAAAATACAGTTCCCCACAGAGCCCTCTGTTCTAATCAGTAAAGTACTTATAGAATAAATCGATCTTCACACTTTGGAAGATACTGCAGTGTTTCGGAAGACAGAAAGAGAGGTCCAGATTTAGTTCCCCTCCCTCCCCTCCCTCTTGGAACCGGCTGTGAATATAGACAGTGATTTGTCGTGTAGGAGATTTTGTGAATTCCTTTGGATCCTGTCTGGCATTTCATGGGTGAAGCCTTTTTCGAAGTTGATATTTGTAGGCAGGTAATTGGTAGTAAAGGGCAAGGGGATCGTTGTTGCTGAAGGATTTCCCTCTTCAGTATTTCTCTTCCCCTAATCTGATTGCCACGTTTGTGGCGTATTCTTTACCGACGATGTCTAGTGGAAGTAAGTTAGGCATGGTTTGTAGAGCAGCGGTTGGAGATGTCTTCAATGCGCCCGTGATGCACAAGAGCGTGACAAGCGCCGAGTCTTCTCTAAGACCTGAGGGCAGTTAGTCACAAACCGAACTGGGTGGAGAGAGGCTTATTGATTAAGACCAAGGTCCACCCAGAAAATCTTCAAATGGATTTAAGTTCTGCATCGCCATTGGAGCTTTATAGCCCTTTTTACATTTTGGGGTTTGTGAATAAAGGATTCTTGCTGATTGGGACGTTAGTCGGGTTTGTAGTTTTTGATCCATTTCAGTCTGTATAATTTACTTATCTTCATTGGCACGATAATTCGGAAAGAATTTTTATCTTATATGCCTCAATATGCCAGGGGTCAGATCACGTAAAATAAAAACGATTGAACGATATCGTTTTCACGCAGGCTGTCTCTATCATATCTGTGGCAATAAACAGAGACTGCTATTGTCGAAACGATGTCATTCGATCGTTTTTATTTTACGTGATCTGGGCCCAGTATAATTTATAGCTATCTGTTTAAAGTTTAGCACGACAAATAAGTTGATGTGCCTCTGTGTAGAATACAAAGACCAGAAACAAAACCATCAGGAAATTGAAGGAAATGAAAAAGCTGATGAACCAGCCAAAAGAGGTTCGGTAACTCCTTTTATAGGACATGAACCTTTCTGTGCAATCCTCCAAATCAACTATATAAAATGTTGGGAACACAACAAATGTATTTTAGGAGGACATCACAGGTCTCCGTAAGACCAATAGTACGTAGTACGCAGATACTACATTAAAAATTATTATAGGCTACCTAACATATCAACACGGTTTGCAATACCACCTTAATAAAATGCATTTAGTCAACTCCGGTAAGGAGTGCCCGTCTATGCCTTGAGGAAGACATACTACTAACGTAAACAGGTGGACGCGCATCATATCGATCTTTCAAGTCAGAAGTTAAAAAAAATGTGTTCATTGGTTCTACATAATGTATTCAATAAACATACGAGAAGAATATTTGGTGTTTCCTTGTAGTCAGTTTATGAGATGCATCTGGTTGCAAACTCTTCTCCTAACCATCTCCACAGCTATCGCAAAAAAAAACTCTAACATTTAACTAAAACCACAGACACACAATTTATAACGTGCTCCAAGTTCAGCTATATATAGAATGCAATTTCTAATAAAATATTGTTTTGCAGTCTCCACGAGAAGCCGGGTAATGGCCCTTACTTATAAAAAATAAAGGAAACTTACCTTTAAAACGAACATCGACAGCCTCAATATTCGGGACTAAAATGTTCACACATTTTCGTGTGCAGCTGTGGTTGGTCGAAAGCGAAGTACATTTGAGAACATAAGGAGAAGACGAAAACAAAAATGTGGAGTATTTTTTTGAATATTTCTTATTCTTTTGCACGTTTTCTTTTTTGCATGTCCCGCAAGAACGTCGACAGTTGATTGAACTGAACAAAAAAAAAAAGCTTGATGCTGCTATAAATTTGTTATGGCAAAAAAGCTTTTTCTCTCTCACACACATTTCCTTCGCAGATGAGAGTGGCACAATATATCAACACAACTTCTTATGAGATGCTCTTTGTAAGTGTTGTATATTTATTCATACGTGTATACATAACACGTATTATTCATCATCATCCGAAGAACTTGAGGAGATTTCACTTTCTCTCTCTTTAATGTTTGGGTGTGTGAAAAAATATTTGTTTGGGATATTTTATTCTACTTCTAGATGACAATAAATTGGTTTTAACACAAGCTACAGGAAAGATAGAACAATAGTAAAGCCATTCAATTATTTATGATTTGGGTGCAGTGGATGCAGTCGATATGTTTTTTATCGCCTGGCGACATTTAGGGCCGTTTGCTGATACGATTCATAACGATTTAAGTTCTACTTAAATTCTCATGGGCTACTTTTTGTAAGGCTTATGCCTACTGTCACATAAGAGTTTATTTGGAACTTAAATTCCTATCATCAAACGACGGCCCTTAATTTAGTTTGAATATATGAGTTTGCTTTGTTTGACTTAAAGGTGGCGCTACAGTCAAAGTGGAACAGTGTCTCAACCAAAACGAATCTCTAATTAAAGCGGTCGTTGTCTAGCTCAAGTTTTCCACTCCAATTTGTATGAGATCATTTTCTAGGAAAGGTCTTCCTCTATTACATTTACTCTTTGGTTTAGATTCAAAGGCGGAGAGCAGCGAGCTTTCTTTATAGTCATCCTAAACGGCATGCAAAAACTAAACATAGCTTTGTGTAGCTCGTCTCTAGTAATTCCGTCGTATGCGGCTCTTAAATCGGTCAAAAGATCTTGGTAATCGATTTTATAGATCAATAAAAAAAAAAACCTCCCTTGTAGCTGACAGCAAAAGAAACAATTAATTAGACTTGTTTACGCTCTGTCGCTAAATTCTGTTGCTGAACAAAAAATGTTCTGTTCCCAATTCTGTTTCTGTTCTTTGTGACTTGGTGCCTTAACAGGGGACAATCAAGGGTTTTAGGTGTTGACACAAAATGACAAACAAGACCTTGCGTGTGATGTTAAGGAGACTGATGCCCCTGTAATTGGCGCATTTAGAGGGGTCGCTTTTTTTATGGGATTGGTAAACGACGTTGAACATGAAGCTCATCTCAATCTTTATAAGGTTTCTACCGTCAATTTTGATTTGATTCCCTGGCAAAAAATAAAAAAAATAGATGGTGGAATATGCCCTTATGTAGGCCTATGATAAATGAAAGGGACCTACAATTTAAGACCTTATCCGTGTGAGTGTATGACTGATTTGAGAATCATTCTCCGGAGCAGTTATCCTCTCGGATGTTTGTCAGACGTTCGCTAGATGTGACAAAGTGGAAAAGACCTTATTTTATATTTTTCTAACTTCTCAGTAGTCCAGCATACCAACCACTGAGAAACGATGTCTTTACATATAGGTATAACATAATATATTGATGATGTTTGGCATATACTCCAGAGTGCGTTTCCCCCCGATGCCGATGTGGTGGGTGGCTTATCAGTAGACGAAACACCACATCTGCCTAGACGCACGGTTTATGTATAACTTTCGTACAATATTCCTGGAGTAGCATCTTTAAGTTTCTTTGATCATGTGCTCTTCCCTTTTTTGTATAAGAAGGTGATGATTTGACCGCCCTGCTTTGCAACTCCAATTTATATGTCATGTTTTGTTTAGCTGCTAGTCGAGAGTGTTCGTCAACCTAAAAATAAATAAATAGGCGGCGCGACAGGCGGTAGACACCCAAGGCCTAGCTTCTCGCAACCATTCGTTTTGTGTGAGTTTCTATTTTTGGAACGAATGGAAGGGACCTACAATTTTATGCCGATTCCGAACGGCTGACTTGAGAAGCTTTTTCAGGACAGTTATACTCTCGGATGTTTGTCGAGACGTTCGTCAACCTAGGGAGCAAAAAATGTCCGACGATCAATAATCATTGTCTTCGAAAGACAATCAAAATGCGTTTTTTCTGAATGATGTCTTTTTGGTTAAGGGCATGGACGCATCGTTCAATAAATCTGTTAAGACTGAACTGAGTGTCGCTCTCAAACTCTTAACATAATCTTCTAAAAGGTTATATAATTAGGGCCCAGGAGTTTTGTCAATTGATTCAAGAGTTCTTTGGAAATCTAAAAATATTGTTATATTTCTATACACTTCTCAAACATACAAATGTGAAGAAATAATGTCTGTTGATCTCAATCTCAACATATAAAATCAACTACAACTCACCTGCAATGCGACAGCATCGTTTTTAGCATTTTCATACTTTTCCAAACGACTCTTCAGATCATGAACCTGTTCTTCCAACAACAGTTTATCGCCCAGCGCATCATGAAGATTCTTGTTGTTTGCCTTTAAACGTTCAATTTCTTTATCCATATCTGGAATGCTGGCCAATCGAGATTGGGTATTCTAAAAAAATCAAAACACAATTTAACAATTTAACATCCCTCCAGCTACTGCTAATGCTATTTGACAAAAAAGTTTACCTTTGTAATTTCCTTCCAGTCTGCATATGAAGATATTTCATATTCCAACTCTTTTACTCGTGACCTTGCCTCATCACAGGCTTGTTTTTCTCTTTCCAAATCCAACCTAAGCTCATCGTATGATTTTGCTTTATCTTTGCAATCTATTAACATGCACTTTGTATTTTCCAACTCCACACTAACCAGTTCCAATTCCTTTGAAAAAATATTATCATAAAATTAAAAACAAATAAAGATCGATTTTAAGATTGTTACCATTTCAAGCTTCTCAGAGTGTCGTCTGTATTCGCTTAGCTCATTTGCCATGCTGTTCTGCAAAAGACGAGAATTATCCTCCATTTCCGCATTCGTTCTCTGGAGTTTGTGAATCGCCTCCTCATACGACATCTTTTGTTCATTTTGTTCCGCTTTGACTGCCACTAATTCACATTTAGCACGCTGTTCTCGTTTTCGTGTAACTACAAGATGTTTTTCCATGTCGAGTATTTTATTTGACGAAAAGTCGCATTGCTTAGTGAGCTCGCGAACTTTGCTCTCGTACATGGTTTCCATTTCTTGTCGGATCTTGTGTTGACGTTCAATTTCCTGTTTGAATTTCACGATCTGAAAGTAGAAGGTTGTATGTTTGAAAGTACAATTTGAATTTGGAATAAATGGCAAAACTTAACGACGATCTGATTTGCTGTGTGTAAATAGAATAAAAGCGCGTCCAAGAACAGATCAATTAAGAAATGACTCACAAAACGAGAGTTTTTGTAAGGAGAACTCTAAAAAAATTTGCATGACTGCATCGTGATTACAAGTTCATACGACTCACTTTTTAGATAGATCTTCGGAATACGATAAGGTGACAAAATTTAAGAATATCCAGTCACACTGAAATTCGGAAAATAAGATCTCTGATGAGCTTTCTCGCAATGTACGAAAATAAATTTCTAAGGACTGAACATTTGTTAGGTTTACCGGCATTCTGTGTAAGAGATTGCTGAAGAGTTTCATATAGACACAATATTTTATGTAATGCAGACAAACTAAACTAGTTCGTTCGGCAATTTGCATAAGTCTATGGCATTCTTTCCGTCACTATTCATTAATTTTCGATGGCCTGCTTATCCATTAAATGGGTCGTGGGTGTGGATTGCACTAAATCATCAAAGGCAATCCCCATACGGGTAGAGGAGAGGTTATGAACTTGATCTAACTATCTCATCCTGGGTCTACCTAGAGGACGCCTGATAGCATGAATTCCACGTCGTGGGATCCAGGTTGGGGACATGCGTTTAACATGACCAAACCACCGAAGCATGGACCGGTGCCGTCACTATTGCAGGTATAAGGCCAGCGGATGTCACACAAACGAATAGTTGTGGGAAGCTTGTCATAGAGCCCTATATGAAACCAAACAGTACTATTCCTCAACAACTAAGAAAACAAACTTGCTTGAAGATTGAGAAATATTTGAAACTGCTTTCGGCCAAATGTTTCCTTCGGAAGCATTTGTGCTCAGTGGAAGTATTAAAAAATGAAAAATAAAATAAATAGGCGGCGCAACAGGCGGTAGACACCCAATGCCTACTTTCTCGCAACCATTCGTTTTGTGTGAGTTTCTATTTTTGGAACGAATGGAAGGGACCTGGCGCAGTAGAAAAAACCTTAAGATGTAATTTGTGTTTTTCCGGGGATCGAACCTGGGATCCCTCGCACAGTAGTCCAGCTCACTAACCACTGCGCTACTGCGCCCACAGTGGAAGTATTGGACCCTATTAATTCGTGATTCGTGATTTAGTTGTATAAACATCGACCCATATCCCCAATTTGAACTCTACATTGGTGAAGTTCCAATTTAGGCACAAAACTTGCAACTTTATCCTGCACTGTCAAAATGTTCGTCATATTTCCTTGCACTGAGATATTAGAGGTGTAATAAAAAGAAATTCAGCATTTTTACATAAATTGAAGGCTTTATTTAGCTTATTTTTGCATCCAGTCCTATTCAGATGGTTCCAAACGGTTTTTTTTTGGAACGCAATCGATGGAACTAAAACTGCGCGTAATTACCAGGACCATAAACAGTATTTACATTTTTAGCCTCCTGGCTTGCGTTTTCGCGTATTTGCTCTTTGATGGGCGATCACTGGGTCAACCAAAAAGGGAACTATCAGAGAAGTTTTTTTTTGAAAGAAATCGCATCTTTCCAACGTCATTTTGTTTACGTCCGATATCACGTATACAACGCGAGGATTACTTAAGCAAACTGTTGGAAAAATATAGCATTTTTTTATTACACCTAAATCAGAAAGGTTCGCCGCTGCTCCCTGTAGCTCTACCTTCCGGCTCCCCCTTTGACCTCTTTCCACCATTTCTCCTATTGGGTCGCTTCTGCTTGCTTTTTCGTTAGATAGCACATTTATCGAAGTGCAATAAAAATAGAGACGACTGTCTGATCAGCCGCTGAATAGCCTTGTCCAAACTTCTGTCGGATTCCTGATTCTTGTTACAGCGCTTAAATTACATTTCACTTTTCACTTTTGTTTTCGACGCCGCTGATCTCAGGAAATATATTACAAAAATTCCTAGTCAGGCGTCTAGCAAAAAAATGTTAAACTTTTGAATCACAAATATCTCGAGAACAGAGATTCGTAAAGAAAATCTTGAACAAATCGAAAAGACTTTAAAATATTGTCAAGAAACGAGTTTTAGTTGGACTTCGATGAGTGAAACAATACAATTTGATTTAATTATAATGTTTATAAAATGTATTATCTATTACCTGCCTTATTACCACCGCGTAAAAGCTGTTTTATCCAAGCTTCGGTACCCAAGTGCTAGGGCTTTCAGTTAGTAGTATGGAACAAAATCAAAAATTTAAATACAATTTTCAAACTTAAGCCCAGTATCCTGTTCGCACTAAAATTTATCTCTCATACAAAAATGTCTAGAGATAAAATTTAGCGAGGCAGTTTAGCAAGGCAGTATCTTGTTCCGCACGCAAAATTCTTATTTTCATGTAGATGGGACACACTAATTGTCAGTCGAGTATAACAATATTGTGTGTTATACGTACTACGTACAATTTTGTAGTATACTCGACCAAGAAAATGTCTCCACTGATTTAGCTCACGAAAGAATTGTCTGGTACATTAAATCGGCGATAAATTTTGACTTTTCCGAAACAAAACAAATTCTGAATCAACTATTTCATGAAATACTTGAAAATCGATGTTAGTGAATAGGAAAAAAGTGAAAATATAACAAAAATCAATATACATGTGGCAATAAAATGTCCTATGTATATCCTGTACAACGAATTTAGCGAGCATTTATCTGTGCTGTGGAGAAAAGTGCGGTCGCTAAAATTTAGCGCGAGCAGGATACTGGGCTTTAATGTCTAAAATTAAACTAAAGGGTCCGCCAAATAACTTTTTTTTTTTTTTGAAAATGCTATAAAAAAAACTACTGAATATTTTCTCAAATTTCTTTTTTTATTTGAAAGTACAATCCTTCCGGTTAATAATGGAAAATAATTTCATTCAAATGGCTGCCTCGGCTGGCCATGCAGTAGCCTACACGATCGGTCCAATTTTTAAGCACGTTATCGATTGTGTGCAGCTGTATTTCACCAATGGCTTCACGAATATTGTCCTTTAAAGCGTCAATTGTCTCTGGCATGTCGGCGTAACACTTATCTTTTACGGCACCCCACAAATAATAGTCCAACGGTGTCAAATCGCAGCTCCGCGGTGGCCAAACGACATCAGCTCTGCGGCTGATAATGCGATCTTCAAAAACAGGGCGCAAAACATCGAGTGTAGCTTCGGCTGTGTGGCACGTAGCGTCGTCCTGTTGAAACCAAATGTTGCCAATATCCTCCTCTTCAATTTTTGTGAACAAAAATTCGTTCAACATGGCCCGATAACGATCGCCATTGACTGTAACGGCCACTCCTTGCTCATTTTCGAAGAAAAATGGCCCAATTATGCCTCTGGACCAAAATCCGCACCAAACAGTGACTCGTTTTGGGTATACGCACTGTTTTTGGCTTTTCACGCTTTGGTTTATCGATGAGGATGCCAGTTTATTTCACTTTTTTCACAAGATAACGAACATACGGAGCTGACGGTGCTTCTCTTCTTCCAAAATCCGTACGCAATTTTCGCACACATTCTGCAACATTACCATGATTTTCAAAGTAATGTCGCAATATTTCCCAGCGTTGTTCAAGCGTATACACAATCATATTCGTTCAGTGGGAGGATAAAACTAATTATCTGTCAAATCAGACATGAGCTAAGTGTTACCATTCGCGAAATAAGCACTAGTTGAAAAAAAAAAAAAACGTTAGATGGCGGACCCTTTATATACATCGTTCATATTTTAATGGGTGACTATGGTTGGAAGTTCTAGGAGGCTTTTGTTGGAAATGGTCTTGCAAATTCTATCGACGTCTTCGCAGACAAGTACCTAGGTGTGACTGAAGAAAAACACATTGGACCAACTATCGTAATTTCCACGCCAAATCTTGTACCCTACAAATGTGTCACATAAGAAAATACAAAATACAATATTAGATTAAGGATGGGGCGCACAAGAATAACCCATGAACTGAGCATTTCATCACAAAACAACCACCTCTTTGTCAGCTGTGCAATGTGCATCGTACGAAGACGCAGGAACAATTCCGATCCTCAAAGTACTATGGGAGTGCGCATATTGGGTGCGAAGTAGTAGTCGAAGTAGTATACGTATGTGTAGTTCCGAAATCCGAATACAATCCCAAATTTAAAAGAAGTTCGAGTGTTGTGTGCAGCTAGCCTTAGGCCCAAGTGCATTGATTTTCCCCCTTTGTAAGCGTGGCGACCTTCTCCGATGATGGCCAGAATCTCCATATATTTTTATATCAATGAATCTTTTTCTATGAAAGGTGATACGCCATGTATTCAATGCTGTTTACATTTTCTGAAGTTCTTGGTATTTCTTTTAAATGTTTTTTTTTTTCTATCGGAATGCTTCCAACAGGCAATATACGTCTATTTACGAAATATCAAGCCTACAGCTTGAAGGCTAGTACGATTTTGACATTTTTGATGTTCAGCGCCATCTATTAACTTGAACATATTTAATTTACGTGCACTTCTCACAACAACTACATGTGTAAGTTTCATCTCAATCGCATGGTTAGCTTTTAAGTTTTTAGCGTTTAAACGAACTGATTATTTTTATTTATGTAAAATTTTTAAAAAATATGACCAAGCCCTCCATTACTCAAAAATAACTCGCTTTAATGAAGCTATAAATATATCGTAAACTGTTCAACAACAGTGAGACCTCATAATTAAGAAAAATAAATAAATAAAGGCTTTATCATCGGCCTAGCTAACACACTCCACTATATACAAGTCACGGAGAGACAGACAAACAGAAACACAGACGGACAGAAAGACAGACAGACATGGCTGAATCGATTCAGAATTTGATTCTGACTTAGAATATTATGTACATATATACTTTTTGGGGTCTCGGGTGACTCCTTCTTGGCGTTACAATTAATGCAACGAAAAAGTGAATATACCTTCCTGTGGAGGGTATAAAAATGCAACTTCAATATTATAGTTCTCTGTGCTTTGGAGAAATATCTGTCCGCCAATTTGGATACCGCATTTTCGCAAAAAAATATCACTTAAATAAAGTTCCCTTGCTACAATTAGTATCACAATCTCTTTCGGTAAGTATTTCCAATTCGGAGTATCGGAGCTTTTCGGATTAAGGGAGAGCTTTTTCAAATTCGCTCTTTTCTCGCAAATCTGCCATCTTTTTTGCCATTTTTCTTCCATTTCTTTCTAATTGATGATCTCAGAATTTTATTCCGAAAACAAGAATAAAAACGATATTTGTAAATGATCAACAAAAATCATAACAAAAAAACAAAACACACACACATACATCGATTTAAAACTAACCTACTGGTTACTAGCATAACAAAATAAATAATGTATGAAATTTCTCGCAACTTAACGCTTTCGTGATCATATTCAATACACATGTAATTGGATACAAAAATATATTTCTTTACTTACGCATTTCATATTGAAGCGTGTCCTTTATTTTCTCTCTTTCTCTCTGTGTATTCAAATTTATTTGTTTTGCACCTTTTTTGGTTGGAATTAATATTTTATTTTACAACACCACCGCTTGATACCACTTACCGGTAACAACTGCTCAAGAAAATCAAGTGGAACATTTGACAACACAATAGGCATTTCGAAGTACAGAGACTCGAAAGTTCGAAATACATTAGTATGTGTGCCATAATCGATTCGAGTGTGAAAAATACCTTTGCCTAGAATTGCTGTTTCTGTATCTTGTGTATTTCGTCAAGTTGTTGTTTTTCTGGGCAAAGACGAGCACATTCCTCTAAGATAACAAATTTAGGATTTGATTTGTATTTGACATTCAATTGTTTCATCATTAATGAGGAGTGTTATCATTTTTTGTAGGGATGGACGACGAAGGACAGTCATTAAGTCAAGTGGCCGATAATCCTATTAGAATTTTTTAAGATGTGCACTGCGCACTGTACTGATTCAAAATAAAAGTTTGTAGTCTTATGAGGATGGTTTTTTTTTATGTTCAGTGTTACCGCCGAAATGTATATAGGGATACTGGAAGTTGGTGCACTGCTGCGCATGTACATTTTTTTATATCGTTTCACAGTATGCGTTGGGATGCTGAACAGTTTACGGTCAGCGATTTAAAAACAATATGACATCTGGAATGGTGGCAGAGGGACATTCCTCCATATGGCGCAACCATCTATTAAATGGTGTGGTGTTTGCGTTCAGTTTGTTTATTGCAAAAATGTCAAGCTGATGAACACACGATGCATCCAACGTGAATATATTTTCAGAGTTGCTCGATGTCGATTGGGGAATGGAAATGGGAACTGTGGCAATGAAGCGGAGAACTAACTATGAAACTGCTAGAGATCGACGTAACCGTTATGGTACAAATCAGAAGAAAAAAAGACCAGGGACTGTTTTTTTTTTTTTTTTTTTTTTTTCAAATTAAGAGCGATACGCTTTAATGGGAGAACATAAAAATAATGACCAACGAATTGGATGTCGGAGCACGGTATAAGCGTTACATATAAGGTCTGTTCCTTTACTTTTGTAGTAAAAATGGAAAAGACTGTCAAAATGGCTATGGTGGGGATAAATTTTCTCTCAAAGAGAAAAACTTACGACAAAGTTAGGGAACGCTTTTGTAGTAATCATGAAAAATGACAGTTGCATTTGTTTTCCCATAAATTGCATGTGAGTATGAATCCAAGTATGTGGAAGAGTTTGAACTGACTGAACTAAAATCATTCGAGAAGAGATAAAAGCTACATAATTTTCCCACCTTCTGATACCATTTTTACACCAATTTGTTTCTCATATCGCAGGAAATCAAAAGACAAATGCAAATAGTCGTTACACGCATTTCAAATCAAATTTCAAATCATCTGTCAATTTTCAGGCGATGACAGTTGTTTCAATTCTTACTCAAAGAAATTTGTTGAGTAAAAACTAGTAAGATTCCCAATGGAGGGGTAATATCTTGCTCTCTCGATGCCGCTCTCTTTTACGAATTTTTCAAGTTAGGGAACGACATTGAGTAAAAATGCGTAAAAATTCGTAAGAATTAGTAAAAATTCGTAAGATTTAAAAGTAAAGGAACAGACCTATAAATATTCAGAGTAATTAAGCCTTTCAATCTTTTGGCGGTTAACGTGGTTTCATGGTTAGAGTCTGTGTTTCTTAACGGAATGCAGGTTTTATTACTAGCGAGGAAACCAACTCCAGACCACGAGTGCGATTCAGTTTTCAACTGAATTCCGAATTTTTAATTAAAAAAAAGTAGTTGGCGCAACAGGTCAGTATAGGCACCCTAGGTTGTAGTTTTTCACAAGCACTCGTTTGTGTGAGTTTTTATTTTGAGACAAATGGAAGTGAGGTACAACTTTATGCCGAGTCCGAACGGCTGAATTGAGAAGCTTTTTCAGGACAATTATACTCTCGGATGTTTGTCTGACGTTCTCGAGAGGAACTTTAAGATGTAATTTGTGTTTTTCCTGGAATCGAACCTGGAACGCCTCGCATATAGACAGAGAGCCCGCAGTAAATTTTGGACGTGAAAGCCAACCGGATGAATTTTACATAAATACGTTGCTCTGATGCCCAAGATTTCAAATATGCCCGTCTGGCAGAGCTCTTTGTGAGATTTTGCCAAAGGAATATTTTTTCTCAATTTATGAATGTTGAAATTGACTTTTATTTGTTATTTTGTTTCTGAAAAATAACTATACTCTGCCTTTTCATTCATTAAAAATTAAATACACGTACTATTCTTTAAGACTTGCACCACACAGTCGTCCGCAAAATTATCGACGACAAAAATGTATAATTTCAAAGACAAACGGCGTCACAAAACGATAAACGCAATACCGACGATCGTCGTCGAAAAATACAATCCACAAAATTTTTTACGACTCTGTCGATCGTCGCCGCGATAGTTGCGTCGTTTTTTTTTAGAGTAGTGGACTACAACGACAATAAGGGTGTATGCATTGAAGATGTTGAGACGGCTTCACATATAAAGATATTGTGCCCCAGAGGCTCAGAATGATTGGACTATTATTAGACACCGTATATTCCTTAAATAAATAATGTAGCTAACGTGGGCAATCCAAGTCCGAAAGGAAATCTGAAGAAATTCAGAAAGTACGGGTTAGAAGCAGCATGACTTATGTATTCGATTGATCTATCTGCTTTCCAAAAAGCAATTACGGAGTGATCTGATGAGTATGTACTTCCTTACTGAAGAAAAGAGAGGTCTCAAGTTGTAGTTGTAGTCTTGCTGAAGAGTGTCAACATTTATGGTGAGACCAAATTTGCATTTTTTCTACAAATTTTGTGGAAAAGTACTTGTAAATACAATTTTTAAGTTGGTAAAATAGGCCACTGCTGTTCCAGATAGAGGACTGATATGTATTTCAACAAACAGCGAGGTCTGGTGGAATTAAATTCCACAACACCAGGGGTAATTTACCTTCTGAAACAACTGGCAATATTTGAGGTATGCAGATGCTTAAATTTGGGCAAAAGCTGTACGATACACAACCATATTCACGGGCTATGTTATTGAAATTGTTAATCGGATTTTCTATATCATTGTAATTTAGCTAAGGAATTAAGGAATCGTATTTACCAGTGATAACTTATCAACTGTGCGGTGTGTGTATATCCGAAATTCATAGGGAGATATGACACGACACATAAATTTGGTGGCAAAATTCCTGGCTCTGTCTAAGGCTGTTGTGGTGGTAGGGCAAGTGAAAATGCTGTTGACACTTTTATGTTGCTTTAAAACACTGTTATCGTTGCAGGAGCACAAAATGCATGGCTAACTATGCTTCAGTCAGTTGGTTTGGTGGCCATAGTTTAGTGTTTTCCATTGATACAAAAGGAGATGCAAATACCTAAATTGGTTTTAGGTGTGAACATTTTTTTTATAGTAAAAGTTAAAGTATATGTGCTACCAATAGTTTCAAATAATGCGCTGCAAAAATCCTTACTTTACATAACATTCATATACGAACGTAAGACCTTAATTAAACCACCTGCAGTACAATTAAACCTGCAATTAATTATTGATAAAGACATATTTTCCTATAAAATCAGACAATCTTCCCATAAAGCATATTTATACCAAGGTTAGGACAAGTAGGTATCGAAATAAGTTGTTATGTACATTCTTCTATCTCAACCTAGAAAAATTGTCCAGGAAGTGGAAAATAATATACATAGCTGCCTAAAAAAAATCTTCTTTTATACACACATTTTCATTTAGGTATATAAATATTTTACTCTCATACGTCCTTACCATTGCTTTGGATTCAATCAAATCGGCTCTTAAGCGGCGACCCTCCCACGGGCTGGGTGGTAACGATGTATTCAATGATGTGTCTGCGCTAATATTCCTTGTAGAATTGTTACTCTCATCATTGGCATATTTTCCAAATGAAAAATTATTCATGCTACCAGACACCCGACGCTTTTTCGGTACTGCAAACAAAAGATAAACATTCGCAATAAATATTCAAGTAATGTGTTTACAACTTACGTGTTTCATTCATTGAGTCGTTAATAAAATCAAAACTTAACTTTTTTGGGGCAGTATGGGCCACGCTATCGTTAAACTGTGCCATTATTTTATCAAAATCAGTTTTTATATCTTCCATCAAGAAATTAGCAGCCGGCGATTTTGTGCACAAGGTCAATGGTTTAATTTATTTTGCGCTTTAGAATGCGGAAAATACCTGTACAACCGATGCAAAATATTATACGTACTTTCAGAATGAGTTGCGATAATATTTTTGTAATCACTAATTGAACAAATAAAATTTATATAAATATCTACACAGCGAAAATCCTACCAAACAATTCTGTAAAGGGAGCACGCCATTAAAATTTTGACAGAATGAAGAAAGTGTTTTTTTTTTGTTTCTTGTGTTTTGTTGTGTGCGGAAAATATTCTCTACTGATTGATGCGACATCTTTGAGTCAAGTAAGTGAATGTATATCGGTGATGCCAAGTTATCGTGCTTGGAATAGGTAATTTAGTTTTTTGGTGGGTATGGTAGCGCCAGCGGTAGATTTTTTTAAATATATGATTCACAGTGGGTTGTATATATAAAACATAATTTTATTTTACTTTTACTCAGAAGAAATGTAAAATTACATGGCAATTACACGTCGAAGTAATTATTTAATTACAAAATTAATCATTACAACCCATCACTGGTGGCAAGCAAATAGTGTGGATATCAGTGAAAGTGAAAGCGTGTTTTTTTTGCGCCTAATTCAAAGGAACTAAAAGGGCTGTGCCACACATGCCTTCCCATGAAAGTCGCGTCGGGCGAGACAGCTCGATTTTAAGTGAGTAGAAAAGAGAAGGGACAACAAAATAAATCTAAACCATCAAATCCAAAAAAGACGAAAAAAGAAAACCCTTTGCTCTAGAAAGCTGGAATTTTGGACAGAGGTTCCCTTTATGATGTATACAAGCTAAGGAAGGATTTTTCGAAATTCAACCCCTAAAGGGGTAAAAGGGGGGGTCAATATGGGAACATTTTTATTTTTCATCCGATCGACTTCAAACTCGGTTTGTGTACTCTATTATAAGAAATAAAAGTAATAATATTTTCGATTTTGGAAATTTTGCTTGGGACCCGAGCTATTGGCGAAGGGGGCCTTTTCTTAACTCACGAACCGTTCGTTGTATCGATTTGAAACTTTGTAATGCGTCCAAACTTCATCGCTGTTGAATATCCTGATCGCTTCATCTGACTCCATCGTACGTACTCCAAAGATATTCAAGCGGAATTATGTAACAATGGGGTTAAGTTAAACTGCTAGAATGTGGTACACATCCTCACGATCTTTCCGGATGCATATGTTGCACAGTATATATATAGTTAAGGATTGGCTAACTAAGAAATATGTTGTGTCCCATAAGTAGCTCAGTCTGCTATATGGATGATCTTTGTTGAAATTCCCATGCTTCACAAAAAAATTGATCATATCTATATGTATATTTTTGAACTGTTTTCACCAAATTCTGAGGACTGCGCGAGTGAAGCCGCGGGCAAAAGCTAGTCCTATACGGACCTGTTGAGCAACCATGAAGTCAAATGAAATATAATTTGATCGAATAATTTCGGTAGGCATATAATCTCCGCAGCCATATTTTTTTTAGATCTATTTCATTTTCCCATGTTTTGAGGTCGAGATTTATGGTTATATGGTTGGGTGTATTTGAAAAGGGGAGGCACAGATTGGCATCAACTTGACTAATTGTTTGAACTGTCTCAGTTTTATTTTACCTCCCCGTGGTATAAACCGGGTACTGGTCTTGCTCTGTCGGAATAGACTAACCGAATGATTCTTAGAAGTCTAAAATCAGCCCCTCAGAAGGAGGACCGCAAAGTGGATTAATGGCACCGGAACGTTCGAACTCTGAATAGGCCGCGAGTGGCCGAATAGCGAAAACTCTCGACTGCTACAAAGCAGCCTGCACCATAAGTGCCAAAGCAGCCATTACTGTCATCGAGAAAGTACGACATAATGGCCCATACAATATTTATTATTTGGTAATTTTTAATAATATTACGGTGACTGCTAAGAGCAGGGACAGTGATTATTTGGATGTGACAAACATAGGCAAAAAGTCTAGAGCTATATCGACATGTTAGTAAACGTTTTATGACAATCCGCATCAAGGCTAAATTCTCCAACATCAACGTCGGGGATTTCAACGTTTTCCTAACATTCATAAAGAAACAATGCTGTAGCCTGATCAAAAACAAAACTGTCAGCCAAATTGATCATCTCGCTGTTGTTATCCACGTAAGGCATTGCTACGGTTTTCTAGATGTCCGAACTTTCCGAACTGCCAACAGAATCGTTGTTGTAGCCCAGGGACGAATGCGTACATCTCAGACCCCAGAGATGATTTAATGTTGAACGGCTTCAATCACAACAAACCGCCAGAGCTTTGTCAATTGAGTACCTATCCGTCAACCTACATAGAAGTCATATACCGCCTGCATCAAGTGCCATATAGACTAGTGGTGTCTATGCCAAATGGCCATCAGAAATTGAGAAACTTCCGAGGGAAATTTAGCCATTTATGCTAGAGTAAACCGTTAAACGACCTTTTTTTTATAAAGAGTTTGACATGTCGCTATTCATCTAACGGTCAATGAACCGCAACGAATAATGCTGGGTTTCCACTTGTCTATTTGAAATTGACAATTGACATATTTTTATGCCAATTAAAAAATTGGCAAGTGGAAATAGCGAAAAATTGCTTGTCAATGGCCGCGTTCCATTGACCGCTAGATGACCAGCGGCTTGCCAAACTCCATATAAAAAAAACTGAAATTTCAGCATTTGCGCTAAAACTCTAGCACATAATGTGAAATGTCAGTTTTTTTTGTATGGAGTTTGGCATGCCGCTAGTCATCTAGCGGGTTAATGGAACTGGACAAGTGGAAATAGCTGAATTGTCAAACAAAATGTCACTTTGTCTATAATTGACAGTGAAAATTAATTGGCATAAAGTTCATAAGTTGGTCAATCAACTGACAAACGATTTTTTGCCAATAATTGACATAAGAGGAAATGAACTGACGGTGGTGTAGTTCAATGACATAAACGAGAGAGCTGTCAAACTTTGTCAATCAACCGGCATGTGGAAACCCACCTTAAACGTAGTTTTCTGCAATGTGGTGACCGATACGTAAATGTTAAGCTTTGTGAGCTTAATTTTTATGAGTAACATAACAGGTGTCCTCTTGACAAACGATCCGAAATTCATATACTCCAATTTCACCAAACTTTCACGGTCACAACTTTGTACATTATATTAATCCTTGATTGAGGTCATTGACAATACACCGAATCGGTATAGCAAAATCATCAATCGCAAACACACATAGGTAGGTACATATACCTATGTCAAACTTCATACCATGTGCCGGTATCGATGTTGTTCTCCTCCTCATCTTGAGAGTCCAAAAATTGAGAGAATTCAATAGAGGATATCTTCCTTATTCGATTCCGTCAGAGGTACAACCATAAATCAAATCTTCCGACGATGTTCGCAATTTACTCTTATTCATCTGGCTCACAGAAGTATCAGCGATGGAAGAAGGATAATTTAAGCACATTAAAGTCAAGAAGAAAATAAATTAACAATTGATATTGACAGGTCAACTCAATTAATATAGGCCTTATCCATATCCCTGAGCTCTGTCCTGAATCTGGATTGTAAGCCAGCTTGTTAGTTATTGTTGATTTGTCGTCCTTTTATTGCGTTTTAAATATTGAGACAATTGTATTTATTCAGCGAATATATGGCTCTAAAACTTCCTTTTTTGCGACACGTATACAAATTGGACTGTGTTATGAAACGTGCGCTATCTGTCAACCGGCAAAATCATAATTCCCCCACGTGGATATCATTTTCGGATGTGAAGGTAATTTACCATTACATGACAGCCGCTAGCGTTGTGATTGTTTTTCTCAGCTTATGCGTCCTTTTGCTCTCTGAATAGATGCGATAAAAGCCAAAACGATATCATTATGCGAATGCTGCAGAGTTCGTTCCACTTTTGAAATGCTTTGTCAGGTGTCTGCTTTAAAGATGATGTCTCATCACGCAGGCCGTCTCCTTGCAATGGCAAACAATTCATCGTTTTTATTTAAAACAATAATTTTTGGTCTTTTCGCACCCCACCCCCATTTTGGTATGCTTTTGCGGCCAAACGGTTTCCTTTTTATGATATTTGGTGTGCTTTAGATATGAATCTGAGAAATTGTGTGTCAACGTGGCAATTGAAATGTTAAATTACGGCAGAGTGATAAATAGAGCTCACCGTTTTGGGGATAGAGTGGGATGGATTTCTTGGACAAAAGGGATCACTCTAATATATATTGCAGTGTATATTGAAATGAAATATATGTTTTGTCAATTAGTATATTTTTTTGTTTATATTTACAAGTATTATCCATCCTTAACAATAAGTTTAGGTTTTCAGCTATTACATTATTTGTTGCCGCAGAGAATTCAGCCGGTTATTCTAGTAAATTAACTTTTTATTATTTTCGGATAATTTTCTGACACTATCGTGGTGGAAAACGAACTTTCAGCTGTCAACAAATTAATCTGATAATAAATTATCCTATAGGCTAATATTTTGACCTTTTCTTTTGCTTGAGTTTTGGTAGAATGTTGAAGAGGAAATAAAATACAAAATTTCAATTAAATAACAGCGTGAAATTCGATAAATCTCTGTTTTAAGATTGGAGTTTGGTGAACTTCTCTTTTCAACACTGTCATAAGTGTCAGAAATTATAAGAGGATACTTATTTAGCCCAATTGACACACGACCTTAATATTTAAAAACGTTGCTGCGTATGTAAGTTCGAAAATGATGGCTGAATCACTGAAGCTAAGCTATTCACCTTATATTCACACCATATGTTGGTGCTCTTCGGGTCCGGACTGTTTTTGGTTATGTTAGAACCCCAGGTGGCGCTGGGTCTGTTTTGTTTTCGAAAATTCTTATTTATGGACCGATTTGGCTCAAATTCACACCATATATAATATGTATTTAAATAAAAAGAAAGTCTTTGGAAACATTCGAACCAGATAGGTGGTGGAGGTATTTACGAAAATGTAGTTTTCCCCATATGTAATTTTCATATCAAAAATATATTAAATTTAAATTAAATGCTCTCAACTTTGTAATGACGACATATTCCGGATAAGTGTTAGTTTTATTTAGGGTGAGGAGGGGGTAGAAGAAAAGGAAGGAGTGTAGGGGCTATCTATATAGAACTACTTGGACTTTCTACTACTACTTACTCGATTTTAAAAACTCTTTCAGCAATGTAATGGCGACACCCTCTGGATCAGTATTATGTTACTTAAGGACGGTGGAGGGAAACGTTAAGGGGGTACCTAAGCCAATTTAAAAAGTTCTTTCAGCATTGTAGTGGTAGGTTACTTAAAGCGGGGCGGGAAAGGACTAAAGGTGACAAAAAGACGGGACACCTTCCATAGAAAAAAAAGTATAATCATTATATTTTGAAAATCACCAAAGCCATTGATTGAGCTCAGACAACCTTCAGGGAGTTAAGTTTGGTCAAAAATCGACAAAGATCCGTTGCCCCTTCCATACAAAGAAAACATTGCAAACACTTTTCCTCGATAGTTAGAGGAGTAGTCCGTCGCGTCGGTTGAGTCTAGCTAAAAGTACGCAGCTCGGGCGAAACAAACATTTTAGCTGCTCTTCAATTTTTTTCCAAACATTAGCTAAGAGCTAACTCTCTAGCTAAATTTTGACATTAGGTGCGTTGTGGATATAAATGCCACAGAAAACAGCTGTTCGTTGAAAACAACTTCCTTCAAAAATTCATCGACGCAATAAGTGTTACATTTTCGTTGCGCTTTCTTTTTTCCTTGTTCTTTGATCTCAAATTTTTCACTTTCAAAGGATTCCTCATCGAGGTAGTCGCATTGAACCCATATTTATTTACTTTTCCGCAACACAACAGAAAAAAAGAAATCCAAAAAATCTGTCAAAATTTAGCTTGAGGAAATGTGCCGAACCGATAGCGCTCAGATTGCGGGGTGGACCACGGCCTCTACAAACAACCAACAAGCCCCTCCAACTAGTTCAATCCTTAGCTAGCTGCCTCCAGTTACGCACACCAAGTTGGTTGAGGTCGCTCTACAGTTGTGCATGCCACCTGGGGTGGGGTCTTCCTCTGCTTTGTTGTCCCTCAGGGGTGGACTCAAAGACTCGTCGGGCTAGTGCGTTGTTGTTCATACGCTCCACGTGACCTAGCCATCTCAGTCGCTGTATCCCGAGCTTTTTGACTAGGTCAACGTCGCTATAATAGTCCATAAAGTTTGTGGTTGAATCTCCTCCTCCACATTCCGTCGATACAAACTGGACCGAAACTCACTTGAATAATTTTTCTCTTAAAGCGAGCCAAGATCAGCTTTCGATAAGGTCCATGATTCTGCACCATACAGCAGGGCCGGCATGGTTAAAGTTTTGTACAATACTTCCTTTAAAAAGTACATAATTTCCTATGAAGTGAAAAGTCCACGTAAAAAATTTTCAAGTTTTCTGATAGATGGCACGGAATACACAAATCTCAAAAATTACAGTATATCTTGACATTTATCGCAGATTTAGCATTGATTTGATAGATAAATTTATATTGCCTGTTGAAAACATTTAATAAAATGTGGATGGGATTGGACAAAGGGGCTTGACACTCCCCATTAAAAAAAAACACTGCGAACGCTTGGGAAAAGGTACATAACCTCTGTTATCATTTTTTTTTTGGGTTTCGAAGGGTAGACATTTTTAATTTCCAATCACCGAAAATGATACAATTTGTTTTCCCCAGCTAGCTTATTGTAATATACCAAACTTGGACTTTCTAGAAATCATAAAAAAAGTTCTTAAAACATATTCGAAGACATTAAAACTTTTATATTTGTTAACCCTCTCACACAATGCTAATTTGAATCGAAACGAAAGTTGCTTTGAAGGGTATAGATTGCATCGTGCATTGTGCTCCAATTCGTAAAATTCATTTACTTCGTCAAGCTACTTTTATCAAGGCGGTTATAAGCCTTATGTAATATGGTAATTGTTTTGCTGTGTGCTGTAATACTTGTACCCTCCAATTTGTGATTTCCTTGATTATGTTGCAGTTAATTGGGTAGTTGAGAATAGTTAAGTTCCTGCCAGTGTTGTTCCACGACGCGTCGTTTTTAATTGTCGACACTCTGATGTCGACAATAGCGTCGTCTATGTCGTCAATGTCGTTAATTGCGTCGTCAATGTCGTCAATAGGATTGTCAATGTCATTCAAAACAGCTGTTAGTGCAACGTCTCTAGCTCTACTAGTTACTAGTAATAGTAAGCATACGCGCAGGAACAGAGCAGGACATGATATATGAATTTATTAATAAATTAGAATTTAATCAATCTGCTTTGGCCTCGACTCCAGAAATGCGTTTCGCCCCGATGTGGTGGGTGGGCTCATCAGTAGACGGCCACCACATCTGATCTAGACGCACTGTTTGCTCGATTTTCACCGAGACTAATGATTTTTCAATCAACAAGTGACTGTGAATCATACCTCTATCATACCTTTATGAAGTGAATAAATATGTTTATGATCATAAACATATAGTATGATCATAAACATATTTATGAAGTGAATAAATATGTTTATGATTTGAAAGTAGTTTGATATGAACAAGCCAGGCCCTGGGCAAAAAAACAAATCCTCTCGGCGATAGTCTTTGAACCAAAGATTCGTCTTGAGGTATGATTCACAGTCACTTGTTGATTGAAAAATCATTAGTCTCGGTGAAAATCGAGCAAACAGTGCGTCTAGATCAGATGTGGTGGTCGTCTACTGATGAGCCCACCCACCACATCGGGGCGAAACGCATTTCTGGAGTCGAGGCCAAAGCAGATTGAAAAATTTGTGATGACAATCGTACACTCCAACAATTTATTCACTTCATAAATATGTTTATGATTTGAAAGTAGTTTGATAGAATTTAATGACTGAACGACTTTGAGTTGGTCAAGTTGAATAATAAACAAGCAGCTAGTTGCAATAATTCCAAAATAAATCTTTTAAACACACCTGATCGCCTCAGACACTTTTTTATTCATCTATTTAGAAATGTGTGCAAAATTTTAAATAAATAAAAACGTTTACCCATTTTAAAATAAAAAAGTTACCTATTTTATATTTCAATTGTCTTAATTTTATAGAAACTATAATGTATTGCTTGATTGAACTTTGTCGACATGTCGTGTCGTCAATTTTGAATTAACGACACGTAATTGACGACTGGTTCCTGCAAATATACCTAGATTTAATAATGGACGTGTTTTATTGAACATATATCTCAGCAAAGTAAAATAATGCAAAATCTTCAGCACCCAATTACAACAAACATCCGAGCGTGTAAATGTTATGGAAAACCTTCTCAATTCTGCCGTTCGAACTCGGCATAAAATTGTAGGTCCATTCCATACGTCTGAAAAAATAAAAACACACACAAAATGGTTGTGTGAAGCTGGGCCTAGGGTGCATATACGGAACTGTTGCGCAATCTATTTATTTATTTATTTTTATTTAAAAAATTAACACAAAATGTGTAATACGCTAAAGAAACTCCTCAATGTAGACACTTTCAAAGTGTCAAAGAGTAGAATACTTCACATCATACTCCTTTGACCCAGTCCTTCACACTTCACAGTGGTACCTACTTACACAATTTCATGAAATGCGACACCAGACATATGGGCGTCATTTCAACTTGACAATTAAATCGTCCACTGCAAGCAACAAATATACCTATAAATAAAATAAATTTAAATGTTTAATTAAGTTATTAACACAATTATCTATAAGTCCTTGTATTGCAGTTCACTGGAAATGCAATCAAGGGTCGCGCAGTGCATATGAAATGACAGCCGGAGTTTATCCTTAAACTCATAAAATTCCCCGCTTTTATATCGTGCTTTCCACCGGCATGTCAGCTGGAAATTCCACTTGAATCAGTAAGCATTTTGTTTATTATTGAAGAGCACATTTTAAGAATTATTTTAAAAGAAGTGCTCCCTTCAATACTTGAAGAACTATTGGACAAACCCAATGTTGTGCATGTAATGGATGAATTTCCACAACAGGAACTGCACACCAACAGTTGTATAAGGAACTGCTTTGAAATATGGAAGAAAACGTTTTTTTGTCTGTAGGACTATAGTTTTGTAAAAAAAAAACTTAAATGTTGCATAGCCACAGGCGCATATTTATCATTAGCAAATATAAACGACCTTACTGCCGGCTTAAGCCATGTTTTCTTGGTTTCTCAATATCAATAAATATGTGAACTTAAGTCAGCATTAAAAATGGACAAAAATCCACCTAAGTTCAAAATATCAACATATGTATCAGCTAAAAACCATCGACAAAAATCCTTCCACCCGAAATGACTGCTTTACTTTTGCCTAAGTCCCTATTTTCTAACACACAATGGGTATTTCTAGGAAAGCATTTGCGGAGTTTCTTTCACGCAATCCCAGCACAGAGGCAAAGTTTATAAATGGGTATTATTTGCAGCACAAGAATTCAGTCATAATTCGTAAATCTTATCACCATACAAGAGAAAACTATCGCAAAAGAAAATAATAAAATAAAGCATTGTTTTTTTTAATAAAGCCTTTGTTTAAATTAGTATAGTTCCTTACGGAGTGTCCTTTATTGTTATTGTTCACTATATAGTTCGGTGCTAGTTGCTGGAGTTGACCTAGAACAGTTTTCCAACGTATTTATACGGTGCAGTGAATTTGTAAAAGTAAACACAGGTTGTTTTGAATTTGGACCAGCTGGTTGGCGTATTATTCAAGTAGGTTCAATGTGAGTCCTTGTAAAATTGTTTATTTAAGACCATGCCATTAGAAATTTAAGTGAATTAGTTTCATAAATTGTGGAACTTTGTGAAACTTTGTAGTTTGTAGTTGTAGAAATTGGTCCCAGTCTTGGAAAAATATTTAGCATAGGATACCTACCTAAAATAATGCTATTTGTTAAGCCGTGTGTCACTATCACTAGGAGCAAGATCCTATAGGCTAATTTTTGACGTTTTCTTTTATTAAAAGTATATCTACAAATAGAAACAGAAATCTCTTTTTTAAGTGTAGAGTTTGGTGAACTTCTCTTTTTAACTCTCAGATAATTAAATTATTTAGCCTAATTAACACAATAAGGGCGTTCAAGAATCTAGTTTAGTAAGTCTGACAGCTCTATATCTTCATGTTGCTGAGTTTTCATTGGGCTAGACTGGTCATGTGAACAGTTTTCTCAGTTGACGTCTATGTCCGCAACGCCGATAAATCAAGTCAAGAATTTCTCGACTTACTACTAAGTTGACGTTTATTTGTGTCAAGTTTTGACATTTCTATTGGGTTATCGGAGAACATGGGAGAGCGCAGTTTGACATTTCGATTGTTCTGACTTGTAGAGCACCAATCAGAAATTCGGAACCTACGAGGGAAAAAATACAGTTGTCAATAAGTGACATACCAAAAATTCAAGTTAGTTTTCGCGTTCAGATAAATTTGAATCCAGACAATTCAAGTGGATTTACTATGACTAGATTCTTGAATGCGGCCATTTAACCGCAAAAAAATATTCATTTACGAAATAATCAACTTCTTTATTTGTCATAAGGATCTAGATTATTCCGACGCAAAAGGAAGTGCCAATAAATTAATATGCTAAAAAACCAACTCATTATTGACTTTGGCTAAAATTAATTTTGTTAACTAGGTAGTAGTTATCAGTAGTCAGCCAGCTGAAACGCTAGCTAAAGTCGGCGCTACAATGCCATTTATCGGATCTAAAATATTCTGTGGTGTCAGTAAAAAAACATTTCAGGAATAACACCTGAAATCGAATCCAACGAAGTATGGCTTAAATCACCTGGGCAGAACTGCACCAAACAATTCTTCCCAAAATTCTCCTCCAGAAAATCCTATTACCTCATTAATCTAGACAAAAATAATCTGAGGATCATGTCAGGTATAAGTAGCGGCCATATGGCCTCATGAAAAAACATCTTCACCGAATTAGAGTCGTACCGGACCCTACATGTAGACTATGTCTAGAAAGTGACAAATCCTCTATTCGCACATACTCAAGAAAAATCCGGCTCTCTTTCGCATCAGAAAGACTATCCTTGGCGAGGAAATCGTCACTCCAGCAAACCTTGTTGACATACCCCCAGAGATGATTATCGTCTTCCCGGCTGTCTTCGGAGTAAGCTCTACGACCTCACCAGAATAGACTCCTTTTTAAGGAGGCCGCAATACCGCGCCATGAAGGCTTTCCCGATCCCAACTTATAATCTATCTATCTACCAATTAGTAGTCTTAGGTCCATTTATAAGACAAGCAGAAAAAAATTATAAAAAAAAGAATGAATGGTTACAAAATTTGATTTGGCAGCTATGCACTACCCTACACAACACCGTCGCCATACTTGGAACTATTTTTTTAACATACTGTCATTCCCGGATGAAACAGCACTCAGTTGCTTTAAACGAAAAATCGTCGATGTGATCTTCTAAGAACTGTACGCATTGTCTATGGGGATATAGATTTGTCCAAGAAGATGCGAATTAGTCGGCTAGGATATACCTAAACAGCAAGCTGAAGGTGGAAATTATACAATTTGATCGGGTAAAAGTATGCCATAAAAATCCACGGCGGCATTATACTGCTTCAAAAGAGCTATTGGTAGCAAATGGGGACTCCATCAAACTGATTACATCCTCCTCCAGTTTCAATTCAACAAGAATTTTGAAACCTATGTACCCTCCAGGACTGACTGGGAGAGTGATTTCGTGTCTCACAGGCGATCTGTCTGCTTTTATACAGATGGGTCAAAAAAGGAAACAGGAGTAGGGGGGTGTTTTCTCCCTAGATTTAAATTATACGATCTCATTCCGTCTTCCAAATCACTGTATCACCTAACTTTTAATTAAACAAAATGCAATAAGCGCCACTAATCGAAGGTGGTCAAACTGCACCAAGTGCTGCATCATGAAACATCTTATAACACTAAAAAGATCCAATGTAACCACATTAGTAGGTGTCCTTACGGGACACTGCATTATTGGCAGGCACGCTCTCAGGTTACGCCTCCCTGCCAACGATTTCTGTAGAAGGTGCATGGACGAGGAGGAGGAAGAGACTATATACACGTGCCCAGCCCTCTCAGCTTGTAGAAAATTATATCTCGGAGAATACTTTTTCGGCAATCTCGGCGAACTCGCTTATGTAAGCATAAAGCTTCATTCTCAGCTCCTGCTGGTTCAACGACTAGTTGTGGAATCATTAGATCCTGTGGTAACACAATGGGTCTCCTCTGGCCCAAGTGTGGCTGCACTTGTTGCTTCCTGCCACCCACCTATAATACCATAAAAATTAAATCTGTGTTCCGCCCGGACAATCTTCGTCTCTACTCCTTTAGAATTTTTTAATGCCTCACGTCTCGCTAAATCTGAAAAAAAAACATCCGAGATTTTAACTGTCTTTAAATAACTACTCAATGCGGCAGTTCGAAGTTGGTCAAAAAGTCCATTATATTCGTTCAAAAATTAAGCTCACACAAAGAAATGGTTTTGACAGGCTAAGCTTATAGTCTTCAAAAAGTCCTGTTACGCCCACAATTTTGATGCACGAAAAAGCTACTAGTATAACACTAGCTTAAAGATTTATGAATTTAAAGGATCCTTTGGCTCTCTTAAGTTCAACCTTGTTACTTTGTAAATTCAACTTTTAATTGTCGCTTTGCTGAATTCGGTATACGAAAGATTCTGGACCAGTGAATACCAGAAGAACCTTTCCTGTCCAGTATGTCACCTATTTCGTTTCCTTCAACAGCCTTAAGTCCTAAGCTTACCATAGTACCTTTTGGTTAAGCCTTCGGAGCGTAGAAGGGAATTCCACAAAGGTACCTGAAACTATGCGACTTTCATTATCGATGATGATGAACAATAATTTTGGTTCAGTATTCAATGGCATGAAGTTCACCAACTGAAAGAACAGTGGATATATTTTCCAATGTCTTTGAAACATTGAGGTTAATTTCCTTTTACGTTTTTTGATAAATAAAACCGATGCGTCTCTCTTTCCAGTTATAGTATAGTTTGAAAATCAATTTTCTTTGAAGACATCCCAACTGGTCAAAAGTTGCCTATTTCACCAACTTACGAATGTGTATTTACAAGAAAGTTTGCCACAAAGTTTGTAGAAAAATTGCAAAAATTGTGGAAAAATATTTGAATACACAAATTTGTAAATTCGGTCGCCTACACTACACAGATATCCTATCACAAGTGTTTTACTACTAACTCGCTAAATTTTAAGGATTTCAGTCGGCAATCTCACCGATGCCGACCGTCCGTTTTAAAATCGAATCTAAACACGCAAAATTTTAAGGATTTCAGTCGGCAAATTCACCGATACCGACCCGCCCTTTTTAAAATCGAATCTAAACTCGCTAAATTTTAAGGATTTCAGTCGGCAAATTCACCGATGCCGACCGTCCTTTTTAAAATCGAATGGAAACTCGCTAAATTTTAAGGATTTCAGTAGGCAAATTCACCGATTCACCGATTTTAAGGAGTTCATCTGAAACTGAAACCTTTGAAAATGCCGACTTTTGTATACATTTACAAGTTTAAAAACCTATACCTAATGGAAATCCAAACTTAAGACCTAATTTTTGAAAATTGATCGTTGATTTGCCGACTCTTGAAAAGCGTGGGGGGTGCGACACCCCCCCACGCCCCCCCCCCCCTCGCTACACCCCTGTAAATTGGTTAAGGCCTCCTTCCACTTCCCTGCGCCACCTCAGTCGCGGTCTTTCTCTACTGCGCCGTGTCGATTGGGTGTAGAATCGAAGATCTTCCGGGCTGGAGCATTTGCATCCATTTGCTCAGAGCAGGCACCTCAGTCATTGTACGTACACTATTCTGGCTAGGTCGATGTTGCTGTACAGCCCGTAAAGTTCGTAGTTTTATCTCCTCCTCCATTCACCGTATATGCAGACTGGACCGAAAATTACTCGGAGACTGAACCGAAAATTACTCCTTTCGAAACAACCAAGGCTAACTTTTGATAGAGTCCATGCTTTTGTGCCATAGATAACGTCCGGGACGATTAGGATCTAATAAAGGATCACTTTAGTTAATCGAGAGTGGGCTTCGCTACTCAATTGCCTTCTAAGTCCAAAGTGACAGCGATTGGAAAGAGTTATTCTTGTTTAATCTCAGCGCTGGATGGTGTCATTATCTGAATTCATATAGCGGGAGCCTAGGTAGACAAAATCCATAACCACCTCAAAGTTATATCTGTCTATGGTGACGTCGATTTTGGGTGTCCTTTCTTGTTAATAGCATACATTACCTACATTGTCTTATCCTCATTGACCGCCAGACCCATCTTCGCCGCCCCCATTTCAATACTCACGAACGCGCCAGTAACATCACGCTGCCGATTAAGTTGATGTCGTCGGCGTACGCAAGTAATTGGATGTACTTTTGAAAGACTGTGCCTCTGGTGTTGGCGTTTGAGTTATGCACTATTCTCTCAAGAACAATGTTGAAGAAGTCACATGACAGCGCATCGCCTTGTCTAAATCCTTTTTTGACATCGAAGGTCTCGGTAAGTATACCTACTCTCACTTATTACCACTTGTATAATATATCCATTTGCAGACAAATTGTCGTTTGTTAGTTTTCTGGTCCAGATCATGAGAAAGTTTGCAACTCCTATCCTAGAGGTAGTTACAAACCGTCACCGAGGAGATAGCCGGAAGGCTGAAATGTCTGATTTTAACATAAATTAACCTCTAATCAAGGTTTCTTAATCTATTATCGTCTTGCGATGCAAAAGATATTAATATTGCTTTGCGCTTCAATGCAGAATATATACGTAAAAGGAGGGTGTATGCTTGCTCTTTCCTAAGGCCTAGGCTTACTGTCTACGTAGTTGCGTACAAAAAGCTGCAAATGATGAAAGCGTGCGTATGAATCGCAGCTATACGTGGACATCAGTAGCCCTAAGAACTAAGCAAATTGATTGGAAGTTGTCGATTGGATTATCTGGTTTTACTGTCCTTTGTTAGGAAGGGATCGCGACATTCTTTTGACGAAATCAGCATTCGATGATGTAATTTTTTCCAAGGAAATTCTGTCCATTTTCCTTAAAATCTCAAGCAAATTTTAAACCTTTTTGTACTGCAACATAACATTTTCTGTTTTGAGGCCGATATTTACTCATGGACTCAAAGAACCTGGGAACTAGCCTAATACGACCTCGTCCTTTGATGCACCGAAATATATGTCTCTTCTTCATTGGGGTCGCAAGAGCTGCCTACAACTTGCCAACATTTCCGACCACAGACAAGTTATACAAAGAAGGAAAACATAGTCCTTAATAATAAGAAAGCAGGCACGTAGCCAAGGGGGGGGCTTGAGGGGCTGAAGCCCCCCCCGAAACGCTAAGCAAAAAATTAAAAACTATAACTTTCTAATATAAATTCAAATCTATAAAAATAAGGAGACTATATACACTATACAGGTGTATAGTGGATATGTATACACTATCCAAACGCTAGGTATGTACACTCTGTGCAAGCCATCGCTTGAACCTGGTTCTGTCTAATGCCATGTCAACTCCTGCAATTCGCAATTGCCTTGGTGTAGTTAGTGAAATAGCTAATTTCTTCCGCAACTATTCAAATGCAAATATAACTTTAAAAAATGTCATTAAAAAACACGCACCAGAGAGCCGAAAAACTCGACTTCTAAGCCTTTGTGAAACAAGATACATTGAAAAGCATGACAGTATTATTTCCTCTGTAGAGCTCTTCAAATGAATCTCAATAAGTCTTGAAGAAAAACGTGCAGAACGTGGGCGATTTCTTCGAAAGCATGAAATTTGGCTGCGGTCCAAAAAAGTATTTTTTCAGAGAGGCTTTTCAATCCGAATCCCAACTTGCCAAGGACTTATTTGAAGTTGAATTAAGAGCCCCAAGAACTTCATTGAAACGTTCCAATCCAGAAACCTCTTCTACTGAAGCCTATTTTAGAGTGTCTATACTGATTCCTTGCATAGATTCGTTAATACAAAATCTTACGGACAGATTCATGGTCAACGACGACGTTCTACCATCATGTCATTTCAAAAAAAATCAAGAGACGTCTGCTTTGAAAAATATGTGTGTACAAAAATAATTTAGTATATGTTTGTTTAAGTACATACGTTAAGTAGTATATTTCTTTAGGGGAAGATTCCTGAAGTTCCGCCGAATAAAAAATTGTATGGCAGGGGGGGGCCTATTTTCCCCATATTTTCGTTTTATTTTTTTTATGAAATTTTTATCCTTGAGAATTTTTTAAAAATTATGTTAAGCAACTTTTTTACATACGATCAACAGAATTTGTAGTAAAAGACGTTTTTTTTGTCAGACAAAAATGGTCAAAAAGAGACTCGATATTTCTCTAAAATCAACTTTTTCTTTCACAGCACCCCAGAAGAAAAAATCCATGGGTGTTAGGTAAGGAGATCTGGGTGGCCAAAGAATGGGTCCAATCGACCAGTTCACCGTTCATGTAAAGTATCGTTAAGGAATGGATTTACCCCGCTGCTACTGTCACGAGGTGAAAGAACATCGCCCTTCTCTGAAAAAGAAGAACATCTTCAAGGAGCTTCGGCAATCGTTCCCTAAGAATTTCCACTGTTTTTGGAAGAACGTGTGTGCCTACTAAAGTGTTTTCAAACATTTACGCTGAACCTCTTTTGAAATAAAAACATTCATTAAATGCTTACCTTTGAAAGGATGTTGTGTGTATTAAATGGGGATGGGGGTCTGACCAATGGTGCAAATTGTGGAGGTTTGTAGCTTAATAACTTTGTTTGTGAATTACGCTTCGTCAGTCCACAGAATATTCTTGAGGAAGTGTCCGTACCGGTGCTAAATGGAAAGGGTGTAACCTATTACTCTGGAGAGTTCTGTGAATCCTGGTTCTGGGAAGTTCCTAGAACCTTGCACAGCTAGTCCTCGGACCTGACTAAAGGCTTAACTTCTACATCACGCAAAATCGCACCCTCAACTTCTGCCGCCGCTGCGTCTGAACGTCACGTTGATCCATTTTATTTGGAGGAGCTGACCCGGGGTCAACAAGGCGCTGATACGCATCAGCGAATACCCGGCTACATGGTGTTTGGGTATCGGCGTTGGACTCCTATCTTGCCATCGAAGCGTTTCCATGGCAGAACCAGCTTAGAAACACTATGTCCGCATAATCACGTTTTGAATACATTTTGTGGAGATCAAATTATCAATGTTAAGCTTTTTTTTTCATATTCGACAATTAACTGTTAACCATTGCTCATAATTACGATAGTTTATTATTCTGACTTAATTTTGTTTGACCATTTTTTCTGACAAAACACGGCTTCTACAACAACTGCTGTTGTCGTACGTTGATCGTACGTAAAAAAAAGTTGCTTAACATAATTTTTAGAAAATTTCTCAAGGATAAACATTTCATAAAAAAAAGTTTATTATGTAAACATTTTGAGAAAAAAGCATTTTAAGTAAAAAAATGAAACAACAAATTTTCAAAATGTTGAGTTTAAGGAGCCATAACTTTTTTGTAGCTGCACATAGTACCCGAAGTGCTTATGGCTTGTATGCGCTTCTAAATTGTATTTTCAAACTACACAAACCAATTTTTATATCTCTAATAGTTTAGAAGTTATAGCGTTTTAAGTGGTAACACCTCCAAATTAGAGGTCACACGCTTTGAAGGGTCATAACGGGAAATATGTTTGAAAATAGACCCCCCCCTGCCATACAATTTTTTGTTCGGCGGAACTTCAGGAATCTTCCCTTAAAGGATTATACTGCTTAACTGGGACACCCTGTATATACAGGGCTATCGTGAACAAAATTCCCCCCTAAACATTTCCCATTTTTCAAAAATAGGTATCGGCAATGAATTTCGAAAAAGGGAAAAAATAATAATAAATAATTGAATTAAATTGAATAATTGAGAGATTGTCGGAGACATAATCCAGCAAATATTTAAACATTGGTTTATTTGACCCTTAGTACTGGTGAAATCTAATAAATATCGAATGTTAATAACTTTATTGCAACCCTATATAATTTCCACTTACAACGCCCGTGGTAACTCCAAGGGATTGGATGTAAAATTGTTATTTTCAAGTTTAATTTTTTTCTTGTTGAACACTTTCTTTACAATAAAGATAAATCCAACTTGCATCTTTGCAATTATTTAATTTTACACAATTCCTTGGTTTAACACAAATAATTTGCAAATTACTTCCAAATATGAGCTTAAATGACAACTGAATAAATCACAAATGACAACTGTCAATGCATTCGAACATATTTTCGAAAAATTCCGGGGAAATAAATTCCGATGGAGACTGACGATAGGAGGAATCTTTTCCAGGGAACAAAATATGTTTGGCGGGAATTTTTTTCCTCCGGAATTGCCGATAGCCCTGATAGTTTTTTATTTAAAGAATTCCTCGTAAGATTTGGAAGCAAGCCCCCCCCGAAACAAAATCCTGGCTACGGCCCTGTAAGAAAGATTCGGTCTTATTTTCAAACTCCATTAATTTGTATGGCCCTATAATAAAGTAACATAGTAAAAGGCTGAAGGCATTCCCGTTTTGTATCTATATAGAAAGCAGATGAGGTCATAAACCACCATGGTAGGTCAGTACCTACCATTTATCATTACGTAATTTTAACTTTAAAATTCAAACGTTCCAAAAACTCTACTATTTAAATGGACAGAATACATTTTTTAGCAATGCATCCCCACCTTCCAGGAAATCTTTCTTTCATCATGGAACTATATTAGGTGGTGGAGGAAAAACAAAAAAAGGCTACCTAAACCCAAAGCATACATTGCAGCTCCACACAAGCCGCATAACAATACGTATTCACCCCTTCCACATCCAAATTGAACTCCTTTGTTAAAATCAAAATCCCGTTTTCAATGGTAAACTTTCATAATACAAAATAATAGCGAGGAGAAAGGTCAGAGGTACCACAAAAATTATCTACCGCACGAGTATAATAGGCTCAGAAAAAAAAACAAAAAAACCACCTACAACAAAAAAACCACCTACAACAACAACAACACCAATAATAAATGCCTTTCCTAGAAATTTCAAAAACAAGTCAGCAATCCCTGGAAAAAAAAGCACACCACAACTTTGCTCTTCCGCTTCAACAGAGAAAATCCGTTTATCCTTTATGGTGAGCAATACAAAAAAACCAAGAAATCGTTATGTCATTTGTTATACGTATATACACTCAACAACACTATAGCCAAGCATTCGACTGCGTTGCGTATACCAACAGCCAACAGCATGGACCAAAGGAGGCAAAAAAATCAAACAATCTGTATAATGTGAGGTAGGTACATATACTACAAACCCACATAAAGAAACCCATGCAAAGTGTTTGCATTTTTCCTGGGGGTCTAGTGCTCCCGGACAAGAGTCAACACACTTAAAGGAGCTATCCGGTACCGCAGGTACACTTGTCCCCAGAGCGCACACTGTACACGGCACACTATGCGAACTGAGCGCGGTTCTCACCATGTTTCCCGAGCAGGTACTGCAATCTGCAAGTAGTGTATTTTGCAGATTTCCTTGGCTTTGCCAAATCAACCAACAAGCAAACAATCCCCCTCTTGATTCAACAGAGCAATTCTAAGGTTGTAAAATTGTATCTATATATCCATGGAAGTATCTACAGATACGTAGGTATGGTGGATATACATTCTGCAACTTGTAGCTGTTTCGCGCAAAGCAAAACAGCTAAATCACGGATGTCGGGCTCGGGATCATTATACCTATAGGGCAATTTGTAGGGCAGAAAGCCGGAACAAAAAGGACGACAAAAAAAAGCTCAACAGGAGAAGTAGATAAGTGTTCACTCACCACTTGTGATGAAAAGAACATAATATCCTTTCGTTTTCAATGCTCTCTCTTTCTGTGCTGAGAACTAATTTGTTACCAACACTTGTATACCGTACGGGATGTAAGTGTGTGGGACGATAAAAAAAAAATCAGACAACCTCCAGGGGCGCTTCGAACTACCGGGGGAAATTTAAGCGCTCTGTAGGTGAATATACACAGAGTTAAAAATTCAGATGGACTTTTGCATTTTTAACATTTAACCGTTCCAATGTCGCTGAAGGTCTATTCCTTAGATTTTACACAAAACAGAACCAATCCTCTCCTACTAGGATTGCCTACCATGGTCAAAAGCTGTTTAAGTAGCTTTTGACCTGTGAATGGTAGGCAGATACTCGTATCTACTTTTAGGATCCCAGAAACGCGCTTATAATTTTAGAGATGAACCGAATTTTGGGTTTACAGTAATTGTACATTCGCTGGATGTATTCTACTTGTTTCTGTCTTTTTGGACAGAACGGCTTTTGCACAGTTTGGGACAAAACGGCTGTATCTTCTCATTCGTTCGTCTTGCAATCGAGGCCAAAAATCGGATGGAAAATGCGTTTCTCAAAGTACTACCCAGGGCTTCCTTCTTGCTTATCATTCAAATGCTTGTAGAGCATAAATTTCGTCCAAGAGTTTTGAATTCATCCCTTTTGCTAAACCAAAGTAGCAGCTGTTTTTTATGGTATTTATTCGTCGAATCTCCAGAAGGATGTCAATGATATTTCTTTGTTTAGACAAGACTAGCCGTCCTGAAATTCTGCGCATGCTCCTAAAAGTTCGGTAGAACTATGTACTTTCAAATTGTACATTATACCGCGTGTTATGTCAAACATCTATGCTAGTTTTGGGGACATTCCGAATTCGCCCAAAACCATATGTAGAGCCCCTGCTGGTAAATTATATCATATACGGCTTGAAAATCTGGTGAGTCTTGGGGCAAATAAATCTGATGGTCCAGTTTTTTTTACACATAGTTGATGACAGAATACCCACCAAAATATCACCTAAGAGCGTCACCCTCTCGTCACCGGTACACCATTAGAGCCGGCGGGGCAGCCCATCTTTCTTATGTTTTTTTATACCCTCCACAGGAAGGTATATTCAAAAACCATATTAGGCCCATGCGTTTCTCTGTCTCTTGAAAACACGATAGCGTCCAAACGAATCAACCTAGGTCATTGAAATTTTGTGAGAAGACTTCTTTCTACCGTCGTCAGGTTGGTATTGAAAATGGGCTATGTCGGTCAAGTAGTTCCGGTACCTCCCATACAAAAACCATATTAGGGCCATGCGTTTCTCTGTCTCTTGAAAACACGATAGCGTCCAAACGAATCAACCTAGGTCATTACAATTTTGTGAGAAGACTTCTTTCTACCGTCGTCAGGTTGGTATTGAAAATGGGCTATGTCGGTCAAGTAGTTCCGGTACCTCCCATACAAAAACCATATTAGGCCCATGCGTTTCTCTGTCTCTTGAAAACACGATAGCGTCCAAACGAATCAACCTAGGTCATTACAATTTTGTGAGAAGACTTCTTTCTACCGTCGTCAGGTTGGTATTGAAAATGGGCTATGTCGGTCAAGTAGTTCCGGTACCTCCCATACAAAAACCATATTAGGCCCATGCGTTTCTCTGTCTCTTGAAAACACGATAGCGTCCAAACGAATCAACCTAGGTCATTACAATTTTGTGAGAAGACTTCTTTCTACCGTCGTCAGGTTGGTATTGAAAATGGACTATGTCGGTCAAATAGTTCTGGTACCTCCCATACAAAAACAATATTAGGCCCATGCCTAAAAATGGCCTTGGTATTAAAAATGGTCTACGTCGGTTAAGTAGTTCTGGTACCTCCCATACAAAACAATAATTACTAACTCACGCGGCAAACATTTTTTATGCCTCTTAGGCAGTGGAGGGTATTAAAGCATCGGCCCGGCCGATGATAACACTTTTACTTGTTTTTTTTTAAGGTTTAAGCTAACCTATTCTGTTTATAACATTTGGTTCCCTAACCTTATCAATCTCTCTACATGATGTTCATTTAGCAGGATTCCTACACAGTCAGTTAGTTCCCTCTTTTTGAGTACCTAAGGTGTACTTAGTATCTCTGAAAAATATATTTAACGCCCATTGCAGAAAAATTATATGATCGCAGTTGGTTAGTGAAGCGCTGAACAAAGATCATACTATAGCAGACTAAGCCACTACGGGACAAAACATATTTCTTAGCTGGTAAATTTTGGACTAAGGGAGTAAAGCGAAACTCTTACCCCTTAATTATATCCCACACCGCACATATGTGCAACATATGCAACCGAAAAGATCGTGAGGATGTGTACGTGTACCACTCTCTAGCTGTATGCTCTCATTCTTACAGAATTCCGTTCGAATATCTTTGAAGTACGCTTGAGTTAGATAATGTGAAAAGCATATTCAACGGCGACAGAGGTTGAGACGCATTACAAAGTTTCAAATTTATACAACGAACGGTTCGTGACTTAAGAAAAAGGCCCCCTTAAAAGGGTCATCCCTAATAACTCGGGCCCCAAGCACAATTTCCAAAATCGGAAAGATTGATTATCTTTTTTTTTTCTTATAATAGAATACACAAGCCGAGTTTGAAATCAATCGGATGAAAAATAAAAATTGTCCCATACAAACTTTGACCCCCCCTTTTACCCCTTTAGAGGTTGAATTTCGAAAAATAAGTGGTGAAAAATAGTGTTTTTGTATGGGAGGTGCCACGCCTCTTTGTCCGATTTTGACCAAACTTCACGGTGCAGAAACGGTGCAAGGATATAAGACCACTTCACGAAAGTGGTTTTATTTCCCACTAGGTGGGAACTGAGTCCCTCAGTGGACTTAGTTCGGGGACTTATTTCCCTGCACCCATACAGAAACCGTCTTGGGTGAATACCCACCACGGTCTGCAAATTTGAGCTCAATCGATGCAGAACTTTTCAGTTTTTGAAGCCTACACAAACCAACTTAACATTTTTCTATTTATAGATATTGATTAGATCCAGACGATTTCTTTCTGTTGGTTAGTAGGCTTTTTCCTGGTAATCTTGTGAAATGTTCATTCGATCTAGTTGCCTCCTGTACCAGATCTCATCTCTTAAATGCTGAATCGGGAACCTGGAGAAGAAATTTCTAATCTAGTTTTACGAGTACTTTTGTTGAACCTGACGTGAAGTTCAAGCTCTGCACTACAGTGATTTTATACAAGGGAATTTTTCACATCAGGAAATGTGATGAAAAAAGGTGCTAGTTCGATCGATGTTCATTTCATTTGTCCTTCCTGAAGCTTCCGTTTCTACTCTTTCCACATTTGTTCCTTTCAGTTACTCTTTTTCGCTGTAAATGAAGAATATCGGGTTTGACAAAGACCCGCACTGAGTCATGAAATCAAACTTGTCGATCAGAAATCTTAGTAGCCATGCAATATATTTCCACATAAAACTTGAATATTATTATTATGAAAATGTCAAACCAGCTTAATAGAAAAATATAATCAAATTCCAAGTCTGTACAAAATTCAGCGAACATATCAATATGTGACCAAATTCGTAGCTTCTATCGTGGAACTTGGGTAAGTCTGCTATTTATATTTTTTCGACAATACAGACATCTTTAATACAATAGTTTAATTAGTTATCCGCAACAAGTTTTATAATAGTTTTGTTAGATTTTTAGAAAAGTATTATAAATTTGAACAGTTTGAATAACTTTTTTAGGAGAGATAATTTGGACAGTTATATACTTTTATATAAGTTACTGCGGGGTTATGCGCGGATGTCTCGGTAGTGGACATAGACACTCACACTATCACCGATATGATACTGCCAGTGGCAAGTGCTATCTCCTTTTGATTCCTTGCTTTTATGATCGACTTATGACTGATGGTTCAATATTCGTTTGGAAAAATAAATTGCTCCGTCATCCCAGTTTAGGTGACAAGTCTCATAACCTTTAGGCCATTCGCCATGTAGGTCTGCACAATGCAGTTCATCAAGTGAGTCAGGCTCAGGTGTATTGAGTTAAAATCGCAGTTCGTATCTGACTTTCAAGGGCGCACTCTATTCGAGCTGTCATATCGTCAGCAAAGCGCTTGAAGACAGTCAAAAAAAACCACCTTGAGATGTTCCAGAACGATGCTTGAAAACTGCTTGTCATTTATTAATTCATGGCTTTTTAAATATTTGATTTTTTCTATATTTATTGCTCTTTCCCCGGAACTCTTTTTTTTATTTCTTTTATTAGTATGGAGATGGAGAGTAATGCTATTGGAACTTCGTTTTGTGGCAGGATATCCTTTGTTTTTAGTATAAACCAATTGGAAGCAAGCGTTCTTCCAGCAAGTTGAATAATGTCTTTATGGTATTACGACATATTGATGAACTTTCATATTTAGCCATGCCCTTCTGTCTGTCCGTCTGTCTGTTGAAAATACGAAAGCGTCCAAACTATTCGACCTAGGCAAATGAAATTTTGTGAGAGGACTTCTTTTTACTGTCGTCAGGTTGGTATTGAAAATGGGCTATGTCGGTCAAGTAGTTCTGGTACCTCCAATACAAAACAAATATTAGTATATGCTAACTCGCATGACAAACATTTAGCATAACTTTTATACAGTGGAGGGTATCAAAGCATCGGCCAGGCAGTTTACTTGTTTTTAAGAATGTTTTGAATTGCTCGTGGCCGTCATTTTACATCTGTCTTCGAACCTTGCGGGCGCAGTAACTCAGCGATTAGTGTGCTGAACTACTGAACAAGGGGCCATACTCCCATCCTAAGAAAAAAGGGGACGTCAAAATTAAAAAATATTTAGTCAGGGACTTATTTTGAATCGTTAAACATTGCCTTATTTGTGTGTGAAGCTTAAAGGGGGCATTTCCAACTGCAAAATGCTCAAAATGCAAATGGGCACATCAACCCTGTTCAGCTCTATTGCTAATGTGGTTTTCCATTGGGACATAAAATCAATCTTTTTTTTGATTCGGATCACTTTTCTTGTTCCATTGGGACAAAAAATCTATCTTTTTTTTTATTCGGATCACTTTTTGCAGATCTCGATAATTTTCGAGATTTACACATACTCTCACTAATACCAATATACCTTGCACAGCTGTTTTACGTCATTCAGAATTTGTTTTCAAAACAAAATTACGAAAAGCAATTATACAGAACAAAAACGTAAATAATGGACATGGACTTAATTACTATCATCTTCGTCATCTTCTTCTCCTTCTCGTCATCTGTGGATTTCGATACTTCGTCGATATGATTATCCATATGAAGTTCGTATGTTTCCATCGACAAACGAAAACAATTTGCACAGCTGATGTACTGTCAAATAACGCACTAATACATTTACAAAAGCAGATCAATCTGCTTTCATGTTCCATTCGCCACGAAAAATCTGAGATCTGAAATAAAAATCTGATGGTCCCAATGGAAAACGACATAAGTAATAAAGGCTTATCTGTCATTTACTATGTTAAAAAGGCCCATTTGGCTAAGTTTTCTGCTTATGTGACTTTTTTGCTTAGTGTCACACGATTTTTGTGGGTTAATGCGCCTTTTTTACTACTTAACTATCAAGGCAATTTTGAACAGGATCTCACGGTTTGAAGGAATTTTGTATTGTGCTGCTGCTTGAAATTTATAACTTATTGTCCTCATTTTAACTAAAGGAAATATTGAAACGTTTCAGATTTACGTAAAAACCGACTCGAAAAGTAGACTGTTTCGGTTACCATCTGTCTTTCCCCGAAGACAAACTGTCACACTTTCGTAGTCAAACTGTAGAGCAGACTACTCCAAATACCCTTCTCTGACCTGTACCAGCCACCATCCTTACAAGCGGACGGTCGGAGGTTACTAAAGGGCGGGGTTAGACTGCTTTGGTCACCCTTTCGGCTCCCCCAAAGACTGCCAACTGGAGGAGCTGATTACATCAGTCAGCTTCATCTCGAGACTTTGAACCTTCTGTCATGTCAGGAGTAATAGGTTCGCGGTTAGACTGTTTCGGTTACACTCCGTCTTTTCCCCCGAAGGCAAATCGCGACCCCCTTTTCGGTACCAAGCAGTAGGGTTGATTGCTTTAAAAAGGAAATTTACCCTGGGCCGACAGCACAGTTACCTTTCGTCTTTTTCTAGAAGACAATCTGTCACACTGACTTTCGGTGTCAAGCAGCAAAGCGCATTGATTCAATCACCGTTTCTGCTACGCAACGCACCAGTCTCTCTCCCTCCTTGGGGATGTCAATAGGCAGGGGTAGACTGTTACGGTCACACGCCGTCCTTACATAAAGACAAACCGCCACCAGGATGTGCTAAATTTATTAATTTTAACCAACTAAGAGGTCTTCATGGTGACTGAAGCAGTTAATGCAGTCACCACCATTTATTCATTTATTAATTTTTGATCTCAAAAAATATCCTATTACTAAAAATATCGTCCACTATACCCTTCTAAATGTATTGGCAACAATATTGGTAGTCAAAAATCACCATCCGACGCCACTGTACCAATTTTACTTTCACTCGCGGTTCTCTCAATCTCTGTTTAGGTTTTTCCACCGAGCAAAAGTTCAAAATACCATTACGCTAGATAGTACACATAAATACAACCACACCTACACACTCGTAGTATTTGCGTGGGGAGTTTTTGAGTTTTACTACGTACACAGGATATGGTCCTGCTTAAGTCTTTCGTAGTGCAATACCGCGACGTGCCTCATATTATATAGAAACAGACACAGAAACACCTCCTTTTGTATTCTCAAGAACAACAACAATAGTATCCTGTCTACTACAGCGTAGCGTATACCTATACATACTTCATCAACCCCCAACAGATGTGTGGTGAGAATTGACTCTCTTTCTGGGAAAGTTCACTATTTTGCTATCCAGGCAAATGTACCCTCAGCGCCGTAAAATTTGTTGCAGTGCGTAGGCGGTTGTCGTAGACGTAGCCACCACGTGCTACTCTGTCTGCTACATAAAAAAAATCTTTTTTTTTATTATTTTACAACTTGCACATTTTTACAAAAAAAAAAAAAATAATAATAATAATAATTGCACCAAAAAATAAACGAAAATAATTTCCTTAATTTAATTAAAACTTTTGTTAAACAATTCTAAATACATATTCACGCGACAATAATTTAAAAAATAAAAATACTTAAAATAAGTAAATAAAATAAAATATTAATCGTAGTTTAAAGTTAGTTTTTTGTGAAATGATAATAATTCCCCAGTCATCATTAACTAAAGACAAACACTAAATTAGTTATACCAAAAGAGGAAAAGCAGATCATTTAGGTCCTTTCGTCCTTTTTTTTTTTTTTTCTTTGACGGATGAGAAGAAAATCGATGATTTGAATTGAAATTGTTTTTGGAAAGGCACATAATATCTTTTGAAAGGCTCAGTGAAAATTTAATAAAGCGCTGACAAAACAATTATTCTGCTTGTGTAAGGGCAACAAAATTTAAAAGAAAAAGAGGAAAGTGAAAAGTGAAAAGAAAAGCTTACAAATTTCATTTGGCGACGACTTCTTTTCTTTGGCGAAAAGTGCTTGTGTGTGTATATATATATGTATTTGAATTAAGTTTGATGCTCAACAAAATCATTTGTAAGATAATATGTCACGATAAAGAAGCGGCTACATTGGAACTTGATTTACTCACTTTCATCCAACGTTCGATGGGAAAATCCTTCAAAGAAACCACCATCTGAGTTATGATAGCAGAGAGCTTAAATGGGAATTTAATAAAGTATATAAATCGAAAAAAAGTAAGTATACGCCAGAGTGATAGATATTTGGTTTGCTTCTTTGGCCAATAGGCACCTGTTTGGGAACGATTAAGTTTTGGTTTGAATAAGAGGACTATCGAATGGAATGGGTTGGAGAAAAGTACGGTTTGTTTTACAGAGAAAATTGATTACATTTGCATTAAGTGGAATTTTGTGTTATCAGATATACACCTACTTCCAAGTTTGATATTACGTAAAAATGAAATTAGTATTTAGAACAACAACACAATTTTGTTTGATCTAAGAATCGCGGTTAGTTTGTGGATACAATTTTTACGATTCATTTCGTTTGATATAATGAAAGGACGATTTACATGTTTAGCTCATTTACACAAACCTTGAGTATTTAAATCGGTATGTGAGTAGATATATCAGCTGAGTAAATAATTAAAAAAAAATCTCAAAAACAATTTAATTTTATACAGAATAACTTTTATTTATGACGATCGTATATTCTCTCAAATGCAACTGCAGTTAAGACGCCAGCGCATCAAATGCATTACTAAATCTGATTTTTATTTACTTACTTAGGTGGGTCTACATTTCGGTTTTTTACTCTACTGCGTTGTCCCTCCGGGTTAGACTCGAAGACTCTACGGGCCGGAGCATTTGTTTTCATCCGCTCTACATATCCTAGCTACTATCTTAGATGACAGACGCGCCGTTCTTTAATCAAATCAATGTCGCTGACAGCTCGTATAGTTCGTCGATTAATCTCTTTCTCCAAAGCCCGTCAACGCAATCGGGACCTAATATTTTAGGAAGAATCTTTCTCTGGAAACGGCCGAGGATATCTTCATCCGCTTTAGATATAGAGTCGAACCTTTAGGGCCATAAAGCAGGACTGGAATGATCACGGTCTTATACGGAATCTCCTCAGTTGTTCGGAATAGGGTTGTACTACTCAACTGCCTTCTCAGTAAAATAAAGCAGCGGTTGCCAAGAGTTATTCTTCTGAGATGATATCATTTATTGAAGGACAGAGGTAGACAAAGTCCCTTACTACCTCAAAGTTATAGCTGTCGATTGTGACGTTTTGTAATATTCTTCGACGTTGGGTATCCGGTATCCCTTCTGGTTGACAACATATACGTACTTGGTGTTGCCTTCGGTGACCGGTAAACCCACTTTAGCCACTTCCGTTTCTATACTAGCAAACGTACTACTGACAGCTCGCTGTGTTCTACCAATTATGTCAATATCATCGGCGCATGCAAGTAGTTGGACGGACTTTTGAAAGATAATGCCTCGTGTGTTGGCCTGTGAGTTTCGGAAAATTCCTACAAGTATGATGTTAAAGAAGCCGCACGACAACGCGTCACCTTGTCTAAATCTTTTTTTGACATCAAAGGTCTCGGTAAGGTCGTTACCGACCTTGAATCGAACGACTTTTGCATGGATGCCAAAGCTAGAGATAGATCTGTATAGCTCGTTTCTATAGATGCTGTCGTACGCGTTTTTGAAATCGATAAAAAGATGGTGAGTATCGATTTGGACTTCTTGAGTTTTTTCCAGGATCTGCCTAAGTGTGAAAATTGAATCGACCGATGGTGGACTTTCTTGGTCTATAACCGCACTGATAGGAGCCAATCAGGTTATGTACGAAGGGTTTAAGGCGTTTACACAATATGGCAGATAGGACCGGCAAACTATGCTTAGATTCCATTCATGAGGCATGCATTCATCTGACCAAATTTTGGAAATTAGTTGCTCTCTACCAAGTCATCTCCAGTTGCTCCGAAAACCTCGCCAGGTAATTCGTCAGGCCCCGCAGCTTTGTTGGTCTTTAGCTTCGTTTGGTCAGATGAACGGAAGTTTTATAGCTTGTAAGCAGCTATTAGTTGCGTGAAATAAACCACGTAATTTAAGTTTTTATGTTTTATTTAAAAAGATACTTAAACTAATTACAAATTAAAAAGAAGGAGAAACATTTGCTCCAGCACAACTTTAGTTTTTAAGAGACCGACTTCTAATGCAAAGAAATTATGCGCGCGCGAAACGAAATAGACAATGTGAATTTTATTAGTCGCCACTGAACTGCGTGCATTCATTATGACAGTATTCAAGCAAAAACTAGCGAAATTGCTTTATTAGCGCTTTATGTTTGTTTACTAGCGCGAATGCATTTTCTTTCGAAATTCGCTTTTTACTTTATTGAAAGTGCATGTCCGCTACAGTTTTGTCTATTGTCGTTTATAGTATGTTCTGTATAACAGCGGGATTCTGGTCTTCGTCGCCATTATAGAGTCTGCCGAAATAATTTTTCCACATTCTCAGCACCGAGTGGCACCGACTCGTCTGTAAACTGTAATTCTACTACAAGGTTTTCCTCATTATCCCTAAAGGTTTCTGTACGATATTTTCAGCCCTGGCACGTTCTTTTTACCTTTTGGTAATACTTTCGTGTTTAGTACATTGTTCTGGATCTCTCTCTCAATTTCATCGATCATACGCTTCTCCTGCTCTTTCTTTTTCTTTCTGAGGATCCGATGGTCCTCCCGTCTCATTTGTCCTCTTTCGCAGCGTTTGCTAGTCGACATTGTTCATCAATCCAAGGGTTTCGTAAAGGTTGCCGTGTGGAACCAAGCACATCAGTCGCGACATTGATGTTTGCTGGCAGTGTTGCCACTGGTCTTCTGCACTAGCTGTTGCTGTTATAGGTATAATCGAGTGTCATCGGGATGTGTGATCGGGGCCTATGTTGGCCGTCTATTCCGATTTCAGTTTTTCGACGGCATACTTTCCCACAGTATTTCTTTGTAGGGGTGTATTTGATATCCGTATTCTTACCTTGGCTGCAACAATAGTGATCCGCGTCAATGTTGGCCCCTCGGAAGGTTCGGACATCCATAGAATACTGCACTTTTTAGCATTGCAAAAATAAATTTAATATTTTCTAACTAACTGCTCTAATCGGCTTCGATACAATGTACCTACTCCTGCTCATCGATGAAATGTGCTAGGGTCCCTACAAGTCAATCATTAAACTGAGTAATGAAGACTGTACTTTGAGAAAATAATGTCAGTTAATAAAAAATAAAAAAAATAAGCCTTGCTTCTCACAACCATTCATTTGTGTGAGTTTATATATTTTTGGGACGAATGGAAGGGACCTACAATTTTATGCCGAGTCCGAACGGCAGAATTGAGAAGCTTTTTCAGGACAGTTATACTCTCGGATGTTTGTCAGACGTTCGCAAGATGTGGCACAGTAGAAAAAACCTTAAGATATAATTTGTGTTTTTCCGGGGATCGAACCTGGGACCCTTCGCACAGTAGTCCAGCACACTAATCACTGAGCCACTGCGCCCAGTGTCAGTTAATAGCTGTGAGAAAAAAATCCGCTTAATGGGGGAAATGGTTTCTTGAACAAAGGATTCATCGATCATTGTTTGAATAATAGAACTTTTGGACTGCGTGACAATTTATTTCATGAAAGAAAAGGGTAGTTATCGCCCCAAATGGAAATAGTAATTGGATAAAAATCCCATTTTCCGATGATAAATTATTGCGTGATAACATCGAAAAGATTCTACTCTTTCGAGCTAACATTTTTTAAATGTTGGTCTATAATGTTTGAACGTTGATCCTTGAGTACGTTCAGATAGACGTTATTAGTGTGAATATTTGGTCGATTCTGGACCTACTACCGGGACTAAAACCGCATTAGTCAATCAGACATCATGGTTCACACTGTATAACAGACATGATCTTATAGACTGATGCCTCTATATTGGACGCGATTTAGAGGGTATATTTTCTTGTGGACCGGGCAAAACGTTGCTCTATGTACTCCGAAATTATGTATTAATCGTGACGTTTTGCGCAATTCACCCATATGACAGTCTTTTTTCGATGACAACATTATGCCACCTCCATTTTATGCCTCAATACAAGCAACTGACAGTTCTCCGCTTCAATATCACCAACATTTTTATGGAAGTAGGTTAGAAGACTTTTCGAAAATATTACCTCTGAATTTTCTTGGATGTTTTGAATATATCGACAGATGTTTCAAGAATGATGTTAAAAGTTAAATAAAGTTAATGAAAGCTCGTCGCTTGGTCTTAAATTTTTCGTCATCAAAGATTTCTGTAATATTCTTGTCGACTTTGATGAATCTGCGAAGTTATTCTGCACAGACGAACAAGTTTCAGAGGAATGTTAAAAATTGGCATGGCTTTGTGCATCTAGTCCGAACAGGCTATTGTATGTGTTTTTGAAATTTCTGGGCCCTTTCTAGCATTTGATTTAGTGTAAATATTTGGTTCATGATTGTTTTTCCTGGATTTAAAACTCCACTAACCAAGTCGGTTACCCTTGCTTTGAATAGATCGGATAGTGCTCTCGGGCAACCCTCACAGCAACTTTGATTTTGGTCACTAGCATTGAACGCCAAGAACGATGACTACGCTACTATTACACATGTCAAAAATGGTGTCAAATTTATAACAATGCCGAAGTCAAACTTTATTTGTACACAACTTTAGGACACAATCTGACGTAAGAATGTGAAAAATTGGCACGATATTTGACACGTGTAATAGTGGCGTAGTCGTCGTTCTTGGCTGCATACGGTAGCCGGCAATCGTAATCGAACCATTGCTTTCATTGTGTTTTGATGACACATTGGCAGAGTTACCGCAGCTAGTCATGTGGTTTCGATATGTATTATAATATTAAAAGCCGACCCGATTTCTTGTCTTTATTATTGCTGTAATCTTAAGGCAGACGCGATCAGGGATATGTTTTTTTTTACTATACCGCTATTGGCTGAAGACAATTTCTTTATTTTCTGCAAAATAATACTTGTAAGCTTTCTAATCGAAAAATGCCAAGTGAATTGATTGAAGATTATTTGAACTGGCTTACTCTTCTGTTTTCATTATGTCCTTCTGTTAAGCACAATTCTTATGAAATTTCAACCTAAATCCTTGGAAATAAAATTTTTTAATATAAAGATTTTTTTTTTAATTACTCATCTCCATGTCAATAAGGAAATTCAAGAGAAAAATGAAAATCAATTGTAAATATCATTCAGAATTCTTTGAGGATATTGATGGACTGTATAAATTGGTTAATTTGTTTAATTCGCAGCGCGTATCAGGAACTCTGAGAATTTGCAAGTACTTTGTCAGAATCTACCACCCTATTTACAGGAATGAGTTGTACTAAAATCTTTCCTGTTTTATATACTGTTCGTGTAAATTTAAAAACTTTGTAAACGAGATTGTAGTTGTGCGTTTCTAGGAACCAACAATTGTTTTTATGACGAAACCCGTATTACAGTATTTTTCAAAATTCCACTCGTAAAGGGCTTATAAGATAGTTTTCGCTCCTTTTAAAGACATGTATTTTCATAATTTTGATAAGACCCCTCGTCGTATTAATTTGCAATCTGCAAGTTTTTAGAACTTAATAAAGAAATATTTTATTGGCTTTTCGACATCTTGTAGAATCCATTTTTCCCCCTTTAAAAAGGGTTTATAATTATCTCCGGATTCATTGCTGAACCACTGAGCGAGCGGTCTCAGGTTCAATCATCAGAAAAACGCTGATAAGATCTCAAAGATTTTCCACTGCGCCTCCTCTGGCGAACGTCTGAGAAGCTTCCGAAAGTATAACTGTCCTAGAAGAGGTTCTTTTATCAGCCGTTCGGACTCGACATAAACTTTTGGGACCCTTTCATTCCAAATGAAAACTCACACAAACAAATGGTTGTGAAAACCAAGGGCTAGGGTGCCTATACGTCCATAGATGCATGGACACAGATGGCTGTTTTCTGTTTTAAATCCTTGCTCCCGACAATAATTAATGCTTTTCGTTGAAAGCGGATAAAATGACAATATTTGTGGTATCGTACATCTTTAATTTCTTCAATCGTTTCCCACTTTCGTCTATGATGGAAGTAGTATTTGTCTCACTAGCGTATTGCTTCTTTTTGGTAATGCGAAAATGGGAAATGGTAAGAAGATCAAATAACGACATTAAATGAATTTCCGAAGTCTCTTTCCATCTTTTTTTCTTATTTGTTATGGAGAATTTTTGGTAAAAGGCCTTACGGAAGTCTTTTTTTCTTTTTCGGTCCGATTTTTGGGACGGTGGTGGAGTGTATTTTTTATCGTATCCTAGACCGTATTTTAAGGTCTAATTTGGGAAATTTTGTGGCTCTTTTATAGTGGCGTATATTGTGCGTATTTTGAGAAGTTTCTGCTGTGTATTTTGAAGCGAATTTGGACACATTTTTCGGCGTGTTTTTTAGGGAGTACTTTGGGCCGTTTTCGGGTGTCACCATTGCAATGGTAAAAGTATTTTTTAAAATAGGAAGCGTAGTTTTCGAAATAGGCACCTTTCCCGCCCCAACTTACGTAACTTATAGTGTCATCTTTACAATGCTGAACGAACTTTTAAAAGTTGCCGAGTAGTTCCAGAGATAACCTAACCTAACTGATCCGAATGATGTCGTCATTAAAACTTTGAAAGAATTTTTAAAATCAGCCGAGTATCTGGTAAAACCTAAATTGGCAACAAGTATATAAGATAGAAAAAATTCACAAACAGATTTCATTTCATATACATATATACAGAAGCCACCCTCTTCAACTATTGGATGTTATCAGAAAATAATGGAGAACCTCCTAAGTCCGGTATCCATATTGCAACAAATGACTATAATGTCACCCAAATATACAATGCAGCAAGTTAAGTGAATTAGCCACAAGTACTAACGTTCGACAAGAAGTAAATAAACCTTCAGGAATTGACCATATTATTGGTAAACAATTTCATTGTTGTTATTAAGCTTCATCGTTTGAGGTTTACTTCAAGAACAGAAAAAAAATATCCAAAAAAAAAAAACAACCCAAGTGTATGCGTCTTTTCTTCTTTTCTGTTTAGAGTATAGGGCGACCATTTAACCGCAGAGACCGGAAAATAGAAAGCCCAAAGAAAACATATCGCACTGCCGAAAAAAAAACCCTTCCTTGATATAATTTTCAATTCTTTTTTCTATAGCAAAGCCACAAATCTACATACATACATACGAAAAGGTACATATGGCATAGGGGTAGGTATATTTGCCATATTTCAAAGGTATATTATATTTCACGTCCACACTGATGGGTAGGGTCTCCTGCTTTTATGGCGCATTTATGATAGCGGTAATATATCAGTGGTATAGCTTGGATGGTCCTTTTTTTTCATATATTTTGTTAAAGGATTTTATACATGTGCTGTAAGTTTGTTGTATGATGTTCTTTTCTTTTGGTTGAGAAATGAAAGACGTTTAAAAATAGATATAGGACATAAATGTGCGGTTGTATCTTTTTCACTCTTGTGTCAGAAAAGGGATTTAATTATGATACATTGGGAAATATTTATTTTCCTAAGAGAGATTTTTACCGGTGATGCATGTAAATTATTCGTTACGGTATATATGTAAGTTATGTAGGGGATAGAAATTGAGAAATTTCAATAAAACATTCATTATTGGTTTTTATTTGAAAGGTGAGTCTGGAACTTACCTCTCTAATGACACACATTTGGTTGATCGTTCAAATCAAAGTCTATATTCATTAGGTCCTCGGACAAAGACTAACTTGCTTTAATGAACAGAGCAGATTCGAGAGAAACTCTAGTAATATTCTTTTCGGCTATATGTTACTGTTCTCTGCCGCTCTATTCGGCTCAGTAGTTAGTGTGCTGGACTACTGTGCTAGGGGTCCCAGGTTCGATCCTCGGAAAAATACAATTGACATCAAAATCATAATATGAATGTCATGGAAAAGCTTCTCGATTCCGCGCCGGTCCTTCCATTTGTCCCAAAAAAACTCACAAAGCAATGGTTGTGAGAGAACCTGTTGCGCCATCTATTTATTTTTTTTTATTTTTGTATTCTATTCTGTGTCTATTGTTTTTTTTGTGGCCGAAAGGCTGGAAAACATTTGTCGGTAGTGATAACTAAATAAGTTAATGAGAAGTTTAGTTACTGTGGACGCGTTACTTCAGATGGCGTTTAAGAACCAAAAAGTCCCTAAGTCCCAACTTGGTACATAGCTACCTAACACAACCATGCGCACCAAGTTGATTGAGATTTTCTAATTGAGCGTGCCACCGTAGCTGATGTTAAGGTTTATGGATATAAAGGGTGTCACATTTGAATTTTGCGCCATTTAATAGTACAGTGATACCAACGGAAAAAATATATAACAATGAGACAGCTGACAGTTCGGGGTTAGTAAAAATGTAGCGCTATACGAAAGAACAACGCATTTTCATTGTTGAGCAATATTTTAAACTCAACAGATAGCCCAGTTTTTAGTGCTTAAATTACAAGATATCAATGTGACCAACATGTGGTTTCCGTTTCAATAAGACGAAGTCACATACGGTGTCACATGCCATACAGCCAGAGAAATAATTCAATTACTGCATGAGTCATTTCCCAGTCGTGTAATAGGCCGTTTTTGCGATCGGAATTGGCCATCCAGATCTTGCGATTTAACGCAGCATTGGACTTTTTTCTTTGGGGTTTTTTGAAGTCAAAGGTCTATGCAAACAAGCCCACGACCACCAACGACTAGAAAGAGGAAATTGCGAGGTATATTCATGAAATTCAGCCACATTTAAGCGAAACGGTCATAGAAAATTTCAATAAAAGAGTACATATACTTGCCAGCAATGCCGTGGCGGCCATTTATCCGATGTACTATTCCATTCATAACCCCAATCTGTATAGTACTTTATGAATCAATAAAAAATGTTAGCTTTCTAATTAAAAATCTGTATTTTCTATCAAAATTACATTTTGCGTGAATTATGGAACTTCTTAGAGCAACACCCTATGTTTGCGGCATAATGTATATTCGTAGAATTCCGAGCTGAGATATAGACGAGCCGTTAATGGATCAACGGAAGCTGTCAGAAGAAAAACAGAACATGTTTGAGAACATGAACTGTGCTGAGGATACAGCAGACTATTAAATGGAGAAGATAGCCAGTAATTTGCTGTCAATTTGAATAATCTGTTTAACCTGGGATTAAATCGCGACATCCGTGAACTAGCTTTACTTATTGCTCGTTAACGGATGAGACGATTCTGTCTATAGACGATGAGAGTCAACATTTCTTAGGTACATTCTGCTGCGGATGGCATATAAGCTTAAATTGTCTCTAGAATGTTGATTCACAAATTTTCTAGTTTGTCTATGATTGGACATTGCCCGAAAATGGACAACAAAAGAAAACCTCGAGGACATCACTTTCCTCTTGTTGCAGGATAAACAAACTTTGGAACACGCTTATTTGAAATATTTTCGAACGCTATAGGTTCTCCTATTCCAAGGGAAGTATTTAAGAAAAAATGTAAATGTATTTTTAGGGATCACCCTGTAGAAACTTATCTTTTCGATTTGCTAAAACTGCGATCTAATGACCACTCCGAGCTTATGCACACATAAATGCCATGTATTAGCTTTGCTTTGTTAATTTGAAAAGATACTGTGGCGTATACGTAATTTTTTTTTATTTACAATACTGTCGCTAAACTTAGAGTAGCACACACCAATGATTGTGTTCCTTCTACGGTTTATTATTCGCTTTTATTGCGTCAATAGAAATCGCCTTAATATTTCATGTAAACGATTAGTAATGGTTTCTTATTCCAAGTTCAAATAAAGTACCAAGCTGCAATCTGCCGAGAGCCTTACAAATGCAAATAAATCCAACAACAAAATCCCTTATATCAAAGCATTACATTTCGTATCTTATTTTAAAACCGTGTCTGTATGTCAGTCATCTCTAGAGAGCCATTCCTTGAAAAGTATACAAACCTTATTAGTTAAGCATGCTGTTCACTATGAATAGTCGCATTGAAGCTTTTCCAGGAATTTCATCTTGGTCTTTCATAATATTCATTTAGCTGCTTGCAGTCCTTTCTATTTTATGAAGGAACTGCTAAGCTTGTACCTCTACACCATACCTCAATCACAATAACTGTAGGCACCTTATATATACCCATGCGAGCAGCATTGGCACAGTTTATTTGCCATCATTTTGAAGGGCTCTCATTAAGAGTATATCTGGTAGCAATATTGTGATGTATATTGTCCACTTTAAAGAGTATATTTGCAGTGGAAAAGGATGCTAAGCAGAATTCACATGTTTGTTATAAGGGTTTTTTCCAATACGTTTTTCTTAAATCCTTTTGGGGGGTCTTTATAAGAAGTGCATTCTGAATTTATGTAGGTGCAAATTAAATTGATGTTACAGGGCCCATTATTAGTTCCAAACATATTTTAATGGCTCATTACAGGTATTATAGGTTAACAGCGTTTACCAGAAGGTTGCCCGCGGAACTCTGGGGCTCCGAGTTTCATCTGAGAATTAACTAAACGTTTGTAGAAAAAAGTCATAACATAGCCGCACTAAAAAAAAAAAAATTCATCTACTAGTCATCCCCGTAAACACTGTTTGTTTTGCTTTTTAGTCGTTAAGAGTTAGATATTCGAGTAAGTTGTGGGAAGTTAACCTTTTCGTGAGAATTTCGGTGGTAGAAACTAGAAATCCTCATCAATTAGTTCCGTGTTTTGAAAATGTTGTCGGACGCTATAGGTGGTCAGCCCGAGCTAATGCTACGAATGTGCTTTTATGTAGTAACTACTATTAATAACATTTTGGAAGACATTTCCAATAACATGGATCAAAAGGCAAAGTGTTGTAATCAAGCTTTCGGACTAGTTTCTAAGAAGAGTATAAATTGGAAACGGAAATAATGACAATATGCATATCTATAGCCGTTTTTTATTATCAGCGTGATCTGATCCGGATCAGATCATGAAAATAAAACAAACTGGATCATTGATTGAGTTGAGCAACAAACATATAAAATCCAATAACAATTATGACAAATTTCGTATTGCCACCAGCCATCTTGCAGCCACACGCTACAATGTGACGTCACAATGCGATGATTTCTCCATTGCACTTGCTCATATTTGAGTTTGACATTTCGCTTGTTGTGTCGGGGTGTTACCATATGGATACAAATCTGCATACATTTAGCATTGAATATTTTTTTTGGGAAAACTATGTTCAAATGTTAAGTTCAAATATGCATTATAATTAACCGTATTGTACTGCTAATATTTCCATTTATATTTCTTTGCTATATAGCGAAACAAAACATCTCGAAAGTAGGAATAGTAACTTATTCGAATTAGAAAAAATGCTAATTGATTTTTTGTGTTGTTAATTGTGTTTCATATTTTGGTCTGGCAACATTACTGTGTGGCTATAATTTACAGGGACGCCAACATTGTGTGAATGAAATAAACAACGCCACGAAACAACAACGAGAAATAGTTGAATCAATTTTCAGATCATATTTCGTGATCTCGATGAAAAGCAGGATCACATGTTGTTGTTGTAAGTGCATGTAAATCGATGATCTATATGGATCATAGCTGATAATAAAAAACGGCTTATATTGTGGAACGGAATCCTAGAACGTTTGCAATCGATTAGTGCTTCGCTGCAATAGGCTGATCAAGACCTTAACACTGGATATGCTCTTTATGAGCGTTGTCACTATTGATAACGCACTGACTGCTAAACGTATGAAAGCATATCATAAAATTACTAGCGTTTTTGGAATATTCCGACAGCAAATTTCTTCCAACAGAAGCGATTTTGAAAAAAATCTGCAATCATCGTAAGTGCTTACGCAGATGATTTAGACGACAGCCTAGGCGACGTGTTAGTGCAATTTGCTGCATTGGTCAATTCTGATGTGGCTAGTATTATTGACAGCAAAAAGCACGAAGCTCTAGAACCGCAAGTTTATACAAGCTTTTGTTACAATATTGTTTTCCAAACGTTGAAATTGCCTTGCGCATTTATTTTTCTCTTATGATCACCAACTGCAGTGGTGAACGATCTTTCTCAATATTAAAATGTGTTAAAAAAAGTGAGTTGAGGAACACGATGAGTCAAAAACGTCTTAGTAACCTCACTGTAATGAATATTGGCAGAGTGGCAGCTTAATCCTTGGTTTAGCTAAGTGTAGGATTAAACATAAACTTCGCTTAAGTCGTTTTCGTTTTTACAGTCAATAGTTAAGCTTGGTTTAGTTAAACCACTAATTGAGTGTCATTGTGAACCATTTATCATGAATATAGGTACAAACCATTGCGAATGTGTGTGCCATCTAAAACTACGAGGGTGCGTGTCGATGTTGTTGCATGTTCAATGTCAGAGAGTATTTCCACCAATAACGAAGAGATAATTTGACATTTGTCTTGAACAGCATTGCCAAACATAATTATATTGTTGCTTATTTAGGTTTTCTCAGAGTATTTTGGGATAAATATTATCTTATTGCACTTGGCAATTATGTATTCTCTGGATTGATATTTAAGCTGCGGAAGTTTGGTGGCTTAACTTAAGTCACTATTTAAGTGAAGTTTATCGTTAAACCTGCACTGTGGAAACCAAATTTGTGTTAATCCTGAATTTATCCTTGGATCGCCACTTAAGCTCGCAATGTGAAATCGGGTATTAGAGAAGTCGATATGAACAGTATCTCTACCTCTATATATGTATATAAAAATGTTATATTGGTTTGTGTATGCTTCAAAAAATCTAAAAGTTTTGCACCGTTTCAGCTCACATTTCAGACAATCTTTGATATTGGCTCGAGATAGTTGTTATAATGGTTTGGACTAAATTGGACAAAGGGGTGTGCCACCGCCCATACAAAAAACAATCACAAACGCTATTATTCTATAGTCTTGGAAGCCAATGTTTTAAAAATTTGTAACATTGATATGCATGCAAAATGCGTTGTCCTGATAGACAAGAATATTATCTAGGTAATACGATTTCTGGAAAAAAAAAATTGTAGGTAGCTATACCACACAGCATTACAATACAAACTATTTATCACTGATTTAAATTAATTTGAAATAGATTTTTTTATTTTTCTATTTTTCACTACGAAGTGTGCAGGGGATTCGCTAGTTATTTATAAATTTTCTGAAATAAAATCCAGAAAAGTTTGTTTTATTTAATGCCATCAACTTGATAACCTAAAGTGGAGAAAATTCTCTTTTATGTACATACAAAAATATATACCTAATTTGAATTGTAATTGAGAACTTATATTAAAGTAAAAAACTCTCCAATTATTTAAATTTGGCGCTCACCGCCATCTTTATTTTTTTGTTAACGAAAAACGAATAAAAGCACAAAGCATAAATAACGATCAGTATTATGTATATAAACTAGCAAAAATGAAAAATAAAGTTAGTTGCTAATCATCGCTCCCGAGTCAGTCTCTTCATTCTACTCTCCACTTTCAACTGTTGGTCGAGCAGTAGTTTTCTTTCATCGTCGTCGTCGGTTCATCGTCTCGCTTTTCGGCTTTCTCGGTGCGGTCTTGTGTGCACCGCACGATAACAACGGCTTATTTCCCAGCTTGAGCTAACACATTCGCGACGCTTTGGTTAGCAGCAACGAAACAGCATTGGGTGGCACTTTCGGCAACCCATTCTTCGTGAAAGTACCTGCGTTAGTCGACGAGCGCAACGACCGAAGGTAGCTTGCCGGCAGCAAAAAATATTGCCGTCGAATATCCAAATATCCCTTGATAGATTTGGCTACAGGCCCGAGCTGGTTTAATCCGGCACTGCATTGAATAGAGTTTTCACCAAGGAACGCTTCCATATCTTGCAAATCGTAATCGGACAAATTGTTTTCAGTGACGAAACATACTTGGCTATAGTTTCTGAGCAAAGAACATTGCAGTTTCTACACAAGAGGCTCACGAGACTTAATTATACTCAGAAAAATGCACTATTTTTAAAAAATTTATAATACGGTGAGCATTATTTATAATACGGTGAGTAGTAAACACCAATGCTCTTTTAAGTTTTCTTGAGATATGTCTAAAAAATTAAAATCTATAAAAATGTTCATAATCAAATAGAAATAAAAAAAATTAATAAATAGGTGGTAGATACCCTAGGCCTAGCTTCTCTCAACCATTCGTTTGTGTGAGTTTCTATTTTTGGGACGAATGGAAGGGACCTACAATTTTTGCCGAGTCCGAACGGCTGCATTGAAAAACTTTTTCAGGACAGTCATACTCTCGGATGTTTGTCAGACGTTCGCGAGAGGTGGCGCAGTAGAAAAAAACCTTAAAGATGTAATTTGTATTTTTCCGGGGATCGAACCTGGGATCCCTCGCGCAGTAGTCCAGCACACTAACCACTGCGCTACTGCACCTAATAGAAATAACAAAACATATTTGAAAGTCGATCTCGATAGTCGAAAAAAAAAACTGTTGACGCTCACTGTAGTTGCAAAACAAAAAGAGACAAAATTCGTTTAGGATTCCTGTTTGAAAATCGTCTACACAAAAGTTGGTTTTTCTTGTATATTTGTTTAAAATAAAAAAGGTTGTGGGCGATCCAACGATAAACTCAGTACTATAAACTTCATTTAAATAGTGGCTTAAGTTAAGCCACTGACTTCGGCGATCGAGAGAATAAATAAATGCCATTAGTGCAATAAGATAATATTTAGACCAAAATACTTTGAGAAAACCTAAACAAACAACAACAATTACATATGTTTGGCAATGATGTTCAACCGTAATGTCAAATCAGCTTTCCACGGCCATGCACACTTGCAGTTAATTTCAATGCGCGTGTTAAATTCAATTCTAGTTTTGTATACAAAAACCATTATATAAATTATTAAAAATCGCATTTTGTACAAGTCTTGTAGTTCCGTCACACATACAATGCCAGTGAAGAAAACACAACACAATGGCACAGGAGATGTGACCAATAAATCGATAAGAGTACGCAGAACTGAACCGTATTGCTTCTTTGTCATATTTATATGTACTTCCAGCACTGTACCACATAACCACGACCAAGTATAAAGCCACCTCTTCTAAAGTACATACACTCGGAAATTACTTTTGCCAAAGGACAATAAGGCATAGTGACTATAGTTGTGTATATAGGAATTCCAGCAACACTGGGTGACGATGGATGAGAATAGAAGACAGAGATAGTTAAGCTATTGCCATGAAGGGCAAGGAATGTGCTGTGCATTTAATCGCAGCTATGTGCAGAATGGATGAACAGTGTTATGGTTGCTAAATTAGATATTTATTCAGTCACCAGCTAAATTAAATTGGGACAGCCAGTAACGCAATATAGAGAACCCTGCTGGTATGATCATTTAATTTTAATTGGAAACTTCGATTACAAAACCGGACCGACAGCAGTTGCGATTACGATGATGAAAGAGGATTATAATTTATAATATAGTGCAAATGAATGGATGCGGATTCAGATTGTTGCCATAATATTTCCAAATTAACAAGTGGTTTATATGATACAAATTGGTGGTTGGGCTTTATTCAGTTAATAGTGAGAGGGTTATTATAGATGGTCGATCTAAAAAACTCAATAAGTCAAAATCAAAAGTTAAAACACAAAATTAAACATTAAATAGCATAGTTACAGTGAGCGTAAAAAGTGAGACAACACCAATGCTGTTTTCACTTGTCTTTGGAGTTTTTTTTAAAGTACTACCGGACCCGGCGAACTTCGTCTCGCCCCAATTTAACGCCTTCAGATAAAATCCAGAGTGATATAATAAAACACGGATAGTTCAAATTTCAATGTGATTTATTTGAATGGAAACATGCGAACAGGCAACGTACAGATGACCGTGCAAAAAACAGGGAAACTGACTTCCGAAGCGATTTATTGATTGTCATCGGAAAAGCCAATCGAACAGGGAAGTGAATCCGCTTGAATTAGAATGGAAGATCAGTTGGAATAATCGGAATTCGTGGGATAAGGACTTCCTCTCCTTGATGATCGTCGCTTGAATCACATTGTTCACCAGTTTCTCGACGGACAACTGCGTACCGTTGCACAATTTCGAATGATTCAGATTCCGCAACATCATGATTATGATCGATCCCACCTTCAGCTGTAAATTATGCGGTGGAGTTCCTGGCATATCAAGCTAATTAAAAAATTCCGTCGGATAGTTGGTCGCTTCATCCTTGTCGGTCACGCTGTCAACGGATTTGTACGAATGCAGTTCTCCAGCGATTTGACTTTGAATAATGAAATTCAAGCTATCGACGTCCTTATTCTTCGCTGCTAGTATTGCCCGTTCACTAATTCAATTTATAATTTTGTGCAATGCCGGGGAACACTTTGGTGATGAGTTCCTCCTTCGACGATGTGAACTTGCAAAAATTTGGCGTGAACTTGAAGTTGTACAGCAGCAGATGGGTGGTTCTGCAATGCGACTCTCATATTCGTGGTCAATTTCAACTTCTTGACATGCCGCCACAAAGACGACGATTTCAGGCATGCATTAAGTTCATCGGCAGCAGTTGATTTCGGGATGACGGGAAGCGCTTGATGTAAATCTCCGGAGAGCAATATCATAGCCCCACCAAATCGTCTCGAATCACCTCATAAATCCTCATAAACCTCATAAACTGCCTCCAAAGCTCGTTTATGCGCCATCGTGCATTCATCCCAAATGAAGGTTTTGCATTCTCGCATCAATTTCGCTTTCGCCGAATTCTTGGTCATTGTGCACGTTGGCTTGTCAACCGTGAGAAGATTCATCGGCAGCTTCAAAGCGGTATGTGATATTCGACCGTCTTACTCAATGTGGATGCAACAGCCAACGCATTTTGAGATCTTGACCAAATTGTTGCCAGAATAAAAAAAAATGCCAAAATTTCGTCGAAACAAATTTTATATTTTTCAGACAAAAAATCAAATTTCGATTTTTCCAATTTCCCGACTTTTCCGGAGGGTTTTCCCAAAATTTTCTTTCAGAATTCTCCTGGCAATTACGAACAACTAAAAAAAATATGAGCCAAATCGGCCCAGCCGTTCTAAATTGATGAATTACTATACATTTTTGCCACCATTTTTATATATATAGATTTTATGCTGTCGAAATGTAACAATGTTTTGTTATAATTGTCATTTTGTCATCAAACTTTTTACAGATTGTTGGTTTTTGTTAGACATATTTTAAGAAAACGTTAAAGAGCATTAGTGTTCACTCACTTTTGACGTTCACTGAAATGATTTTAATCTTTTAATCGACTTAACGAATCGACTTGCATCATAATAATGTTATTATAAATATGTTTACTTGAAAAAAAAATGTGAATAAGTATTCCTTCATAATATTCCTGTCAAACTTAAAACTGGCGTAGGTATACTTTATGCTTTTTTTATACCCTCCACAGGAAGGTATATTCACTTTGTCATTACATTTGTAACGCCAAGAAGGATTCACCGGAGACCCTATAAAGTATATATATTCTGAATCAGGATCACATTCTAAATCGATTTAGCCATGTCCGTCTGTCTGTCTGTCCGTCTGTTGAAAGCACGATAGCGTCCAAACGAATCGATCTAGGCGAATGAAATCTTGTGAGAGGACTTCTTTTTACCGTCGTCAGGTTGGTATTGAAAATTGTCTATGTCGGTCAAGTAGTTCTGGTACCTCCTATACCAAGCCAATATGGCATGGCGAACATTTTGCATGACTTTTATGCAGTGGAGGGTATCAAAGCATCGGCCAGGCCGATGATAACACTTTTACTTGTTTTTTGTTAACTTTTTCGTACATATACATAGTAAGACCAAGTTTCCACTGACAAGACCTTGCATAACGATTTTTAAATATTTATCTTCAGGAGTCGAATCGTTTCTTCCGTGAACGAGCTATACTTTCACGGAATCAATCGATTTGACACGCAAAGCAAAAACAAATTCCGTCACGTATTGCTCATTTACGGAAGAAACGATTTCGCCCCAGGTCTTTTCATGGAAGAAAAGAGATTTACTCTGACATTTTTAAAGACATTGAATATAAAAAAATGTTGTATGATGAGGGTCTTACACAGAGTCTCCTTAGTATTTCTTGGCAGGCTCTTAATAAATAGTTGTCTTCTTAGACCAATAAAGCAGCTATTGGCAAGTGTGAAAAATGTTTGATATTTCGCTTAACTATAGTATAAACTCCCTAACCACCTACACCTACATCTAAGTTATAGCTGCCATCCAATCCGTCGATGTTGGGTGCCCCTTCTTGTTGACAGCGTAAATATGGTTTTGCACTCATTATTGACTAATCCTATTTTTGCCATTTCTGTATAAATATTTGCAAACGCGCCATTGATAGCTTGCTGAGTTCTGGATTTTAAGGTCTCATCCGCCAGCAAAGCGAGCCATATAGTCGTAGTCGTATCCCGAACAACGGCCGAATAGCGACAGGCGACGGCCTATTCTTAAACCTTGTGCCGCTAATGTTGACTTCCAGCTCCGCACATTTCTTAAATCCTTTTTTACCTTCGATGTCCGGTTTCGATGGGTTTATTTCCGATAAACAGATAATGGTGATTGATCTGAACTTCATGGCTTTTCTTCAGGATCTGCTCAACCGAGGCAGGCCGTCCTTACCTATTTTGAAGTCAAAATCTCTGAGGATGATATTAACATCACATTTCGGACATTGCTCCAATTTTTCGCTGCTCGTAGAAATAGACGTCTCTTTTCTTTACGTGGAATTGAAATAAGGCATTTACTTATTTAACTACTTAGCATTAAATTCATAGTTATTCAATTAATGAACAGATTTAAAAAAGGTGCACATGAAAATAAGGAACAAAACCGTTCTAAAAAAACTTTTCAAAAATTACATAAGAAAAACTTTGCAAAAATCGTACCCGAAATATGGAATAAGAAATCACTTGAGAAAAATGTCTCCGAAATACTATTATCCAAAAAACGTAAGTAGGTAGGAATCTACCTGAAAACCCTTCAGAAAAATCACCAGAGATAAACATTTCAAAAAAGCTCAAAATGATGCCCAAAAATATTGTCAGTGTAAAGATAAAATCACTCTTACTATAGCGCCATCTACCGAAGAGCACTGCCGCTTAATAAAGCGATCCGACACTCACCCGAGGTATTCGGCATCTGGTGACGAACATGAGAATATCGCGGTGAGGCCGGAGGTAGTGTGTCAGCCATCTTTGTAGCGAGTTTTTAGAGAAATAAAGATCTTATAACAGTAAACGGCTAAACGCCCCAAAAATGCTACAAAAACTGTCCAAATAGGCAGGAAAAAAAAACACCCAAAAGCGTTCCTGATGTGCAATCTACAATTGTTAAAACAATTCTCCTGGAATGAATATTATACCAGAAAATATAAATTTTCCTATTTTGTTCTTGATCAAATAACGTAACAACTGACAGTAATAAGTTCATTGAAAACCCGTTATTTTCCGAACGCTATTAAATTAAAAGCGTAGCTATGTGTATCTAGAAAATCACTATACCGTTTTTCTCGTATTCCTTTATTAATTACAAATAAATAACATTTTTTTTCGATGGATTCTATGGTAGAATGTGAACAATTCCGACCCGCAAAGGCAACTCATTAATTGTTGGTATTTCAAATTTGACATTGATTGACACTTCACATTCACACCGAAGAGAAGTTCCGGTGAACAACCTTTTTTTCCAATCAACTGCAAATATTTGTATTATTGATTTAAAACATATCAAATGAATTTAGTAATCAGTTTAAGCTTATTTTACCAATCAAACATTAAAATTTCTTCGAAATAAACAATTTGTTGTCCATTCAGCACTTCCGGAAACCATTATAATTTGACGAGAGCGAGAGGCCGTTCATGCAAAGAGTGCACTACCTACGTCAATGGGTGTGTTTAGCTATAATTTTGTAATGGCCATTCAACTTAAATTGTGTTATATTACAAACGGAAAAATATATGCATTTTAAAGAAGAACTGAAGTTATAATCCCATAAGTGAGCACAGAAATAAATTAGTCCATCTTCAATTCTGCACTCATCAAGTGGTAACTCTATTCATATGTCTAAGTCGGCCATTATTCTTTTTTCCGCTAATTTTTAATTAAGCAGCTTATTTCCTTTGAAGTAACCTGGAGTTGGCTTCTAGTAGTCCATACACAAAAAAACGCCTTATCTACTGTGACTTGGCAGCACTATGCTAGTTGACATTTGACTTTTTATTTGTTTTATTTCTGTTTTCACCAAAAAAATTTGCAGGCAGTCAATTAGTTTGTAAAATAATGATAAATGACGAGAAGCAAACTGAAATTCACAAATTACAAAATATTTTACAAATGACTGAAGAAAATTTATAAAAACCAAAATGAGTTAGCTGTTCAGGAATTTAGGTGTTCTCGATGTTCCCGGAGCGTTGATTGGTGGTGGTAGCTTAGCTTTTATTTCAATGCCACTTACATACCAGTTGTTTAAACCTGCCCCAAAAGGTCAAGCGATAGAAAAATGTGCTTAAATAATTATAGTTTTCATATTTTTCCAATTTTTGATGGTATAATCGATTAAATTAAAGAGGAGGTTAGGTACTCTTGAAATAATAAAATGTGCAATATTCCTTTTATAAATGCATAAAAAGTGGTTTGCTCGTATTTCATCATTTCATCAATTCGTTCGTTCGCTCCCATGTGAATGATCCTTTACAAATAGAAAAATTAAAATATGCAATTTAAGCATAAAAACCGTGGCTTCTTTCAGGCGGCGACTGAAAGGATATCCGAAATTCGTGGATGACTAAAGAATAAGTTTAAATTTTGGTTAATTATGTATTTTTAAATATTTTTTAAATGTTGTCTTATTAGCAATGTTCAAATGATCCGCACGTTCAAAGGTGCCCAAGTCTCCCCTATTAATTTTGGTTGCCAAATTAGTGCCATTTATGACACAATCGATAGCGCTTTCGATAACATTTAAAGCAGTCGTAGTTTGGTAGCACAGTTTTTATCTGGGCCAAAGGCATAAGCCCCGATGATTATCCGGGCTAACGAATCCTGGATATAGGATTGCGTATTTGTATGGAAAATTTGCTAGCCCATATAGAATTGCAAAAAAAAACGTGCCTAATGAGTGCATGTGAAATAGGTACTGAAGACCATCAGGTTAATGTGAAGCAGTCTAGCATATTTTTCATTATTTTCCAGTAATTCCAAATCCCAGCGTGGGATGCAGCACCTAAGCCAAGCAGACTCTTAATATTATTTAATGGAAATATAGAAAGTTGGTCTAGAACTCGTTGTCTGTTCTGTGTAATACGTAATACCCGATTTATGGGATAATCTGTTTATAAATTAGCAGCAACTTGTAGCAAAAATTTCTGCGAACTACTCTACTTATAAATACTAGAGATAATGAATGCGTTGAATTATTTTATTGTCTAAAACAAATCCATTAAAAAGAGATCAACTGCCCACACAGCACTTCACTCAAGATGTAAATCAATAGTATACTGTATACCAAATTGAAATGCTACGAGCCATTGTTGAGACACACGGATCAAGTATTCAAGTCCTGTATATGGGTGAATCATACTGGCAGCGACACCTAAAAGCCTCAATTGTTCAAAAGCACGCAGTTGTGATTGTATAGTATACTAAAGTTTCTCTTAAGGGATATTCCTGCCTTCCCAACTATATGTAAACCTATACAACGGAGTAGAATTTTGGGAAGGAAAAGAATGAGCAACAACCCTTAGTTCTAATTATTTAAATGAAAAAGTTCATCCAACGAGGAAGTGTTGATTCCTTGATGGAGAACAAAATAAATTTCTGTGTGTCCCAAATTGAATTGGATTTTGAAAGATAGACGAGTGATGTTGATGCCTGCGTGTAATTTGCCACAAAAAGGACTAAATGACATCCCATTGGAAATTGGTATTTCGTTTTGTACGAAAAGAAAACACATAGGTACCCATCAGTGAAAGGTTTTCAAAATTACTTCACTCTTTTTCGTTCTTCTAACTGACATCGTATATATTATATACGTAAACACACATAAATATACGGAACTACGAGTATGTGTAGGTACACATGTGTTTATCCGTACATCGTTGGTTTTTCTTTTCCTTTTGAAATGCCTATTAGAACGTCGTCCTAAAAAGAGAGTCATCATTGTATTGGCATCAAATGGAATTGACATCTCCCCCCCCCCCACGAACCTTCACAACTCATTCATGGTAGAGGAAAATGAATTTCCCTCCAGCATCGCATCTTAAAGATGGTGGCGGCGGCGGCGAAGAAACAACAAACAATAATGAAAGGACCTGCAGTAAACACAACAACCCTGGCTGTCACACGATATTCTGAGTGTGAGTCGAAGAGATTGCGTCAAGCTCTTATTTTTCTTATTAAACACTCAGGTATATATACAACACGCGTCAAGTTCTTCGAAAAGATTCTAATAATGAAATGTTTTCACTTTATCAATTATTTTATCAAGTCCGTTGAAGGACATCTTGCTCATTTAAAGGATTTATGTACTCGATTCGTTTGCCGCTGATTCTATTCAGAGTTTTGGGATAATGATTAAGGAAAATTCTATGATAAGTATTTATATTTCTAATTTCGTGGTCCGCAGTTTTGTGGAATTATAAAGAGGATTTTATTGTAATTGATTATTTTACATGGGAAACAAAATGAGGAAACATCTACAATTTGTAACTTGAACAAGGGCGCCACTTGAGTTGTAAATGTGGTATCTAAAAAATTCAACACCTACACAAGAGGTCTTACTAGGTTTAAGTGGAGTCAGTTAATGGTGGCATGTTAAATTAAAGCCGTTTTAATGTTTCGAAGAAAAAAAAAAACTGCACACGTATTTCAAGTTCCCAAAACCAGGGCTTTAATTATGTAATTTTTCAGATGATTATCGTCGAAACTATAGATCCCCAAGACTAGCTATACTTAGTACTAAAGTGATGAATTTAGAACAGGTTCCAATTCAGTCTCTACAAACTTCATACAAGCATTACAGTTGTCAAAATTTAGAAAACGATACCACCCAGATGGTCAATATGCTTTTTTGTTCCTTCAAAGAATGATCAGAGCGCGGGTACGCTTCTTCCAGTTGTCCAGACCAAGCGCTCTGGCATCCGCGATGGCTTGGTCTTTGAAACTGAGGTTCGATCTTCTTTGTCTTTTCGAACCAGGGAGTCAATTCTCAAAAATTCTCGCATACGTTTACCTGTCAAAATATCCAATTTCATGCGAAAGACTGAAATTTGCAATTCTCAAATTCCGCATACGAGAATTTATCTTCGAATGTTACTCGTCTGCTTTTTCTAGGCGGATTTGCTTCTCGCATACGGAATTGTGAGTTTGACAATTTGATTTTTAAATTTCTGTGTGAAATAATTTATTGTGAAGAAGCAAAAATAATTAAAATGGAAGGAAAACAAAAGAAGAAGGTTCTTCAGTAGTTACATAAAGCGTTTGATCTAAATTGGTCAATAATATATGAGTAGGCAAGAAATCGATGGATTCCTGTGCCAAGCGCTTGTTTAACCGAAATAATTTCATAAATTTTGTGTCGAAAAGTTCAAAATAGTCTTTGGGTTCTCGGATATCTCGGTCTATTTGAAGTTGCTCCAACTGCTCCATTGCCAACTGAACAAATGCTAATCTCATTTCGCCCAATGTAGCCATTGTAAAAACACAATTAATTATTTACTGAAATTAGAACCAATCACACACAATCGGAAAATGTTTTTTTTTTTCGTTTTTGTTAATCGCATATCAAAACCCACATCCAAAATATTTCTTACCCAATTTGAATTGAATTTTTTTTTCGTTGCACAAAAAGTAGGTACATTTCGACGTAAAATTCTACCTCATGCGAGAGGTGAATACAATTTTCGCAGAGGTGGAAAAAACTTTGAGAATACCAATTTTTTTCGTATGCGAAAATTTCAGGCGGATTTGCTCGTATACGAGTTGCGTTATGCGGAATTTGAGAATTGGGGTCCAGGGGGCTGGGATTCGAAGATCCTCTTGGCTGGATCATTATTGTCCATAACGCTCGATGTGGCCGAGCACATGTAGTCGACGTATTTTGGCTTTTTGGACTACATCCACATCTTGGTACAGCTCATAGAGTTCGCGGTTGTATCTTCTCCTCCATATTCACCCTCCTCGCACACAGGACCAAAAATCCGCCGAAGTATTTTTCTTTCGAAGAAACCCAGTATCAGCTCTCCCTTCTTTCTAATCGTCCAGCACTCGGCGCCATAAAGCAGAACTGGCAGGGTAATGGTTTTGTAGAGCACACATTTCGTCCTTCGAGTTAGGAGTTTTGAACCCAGTTGTTTTGCCAAACCGAAGTAGCAACGGTTTCCTAGGGTAATTCTTCGCCGGATCTCCACTAAGGTGTCATTCGTGGAGTTCATCTTTACTCCGAGGTAGGTGAACTCCTTAACTACCTCGAATTTGTTGCTATCAATAGTGACGTTTTGTCCTAGGCGGTGAACAGATGCTTGTTTATTAATAGCATGTACTTAGTCTTGTCCTCATTTACTTCAAGACCAACGGATTTCGCCTGTTCTTTAATCGTCGTGAACGCTTCTATCACGGTACGCTGGGAGCAACCGATGATGTCAATATCGTCCGCATAGCGCAGAATCTGAACGGACGTGTTGACACCTGCGCACTATCTGCTCCAGTAAATTGACTGAGCAGGCTGAGTAAAAAGCGTATTACAAGTCACAGTTGATAGAAAAAAAAAACAGTATGAACAAAATATGTTGGTAGGTATAGTTGAAAAGGCGAATGAGTCTTGTTGTTCTGTTTATAGAAGGATAACCAAACTAATAAATAATCATAAATTGGTCAATATTTAAAAACATTAGATAATATTTTGGACCTCAAAATGGACATTTACTCATATAATCAAATTTAGGTAATATTTTTTTGTTTACTCTGTATTTAAGAAACATTATTAAACATTTTAAGCCAATGGGTCACTCAATTTAGTTAATTTTAACTGAATTTTTTTCACGGGAATGACAGAACTACATGGAAATGACAAAATCCTATTTTGATAACGACGAAACATTTTCGATTTTTTTATTTACCTTTTTGCGAGGTGCCATGATAAGTAGGTAAAGATATCAATTTAAAGTAAAAAGTGAAAATATTTGAACATTTTTTTTATAATTTGATTGAGTATGTATAGCATTTCCATGCCCAAACTGTCATTACCATGTATGCCACGGAAACCATAGAAATGACACCGAAAGGTATTTTTCTAAAATAAAACCGAATTTTAATGAATATTTTTGTAAAAATGCGTTTTATTAATTAATTAATGCATTACAAAAAATATTTGATTTATTTATTAAATTATTACAATAAAAAACACTTACCACCGTACTGACAACGTTGGGTAACGAAAACATGAAACATCCTAACCACATGAAGGAAAACTCACTTCTGATCACCTTCTGATATATTAAATATGGAAATATTCCCAAAATAATCAACATGTGCCGTTATTATTCTGAGATCCGCCGCCTAGTCTGCGGCCGTTAATTACATTTTTTTAAATATTTCTTTTTTGGCACGGAAATGACAATTTTGTTCGGGACACTCACAAAATTAAATACCTTCCACATAACTTTTTAAATTCTCTTAAAATAAATTGACTGGGCTCCAGTCCCCATTGTCCTTTCCTCTTCAAGGCTTCATTAATAAAATTTGCAAAGCGGCTTACATTGTGCAAATAAAATACATTTATTCAAGGAAGGTGCACCTTAGGACTTAGGACATGCAGATGGTAATGACATTTTTAGTGTTTAAGTTAAAATTTCGGCATTACCATAGATTTATATTTAATTTTTTTTTTACCAGTTGGTAGCAGCTATAGATTATTTTTTAACATTTCACCAATCCATGATAGTCAGACGGAAGCAGTTTTCTTGTTCCATTGGATTTCAGAATGAGTGAATCTCCGAGTGAAACCAATGGAAAAGGACAATAAACAAATCATAAGAATGATCTCAGAACACTCGGTTCAGAGCGCACTGAAAATGCTCGAGCTCTATTTAGCGCTCAGCTCTGAACTGAAAAAGAAAAACGCCTATTGTCACGTCATATAATTTGCCCCAGCACTGGATTTCACCCAAACATTGCTCCAGAAATCACTCTTGGTTTGATGAAGAGTGTCAGGAAGCACATGCAACAAATTAAATTGCCTACCTAAAGGTACAAAGAACCTGTCAAGGCAACAAGATCCGACAATCCGAACAGGGATTTATGGAGATGAGCTCGCTGTTGGGAATATGGAAAATTTAGTTCTGCAACATTTTGAACGACGTTGATCACCATAAGTTTCAATTTCAGGAAGAACCATAATATGTACTTGGTAGATGAAAGCCCAGACCTTTGTCCACCAGATCAAGTATGAAATTGAGATATCAATATATAAACTCAAATCTAACAAGACTGCTGTGCCGAACGGTATATCTGCCCTCTTAAGTGTGCCAACTACGTACAGTGGAAAAAGCCTCACTTTGATTTTTAAAAACTATCCTTTGGCATGTGTCTTCTTTAGCATTGTTATTGGGAAATGTTTTGCGAAACTCACAAGCCAGCAATAACAATTTCAAAAACCTATCCGGATGATATTGGCCTCGTTCCATTGACCACTAGACGTCTAGCAATAATATCACTGATGAATGAACGCAATGCCGCTAAATCTCTAGCGCCAGCGGCAAAGTGACATTTAAAGCAGTTTGAATTTTTATTAATTCATCTTCATGAGCATCAAAAATATATTTTCTTCATGTCCTTCATTTTCAACATGTATTATTTTGTGCGGCATATTTATTAATAGTACACTGGTCGGCATAAGTATTTTGACAAAACTAAAGTTAATTCTACTCGTAATTTGAACTTACTTCATGTCAATTTTGGCATCAATGGAAAAGTCGTTTAAATTCCGTTTGAATGATACAAAACTTTCCTTCTTAACCCATTAAGTATCCATTGAAAATGTCGAATTTTAAGGAACCTCTATACTTTTTTGACTTTTTTCCTCGGTTTCAAACAAAAAATGTTTTGATGCAAAAAGTTATTATAATAGTGACTGCAAAAAAAATTTCAAAAATTTCTTCGCTAATATTTTTTACGAATTTTTGAAAATTGCTAAAAATGACTATTTTAGCCACTTTTTCTTCCTTTTCATACAAAATTTTTCTGAGATCATCCCATTCAAAAAATTATAAAAAATATTAGCAGGAAGTGGGTTGTATCCTCAAGCTCCCTCATCACCGCAGCCTCTACAGAGTTCTTCTTTCGTTAGGCCCATTTTCTTCATATGGTACCGCAGAGTGTTGTGCCCCGTTATGATACCTATGAGGGTCGACAGTGATTTCCTATCCTTCCGCATTATCTTCTCGGTTTTGGTTTCGTTAATGGATGGCCATAGCATTCTTGTGGCATTACAAGTATTTAAGGTGGCCCATCTAGCGTTCGCCTCTCTTGTGGCTTTTCTCCCTCCTTCAAGCTTGAGTGTGCAAGGCTGTCGTGTTCAGCTGTCGAACCTTGTCTTGCTAATTCGTCTGCTTTCTCATTGCCTGGAATGCCTTAATGTCCTGGAACCCAGCAAAGCGATACCTTGTGTACTAAAAAAAAATCTCATTCTACTTACCTTATTTTCAAGCAGTTAATGCTTGTTTTTTTATTATAAATTAATTTTAGACTTTTGATAGATAATGTTTTGGCAGTTCGTTATTTTTCTCTCAATCTAGCAGTTAATTTTGCGCTACATTGAAAAATTTCCCTGAAAAGGATATTTCAGATTATGTGCTAGAGCTCTACCGCAAATGCTTGCTGGTTTTTTTTTATATGGAGTTTGACATGCCACTAGTCATCTAGCGGTCAACGCAACGCGGCCATGTCACAATTTCTAGAGAGAGCTGTCACTGTCGCGCTTGAGAAAATTTTTTTTGAGTAGCGGGAAAAACCGGTTTAACAATCAGAGTGTATCAGAGTAAAACCAAGTATAGGCTCTCATCTCAAGGGCAAACCAACCAGCGTGCTGAAGTACCCAATTGGGTAATTTGGCTCAAGTATTTCAACTTTGGCTCAATGCTCCGAGCCAAGGAGAAATGGCTCACATTTTTCTTAAGACTTAAACTTCGTTCTTAAAAAAAAAAAACGAATGTTAAAAAAATTAAATTTACTCAACTGAACCCCGTCACAAAACAATCGCTGGTTAAAGCGATTCAATTTCAAATTCCTATCGGGAATAATGTATGGAAATGTTTCCCATTAGAGACGAACTATACAGAGTCATGTCTCTGACCCGAAGAGTCTTTGATTCCAACCCGGAGGGACAGTTGTACCCCGGACTGTAGCCCGGACTGTAGCGCCATCTAAGTAAGTATAGGTAACAAAAATATCTCTGACAGACATCAGGCATATTTGTTTCGTTTGTCTATATCCTTCAGAGTGGTGTCATGGATTATGGCTGTACCTCCCCGTATTAGAGCCAGCATCTGTTTGAGTGTTGATTCTCTGGTAGACTAACCATTTTGAGCCCAATAGTCTCACTCTTGTTGCGGAATATATGAAGCGATTTCCACGTCTTCTGGAGGTATGGCCTGCAAGCTTCATTCTCCAGAAATCTCATCGTCTTTAGATGATACTTGAAGTTACCTTATGCTAGAAGTACGCTTCTATCTATTTGTGTGTTTCCTTTTTCAAGCTTCGGACTGCTTATTTGAAAGAGTACTTTAGCGGTTTACATTGCTGATAAGGAAAACATTTCCACGGGCACAGAAGTAGACTTCTTAACCATGTTAACTTAGAAATAACAGAACTTCTAAATACTGACAATGTAATCAGGATATTAAGGCGGGTGTAGGACCTCTTGATCTATAAGAGTTAGCTAAGACCAAGAAAGTAGGTAATATTTTCAATCAAAATTTATAGATCAATCAAAATATATATTTATCTTCTCAATTTTTTAAAATGACTCAAAAAAATAAATTGCCTAGATATTAGTCGAACGACTTCTGGAGTTTTTTTTTTAATCGGTTTAAGTTCCCCCACTCTTCCAGAAGCATCCCGTAATCGCGTAATAGTTCTGCTATGTTTTTCGATGATTATGCCTTCCAGCGAACTACCAAACAAAAAAAAAATTGAAAGAAATCTCAACAAGTAAAGCACCCCCCCCCCCCTTTCTCTTAAATAAAGTGGCTCAAACTTATGTGAAATGGCTCGGAGAATGGCTCAACTCCAAAATTTCTGCGGAACAACGCTGAAACCAACATCAATCACAATCTTTGAGGTAGTTAGCGAATTTGTCTACCTCTTGATAGTTCGTCTAAAGCAAGAAGGCATTTGAGCAGTACAGCCATGTCAAGAAACCTTAAGGGGACTCTATATCAGTCCATCTCAATAGTCAGAAGTATGGCCATATAGGGGCTGTAGAGCAACATTTTCTTAGTTAAACAAATGCGCATTAGTCGTCTAAGATGGCTGGTGGGACATACCAATTGAACGAGCACGAACGCTTTAGCGAGGATACTCTACAGATCGCAACTGGAGGCAGTGAAATATTACCCGTGCCAACTCCACCAGACACTGAAATCATTTCATGATATCTGAAATTAGTGCGAAAAGGATAAACTCCGTCAATTGGCATAAATCTAAGATTACATATCCTTTGAGCTACAATAATCTGCATGAATTCCATTGAAGTTGACCCCATGGGCCGACATAAGTACTTGTCTCTTAATTGTTTACAGCTTACGGCTTACCCTGCGCATATGGTTACTACTAAAGCATCGTTATGCGATGGTGAGGTATTGTCGGATTGAATTCTGTCGATATAAGCAGTAAGACACGATTGTGTTTTGCATATCTCCAGTAGTCGAGAAAACAGTCAACATTTGACCACTTGCTTTAAGTGTTGAAAGAAAGCTCTGATTTTTGATAGAAGTTCAGAGCACTTTCTCCGTGAACGAGTTAAAATGATGTTCTCGGATTTTGGCGATTTTTCCGAATTTTGATTCATCAACAGGCATTTCTCATGTCGACTGACGGTTATGAGGCTTCGCACTCATTGCTAGTTAGAACTTCAAATAGGAAAGCGCCTTCATTTGCATGAACGATTACTTGCCAATAAAGCGTCATTATTATCTTGTAGGTAAAACCAAGTTATTAGACAAATATGTATCTACTCAAAGCCAACTGGGATGAATATCCCAATATCTCAACAACAAGCTGCAATACGGATAAATTCAATGAAAAGACTTTCTCAACTGCAAGGAAACGTAATATTATCACTGTGAGCCTGAGCAGCACCCGAATTTATTTCGTTCCTTTTATATATTTTTGGGATTCCTTTGCATAGAACAGAGACGAATTGGGATGGGAGTTGATTTCCTTTATAACCCTATTATGTCGGCCCATAACGATGAGCTCTTTTCAAATTATGTTACATCACATCACACAGTACATTATCGAAAGAAACCCTTCCACCGCTCTGTATATGTGTTGTGTATGTATGGGTCCCATTGTGAACATGACATTCCTGTGTGCCGATAAATGTGTTGGAACCTTTTCACTTGTGCTTTGTGTACCAACCGATTAGGTAATAATTAGATGGATATCTTTAAAGATACACAATAACATCCAAAAATAACTATATTATGCTGAGGCGAAAGCAAACACTATCCAAGTTAAGTTTCAACGTACCTAGGACTACTAATGGTAATTAAGGTTTGACCTCTGCGGGCTCTACCATAATGAAGCTTTCGTTTCCAAATAGAAAGTTGTCTTTGCTTAAATGGCTCATTTCGGTGATGGTTCTTTAACGAAATGTGACTTTGAAGACTCACCCGAGAGAGAAAGAGAGGACATTTTACGGTCTACTAATTTGAGTCTTGTGCCGAAATAATTGCGCTTCGTCTATCCTACAAGTTTTTTTGTTTTTTCTTCCTTCCAAAGGGATATCCTTTTATTGCACAACTTTAACGATTGTTTTTATGTCTCTTTAATTACCCACATTCTCACCTTTTAATGTTCCACTTATTTCGTATTTAATTCCCTTTCGTGGGCTGTTCAAGATAGGAAGGTGTATTATGCCTAATTTGTAAGTCTTACGAAGTTTAAGATCTAATCGATAGCTATTGCAGTAAAAAAAAGCGTAAAAGACTCGGAGGAGATCGGCAAAAGTTAGGAAAAGAGGATTTGGTTGTATAATGGAATGTATCTTTTGCAAAAAAAAAAAAAAAATAGGACCATCAAGTATTTGTGACAATTCAGACAGCGAAAATATTCTTGTATATGTGGGTTAATCCTAGATTCACGGAAGACATTGATGTTTGTACCTACACGTGTTCTCTAAGTAATTCATACGGAAACGGAAGTTCTATTTCGACTGAAAATAAAATGCTCTTACGGAACTTTCTCATCCAGTACAAGTTTTGGTAAGTTGGAGCTACTTCATTCTGGTAGGACATCTTCCCAGAATGAAGTAGATTTATAGTTTTTTTTCTTGGGAATTCTTATTTTGCCCCTTTTCTCCTTATCTGTCACTTTTTATGAGAACGTAGGTCTATTTGTAAACCCAGACAAGCATTAAAAGAAACCTGTCAAATTAAAAAATTGAGGGATAAGTTAGGTTAGGTTAGAGGCGCAGTTTGCAGTATATGCAATTTTCTCCCAGAAGCAATTGAGTCCCATTGTGATTAGCCTTTTGTAGTAGATACATGTGATAGGACATGCATCTAACAAAACCATTCGGATCTGTTGATGAATCTTTTTGAAATTGATAGAGGTATCGTTGCTAGATTTACCAAGCCGTCGAAGAACCGTGTTCTCATAGAAGAGTAGCAGCGTTCTTGCAGGGCTGGGCAGTGACATAGGAGATGTTCCATAGATTATATTTCCTCTTCATAGCAGCAACTTCTGCAGAAGTTATGTGTAGAAATACCTAGTCTTTTGGACATATTTCCCATGAAGCAGTATCCTGTTATTACATCGACGAGCACTCGGAATTGGTCTCTATCAAAAGATGTTAGGATCTTTGACCTTTTAGTGTCAATTGCGGGCCACAACGTACGAGTTATAGTACAACCGGGAGTGTTGTTTCATCGTTCTTTAGCCAAGTTTAATGTGACATTGTCAATGAAGCCCTTAGCTGCGTTGAAAGCTGGTAATACTTGTCTGGTCTGGCCAGTTTATCTGCGGCCTCGTACCCTTCTACTCCAACCCAGCACTGCATTACTGTGTGATGGTTTAATGCTCTCAATGCCGAGGGGCACTGTCTTACGTTTGAGCTGCTTTTTTAACCGCGTAGATCTCTGCCTGGAAAACACTGCACTGATCTGCCAGTCGGTATGAATGGCTGATATTTAATTCTTCTGAGAAGACTCCTGCTCCCGTTCCATTCTCCGTTTTTGTGCCCTCAGTGTAGATGGGTATACCTTTTATGATAGTACTTGGGGAGGGCCAGTCCTTCCTGTTATACATCGGTTTCTTGTAGTGTGTGAATGGCATATAAGTCCGCTCTGATCAAAGATGTGAAGGATGCGTGAGTGACCGAATGATTCGGCCTTCGTTTTATTTAATAGATAATTTCATGAACATATACGCGCCATGGCTAGTTCAAATGAAGCGCAATCGTGAAGTCATATTTTCGACAACTTTATCTTGACTTCCAAGTCGTCCAACGTCTCTGGTTTTTCGGCATAGACTAGTGACTTCATATACCCCCAAAGAAAGTAATCTAAAGAACACAAGATCGTGGAGGCCAGTTCACAGGTCTATTACGCAAAATTATGCGCAAATTGATGGTGTCGCGCACCGTGTGGCATGTTACGCTATCTTGTTGAAATCAAAGCTGTGTCACGTCAATGCCATTCAACTGAGGAACGAAGAAGTCAGAAATGTTTCTATAGCACTCTCCATATTGACGGTAACATTCTGGCCGGCATCGTTCTTAAAGAAATATGGGCCGATGATTCCACCGCCAGCACACAAAGCAGTGAGTTTTGATGGATGTAAGCGCGTCTCTACAAAGGCTTCAGGGTTTTCTCCACTCCAAATTGGGCAATTTTGCTTTACATATCCATTTAACCAAAAATGGGCCTTATCGGAGAACAACATTTTGCGTTTAAAATGAGGGTAAAGCTGAATTATGTTTTCGGCAAATTCACCTACGACGCGTGTAATGTTCACGCGGTTTCAAACCTTGCATTAGCTGGATCTTATAAGCTTTTAAGCCAAGATCTGTTCGCAGTGTGTTTATCGGATACGTATTATCCACTAGAGTGTACGGGGTGCGAAAACGATTCATCGTGTTCCGAATAACTTTCTCAGATCGAATTATGTCAACCGTAAAATGGACGTAGCGCACGATAAGTTTGGCGAACCGGAACACGCGTTGTTCCGGCGTTAATCTATTCTATTCGTTTTAAAATGGCAAAACGTACTAATTACAAATCAACTTTCAACTGTCAAATTGACAATTTGTAGAAACTATGCTGCCAGTTTCAAAACCAAACCTCTAAAAAAACACCATAGTTCGAAGGGTTTTGCCCTGTAAGACAGCCTACTTTTGGGCACAGTGGCTCAGTGGTTAGTGTGGTGTACTATACTGTGCGAGGGGTCCCCGGAAAACACAAGTTACATCTTAAGATTTTTCCAACTGCTCCACCTCTCGCGAACGTCTGAAAATCATCCGAGAGTATAATGTCCTGAAGAAGCTTCTTAACCCAGCCGTTCGGGCTTGGCATAAAATTGTAGGTCCCTTCCATTCGTCCCAAAAAAAAATAAAAAACTAATACACAAACGAAGGGTTGTGAGAAGCTAGGTCTAGGCTTCCTATGACCTGTTGCGCCAACTATTTGTTTTTTTTTTATCTGTTGTCGAGCATTACCTACTGCTAGGCACATTGGAGACTCTATAGACCTACACATGAGACTTGCTTCGAAACTACTCAACATCTGCTCACTAGAACCATTCAAGAAAGTAAGGAGAATGTTGTAATGAGCGAGAGTCCATTAGGTTCGTAAAGCTTAAAAAATGGTCCTCAATTTCAGCATTCCCAAAATTCTTTAGGAAAGTCGTTTTGGCGGCGAGTGGAGGAGGATAATTTTCTGTGATTCAATTGGAGCCAATTAAAGAAAAAAAACCCTTTTCTATAAATCCAACATAACCATAGTCCCAATTAGGCAGTTTTTAAAGATAAGTCCCCCCAGGCCACACATAAAAACAACTACCAGCTACATCCTATATAACATCTTCATGATTCCTCAATTAGGGATAATAACGCCACAACATGTGTGACTTGCCAAACTTTTGCCAAAACTAAATTTAATGATGAACAAGGCATAATAATCATTAATGACTTCCTTCTTTCCCATATAGATTGTAACAAGTAATCCAATCGATTGTTCAATCTGTTGCAAGAGTTAATTAAAAATGTTCGTAAAAGAGGAACTCAACCTCGTCCTTCGGGCGGAAAACTTATAAAGCTGACAACTTAATAACCACTTCTGACAGGTAATTTAAAATCATAATATGCAAATATCCAAAGGTGATTAAATCAATTCCGACACTCAAGGACTAGCCATTTAATCGCTTATGATAACCCAATGCATTGATTGGCATTAAATAGAAATGCACAAGCTTTCAGGACACCCAGTTCTGGTGTTGATGATGATGCAAGTAAATCCTTTTTCTCAGAATTTATTTTTACACTCAGCACACTTGGTCCATAGAATCGATACTTTTTTTTTTGTTTGCTATTCACAATTTTCAGCAGATGGAATCTGGTGGTAGCAATACAACTAAGCAGTATAACAAAATGCAACAGTGATAAATAATGCAAACTGTCATTTTAGTGGCATGGAGCTGAAGAGTAGGGCGTCGGTTTGGCTATGGTGTACACTGTACAGTGTCGTATTTATTTGAAAAAGGGATTAAAGTCAAAAACGAGCGATGCAGCAAGATATAAGATAGAATTCATACTTTGATGAAAAATAGAGTGTGCGGCTTTTCCTTGCCCAAGGGATCAGGAACGTGAAGGTAATATTTATATTTCATCATGATTTGATTCTTGTATCGGAAGAGTGTGCTTGGAAACGGATTTGCTTTGCTTGAACTGATTACGTTGTTGACTACAAGTCAAGTGCTTGAGAATATTTTATTTATTTTGAGAAAATGTATTTTAAACGCCTGGCACTGGATAGTTGATATTTATTTTTAATTGTCAGATATTATCCTTACAACATAAAATGTGATGTTCCCCTATATCTGTACTGTATGCCTAAAGATTAAGAATTGATTGATTCTAAATTGTGTTTTTTAGAGGTTTCGTTTTCGAACTGGCAACACTGTTTCTACAGATTGTCAATTTGACAGTTGAAAGTTGATTTTTGATTACTGATTAGTATATTTTGCTATTTCACGATAAATAGTTTAACGCCGGCCGGAACAACGCGTGCAAATTGTGCAAACTTAGGTTCGTAGGTTTCGTAAATGGGTCGAAAACATGATTCAGCTTAACCCTCATTTTCAACGGAAAATGTTGTTCTCCGATGAGGCCCATTTTTGGTTAAATGAATATGTAAACAAGCAAAATTACCGAATTTGGAGTGGAGAAAACCCAGAAGCCTTTGCCGAGACGCGTCCATCAAAACTAACTACTTGGTGTGCCTTGGTGGAATCATCAGCCAATATCTCTCTAAGGACGATGCCGGCCAGAATGTTACTGTCAATGAAGAGCCGGATAGAAATATGATTTCTGACTCCTTCGTTCTTCAGTTGAATGGCATTGACGTGACAGAACTTTGGTTTCAACAAAATGGCGCAACATGCCACACGGCGCGATACCATCAGTGGGAAACATTTAGCTGAGCGAATAATTTCGCGTAAAGGACCTGGGAACTGGCCTCCACGATCTTGTGTTCTCATACCTTTAGATTACTTTCTTGAGTCACTATAGTCTATGCCGATAAACCAGAAACGTTGGCCGATTTGGAAGTCAACATTCGCCGTGTTATTGCTGATACGGTCCCTCGGCAAAGTTATCGAAAATTTGACTTCACGATTTCGATTCGTTCGAACTAGCCATATGCGGATATGCTTGAAATCATTTTTAAACAGTACTGCCAAAAAATATATATTAAATAAAGCTAATATCATAGGCATTAAACATGCTTCAAGTGCTTAATTTAATATTGAATTTGTATACCTCTAAAAGGAACACCCTTTACAGCTACTTCTGAAATTGACAGTAGTAATCCCAAGTGGAAGTGACTTAGACTCAGTTTTAACTCAGTTTTAAGCTCATGTTGGTTTCGATATGGCCCGGGTAAACTGCTTTCAGCGCCATTCACGTTCAGCGAGCGGATACTAGAAAAACCCTGAATTAAACCAAAAGTCGAAGCATATGTACGTCAAAGTAACCATCATTGATTAAGATATAAAAGTTGGGCCAAATACAAGTTTATTTTTAAACAAAATTGAATTTTTCCCATGTATATTATGGCTTTATTAGTAAGAGCTAACATTCCCATTAATTATGGAATACAACGTCGTTCAAGTGGCTGGCCTCGGCTGGCTTCGCAGTAGCGCATTCTGGTCACTCCAATTTTCCAAGACTTTGTTGATGGTTTCGGGCTGTAGCTCACGGATTGCTTGGATGATATTGGCCTTAAGTACTTGAATCGTTTCCGGATTGTTGTCATAATATCGGTCCTTCACGGTTCCCCACAAAACAAAAGTCCAAAGGGGTCAAATCGCAGCTCCGAGGCGGCCAAGTGACATCCGCCAGGACGGCTGATACCACGATTTGAGAATTTGGTGAGCAAAATATCGATTGTGGAATGGGCTTCGGCTATGTGGCATGGCGTGCCATCCTGCATGAACCAGAGGTCGTCCAAATCCATTTCTTCTATTTCAGTAAAAAAAAAAACGTCGATTAACATGGCTCTGTAACGCCCAGAGAAGAAAAAATGGTCCAATGATGCCACCACTCCACAATCCGCACCAAACTGTCACGCTCCGTGAAGCCAATGCAGCGCTCGTCGACAATAACGTGCGGGTTTTTCAAGCCCCAGATGCGGCAATTGTGTTTGTTAACGCAGCCGCCGAGATGAAAACGCGCCTCCTTAGAAAAGATAATTTTTCGCCCAAAATCGTTGTCCAATTCAAGCTGCTCCAACGCCCAAACTGCGAAGCGATAACGAAGCGGATGGTCGTTTGCCTTCAATTGCTGAATCAATTGGGCCTTGTAAGCCGAGATCTTTGTGCAGAATTCTCCTCAGGCAAGTGCGTGAAATTTTGAGCTGTTGAGGCGAGTTGGATGCTCGTAAATTGAATCTCACACTCTCGGCTACAGCAGCCACATTCTCGTCTGTCCGCACCGTACGACGACGGGAACCATGTGTCCACTAGCATACCAGTCTCATGAAGTTTTTGCACAAACTTGCCTACCAGACTCATGAAGTTTTCGCACAAACGTACAGCAGGCGCGGTGGGTGCTTCATTTCGGCCAAAACTTCTTTTCAAAAACCGCTTACTTTGGAAATACGTTTTCAATATTTCAATATTTCAGTTGTTCAAGCGTAAAGCGACTCATTTCGTTCCGCGGAGGTATGATACTGACTTTCTCTGCAGATTTCAAGCGGGAAACAGCTGTCAGTGTCAAAATAACCTATGATTTAAAAAGAAACCACTAGATGGCCTACCCTGTATGTTGAATAAAACAAACCTAAGGTCTACCTACTGTCCTCGTAGCTGCGCTTCATACGCACGCTTTCGTCATTTGCAGGTTTTGATACTTTTCTCCTTGCAGTTTGTTTGCAGCTTACATATATAAATAAAGGAAGCTCTGTCCACAAGCTGCAAGCAAGCGTACAAATAACGAAAGCGTGCGCGTATGAAGCGCAGGTACGTCGACAATAGGCCGAATGTTACATCTTACATTATTGATGATGTACCTGATGATATGGGGTAATTTCGCTCTTCGTTCGGGCGAAAATTCTTGCCACCGTGATTTGGCGACGCGGCACAATTTCTGAAAACCCGAGCAAAATAATAAAAAAGCATGAAAAACCACTTGGTTCTTTAAATTAAACTTTTATTGAAAGTAATGCGCACACGATTATAAATTGCTCTGGGGGCAGCCATCTGCTATTCGAGTACAAGAAGGAATGAGAGAAAAGTGCAAGATGACAATTGACATTAAAACAAAAAATGGCTGATGCAGTTTTTGTGGAACGTAACATTTTGGTGATGCCAACTCTATATATTATGTGTTGGTTGACTGAAGGTCAAAACAGAAGTGAACAGTACCTAAAATAAAACAGTCTGTGATAGACCAAAGGTCACATCACACTCTGATCTCACCCCTTTCCACTGCGATTGCAAAAATACAAAAATATATTACACAAAAGTCTTTATGAAGTGGAACTGAAATAGCTATAAAGTAGACAGGAAAAACCCCTACAATATCTAAAAATAAATACATAAAATAAACATTAAAATGAATAATTGTTCTTATTTTAAGCACACTTATTTGTAAGTCGTTTTTCGTTTTAACATTGCCCTAAGCACTAGAAACCAGCCCTTTACCTCTTTCCAGGAGAAGTGGAAAATTCTGAGAATATCTGGATGGTAAAGGATAACAAAGTGTAGTACAGAACATGGTTAGAGGCTATTGTGTACCAATTTAGACATTTTCAACTAAGGATGTAAGATATACATGGGTTTGTATACTGAACGGGTTGATTACATACCTAAAAATATTTAAATTCCTACAGAAAGGATTGTTTACCGCATTTTTGGTTAAACGTGTCAGGGTCTTCCTAATGTTTTCAAGATCCTTACTACATTTATTACCGGCCTTCCAGATGTTTTTATTGAAAAATATTTATCAGCCGTTTTTACATTTCAATTCATTTCCACGCGATTACATTCTAATTCCAGATTTCATCACCAATTCGGTGAAAGGAATCATTATAAATGCAACAAAGTTACATCGAAAATAAATTTATACGCACTCCGACTCCACTTCTTGCTCTTAAATTTTATATCCCGCGAAAACACGCAGATTGGGTTGCCATTTTTTTCCCCCAATTTTTTTGTTTCCTATTTCTATGGAGGTTTCGATTTGTATATTCTTCTAGGATTATACATTATCCGGTGATTTGGTGCGCTACCACAGCCCCAAGTCCCGCATCCCAACTCCTTGTTTATAACAAATTCGCTGAATACATATTTACTCGGCTGAATGTTTTGTTCCTTTTGCTTGTTTCAATATTGTCATCGACGAATAGATGGGGGCAGGCAAGGGGGTGAATAGAATTCATCGATATTTTCGCTTTGGGAAAATAATTTGAATTTTATATTACGCGTAGGGGAATATTTTTCAATTTTTTGTTTGTATCCTGTTTTAAGTGACAACAATTGGAAAATAATTATTTACCAAATGCCGTGTTGAATAAATAAATTAAAAATAAATATCAATAATAATTATTGATTGTGTTGACAAACAAGTGAAATTGGGTTAATTGAGATACGCTTTGAGGAGACGGGCATAATGGGTAATTAACATCGGACTTTTTCATATACTATAACATATAGACACCTTTACTCATATGTGTGTTAAGAAACACACATTCACTAAATTATTTGCTGGTCTTATCTCCTCTGCATTCAGTAAACTATGTAACAGGGTGGACCAAAAGTCCTTTTTCTAAGTAACAACGTTATACTCTTGGTGGCAGTTACAGTCCGGGGAGGACTACGGCCTCAACCAACAAGAGTTCCTCCAGCCAACTCGGTCCCTCGCTAACTGCCTACAGTTACGCACACCAAGTTGGTTGAGGTCGTTCTCCAACTGTGTGCGCCATCTAAGGTGCGGTCTTCGTCTGCTGCGTTGTCCCTCAGGGGTGGATTCGAAGACTCGTCGAGGTGGTGCGTTGTTGTAGTTTTAGCTTTTTGTCCAAGTCAGCGTCCCTGTGTAGCCCATAAAGTTCGTCATTGAATCTTCTTCTCCACACTCAAAACTGGACCGAATATCACTCGAAGAATCTATCTCTCAAAGCATCCCAGAAGGTTTTCATCCGCTTTTGACAGCAGGAGTGTGAAAATTTGGTCGATGGTAGACTTTCCTGGTCTAAAAACGTACTGATATGTGCCGATCAGGTTGTTGGCGAAAGGTTTTAGTCGTTTACACAATACAGCTGACAAGATCCTATACGCGACTTCAGGAGACTTATTTCTCTGTATTTGTCGCAGTTAAGAGTATCTCCATTCTTGTAGATGGAGCACACGATGCTGAGGCTCCATTTGTCGGGCATGCTTTCACCCGACCAAATTTTACAGATGAGTTGGTGCATGCTCCATCCATCTCCCACTGCTTTGAAAAGCTCGACCGGAAGGCCGTCCGCTCCAGCAGCTTTGTTCGAATAAAGTTTGCATATTGCTATCCTCACTTCGTGTAGGTCGGGTGGACGGAAATTTTGGCTATCATCGTCCAAGCTGAACAGATCATTCTGCCTGATAGCGGGTTGTTGGCTGTCTCCGCCGTTTAACAGTCTGCAGAATTGGTCTTTCCAAATTCTCAGCACTGACTGTGAATCTACTACTGTATTCCCATGCTCATCTCTGCAGACTTCTGTTCGGGCCTTGTATCCTTGGGTGGATCGTTTTACCCTTTGGTATAGAATTTTCGAACATTGATTCTGCAATAGCGTCCCTCAATTGATTCGACCACTCGCTTCTCGTGCTCTTTCTTTTTCCTTCTGAGAAGTCGGTGTTCCTCCCTTCTTTTTTGCCCGTACAGCTCGCGGGCAGCTCTCTCAGCCACTCTGATTCTTGTCTGCAGCCAGGGGTTTCGTTGTGGTCGCCTAGTGAAACCCAGTACTTCGGTAGCGGCACTCCTGATGGCACGCTGGCAGGTTTAGGGAGACGCGGTCGGCAAAGGTTTTGGCGGTCTCTTGCGATAGTAGCCTTGCAACGTCAAATCTTCTTACAGTATCCTCTCGGTGTTGTGGAGTATTGGATATCCGCATCCGTACTTTGACTACTACCAAGTAATGTCTATGTTGGCCGCTCGGAACTTTCGGACATCCAAGATACTGGAGGCATGTCTGATGGCGTAGATCGCAACATGATCAAATTTTTTCACGGTTTGTTGATCTGGAGACCGCCAAGTCCCCTTGTGTATGTTGAGGTGTGGGAATGTGTGCTGGCAATGATGATACTTCGGCCAAAGATGCCCTCCTTTCCGATTTTGGCGTTAAAGTCGCCAAGAACTATCTTGACGTCGTACGTCGGGCACTTATCATATGTCTTCTCAAGAAGATCGTAGAATACTTCTTTGGCTATGTCGTCTTTCTCCTCTGTCGAGGCGTGAGCACAGATCAGCGTGATATTTTTAAATTTGGCCCTGATGCGGATTGTAACTAAGCGATCGCTAATATTACGAAATCCCAAGACGTCTTGCCTAAGTCCTCCTCTAATCACAAATCCAAATACAGCCTCCGCAAAAGCTCCAGTTCTTTGGGCTTGAGCGAAGAGAAGTTCCAGGTGCCTATCCTAAGTCAATGCGGTTGTCGAGTAACCGAAAACCCACTTATGGTGCATCCTCTACCCACCATAATTATTTTCGAGACCATTCATGGGAAGCTCGTAGCCGCTTCGAGTTAATCCTTGCCGGCTGCCGAGCGTGACAAGCCCGCAAACTGCCATCCTTACTTCACAGGGCGCCCTAATTTGACAGACTTGGCCATATCCAAGCCTCTCTTTATTCGTCTTGTCAGAAAGTGCCTAAGCATTGTTCTGTAGCGATACCGATTTGAAAAAATATGTGCCAGAAATCTTGAGCAAAGTTATGACACCCTAGTAACATGAAGAGGGTGTAAGGCTAAAGTGAGCGACAAGCGATTGAGTGACGAGCAATTATTGATCCATTTTTGGAAATCTCTCCCAAAATTTACAAATTTGCTTGTTCACAAACTTGCTCAGGTGAGAATGCACCTCGTCGGTCATCATTAAATTTCTCAAATATACCTCGTCGTGCTCGATATTTAGGACAGCTCTCAGTTGTTCGCCCACCCAGGATTGAGCTGGATTTCATAAGATTGGTGTAAATCACTTCACAGATTGCTATGAGATGTCATTAGAGGTATACCTACCTGACGTGAAAACTATAGAAAACGCAATATTTTTCCAATGTTATAACCAACAGTGTTACAAACACTTAACACTAATTCACTCTTGTATTTGTACACCGTTTAGCACCACAAACCAGCAGTTCTCTTAACATCCATTACTCTAAACAGATTCCGTCCTTAGTGCCACTTACAATGACTTAATATACAATATGGACTGGACAAACATGTCCGCATACATTCTCATGACAAAGTGTCGCTCGGTACTTGTTTGAGCTGTAATAATGTAGAACACATCTACTACATTAGTGATTAACACGAATGCACAAAGTACAATCCTTTGTGCAGAAAAGCTCAACAAAATGGATGAGAAAAAAAAATTATGCACTTACATTTCCATGTGTGCAAACAATCACGAACTAAATAAAGCCGAATAAGAAGGACATGCCGCGCATACATTTAGCCTTTCCACCAGCATGTTCTGCAGCTGCTGTGGGCGCTACCTCTTGGTGGTTGGTTTCCTTTCCATCTTATACATTTTCAGTTTTCGAGGATTACATTTGATGGCATAGAAAATTGAAAAGGGCTTTTCTCCGAATCCCAGACGGTTGCTTTGTCGAAAGTTCCTATAGACTCTAAGGCAGCACAGATACTCCTACATGCAGTACGTGCCGGTGCCACCGAGTAGGGTGTCCTATACTCGTGGAGAGCACAAACGTGTCCAACCGTCGGATACACTAACTAGGATCAAATATATACGCAGCCATGTACCGCTGAATTGGATACCTCTTATGTTTAATGTTGTCACCGTTTTGCTTAATATAAAATAGCTTGTAGATAGGAGCTTCCGAAATGGACGTGCCAATGAAAGTGAGTTCGGTGTGATATCTTGGATTCTTTTAGCGAGGACGATTGCAAACAACAAAAAAAAAACAACCCTCTATCGCTTTTTTTTTTTGTTTTTGCGTTACTCTAACATACAAGAGTGTGCTTCTATGGTATATTTTCTGATCCTTAGGTCCAAGCATATAGCTATAGCTATCGCTGTATGTATGCGTTCGGTTCGGTCGAGCATACACACTTGAACAACGGTGGCACTGACAGCATTTTAAACGCAAATTCGTCGAATGGTTTACTTGAGATTTTTCCGCTTAAGCTTTAATTTAAATTCATGTCATGCTTTTACTTTTCAATAGGAACCTATTCGAAGTCCTGCGGACTGAGGATATACGAATGGATGGATGGATGGATGGATGGATATATTTTGGATACATTTTAGGTTCTTAGTCTTTTTAATTAACGTTATATTGATTTTCTCATATCAACTAAAGGGTGGCCCATAATTTACGCAAAATGTTTTTAATACAGATTTTTAATTAGAAAGCTTACATTTTTTATTGATTCATATACAGATTGGGGTTATGTATAAAATAGCAATAAATGGCCGCCAATTGAAATTTTCTATATGACCGTTTCGCATAAATATGGCTGAATTTCATTAATATACACCTCCCAATTTCCTCTTTCAGGGCGTTGGTGGTCGTGGACTTGTTTGCCCACCTTTGACTTCAAAAAAACCCCAAAGAAAAAAGTCCAATGGCGTTAAATCCTAAGATCTGGATGGCCAATTCTGATCGTAAAAATGGCCGATTACACGATACACGATTAGGAAATTACTCATGTAGTAATTAAATTGTTTCTCTGTCGGTATGGCACGTGGCACCATCTTGTTGAAACCACATGTTGGTCACATCCATATCTTGTAATTTAAGCACTAAAAACTGGGCTATCATATCACGATAATGATCACAATTAATTGTTACTGCCTGACCAGCCGTATTTTCGAAGAAGAATGGTTCGATAATGCCTCCAGCCCAAAATTCGCACCAAACAGTCACGCGTTGTGGATGCATTTGTTTTTCAACAATTACTCGTGGGTTTTCTGAACCCCAAATGCGACAATTTTGACAACGAAGCCATCAAGATGACAATGAGCTTCATTACTGAATTTTAACAAACCTTTCAATATTTTTAAAAAAATACTTAACAATAAAAATTCGTTGTTCTTTTGTATAGCTCTCCATTTTGATCTACTAACCCCGAACTGTCAGCTGTCACATTGTTATCTTTTTTTCCGTTGGCATCACTGTACTATTAAATGGCGCAAAATTCAAATTTTGTCTGAATTATGGGACACCCTTTAGTTGTGTAGATTTGATTTAGAGTGTTTATGCAAGTAAAAAGAGTCCTGGATTGACCTTTGCTGCACGTGTGTTGGGTTTCATTTTGCTAACCTTTTTCAATCATGGTGGATCAGTTTTGTTGGCTTGTCAAGGTCTTTTGTTATACGAATCTGATTTAGTCTTATTGTTGTCAAATTGTTGTTTAAAGATTATTTGAGGCGCACTGCTAGGATAACACTGGAGGCGGTCTAACTGCCGAGGTTTTTAAGGCCGCGTAAGAAGGTCCGATTGTGATTGTGACATTTTTCAAAAAGGGGATATTTTTTAAATACTTCTCTTGGGAAAGGCGAACCTATAACGCTTCAGCAGCGCCCCGAGATGCTTGCAGATGTATGTTATTTCTGCACTTAAATTGCTGCAAATTGTAGTCTTCTGGCAATATATCCCCAGGAAGCGAGTTCAAAAGTTTGCTTGTCCTGTAACAGAAGGAGTTTTGGAAAATTGATGTCCTCGCGCAGTCTTGGTGAAAAACGTTTCGAATTGGAAGATCTGAGGATAAATAATTTGCTCTTCGGTGATGACTTGTTCATCCTTGGGTCCTATCAGACTGAACTTAAGCGCGCACTCACACCTATCGAGTGCGCGTTGAAGTTCAGTCTGAGCAGCGGTTTGTTTTGAAGCTGGGATGAAAGTAAAGTGATGGCCATCTCCAGAACGTCTGTTCCATGCACTGTTTAAGTATCTCGGGGTCTTATTCACGAGTGATGGAAGGAGCAATGCTAAGTTTTTCTGTTGCATTGGTTAGGCTGATGGGTCAATTTTACAACAGCTTGATCATTCTCTTATTATGAGGGCTAATCTTGGTGCAAAGCTAATTTGTCAGTCTTTAATTCGGTGTTCGTTCCAACTCTTACCTATGGTCTTCGTCTTGATGACTCTTGATATTTGTGTACCTAATGGCCAAAAGATTAAGATCACGAATGCAAGCTGCCGAAATGAGATTCCTCCGTTGTGTTCCTGGTGTGAGATCGTATAAGAAACACCAGAATACGTGCGGAACTCAATGTCGAGCAGCTTACTTACTTACTTAGATGACGCTACAGTCCGATGTGGACCTGGGCCTCAACCAACACGTCTCTCCAATTAGCCCGGTTTTTGGCTAACCGCCTCCAGTTGCGCACTCCAAGTTGGCTGAGCTATACCCTTCCGTTTGTGCGAGCCACCAAAGAAGAGGTGTTCCTCTACTGCATTGTCCCTCCGGGTTGGAATCGAAGACTCTTCGTGCCGGAGCATTGGTGTCCATTGCTGTCCATCTTAGTCGACTGATACCTACTTTTCTGACCTGGTCGATGTCGTAGGTCTCGCTGTTAAATCTCCTCCTTCAAAGCCTGTCAACGGGACCGAAAATCACATGAAGAATTTTACGTACGAAGCGTTCAAGGAGATGTTCATCCGCCTTTATTAATGTCCATGCTTCTGTGCCACAGTGTAGGACTATGATGATGAGGCTCTTATATAGAATTTCCTTAGTATTTCTTGACAAGGCTTTACTAGTACAGTTGTCGTCTTAGACCAAAGAAACAGCGGTTTGCAAGTGTAACTCTTCGGTTGATTTCTCCTGTGGTGTCATTATCAGAGTTTATAGCGGAGCCGAGGTTGACCAAGTGAAGGAATATAATTATGTACTATCCGCGGTAGACCCAAGCAGTGTATATATTTATGATCCAAATAAATGCTATATAATAACCCTCAAAATGATTGCCTTCACAACGTGCTCCATTAACTACAACATTACGCCCAGTTTATGTGGTTAACTAGATATACATGTAACAAATAATAATCGGCTTGACCAAAGACGTGAACATTATCAGGCCCAACGATCGGCCACAATTAATTACAAAGTTAATTCCTTTATCGCCTTGTGGCTACTGCTCATTAGAATGATTTGGAATTATTATCTCTCTCCCTTCAACAGGACCAGGTACCTACCAGCGACGGAAACACATCTAAATTAAATTCCCTCAAACATTCTAATCTGAAATGAATATCGAAACTCCTGTTGGGATATTATTATTAGTTCGATGATTGATGAAGTTTCCCTTGGAATTGGAATCATCACCTCGCTGGCAAAAGATTAGTTTCAAGCCGTTGATTGCCAATGACATTGATGAACTTCTTTTTAATGACTGCCATTCCAAACGGCTGTATATCCAAATCGTAATCCCTAACCCAGTAGTGTTTACGTGGAAAGAAAAACAACAAAAAAATTCGATTTGAAATTCAATCTTCGATTCGGATTGACTCACAATGCGTGTTGGGAACACAAATATCACATTTCAGAACTAATGTCTGCCAAAATACATGTCCAATGATCTCAATCTCAAATCCAGGCAAATACGTAACATTTTCAATGAGCAAAGCATCTGGGTATACCTATTACCTACTCCCTATTCGGAGAATTTCCTTCACCCCAATTATGTCAGTGGCACCACCGCCGCTGCCGCGCTACCTCCAACCATCCCTGCTAAATGGATTGACGTGCTGAAACAACAGAGTCTATGGTTTGCTTGCTTCTGTCGCTTTGCTTTACATTTCAACAGAAAGTGATTCCAGGTATGTACACAGTGCCACCTCAAATTCATAGCCCCCACCCTGCAGCCTTGGGATGGGAGTGTGGGAGCTGGGAGAATACTTACTCCTATACGTGTAGGTATAGGAGTATATAGCTCGAGCTCATGTGTTTTTCGGTTGTTTTTATCGGGCTATTCCATGTGTGAGGTTTTGTTCGAAATTGGTTTTTACCTGTCAGCTTTTCTGATTAAAATTTGTTCGGCATGATTGTTCAAAGTCTATTAGGCTTGACAGTGCGACAAACGTCACAATCTTGTACACGGGGCTGAGGGTATTGAAACTGAGTTAATTTGGATTTGTCACGCACATGTTGTGGCGCATTATGTTTTCCATTCAGAAGGATTTTTTTTTTGTTATTGTAGTTGTTTCTTTTTGGAAAATATTTCAGTCGGAGTCGGAGGGAGTTGGAATGGCTCATCCCTACCACACAACACAAAAAGTATCTATCTACTTTTACCTCAATGCAGACAATTTTCTAATTATGATTAACGCTGCGGTCACATGCACGAAAATAAGTGATTGTGAATAATCCAGGGAGCTCCATTACAATCAGTTGAAGTCGTGCAAAGTGTCACTCAACGTGAGCGGGTTGAAGCGCGCCGAAAAGATTCGCCAGCTCACTACAATGAAAGAATGTGGTTTTTCTCTAAGACGGATGCAAGCTCATTGGTCCCAGGGTTACCCCTAGAAAATGTCAAACTTTGAGTCGATGCACATTGCATAGTTTCTATTTATCGTAGTTGCTTATTTGTAGGAAAAATAATATCTATATATAACAGGATCTTCTGAAGAATTCTTAGGTACTACCTTATCAATGATTGAACTCACTACCTTTGTGCTAGATGGGAGGCCGATTAGCACAAACCCCATAGAATAGAACGTCGACTCCTCCCACAAAACGAACTTTGCCTACAAACTGCCTGCGGGCCCATAATTTCTATGTATTGGGGCTGTACAAAATCCAAGGAGCGCCATTAATGCACGCATACTTGAATAATCCTAGGCCCATGGTATATCATGGTCATGGAATAATCATTGACGCCATTGATTTTGACATTTCACACGTATTCACAGACAGGGGAATTAATTCCGGGGAGAATCGGGTAGGTGCACGGAAGTTGGGGTCTATTTCTATGTGATTTGTGTCGATTAGCCTTAAAAACATCGAACAGCGTTAAAGGGACCAAACCATAGAATCCGTCACGTCCGTTGCGCGACGTACTCGACTGACAGGTTGATAGAATACACAGAAGCTTATGGAATGTTACCCATAAGGAGAGCACGTGTCAGATGCGACGGATAAAGTAGGTTTACTTTCTACTTTTCTATCCGTCGCATCCGTTGACAGTTGGCACAGCGTGAAAGGAAGCAATTTCATTGGTGGAAATAGTGAGAGAATGAGTGAAACTGTCAAATGCTGGAGATGACAGTTAAATCAAAATAATTTTGTGGATATTTTCGAATTTAATAAATTGCAAAATAATCGACTGTGGCTCGTTCCGTCGAATACGTCAATATTGACAGATCCGTCGACGGAAGCAACTGATTCTATGGGCTATGCCCTTAAAGCCTAGTAATATGAAGTATGAACTTTGAACCATAGGCCGTATTCACTAATCTAGTTTACTAAGTCTGACAGCTCTCAAAATTCATGTTGCTGAATTTTCATTGGGCAAAACTGGTCACGTGATCAGTTTTTTCAGTTGACGTCTTTGTTCGCAACACCGACCAATCTAGTCAAGAATTTCTCGACTTACTAGTAAGTTGACGTCTAATTGTAGCAACATTTGTGTTTGACATTTCGGTTCGCCCTGTCGTGAAGTATTAAAAGTTTTGTTTTAATTCGGGAATATTTAGTTAAAAAGTAAATACAAATTTCGTGCCGTGCAGTGAATAGCTCAAGATATATGTTATCTTTTAGGTAATACAAATCCGAATCTAGGGATACCAAATTCAAGGGGATAGCCTTTATAGTTTTCCAACAGGACGTGTGAAAGTGAATTTTTTTTTGCTTGATACCAGGAGATATGGCAAATGTACTTTTACACGTCTTGTTGGAAAACTATTAAGGCTATCCATTCTATTTTTGTATCCATAGATTTGGATTATTATTACCTAAAAGAAAGCATACAGCCCGAAAAAATATGACAAAACCACCCGCGCCCAATACAAGCAAGAGTCTGGGTGCCGGAAAGTATGAAGTGGTGGAAAGAACAGTTATCCTCAATCGGCGAGATTCCCGAAGTAAAGTCCGCGATGCCCTTGAAATCACTACTGAGGAGATTTCTATAGCAAACGAAATCATAGGCAAGCAATCGCACAAGCTTGCAAAACTTAAGAAGACGATAGGGTGGCGTACTGAAGTAGCCCTCCACCAAGAGAAAGCTATCAAAGAAAAAGACAAACAACTAATTATCTGCACTGAGCAGATACATGGTCTCCATGGAGCAATCGAAGCCCTCCGCAAGGATATACCCTTACAACTGCAGTCCATGAAAGAATTTGCAGACTCGATTGAAACCAAATATAGTCAGAGTATGTATTGTATTACGACTTCGGCGTTGTAATAATATTTTTCTTTCGTAGAAATCACTGCCCTAGGTAAGAAAATTTCATCGGCGAATAAAGAGAACATTCCTGGAAGAACAACAATTCGATAGACCTAGAGGAATCCTTGTTACTTGTAATTTTTTTATTTAGTCTTACAATTGTGTACAAAAAAAGAAAAATAAACACAAAACTAGTCAACTTCCGAGTCTTCTTTCAACTTGATCCCGCGACACCTGCGATAGATCTTGATTTTTTTTAGTCGCTCGCGAATGAGTTCGGCGGTTGCCTTTTGTGTGCGTCGCTCGAGCTTTTCTAATTTCTTGGAAACATCACGTTTAAGATCCCGATCTGGTTTACGTGGATCAAGGTTTGCAATGTCTATTTCATCAATGACATGGGAGTTTTGAGCAACTGTAGCTGTGTTTCGATTTCACCCGTTGGTCCCTGTTCGAGAATATTTTCGCTGATATTTTCATCGTGCGGCCTATAGCTGCGGAAAACTGGCCTGCAAGATTAGAGAATACATTAATTTTGATTAGAGGTAAGGGAAAGATCACATTACTGATAACTCTTGAGTTTCGCGCGTTGATTTATCGGTTTTTCAACTTTTTTCTCATTTGCTTCCATGTTATAATATTGTAATTTTATTTATTAAACTTGAAACATGAGTTTTCTTGAGGATTTTATTTGGAAATATTCTTCTTTTTTCATTGCTGTTGACGTCTATAAAAAACAAAAAAAAAATCACAACTGTCAAGAAGTGACATACCGACAATAGGGTATTTCGCGAAGCTATCCCTTTCAGAAGTGTGCTTTCTCTTTCACTGAAATGTCAAAAAAACTTGTAGGAAAGCAAACGAAATTTTACATGGCGGGAGATAGGTTTTGCCCATTTTATTTGTGAAAAGTTTATAATAAAGTGCCAAATACAAATTGAAAACATTGCAGTCTTGAAATTTAGAGTTTCTTAAAAGTGTTTACAAAAGTTCAATAAATAAATTTGTAGAGATTGTTTCAAAAAATCCAAAATTAATTTAAACTCTATCTACCGCCATATAAAATTTCGTTTGTTTTCCTACAAGTTTTTTTAGCTGTCACTTTGTTTTTTTTGTTCTCATTTGACACTGACGTTGTCGCGAACTACCCTATTCAAGTTAGTTTTCGCATTCACGTAAAATTGAATCCAGACAATTCAAGTCGACTTACCTTGACTAGATTCGTGAATACGGCCATAGTTGAACCATGTCAAAGCGTAGAAGCTGGGACGACAGCGAAACGTACTAGATTTTTGAACCATTTTTAACATTAACTTAAAAAATACATAGTTGGCGCAACAGGTCCATATACGATAGGCCACAATTTTGTGTTCAATCCGATCGACTAAATTGGGAAGCTTTTTAAGGACAGTTAGCTCTATCCTTAGATATTTTTTTGACAGTCCGAAGAGCATCATCTGGGGATAGAAAACTCAGAATAAATTATTAATATTACTGAATGCTATTTTTTAAAAAGAATTTATATAGATATAATTAAATTAAAATTGTTGTTAAATATACCTTCTATAACAAAATATAACCTGGCAGCGCCGTCTCTTGACAGTAATAATAAATGAGAAGGATATAGTCATCTGAACACATCGATGGAAGGGGAATAGGAGTTATGCTTATGAGGACTGATGAGATGAGAGGAGGTATTGCGGACATTGCGAATTGGATCGTCAAAGATAGTGTCTGCGACTGTATTAAAAAGAATTAAATAAAGTTATCTTTTGTGTTAAAGGATTTGACTTTTCATTTGTGGATTTGAAGAACCTAATCGAATAAACCGAGACAATCATTTGTATTAGATCAGAAGTGGAATTTTGGAACCTGACTAAGTTAAGTTAACTTTAAAATTGGTAATTTTGAGAGTGAGTACAGTGATATTATAATTGTTGCCTGATTGCGTTGATACTCGGAGCATGGTATAGTTAGTGAATGCATACATGCATAAGTATGTATTTATAAGTTAAAGAAGCATATATATAGAAAATCAAATTGTTTTGCGCATAAAATATTGATATACAGATTGAGTTGATAAGTATCTACGTCGTGATGAAATTTGTTTGCGTTGTTGGTGGAAACGCAACAACAACCGTTATTTTAGAGTAGAGCAAGGACAGATGCGTTTTCAGTATATGAAAAAGTATCGACGTCATTGTTCTAGTTGCGTGCAATTGATAAACGAAACAGTGCGTATCTGTGATGATAGCATATATGTAGTTGTGGCTACATTGACACAAAAGAAAATGTGTTGAGAAGAGCAAAGACAGATGCGTTTTCAGTATTTGAAAAAGTATTGACGTCATTGTTCTAGTTGCGTGCAAGTGGTAAACGAAACAGTGCGTATCTGTGGTGATAGCATTATATGTAGTTGTGGCTACATTGAGATAAAATAAAATGTGATGGTCGAAGTGCAACAACGACCGCTGTGTTAGAGCAGAATGGAGACAGATGCGTTTTCAGTATATGAAAAAGTGTTGACGTCATTGTTCTGGCTGCATGCAAGTTGTAAACAAAACAACGCGTAGTATAATGTATAGGTAGTTGTGGCTACATTGAGACAAAAGAGAAGAGCAAAGATCGATGCGTTTTCGGTATACGAAACATCGTATGTTCATCTCTCTTACCTAGGCGAGATACGTGGTTGAATGAAGGGTGCAAAGCAATGCAGGATTTTTTTTTAAGAGAAACATTTTTTTGAATATTAAGATAAGGTTATTTGTTTTTTCGGTATACGAAGGAGCAAACGTTTTCTTTTATCCAGCTTTTATCCAGGTGCGATTGGAAAATGATTTTTGTGTATGAGTCGTAACATTTTGTTATGATCGGTGCGACCACTTAGAATATAGGTTATATGCTCTGAGCGTTTTCGCACATTGAAATCATCTTGTGGATAGTAGTATTTGTTAACACTGATTTTGAATGAAATTCCTATTATGCTGATAACTCTGTCGATCTGCCTATCAATGTTTTGCAATATAGGAAGATCGGCGAATAGTATATATATACACCCCTATTGTTTATAAATTCAAACACGATGATTTTGTTTGTTTCTGGATTATTAGACATGGAGCACATGAGCGTCAAACAGCTTCAAGTAGAGTTGAAAAAGAGAGGACTGACGATCAACGGACCTAAAAGGATTCTGATCAAAAGAGTTCTTCAGCATGATAGGGAGCACGGGGAAAGCGGATCTTCTCAAGTGGAACTTAATTCCAACGAGATTTTGAGCCCAACGATTGAGCAAACTGGCACAAGTTGCGCAGTTCAGAATGTTACCACAATCTCCGATGTTTGTACACCTACAGATGAAGGCCTGAGGGCGAGAGAGTGGGAATTAATTAAGAGGGAAAAGGAACTTCTTGAAAAGGAACGAATCCTGTTTATAAAAGAACGTGAAATAGCTGCGAAACTAAGGCATTTATATCCAACCCAACAACAGCCGAGAGCCACCGCTCCAGATAAACCGAAGGTAAACTGCACGATAAGGGAAATTGCGGATTCACTTCCAGTTTTCTCACCCGGTGACATATCTTCAATGTCGGCGGAAAGCTGGGTCAGCAGAGTTGAAGGATTGGCAACGATTTATGGCTGGGACGAGTGGGCATTATTAATGGCAGCGACAACAAAAATGGAAGGTCCTGCAAGATACTGGTGGGACACAAAACAGGAGGCCTCTGTTACCTGGGCTCAGTTAGCTTCAGGACTCAAAATAAACTTTCCGCATAGTTACAGCGAAGTTGAGATACACCGGCAGTTGATGAGGAAAATAAGAAAACCAACGGAAACAATTGAAACCTATTGCTTTGAGATGAATATGCTGGGTAAGAGGATCGAATTGTCAGACAAAACTATTATTCAATATATCCTTACTGGTTTGAACGATGCACAAATGAGTTCGAATTTAGCTGCAGGAAATTTTAAGGATATTGCAGAATTAATAGAAAAAATAAAATGGTATGACAGTATTCGCGCTGATTCTCAAGCCATTAATAATGCAGGAACGTCGAAACAAGTTACCACAAATCAGCCATCCACCAGCGAACATACAACACGTCAACATCAACGACCTATGACATCAAAAGGCTTCATAACTTGCTATAATTGCAGTCAAGCAGGACATTATGCTAAACACTGCCCGAAATCCAGGAAAAGACAGCTGGTAGAATGAAGCGTTGATTAGCGTTTGATAGAATTCGACGAGGGCGTCGAAGATGTCAGGACGGCCGAATCTATAACAAAATATAACCTGGCAGCGCCGTCTCTTGACAGTAATAATAAATGAGAAGGATATAGTCATCTGAACACATCGATGGAAGGGGAATAGGAGTTATGCTTATGAGGACTGATGAGATGAGAGGAGGTATTGCGGACATTGCGAATTGGATCGTCAAAGATAGTGTCTGCGACTGTATTAAAAAGAATTAAATAAAGTTATCTTTTGTGTTAAAGGATTTGACTTTTCATTTGTGGATTTGAAGAACCTAATCGAATAAACCGAGACAATCATTTGTATTACTTCTGAGACTTTTATCCTTCATCCAAAATAATGCATTTTTAATTTTTTTTTGCTATTTCCAGCTTAAACCGTTTTAATGACAATACTCGCCAAAATGACATCACTATCACTGAATCCAAAACACTTGACAGTATGTGAAGATGCGCCACCGAATAGTTTCGATCAATTGAATCGAAGTCGTCCTAGGTAATACTACTCCTAATAATTTTATCAAGAAAAATTGTAACATAGTTTTTTTTAAATTTATTTATAGATCTGAAAGAGCGTCCAGTTTGGCATTGCCAAATAATTCACTGCTTGATCTTTATGATAAAGAACAGGAACAGTGCAGTTCAATTGCTCTATTACCTTCAAATGTTAACGTTGTTGTTCGGCGTCATTCTTCACACTGTTATCCAATGTTAGATGACAAATCCCAAACCAGCAAATTACCCAAAGAAGAGACAATTCGAAAACTTGATCTTAACCTTAAAGCTGTCAGTCATAAACTGAATCACCCCGTAACCATAAAGGTGAGTACATTTTAGAATACTGTTGGTATTTTGTTGATTTTGCTGAAAATAATTTGTAGAAAACTCTACAAAAAGACATTTTAAAGCAACTGCCATCCTCAAAACGTCAAATGCTTTTTTTAACTTGAGTCTGTAATTCGGGTTTAGGAGTCGAGGTAAAGCCTAGTGGCTAGTACGCTGCTGTTATGAAACGAACTTTTCTGGAGCTCTCCAATTGCACAGCGAAGCGTTTGCGAAAAGACAGCGGGCAATAATTTGAGGAGAGTTCCATCAGCTGCTACACAAGTGACATGTGAGAACAGCCAGAATTTGTATTTTTTAATTGAAAGCTATATTTAAAATTATAGAATTTTATAAAAATGTATAACATTGTAAAGGATACTACCATTAAAAGAAGAAGAATATATATTCTTTGATATATTCTTCCAAAAACAGCTTCCAAATTGGCTCACATCTTCTCTTCTGATGTAAAATCGGATTATCTTTTTATTATTCGCCTTTGCTCATCTTCCTGATATTGGTGCTCCAATTCTTCGGAAAAAAAAATAAATATTGTCCACTTCCAGTTTTACAAAAAAAAACCTCGAAGTGTCAAATTTTCGCAAGCAATTATTGTGCCGGTCAATAAATTGTGTGCGAAAAGAGAGTGGAGAATTGTACCAAGCAATCTACTACATTCAATTACCCACTTTTCGCCATCGTTTTGCAGCAGTAGCGTATACCTACATACACAACTAAAATCTATGTCTTCGAAAGGATCCCCGTATCAGCTCTCATTTTTTGCTTATCGTCCAAAACTAGGCGCCCTTAGAAGATCTGGCTAAATGTTCTCTAAGGCATGTATTTCTGCATGGAGTCTGCAGTCTTAAACCATAGATCTTAGGATCTTAGGATCGTCTACTATGCTCCATCCTTGTCCGATGTTTATTGTTGTATAACGTTTTGGTTTTCGTGGTAGTGAATTTACGCTGTCGCACAAGCGCTAACCTGGAGGGCCAGGGTCTTGCTTTGACCCCAGAAAAGTAGGGGTATTAGTAACCCACTTCGGGAAAGTATGAGTTGCTGTTGGCTCATAAAGGTTCATCCATCCCTTTTTCAAAACACTGACCACACCTGAAAAAACCGCCAATTCGGTGAAGATGTTTTTGGTGCCGTCTCTCTCCCGATTAATGAGGGAGTAGGATTTTCTCGGGGAGAATTTGGGAAAGAATTGTCTGGTGCAGTTCTGCTTAGGTGTTTTAAGCCAGACTTAATAGGATTCAATTTGAGACAAGCTCTTGATGTAGTTCTTAAAATGTTTTTTAACTGACAAGGATTTAGATCCGATAAGTGGTATTGTTGCGCCAACTTTAGCCAGTAAGTGAGCTGTTCTTCCATTGAAGAATGATTAGGAATTTCTTTGCAAGTTTATATATGGCCATGTATGTTTCCAGGACGAGTCATGACGGATAAGTCAAGAGCTTTGAGAGCTGCTTGGCTGTCTGACAAGATAAATATAGTTTTTCCACGTATATTAGAACTCGATTTATTTTAGCGCAATATTTAATGACAAGAACTTCGGCCTGTAATATTTACGAATTTTTGTCAAGGCTGACTGAATATTTCGCTTGAAGCGACCTCCATAGATGCCAGATCCATCTTAGAACCGTCAGTGTACCAGACTAGGTTAAGTCGTGATGGTTTGGGTTTATAATTTTCCCAGTTCTCCCTTAAGAGGGCGATATGGTTTTTATGGAAACCATATTCCGGTAGCATGTCATCTAGAAACATGCTGAATGAACTTTCAGACTCCATAACGTCAAGACAACGACCTCCAAGGTAGAAATGGGGGTCAATGTTGTTCGAATGGAACACGCCTATTGTGTATTTAATATTTTCAAGACTAACCGGTTTCGCCTACTTATGTAGGTGAAGCTAGGACCAATGATAAACAAGAAGAAATATTGTGAGAACAGCTCAATGCTTCGAAACGCTTTCTTGCTCGTTTAGCCAGCGGATAAAATTCGGCGAAAGCTTAAGCTGGGATGAACTGCTTCCCTGTTTTATTCAAAGGAACCACTTCATGATATTGGCTCGAATTTTAACGCGGAAACGTCCGCTTAATATGCCAACACTTTAGCTTTGCGCCACTACTATGTAGCCTGCTATGCGATTCTTTGATCTTCGAACTAAAAGCATTCCTATTCGTTTACTTTCAGGCGATTGAACAGAACAATAAATCCAATCCCTCACCACCGCCCATACCGAAGCGCACATTCCGGGGTAAACTATCGTGGAATATTGGCCGTAATGATACGAGCTACAAGTATCAGAGCAACGCCAACAAAACCCGTTCAGCAAACGTGCAAAATCATCACAAAGAAAATAATTCCGAACCGAATCACAGCTACAGCTTCTGTCCCATTTTAAAGGCGCCCATATCCTCGTCATCGACAGCAATGTACAATTCATACCAGAACGACAATGGCATAGATATATCCCAGCAGTGCATCTACAATGGTATTTCCCCGAACGAGCAAATTTCCGACGACGACAGAATGAGTCTGGAGAACTCAGTTTTTGATGAATCAATATCCACACCCTCCAAGGTACTTTTAGCGGGCGGTGGGGCCGTCATCACTGGCAAGGCATCATTCAACAGCAACGGTTCGACACGCAGCATCCCCGGCAGCATTAAGTCAGGAGGAGGGCCAACCCCACCCAATGGTTTTGCTTGCAATGCATCAAATGATTTGTGCACAATAAACAGTTCCACACGACGAGCAAATCGATCATCGGGCGATTCGAATAAATCGCAGGCAACATCCGACACAGGCTACATGTCCAGCAATGGCAGTGAGCGAAACCCATCGGATTTTCGCAGTCGTTTCTCATCGGTGGACACTCAATCATCACTGGATAGTTGTTTAACTGAGAAGACTATTGATTCGCCACTGTCAAAGGACTCATTTAAAATGGACTCTGCGAACGGGACACCAACGCAAAGTGGCAATGAATTCGGCAACAATAGCAACAGCTTTCCGAATGGAAACTCAACTGGAATCACGGCGAAAGTTAGCCCCAGCGCTAAACAAGTGCCGGCCGTTCCGTTGCGCAAACAATTTTCCATACCTCCGAAAATCCCTCCACCAATACCGCAGACGAATGGCAGTCGATCAGCAAGTGCATCTATTGGGACAACAACACGTCCTATACCGCCTACGCCTCCAAGTCGCTCTCACCAGCAGATGAATGGAGATCTTTCCAATCGGAATGTGGTTCAATTTTTCAACAATAGCACATCATCCAGCGGCTCATTGCAACAGTTCTCACCGGCCGAAGAAGGCTTAGCGAAACCATTGACCATACGCAACAAGCTGACGAAGCACAGACCGCCGCCGATAGTTTACCCCAAATTGCATCAGCGTCAGGACTCTAGTTTGTCGAGTGATAGTTTTTCGATGACTTCGAGTCCGGGCTATAATTCGAAGAGTTTGATGGAGGCACCATTGATACATAGCTCTTCGGCGAAGGGCATCAGGACAGGGATTAGTCATCAGGATTCAAGTGATAGTTTTGGCATGGCAGTATCTGCAACACGATATAATATCGGGCCAGCGAATAAAATCAGTTTGCGACAGGACTCGAGCTTGTCCAGTGATAGCTTTAGCCAAACCTCGAGTCCGGGCTATAATACAAAGATTATGGAAGCCCCACTGTTGCCGTCAATGAAGAGATTTTGTAATGGTGAGTTTGATTGGTCATAGCAATTATACTCATAGAGATTCTTAGATTATTTAATTTTTTTTTTATATTTGGCCATTAAGTAATAAAGAAACCTTTACTTATTGTGGAACATCTTTCTCCTTCGGCCTTTACTTACTTATTTTCTGGTTTTTATTCTCATCCATCGATGAAGGTTCGGCGCTATGTTTCCAATAAACATTGGACTCAATCTTACCTTGGTCTTGATGATGTTCTTGACTTCTGCTGATTCCTTTGCCGTTTTTCGTTTCTCTATAATGAGGTTCCTCCTATGAATACAAAAGGCTCTGGCTAAGAACCCGCTAGCTTTGGGACTTTGGATATTTCTTCTACTTTTTTGTTTCTCTCTCTACATAAAGGAATAGATCGCTTGACTATCCCGAGCTTTTTTGACTCCTGCCGGGAATGACATAAGTTTACTGTAATGACCTTTGCCACACTTTCGGGCCTAAGCTTGATCTTCTGTCAACATTGACAGTTTTTGTATGCCACTAACTCCACAAAGGTTGATTGGTAATTGTTTCGACTTACATTCACCTTAAAAATGGTGCTAAGCCATCTCACAGTTAGAAGGACTATATCAACCATTTATATAATCAAGCTTAGTTTCTGATTAGCTCCTTAGCGCATCTTCGGAGCTGTGTATATAAATAGATAACTTTCTTTTTGACGCTTTCCATTGGAATCAAGTCCCTCTTTTTCAATCCTTTGGCATATTCGCATGCAATTTTGGGTCGGGCACATGTCCAGCGTCACAAATATGACATGCACCCTTTTCTAACATACTCTGACGTCTGAACTGTTATCGGCATTTAACTGGTAGCTTTCCTGGCGCAGGGACATAAGTCCACGAGACATAAGTCCATAATGACCTTATGTCCCACTTCGGTGGGACATAATTCCATATTTTGATAATGGACTTATGTCCCACCGAAGTGGGATATAAGTCCATAGAAAAGGTGTATGGAATTATGTCTCATCTAACATGTTGACGAGAACTTCCACTTTTATTTTCTTGAATTCTCAGAAGAAAAATCTTATTTAACTTTGTTTCTTTTCGAATATGAGAAAAAGGAAATTCGGCTTTGTCACTTTCCGCACTGCATATCGGAGTTAGCATTTTAAGAAGTTTAAAAAAAAATGTATTATTTGTTTTTTGCTGAATTGGGAATATATACATTATACATTTTGAAAACCCTCTTTCATTTTTCTAATTCATTTAAGATGATGCATATCACCCAAGACATCGCTAATAAACCTTTATTACGGTCGGTTTCCTTTCATCCTTTAAATGCACTTCTTGCTCAGTTTTAAATATCTGTAAAGCAAGCAGACTATTTCAAATGGTACCTAGGTCCTGGCACACTGCACAAGTGAGCGATCTAGTTGGGCATGTAAATGAACCAAAGGCGTAGCCAAGAAACGATGCGAAGGGGATGATCGATTTTCAATGAACCTAAATGCGTAGCCGAAAAAAATTTTGAGCAAGGGAGAATCGATTTGGGGTGTGAAAATTAAAAATTCGCGCGAATTTTGAAAAATTGTGTGAAAATTAAAAATTCGCGCGAATTTTTAATTTTCACACCCCAAATCGATCTTCCCTTGCTCAACATTTTTTTCGGCTACGCCCTTAGATTCTTCCCACGCAAAAGTTTATCCCTCATATGATGGGGATACTACAATAGTCTGCTTGCCTTGCATATATTTTAAACTGGACAAGAAGTGCATTTAAAGCTAATTGAAGATGCTTTAGGAAAAAAGGAAAGACACCGTAATAATGGTTTCATTGTGATGTCTTGGGTGATATGCATCATCTTGATTGAATTAGAAAAATTAAAAAGGGTCCCCAAAATGTTAATATTGCAATCAGTGGCCGAATATTAATTCAAAAAACAAAAACAATTTTTGTTATGGAAAAATAGCATTTGGTCTTATGTATCAAAATAATTTGGTCTTATGTCGCTTTCCAAAGCGTCTGATAGTCAAATTTTAAAATGTTACCTTATGTCACGGCACCCATCTATGCTACCAATAAAATTGTGGACTTATGTCCCATTTTTGAAAAATAAATTATGGAATTATATCCCACTTCGTTGGGACATAAGTCCATAATCAAAATTTGGAATTATGTCCCACCGAAGTGGGACATAAGTTCATAATGGACTTATGTCTCATGGACTTATGTCCCTGCGCCAGCTTTCCTAGGGTGTTTTTGACAAAACATGGAGTGTGTCATATACGAGCAGGAAAATACTCATTGCATATTTTGCAAAATTCCATTAAAGGCATCTAGTCACAAAGAACAGAAACATGAACCGAAACTGAAATTGAACAGAAATCTCTTTCGTTCTGTAGTAAATTCTGTGGCAATGTTTACATTGCCCGCTTGGCTGGCGTTCAGCTACACAAAACTGAAACAGATCCAGAAAACATGGCTGCCGTCTATTCTGTCAAACGCTATGTCCTATGTATCATTAAATTATGTCCACCAAAAACAATTTGTTCGACTAGTAGTCGAATTTGCAACTCAAACTACCTAAAGCAGACAGCCAGATGAAAGATGCAGAAAAATGCAAACAAAAAACCTCCCTCCCACAATAAATTGGGATTTCTGTCACTGGCACCAACAGAAACAATCAATATAGATTTGTTTACGTTCTGTCGTCAAACAGACATTTTTCTGTCGATAAATTCTGTTGCTGAAAAAAAAAAGTCTGTTCCTAATTCTGTTTCTGTTGCAAATGTATTATTTTCTTTTTCACTTGAATGCCTTAAGAACAGAAACAGGAACCAACTGATACTGAACAGAAAGCTCTGTAGTAAATGCTGTTTCTGTTTACTCTGCTCCTGCTCGCTTAACTACACAAAACTGAAACTGGTCCACAAAACGAGGCTATTTTCCCAAATTGTCTGATCGTGCGTCGTCTTTATAGACTTGTTTACGTTCTGTGTGTCTGTCACCAGCGGCAATTTTCTGTCGCTAAATTCTGTTGCTGAAAAGAAAATTATTCTGTTTCAATGTATGGGATTCTGTTTCTGTTCTTTGTCATTTGGTGTCTTAACCGGTGTACTTCCTCGTGCGACCCCTGTTTTCTGAACATGCCATAAGAAACATTGACACCAGAACTTCGGCGCGCGGTCTGACTTCAAAATTGATTTCCCACAAGTTCGGAACTGGTTTTCAATAAGAGCCAGGAAAGATGCAAGTGGCGATGCTTTCGCGGAGGAAGGCATGGCAAACAAATTGAAATTTTTCGGAAGTGCTGCAATCCACTTGGTACCATACTAGCACAGTTTTAGAGCTGTAACCTTTCACCACTCGAACGAAGCGTCTGTTTTTTCTTTCTCCAGCGATATATTAAACGTCAACGTAGGTGTTACCAGCTCTGAAATATTGGTTAACACCGTCAGACGCCATCACAGTCCTTCTGCATCTTTTACCTTTAGACCTTCACATCACAAACACCACAACATATAGCGCGATCAGATTCAGAGAGTCGGGGTGCTGGTATCGTCAGTGAGACTCTACCTACGTCCATAGTAACACATTACTTTCTCTGTCAAGAGAACTACCACCCTCAACGGATTACATTACACCCGCACAATGCTTATTACAAAACATTTTGAAGTTGAATTCCCTTCAAGATTAGATTGGCAAGACGGACGTGTGAACAGGGACTCGCATTAAGCAATCTACACGGACGGTTCAAAATTGCGAACCACTAGACAATTCGATACGGCTCACAACTTTGGGCTAATTCAGAGGGGCAATTTTGGACATTGTACGATACTAGCAGAGCTTCTGCCGGACGTTCAAGCGCAAGATGATAAAATTCACGCTTTGGTCGATTTCGACACTCCGTACGAGGTTTCATATCCGGAAAGGTATGAATGGCAAAGGGATAAAGTAATTAAGCAATGCGAAATTACAGTCTACACAGATGGCTAAAAAACAATGGAAGGCACTGGAGCTGGAATCCAATCCGTAGATCCAAATCTAAAAGTGTCTATACGAGTACCATATACAAGCAGTGACTTCCAATCAGAAGTTCTGGCTGTTCTAAAGGCGGCAGAGCAAATGCGGATGGATATAGCCATCTACATCGATAGTTAGGCCGCACTCAAGGCACTGGAATGTACGAACATCAATTATGAAATAGTCAGCTACTGTCGCACATGGCTCAAAGCATTATACATTCAGAACCGAGTGTGACTGTGCTGGGTATCAGGACACTGTCGTATAGCTAATCGAAATGAGCAAACCGACGAACTTGCGAGAAGAGGGGGAGAATTGATAGATAAAGAGGGGGTGGAAATTAAACCACCTTCATGCATCATAAAGGGTGATATTAGGAATAACATAACATGCCTTACCGGACATGCCGTCTCCAAGGCGTTTTGGCCTTAATTCGATCGAAAAGATTTAGGGATATTCTCAAACTAGGCAGGGAATAACTCAGGACACTATGGGCGGAATATTTTCAGGGCATTTTTTTTTTCTTAGAATGCATGCCATGAGGCTCATACTGATATAAAGGGTCCGCCAAATAACTTTTTTTTTTTGAAAATGCTATAAAAAAAAACTACTGAATATTTTCTCAAATTTCTTTTTTTATTTGAAAGTACAATCCTTCCGGTTAATAATGGAAAATAATTTCATTCAAATGGCTGCCTCGGCTGGCCATGCAGTAGCCTACACGATCGGTCCAATTTTTAAGCACATTATCGATTGTGTGCAGCTGTATTTCACGATAACGATCGCCATCGACTGTAACGGCCACTCCTTGCTCATTTTCGAAGAAAAATGGCCCAATTATGCCTCTGGACCAAAATCCGCACCAAACTCGGGTGTACGCACTGTTTTTGGCTTTTCACGCTTTGGTTTATCGATGAGGATGCCAGTTTCTTTCACTTTTTTCACAAGATAACGAACATACGGAGCTGACGGTGCTTCTCTTCTTCCAAAATCCGTACGCAATTTTCGCACACATTCTGCAACATTACCATGATTTTCAAAGTAATGTCGCAATATTTCCCAGCGTTGTTCAAGCGTATACACAACCATATTCGTTCAGCGGAAGGATAAAACTAATTATCTGTCAAATCAGACATGAGCTAAGTGTTACCATTCGCGAAATAAGCACTAGTTGAAAAAAAAAACGTTAGATGGCGGACCCTTTAGGTTCTGAAGTGACCTTCAAGCCGAGGAAGGTATAAAACATATACCGTGCGAATACGATTTAATGTGTTGCAGTCGAAGGAAATTTCTGGGCAGGTACTTCTTTCCAACATTTAGAGGAGATAGGCCATACAAAGGGCTACTTGCTTTTTGCAAAGAAATGAGGTGTTTTTCGAGGACAAGTGTTTAGGTGGTTTTCCCATTGTAGATTACTGCAATTGGTTCCCTTGATGTCCCTGGCGCCTAGTGCCATATAAGACCTCTAATCTCATACCCCTATTTAACCTAACCTAACCAAACCTAACCTAGAGGCGTTGAGTTGTCACAAAAATAGGCCGCTTCAGTCTTTGTTCAATCCCTAAACCAGGTTTAACATAATGCGACAACTCTTCAAGAATTTCCTCAATTAGCTCCATGGTTTTAGTATGGTCTTGGCTCCCAGAACACAGTGAAATCACGAAGAATTGGACCTCCTACCTCAACCTCATGAAATTGAAAAGACTGCAAAGAACAGCAAGTATAGGTACCACGGGGGCAATGAGGTCGGCCCCAACAGATGCCCTTACTGTACTCTTGCATCTTCTACCTCTTGATCTACACACAAAATATACCGCATTATGCAGTGCTATAAGACTCAAGGAGTCGGGATGCTGGACTGCAAGGCCGTATGGCCATAGCAACATCCTGGATTCGTTACCAAACGGCATGGTCACGTCTCCAACCGACTACATAACACCCAAATTAAACTTCACGAAAGGCTTCCACGTTGGTTTCCCAACAAGGGATCAGTGGAAGAGGGACGAAGTAGTGAAGGGCTTCGACACGGTTATATACACCGACGGATCTAAGATGAGCTGTGGTGTAGGGGCCGGTGTCTACTCGGAATCACCTCAAATATCAATTTCAGTACGCTTACCGGATTTTGCCAGCGTTTTCCAGGCGGAATTACTGGCCATCCGGGAAGCTTGCACGCAACTAAGGCGTGATACAACGCTTAAACAAAACATTGCTATTCTTATAGATAGCCAAGCTGCCATTAAAGCCATCGACTCGGCTACCATATCCTCCAAACTGGTGCAGGAGTGCCGGAACGAGCTGGCCTGTCTGAGCGAGCGCTTCAGGGTCACACTTCTCTGGGTTCCAGGGCATAGTGACATAACAGGCAATGAGCGCGCGGATGAGCTGGCCAGGAAGGGCTCAGCGCTACACGCCTCGCTCTCAACGAGGGTCCACATTCCGCTAGGAGCGGTAAAGGGACAAATACATTCGCATTTTCTGCAAAAAGCCAATTCCCGATGGTCGGGGTTGACAAACTGTGTCATATCAAGGAAGATATGGCCTACCTACAACCAAAACAGAACAAATAACCTACTGAACAGAACCCGCCCAGATATCGCCAGAATCACGGCAATAATCACGGGGCATTGGCCAATTGGAGACCATGCGGCCAAGCTAGGTATCCCATACAACCCGCATTGCCGCAGTTGCGGTAATACAAATGAAAAAGAAACTCTCTCCCACTTCCTCTGCAAATGTCCAGCTCTAGCGAGAGCCAGACTACGCGCACTGAACCAACCATTCTTTGACGACCTTAGCGACATCTCGGGCAAAGGGATACAGGATCTTATCCGTTTTCTCAATTCAACAGGTTGGCTATAGGAACTGACTTGACCACATCCTAACAATCACCAGAAGATAGGTCACACGAGTCGTGGTAACAAAACGGCACATCATAGTGCTAATTGGGTTCAAGGTGAACCGCCACTTCTACCTACCCTGGACCTCCTAAGAGCTTACTTCAATGAATAACCTCGTCAGGTTTCTCGGAACATCTACCATGCAAGTACCAGATCATTAAACAATTAAGCCAGTATTAGACGATATGTTGAATCAGCATACGTATGCTGAAAATTGTGTTCCAATCACAACATATCGTGTAAAAAATAAATTTCTGTCATCAAGTTTGCACGATATGTTGTGATTGGAACACAATTTTCAGCATACGTATGCTGATTCAACATATCGTCTAATACTGGCTTTAGATTCAGCAGTAGTACCTACAACACTATAACGAGAATGTCTGCAGACAAGCAGGCGTATTATTGACTACCTTGTTTTCTGAGCTTGCTTCTTGCTGCTGTAAAATTGGCAAAGTTGAATAAAATATACGTAAAAACATCTCGCCAAAGTGATCCTTGACTGTATTCTGTGGGTTCTCTTTTTTTATCATGTACCCAATGGATTCACAGACCTAGAGATGTTCACATCGTTTGTGGGGTTGTATTTTTAGGTACCCCACCACGGTTGTAAGCAGCTTTATCATGACAGTTGTAGGTACTCTCGGGTGTTTTTTCAGACACTCGAGTGAAGTATGGGATAGTGGGACAGTGTTTATTTTTCCGTCTTACCCTCTCACTTTTAAGTATCCAATACAATAACCATTGAGCCATTTTTTTGTTATTCCAATAAGAGTATTATTTTGAATCGGCTTTTTACGAAAAATATTCCATCCATCCATCCATCCATCAGGTCTGGCTTTTGAGAGCTTAAATCTTCACAATTATGCCCCTCAATAAATTATGTCCACTAGACTTAAAACACAAATATTTTCCGTTTTTCTCGAACAACTACTTATGTGCAACTGTGCAATGTGGTAAGTGGTACCTGCCAGCAAATTTCACAATTTTATTCATTAATCCTCTTACCCTGGCTGAACAATGCAAACCGAAAGCTCCTATTTCTGGGGAAACATTTTTTACACACTCAGTAAATCGACCAAAAAGAAGAATAAAATTCCAATGAAAGGGTACATTCAGGATATACTCAAGGATTATCTGGTATTAAAATTTAAAGAAGCTTAAAATGTATTTCTTTCGCTACTTGTTACGTGCAACAAGTCAAATTGTCTCTGCATTGGTCTTTTGAAAACCAAAATAATTGTGTCCTTCTTTACTTTCAGTTCCCAGTAAGCAAAAATTCCAAAACGAAACAATCGAAGAACTTGAACAAACCGTTCCTACATCGCCAATTACCAAGAGTGTCTCCACACCAGCTAGTCTCCAGACCATTGTTCGTTTCCAAAATGGCACATCAAATATGTCACTCCAGCATAGAGTAAGTTGACAAGAGTGAGTAGTGACATCTGGAATGTGTTTTAAAGTGTTTTTTCTTCTTTCAATTTTAGATAATTAATCGGCGAAAAAGTTCAAATCCTTATGTAACCAATGGTCGGCTGAAGTTTCGACTCTTTCAGATTCTACTTAATGCGTTTGCACTACTGGCAATTGCAGGTAAGTCTTAAGCTTGACAAGTTATTGTTTTTTTTAGAATATAAATCCATTTTTGTGTTGTCGAGTACAGCTCAAGATATGCCTACTTTCGTTAACTTTCGAAACACGTTTCTCTGAATGGGGTACATCCTATACATGAGAGCCTGCTACAATAAAATTGGAGTGTTATGCGATTTGGTAGGTGCCACCCTACTACATAATAAATCGGTCGAGGTTGAGTAGCTATTACCAACCAATTTAACCTAACAACGGTTTTCGGCAGAGCTACTTGAATGGTATTTTAAACTGTTGGGAATTTTTCTGAGAATTGATGAAATGAAGATTGTGTGAAAAGGAGCACTTGAAAAAACCAAAGTACCGCTCTCAAGGGTGACACTCTATGAAATAAAAGCAACAATTTCTTTCGATAGGCACGTGGAATGTTCGATAATTTCTGAATGACACGTGTAATGAGAGTAATGCTAAGTACGAGTACCTACATTGCGAATACATTCATACATAGGCCAAATTTGAAACTGTACACGAGGATTTGTTTTGCATAGGAAGGTTTACTCTTGTAATATGAGAAAGCAAATATGTAGCTATATGTATAGGGTTGACAGAAATAATTTGAAGAAAGTAGATATCGAACATGAAAATCCCGGACTTTCCCGGACAAAATAGGATCTAAATAAGAGTACAAAACTAGGACCAAAATGCGGTTCTTTCCTTAGTCAGACACTACACCATATTTTTCCAACTTCCAATTCCAATATTGGTGTGAAAGGGGAAGAGATAAAGAAAATCAATTTCTGGGATTTTGAAAATTTTGCTTGGGAATTATTAGCGACAAAATATACCTACTTCGAATTTTACAAACAAAAAGATTGCCGCATTAAACCACAAAAAAAAATAAAAAATTGTATATTTTTGTTGGATTTTTGACGTTTTCCAAATATGATTTCATTTTTTCTAACATAAGCAAAAGTCGTTCCATTCTATTCTATTTCATTGTCGACCAATTCAGCAAAATTTTTATATTTTTAATGTGATTACATCGACTTCAATAGGTAAGATTGCATATTGTGGTGGGCATACAACACTAGTAATTTTTTATTCAGTGTTTTCGAAACTTTCTTTTGTCGATTACCAAAGTTGGTAGCTAATATTACAATAATATTTTTCAAAATTCACTTGACACTTTTAAGCTCTGTTCTTTTGACGATGACGATGAATGAAAAACCCGGACAATCTAAAAAAAACTATCCCGGACTTTCCCCGCATAAGCGAAAAAGAGTACATGTCCGGGAAAACCCGGACGTCTGGCAACGCTATATATGTCAGTCATCTACTTGTTAAGGTATTGCTTAGCTCTCCAATGGTTTGACATCAATATTATCTTCATTCCAGGATAACGTTTGGGAATTTTACAAATTTATTTCCAAAGCGGAGTGTTCTTGAAGCAGCGAGAACACTAACCGAAATAGCACATTTTCAATACCAACCTGACGACATGGTAAAAATAAGCTATTGTGTTTTCAACAGGCATACAGGCGGACGAACATGGTCCTGATTCAAAATATGGGATGGGTACGTTTGCCTGCAATCCAAAATCCTGTATTACAAAAACCCGTATTTGAAGAGCTCGTAAATCAAATGCCTCTAAAAAAAACTCGTAAAACAAAAGACCGTTATTGTATGGGGACGCCCTGCCTGGGGTCACTGTAGGATTTGAAATGAGGTTGGATATTTGCGAATTTCCACCAACAACATTTCTAATTTTTTCATTGTTTAAAAAAATGTTCCCTGAAAAATTAAAAAGCCTATAAAAAATACGATCTTATTGAAAATGTTTATTTACGACCTTCTTTGAATATGGGCCAGTGTTGTTATATCGTGGGATTTATCCCTTTTTGTGGGAATTTCGATGTCGGAAAAGCCTTCCGTGGGATAAAGGGAAAAAGCACCACAATCGTGGGAATTTCAGGAATCTGACAAAAAAAATTATAAAATCTAATTTATGTGAAATTTCATCAAAACTAATTCAAAAATTCACAACAATTATCAGGAAAAATTAAAAACACTCATGTAAATAGCCTCTTAACAAAAACATTCTAGTACAAAAACAATCTGTTGGCGTAGCGACGGCGAATGTAACTAGACCTCTAGCGCCAGCGGCAAAGTGACATTATAATGGAACCAGTTTGCATTTTTATTACTTTATCTTCTTGAGCATCAAAAATGTATTTTGTGTAACTTCTACATTTTCACTTTTCCTTGTTATACCCGGTACCACACTGTGGTGAGGGTATATTCACTTTGTCATTCCATTTGTAACGCCCATAAGGAGGCGTTGTAGGTATGACAAATTATATATATTATTGATCAGCATCACTTTCTTAGTCGATCTAGCGATGTCCGTCTGTCTGTCCGTCTGTCTGTCTGTCCGCACGATTACGGCCGTAATTTAAGAGCTATCGACTTGAAATTTGGTACGTAAGCTTTTATCCACCAGACTGAGGCTAAGTTCGAAGATGAGCAAGATCGGATGAAAACTACTACTACCTCCCATACAAAAATATCAGATTTATATAGCTTTTTATGTTAAAAATTAAATTTAAATAGCTACAGTAAAGATAGCAAGTTTAAACTTTGCACATATTGTTTTAATAATATTTAAAAAGCTTCGGCATAGTCGAAGATAATTGTCTTACTGGTTTTTCTTTCAATTTACCAGTTAATGTTGTGGGCGCAGTGGCTCAGTGGTTAATGTGCGAGAGGTCCAAGGTTCGATACCCGGAAAAACACAAATTACGTTTAAAGTTTTTTCCACTCATCCGATAGTATAAATGTACTGAAAAAGCTTCTCAATTCAGCCGTTCGAAGTCGGCATAAAATGGGAGGTCCCTTCTATTAGCCCCAAAAATAAAAACTCACAAAATAATGGTTGTGAGAAGCTAGACCTATAGGGTGCCTTGTTGCACTAACTATTTATTTATTTATTTAGTTAATTTTGCGCTAGATTAAAACATTTCCCAGAAAACGATATTTCACAATATGTGCTAGAGCTCTAGCGCAAATGCTGAAATGTCAGTTTTTTATATGGAGTTTGGCATACCGATAGTCATCTAATGGTCAATGAACCGCAGCCATTGTGATTTTCTTTCAATATAATAAAAATAAATTTAACATTTTTTGTTTTTTTCATTTTAATGCATCGTGGGAATTTTGTGGGAATTTGAGTTCGGTGAAATGGGAAAAAAGGGATAAATGATCACGTTTCGTGGGAAAAATGAAGAGAGAGTCCTAACAACACTGATATGGGCTAAAGTTTTACGGTCAAACGCATCGTTCCAGTATTTTCCCGATACGTTCGCTAACGTTTTCTTTCCAGTATAGCTAACCCTGGTGTGTTTCTTGCGAAAAGGACAAGCTCAGTTTTGGACGAATTAACACTGAAACCTGCAAAGCTGCCGGTTTTAAACTATTTTAGAAAATAAAATTTTCCGAAAACGAATACATATTTTGAACTACCAATTTCGAAAACGGAATGATATCTCCAATAGCATTGAAGTACGGAAAATGAAAATAAAAATTATTTATTTTTTCCGTATTATTAAATTGAAAAGAAATAAATCAAGACTCGACTACAAAATCCGTAAGTGAAATAAAAATCTATTTTCAAAAATTGACACTTGGAACGGCATAGAGAGTAAGGTCGGCAAGTAGTGTCTGCGGTAAATTTCTTAATAGGAAGCAATTTTTCGGTGGGAGGAAGAGCTGTCTGAGGAGATTTACCTTTCTGGTAGACATGTCGTTGTGACTTGGATAGCAAACTTTTAATGAAGAGATTTATAATTAAGATCAATTAATACAGATATCTTATAGGTTAGGTTAGGTTAAAATAAATAAATATATAGGCGGCGCGACAGGCGGTAGACACCCAAGGCCTAGCTTCTCGCAACCATTCGTTTTGTGTGAGTTTCTATTTTTGGAACGAATGGAAGGGAGCTACAATTTTATTCCGAGTCCGAACGGCTGAATTGAGAAGCTTTTTCAGGACAGTCACACTCTCGGATGTTTGTCAGACTTTCGCGAGAGGTGGCGCAGTAGAAAAAACCTTAAGATGTAATTTGTTTCCGGGGATCGAACCTGGGATCCCTCGCACAGTAGTCCAGCACACTAACCACTGCGCTACTGCGGCTAGGTTAGGTTGGCTGTCCTAAAAATAGGAGACCTTAGACCAAATTTCTAGGTCCATTGTGATAAGGGGGGGGGGGGGGAAGTGGCTAGAATGATTATGGGCCGGACATTACAATTGGGAACTCTATTGCTACCAGCGAATTTCTTTTAAGGAGAGGTATTTCCGTGCAACTTACTTTGCTAGGAGGTCATAATGATAGCTCAAATAGTCAACAGTTGCTTGAAAATGTTTGAATTTAGCGTCTCCTGGTGGCGGTTTGTCTTCAGGTAGGGACAGAAAGAGACTGGGTACGTGGCACACATGTTGGTTGAATCAATCCGTTCTTCTGCTTCACAAAAAGAAAGACGAAGGAGTAAAGTCACAATCACATTCAGGAAAATTTTAAAAAAGTTAGAAAAGTGGAAAAAATTAAAAAAACACACGCATATGTATGCGACATCTATGCGAGAGAGTTTTCCCTAAAAGCTCTTTCTTGACACTTGGAAGATGTGAAGGAATATGACAGGCTTCATTTTTTTATTTTTCATAAGTGTCAAATGATTTTGTTGCAATAAGTGAAAAATTATTTTCTAAAATGTTTTGTTCCACAATGAAATGTTTTGTGATTGTGGCTTAATTCCAACTTTTTTTTTAATGTTTTTCTTTATTTGCCCACTTACCAACATAATTCAACGAGTGCAATGAAAAAGCGAAGTGACAAAACAAATTTATAAACTCTAATTTGAGAAAATATTTCAATAAGTGAATACACTTTTTCACCAGTTGCATTGCCGCCGGTTGAAATAGGTAAGCAATAATTTTCTAGCAAAGAAAATTCTATTTATAATTGTTTCAATTAATTTGCCAGACACAAATTGATCGCATAGAAAATGTCGGTGGCCAGTCATAAGTGCGAAACACCCGATTGCAACAAAGACGACACACTTCAGTGCCCCTCATGTCTGAAAATCGGCATCCAGGGCTCGTAGTTTTGTTCGCAAGGCTGCTTTAAGGGCTACTGGAAAGAGCACGAGACCATCCATGCTCTCGCACGTAAGTATATACTTAATCAGAAGTAGATTCAATCTTACCACTCAACTCCATTTAGAGGGTTCTGTTAACTCAGGAGCTGCTGAGAAAACTGAGACAAATGGCTTGCAAATTGGGCCGCGAGTGCTTGGACGCGGCTGCAAAGGCTTGCGATATAGGGGTAACTACAGACGAATTGGATCGTCTAGTGCATGAAGCTGCAATTCAGCATGACTGCTACCCGTCGCCGTTGAACTACTATAATTTTCCGGCATCGTGCTGTACCTCAGTAAACAAAGTCATATGTCATGGCATACCGGACACCAGACCGCTGCAGGACGGCGATATTTGCAATGTATATGTCACGGTGTATCACCATGGCTTCCATGGCGATTTGAATGAGACACTTTTTGTTGGAAATACATACGAGGCGCTTTCTAAGGCAATCGATATCGTTAGGTGGGTTTTGAGTGACCAGTGGCCCGATGACTGGACTGCGGTTACTGCTGATGGTTTGCGCTCAGCGCAGTTTGAGCAGACACTGCTGGTCACTGAGAATGTATGTGAGATCATGAGCATGACACGTCGCCGTGAGAACAACGGACAACCCCATTTCATGGATAAAATGTAGACTCGCATACAATTTTGTTAAGGGCAATTTTTAAAATTAAAATTTATTAAACGCGACTATTTTCGTTTGTTTCCTACGTCTTTATCCTTTCTAAATTATTACATTTCTAGAGTGCTATAACTGATTTACTTTTCCAACGGAGCCTAGTTGAGAAGTTTTTCGATCAAGTATACAAGAAGCATTCTGCGGCAACAGTATCTTTATGTCCCAAAGCATCGAGAGCATCACTAATACAAGAAAAATTAATAAAGAACGTTGATATCACTTTATTAACTTACCCTTCGGTGTATTCCGCTTGTAGGAGTCCCAAATAAGCCTCCCACTGGTTCCAATTGAATTGCACAACAAAAGCTAATAACACTTCTCATCGCCCATCAACTCCCATTAGCGCAATATCACGAATACTATTTGAATTTGCATTCAAAATTCAAACAGAATTTCGCATATGCTGCTGGATTGATTTTGTTGAAAAATATGTGAACGTTTTTTTGACATTCGAAATAAAGCTTTTGTAGCTAAAAATGACAAAACGTCAAACGCAAGGTATGTTTCCTCAAAATAGTTGACTTGCAGAGCTATCTGCTGGTGAGATTATGAAAACTATTTTTAGTGTGTGTTGGTTTTTCGAGCTTGCAAAATGTGAAAGCTCAGAGCCCCTTGAGCTTTAAAAAAATTTGTTTTGATAAAAATGAAACGGAATGATAGAAAGTAGTTTATGTGATGAAAGGAGAAAAAATATTATTTTGTTAACTTTGTGTACTTTTTTAAAATTTTCTTGAATGTGATTGTGGCTTAAATCAGTCTAATCCCCCGATGATAGCTCTGACAGTCCACTTGTAGATCGACGTGTCATGGTGAGGTTGACCGATGTACCTGAGTACCTCCTCCCGGTGGCGTTATGTCTTCGGGAAAAAGGAAGGTGACGGAAACAGCCTAACCTCCACTTGTAACTTCTGACAGTCCGCTTTTAGGGAGTGTGGCTGGTACATATTAGCTCTAAAACTTGACTTCGAAAAGGGTTGATAGTTTGTCTTCAGGAAAGATGGATTGGTATTTTGTTTCAATAGGTTTCCAATGCAGCTCCTACAGAAATCGTTGTGGGGTACTCCCATTCTGTGACCATGTTTGCCTTGCCTTCATAAAGATACTTGGGTATGGAAGTTGGTTTTGAAAGGACGTTTTGTAACTAGACATGTTCTTAATTTTCTGATAGAAACGACGCCAACATTTACGATGTGCTTTCCATACTTTAAAGATAGACAGGCCTTCTTTTTAAAGCGCGTGTTTTTTTTAGTATTAATGTCTATGATATTAGGTTTATTTAAAAGATCATTTTATGGCATTACTGTTTAAAAATGATTTCGGGCATATGCGCGCCATGGCTACTTCGAATGAAGCGCAATAGTGAAGTCTAATTTTCGACAACTTTATCGAGCAACTGGAGTTTTACATGTTGACTTCCAAATCGTCCAATGTCTCTGGTTTTTCGGCATAGACTAGTAACTTCACATACCCCCAAAGAAAGCAATCTAAAGGTGGACCTCATCGGAGAAAAAAATTTGGCGTTGAAAATGAGGATCAAGCTGAATCATGTTTTCGGCCCATTTATCGAACCTATACGACGCGTATAATAATAGTCACGCGGTTTCAACTCTTGCACAAGCCGGATCTTATAAGCCAAGATATTTCCGTTAAATTTTCTACAAAGTGGATGGGCATAGCTCCAATTGCTGTGCACGGTAGCGAATCGACTCATTCCAGATTCTCCTCAACACTGGCCTCCACAACGGCATAAACTGCTTCTGTTCGCACTGTTTGTTGTCTTTGGGGATACGTATTACCCAATACCAATTCGAAATCAGAGAATTGCAAAACGAAGTTGATATCAATCACCTCCCTTGCGGGCCTTAGTAATGAAGGTAGGATTTCCCAGTTCAACAATATCGTTATACTTCTAATAAAACATTGAGCTGCAGTAGTAGGTTAGCCCGGTTAGCCGATGCCTACTTGGAGTGATGGGAATTAATCTGTACTCTAAAAATTCTGGTGGAAGCTAAAGGCTAAAGGGACAGAGTGGCATGAAGAAACAGCTGAAGGCTTATCGTAGTACGGTGCCTCCTTGTGACTGACTGATCTGTGATCTCAGTTCTGATAGACCATGATTTTTAAAACAGATCCCAGATCATTGACTTCGATCTGTGGGAAATTTGAATCTGTCCCATTTGCTGTCTTGAGCAAAGCTCCTGGGCCGATTTCACCAATATCTTCGTTGGAGGCAGTGATGAAATCTACCGCGTTCTGGTCGGTTTAACTAATTAGCTTAACAAAGCCATATTGCCAGTGCGCATCTTAAAATATAGAGTCGTGTATTCGCGACCATTCAAAAATCTTTTATGAGTTTCCAATTATATATCGCTCTCTCTCCGCCTATATTATCCTTCTCAATCGATTATTTTTAAATAAAATTTCCAGGTGGCTTGGCTGCGTACTTCAATGCCTATCCGACAATAAAATTCGTAAACAAGACAATAATCAACACGATTCGAGTTGAGGAATCTTCTGAGTTCGGTATGTACAATAATACTTATTGAGACCAACCAACACTATATAAATTTCGATAGGAAAAAACCCAGCACCCGGCACTTGCCTGCCAATAATTGTGAAATTTTGTCAAGGACCTTTAATCCCATACAACTACACTGTGTTCCCCAATTATATCGGGCACTTTGGACAACTGGAAACTCAAGTGGTGAGCATTGAATTCAGTTTAATTCTTTTTTTCTGAAAATATCTTAAATTTTGTATCACAAACTAGGACCTAGATGCGTATGACGCACTAGTCGACGTACGTTGCTACGAGTTGGTATCGCTCTTCTTGTGTACACTTTTTGTTCCGAAATGTGGATCGACCGGATCGACAGTGCCCCCGTGCAGGACACTTTGCACAGAGACAATGAGACGTTGTGGCTTCTTCTTTGACGTTTTCGGATTGAGTCTGCCAGATTATCTGAATTGCAATCTGTTTAAGGATTTTGACAACTCCAACGAGTGCGTTGGTCTGCAGCAAGTGCGAGATGTTATGATAGCTGCTCGAAATCCAGGTAAGGGCTGAATCAATCGCCGTATGATAGTCTAATTGAAATGCTTTTTCCTGTAGTTTGCAGTGGTTTCGTATGCGATCAGACACGATGCATCCCCAAGGACTACGTCTGCGATGGACACGTTGATTGCATGGATCAGTTGGATGAAGCGAAATGTGATCGTTGCGATTCCGATTCGATTTACTGTGGTGAAGATCGTTGCATGAGTTCGAAACACATTTGTGATGGAATTGTTGATTGTCCTTATGGACAGGATGAGCGCAATTGCAGTAAATAACCCGAGTAAAATAAAATTTTACCCAAACTCATAATATTAATGCACTTACAGTTCGACTTAGTGAGCGAAATGGTGACCTGGGCAAAGGTGTTCTCGAAGTTTTTCGTTTTAATTCGCACAAATGGAGTCCAGCGTGTGTGAAGAACTGGGATCGCTCTGTGTCACCAACGGCCGTATGCTCTATGCTTGGTTATAGTTCCGTGAATGCAACCAGTGTTGTGACTCAAAAGACCCATCGACCCCTTTTCGCGTCGGTTAATGTCTCTACAGATATTTGGAAAATGTACTCGAAAAAGAGGTCAAATCTAATGCAAGAGTTTTCAAGTTGTACCCCTGAAGAGGATTATCCAATTGCTGAGTTGACCTGTGCTAATTATGGTAAGTAAAGAATAACCAAAGTAGAGTGGTGGTTTCATTTATTATCGTTTAGAGTGTGGCAAAGTACGACCCAAGAAAACGAAAGCAACAAAACGTATTATTGGTGGATCAGCTGCTAGTCCAGGTGCCTGGCCGTTTTTGGCCGCTATTTTAGGTGGTCCGGAGAAGATATTTTACTGTGCAGGTGTTCTCATAGCCGATCAATGGGTGCTCACGGCATCGCATTGCATAGGAAAGTAAGTTAAATAAAACTTTTGATTTAGTTTTGTACTTTTGTGGACTTAAAATATTTTTTTAATTTTTTTAGCCACACGCTGATTGATTTGGATGACTGGACTATTCAGCTTGGGGTTACACGAAGGAACTCATTTACATTCTCTGGGATAAACGTTAAAGTTAAAACTGTTATACCACATCCTTTGTACAATACACAGATTGCCCATGATAATGACATTGCTTTGTTCCAGGTGAGTTTTTTTTTATTTTAAATATACATAAAGCATAAGTATAATAATATTTCCTATACGAGACACGTCATTGATTTCCATTATTTATATGTTAGCAATAGCAACCAACTTCAAGTGACTTACAAGTAAAGCATTACCAAGTTTGTGGTATTTTCATGACCCCTACAATGCATTACCTGGGAAGCAGGATATTCATGACTTACAAGTAATGCATTAGGGAGAGTAAACGGTATAATATTTACTTGGGGACATTTTTTTCTTAAAAAAAAAAAATAAATAGGTGGCGCAACAGGCGGTAGACACCCTAGGCCTAGCTTCTCGCAACCATTCGTTTGTGTGAGTTTCTATTTTTGGGACGAATGGAAGGGACCTACAATTTTATGCCGAGTCCGAACGGCTGAATTGAGAAGCTTTTTCAGGATAGACATACTCTCGGATGTTTGTCAGACGTTCGCGAGAGGTGGCGCAGTAGAAAAAACCTTAAGATGTAATTTTTGTGTTTTTCCGGGGATCGAACCTGGGATCCCTCGCACAGTAGTCCAGCACACTAACCACTGTGCTACTCTGCGCCTACACATTTTTTTCTTAATGCTTAATAATAGCATTCCAGTCATTTTTGGCTCACCTGCCCTATTTTCGAGTCCCCTTATATGAATGTCCGCCGATAAGCCAGGGTTCCTGTATGAGACCCAGGATTATCCTCTACTCGGCGAATCTCTAACTAAGGGAAGCGGACGCGCCCTTAGCATGATGGAGATTCGCCTGTAACGCCTTGAAGGTGTTCATAGATGTACTGAGTCTGGCAAACTCACTTTTACCTTTGGCGCGACCAAATCCTACGTTATTGGGTTTAGTAGAATTACCGGCCATACTGCTAGTATTGGGGGCCACTGCGCCCTTAGGTGATGTCGCCTTGTAACTACACACAGAACCGCTGGGAGTGGCATGCCTAACAGCACTACCACTGCCTTTGCTGGTTGATTGGGTGCGGCTCATGGGAGCAGCCAACGCTGTCGTGTTGCCACGGACGATGTGTGGCTTAGGGAAGAATCCTCTTCCAGCAGCATTAGGTCCAATCCACATTTAGTTCTGATACTCTCAAAGTCCGAGCACATCCAGCGATGCCACTATCTGTGCAAACGAACATTAACCAATCTGGTTTTCGGTTGCCCGACAGCCCGACAGACTGAGAAGTTGAGGTTAAACCACGCTCTACAGCACAGAAGTAGTCGACCATAGGGAGCCCAGAGTATCCGGAAAAGAAACATCACCCATTTCGGAGCCCGGCACGGCACAGGAAGGCTGGTTTAAAACCGAAGGTCGCCTGGTATTCGGAGTCCGCATATTAGCGACTAAACACTCTCTTAAGAACCATTCACATGGGAGCGAACGAACGAATTGATGAAATGCGAACAAACCACTTTTATGCATTTATAAACAGAAAATTGCACATTTTAATATTCCAAGAGGAGGATAATTAATTATCCCATCAAATTGTATTAAGAAAACAAGTTTATAAATAGTTTAAATAACGAAATTTCGAATTCCAAACTATTTGCCGCGAACGAAAACACCCTGGCGCGAATTGTAAGTCTATTCGCAATCCACATCATTTAAATCGCGTTCCACAAAGTAGCAAATAAAAAATTCGTTCGAACTTAACCTTATTCCAAGAGGAGAATATCTTGGAATAATAAAATGTGTGCAAATTTCTGTTTATAAATGCATAAAAAGTGGTTTCTTCGCATTTCGTCAATTCGTTCGTTCGCTCCCATGTGAATGGTCCTTTAGTCACGCATCCCTCAGGACACTGAATTGGCAAGGAACCAGAGTAGGAAAATTCCCCCGTTATTCACCTTTACACGACAACCAAGTAACAACAGCAACTATATTATAATATGCTTTATATTTTAAACGTTTATTTTCTTACAAAAAAATGTTGCTTACAATTTTAATGTAGGCGAACAAAAAAACGAATCGTTCCGATCTAAATTGGCTAAACTTCGTTATTCATCTCTTTTTTTGTCTCGACCCATGACCAACAACATAGAACGAGCTACCTGATTGGTAGATAGAACAATCGATGCCTAGCTGGATATTGAAATTGTCAAATACATCTGTCAGCCGGCCGAAGTACTAGAACATCTAACCACCACTTTGCATGGGCCTACAATCTTTACTTTACAATCAACTACGTTACTTATTTCGATAGATTACAACATAGAATTTATTTTTTGTATTTTTCCAAATTTCAGCTTTCCACAAGAGTTTCATTCCACGAACACTTATTGCCCGTCTGCTTACCACCACCGGGACTGAAACAACTAAAACCGGGAGAACTTTGCACAGTCATAGGATGGGGAAAACGAGAAGACAAAAATCGTAAGTAGCATCTTGCTAACCATTTGCCTGTTTCATTAGTTCAACTATCTGTGTCCGTAGCTAAAGCCACTTACGAGCCTATTGTGAATCAAGTTCAAGTGCCAGTTATCCGTAGACAACAATGCGATGAATGGTTAGACAATCTTACAGTTTCCGATGGGATGATATGTGCAGGATTCGAAGAAGGCGGCAAGGATGCATGTCAAGTATATATATAGACAACAACAAAATATTTTCAATTTCAAAATGTATTTACAAAATAACCTTCCTATAGGGTGACTCGGGTGGACCGCTTCTCTGCCCCTATCCTGGTGAGAAAGACAAATGGTTTGTCGGTGGCATTGTCTCCTGGGGCATTATGTGCGCCCATCCAAAATTACCCGGCGTCTATGCCAATGTCATTAAATATATTCCCTGGATTTTAGAAGAGATTCAAAAATACTCCAAACCACATAAGCCACCCGAGGCAAGGGGCAGCAATCGTAGCTCAAATAAAATCAGCGGCTATGGCAATCGCAGCCCAACAGACATGGACTATTACAATAGTTATGAGAAACCGTAGAAGAAGCTTAAGGACAATAATAATTTCAACTTTTTACGGCACCCGTTTCCCTGAAACATGTCCTACCGCTACCAACCCAAGTCATTTCCAAATCACACGCTAGACGAAACAATCAATGTCAATTTTTCGAATTTATTTGATGCAAGAAAACGCATATATAAAGTTAAATATTTAAATATCCTGAAACAAAAGTATCTGGGGATAAACACAAATATCAGTCGATTATTGAAACCATATCTTTGATATATTATCAATTATACAAATAATTTTTTTGACAATTATCAAAAAGGAAAATAAAAACATTTTCTACAGAGGAAATTTAAAAAATACTATATTTACATACAACTTGGAAAATAACAATATTTGTTTATCATTATTTTTGAAACTTGACAATAACTCAGAATCAAACAAGTAAAAAAAAAATATTTATAATTATATGTAATAACTTTGTAGTGTTCATTATTTTTATATATAAAGAAAAAAAAAACAAATAAAAAACAAACATACAATAAGAATTTCTAGAATTCTAAAAATATAGCTAATGATAGTATAACCAAATGAAATATCAGACAATACATTAATATTAAGAAAAAATTATAAATTTTTAGACAATAAATAAAAATTATAATACAACTTAAATATAGAATGTTCAAATGTTGTGAGAAATAAAATTGCATATTTATACAATATATTATATATAAACACATTTATAAGACAAAGACAAATAATCTATACCAAACAACAAAAAAAAATGTATTATTTTTATACAAACAAAAATATATATATAAAATGATATGATAACGTATTAGAAAAACAGTAAAGTAAAATTTTAAGACAAAAAAATAAAATCAAACATGTAAAATTAGATTATGCTATTGTTTGTAATAAAATATAAACTTTATCAGAATGAATGTTAAAAATAAATAATAATAAAAAAAAAAACTTAGTGAAAATGACAATGTACTGACAATAACAATAAATAAAAAAGATTTTAGACGCGTATTATATAGAGAATAAACTTAAATTGAAAAAGAAAAATATACAATTAAACTAAGTAATGAATATACAATAATATATCATGTAAAATGCTACACTATAAAATAATTATATTATACACATTCATATATTGAATAAAGAAAAATATACTTAAATGTAAAAAAATATATATATACATACATATTATACACCTAGATAATTATAAATAATAAACTACATATATATATATATAATAAGCTTCCCGTAAAAGCTCATGCATGGGTTTCAGCTTTAATGATGAATTGTTTATCTTTTAGATGAAAAATAAAAAGAACCTAAGAACAATCGTATAGTTAGATGAGATTATATAGTAGATATATACCACCTTCTCATGTGACCTTTTTTTTATTTTAAACAAGATTTTCTTTCTCTTTAATTTTGCCACTGATACATTGAATACTATTTCGAAACTAATTACAAAAAAAAATATACAAACAAAAATACAGATAAAACAAAAATTATTGTTAAATTAAATTTATGAGTTACCAAAAGTAGTTGTGTACATAAAAATTTATAAAGTATTAGCTTTATGAAAGGACGCTTTTTTGTAGAAATATTTAGAAATACATAATGGTGAACAAGGAAGTTTATTATTATTTTTTGCTGTGTGTTTTTTTTATATGTATTGACTTCCTTTTTTCGTTCAGTGTTTTGTTTATTCTTATTTTTTTAAATGCAATGAATATGCTCAGCTCATGATCCAAGTTTTGCTTTTGAGTTATAATCGAAGACTGCTTTTAGTTTCATCCCCATACAAATCTAAAAGCCGATCTCATAATTTCGGATTTAAAATTGACGCTGTGAATGTATTAGCGAATAGGGAGACAGGTTTTTTTAAGGTTTCAGAAATATGCAATATCCTATTGTGACTTCAAAAGGCAGCCCAGAATTGAAATGCCAAAACCATGGTCTGTTACACACAATGCGAGATAAAAATTTAAAAATTGTTCAACTTTAGTGAATTGAATGCGACAACAATGAGCTAACGCAAGTGCTCCACCTTCTCGTTCTGGGTATATTGTATAAATCATCCACCCAGCACGCGTGTGTTGTTAGCTTTGGGCCCGAATTATTAGCGACGGGGAAAGGGGGATTCAGTTTTTGTGGGAACATTTTTGCTTTCATCCTATCGAGCGAGTATAGCAAAAAACACTAGGTAATTCTGTAACTAGAGCGAATCCGATTTACTGGGTATACAAAAGTCACTTCAGTATCTTGTACCGTGTCCACCAGTTTGAGGGTGAACTTGTTTTCCAGATGCTATGCACAGAGTTGAAAAAATGTAATCATTCAGATTTAGAGCATGGATTAAGAAGGAAAATATTAACTTGACGAACAAAATAAATGAGCCTTATGAGAAAGACAATTGGGACGGCCTTAACTTCTTTTTAGGAGCTCTAACTGGTCACTATGCTTCTTCGATAGTGACGTGAATGTCGCAGCTGAAATGATAACAAACACCATTCTTCTGGGTATGAGATCCTTTATTCCCAATAAAAAGTTGAAAGAGATGAGTTTTCGGGCTTAATCCGAAATGACTGCAACTCCACGTATGTTTTTCCACTTGTCCTACTCTTCTGGGTTCTTTCCGAGTAGATGGAAAATTCCATTTGTTCAGCTTGTTCCTAAAAAAGGCGATTCTTCTTCACCCACCAACTACCGACCCATCGCACTTACGTCCATTCCTTCCAAGGTCATGGAAACGCTGATAAATCGTCAGCTTATGAAATATCTTGAATCACGAAAACTTCTCAATTACCGTCAATATACTGTTTTCGTGGCAACAGGTCCACTGGTGATTTGATGACTTATCTCACCGAAAAGTGGAACCAATCTTTACACTAGTCTAGTGAAACGAAGATTGTTGCGCTTGATATTTCGAAAATATTTGACAGAGTTTGGCACCAAGCTCTTTGTCGAAAATGCGTGCCTATGGGATCGACGAGTCTCTTCTGCAATGGATTAGAATCTACCTTTCTGGCCGTTTAATTCTAGTTGTGTCGGACGGTTTGAAGTCTGCAATTCACCATATAAATGCTGGTGTTCACCAAGGCTCTCTATTATCTCCGACACTGTTTCTCATATTCATCAACGATTTCTTGTCTGTCACCCTCAGTTTTTCACATTCGTTCCCTAACTTACGTCTATGCTCATCGTGGAATTGGAACGGCAAAGTATGCTAAACACATTAAACCGCTGCGAAATGTCTAGGTTGCGTAACGTAGTGTTCCCCTTTCATTACATTTACAACCCGCACTTTTGTTTAAAACCAATGTGCACCAGTACCTCTTCCCTATCATTCCTATTAACCATTCCACTCATGCTGTGCATTAGCATTTTAAGGGAACAAAAACCCCTTCCGATATTCATCCTTCGTTTATAAGTTTTTTTTTGTTTGACTACCATAAACTGTAATAAGATTTTTATTCAAAAAAAAAAAAGGTTACGTATACGACACAGTCCTTTTTTATACAAAATCTCATGCGTTTGATGTGATTCACGTCCTAACATCCCTGCTAACATAGTATTCGAATAATTACCAAATAATCTAACTCTTATTGTGATTCGTTAGTTAATTATGTTTAATTAAAGCTACTATAAAGTTCAATGACACAGTCTATCCTTTGCAAGGTTCGCTGTGGTAGGCTACTAAATACGAGCCCCATAGCTCTAATATTCCGCGACAGGTAAAGGGAACTGGGAAGAATTTAGGCTGTTGCTATTCGCCCGTTGTCGGGACATAGGTACGTAACGAAATGTCAAAGTTTATATTGCGTCAGGTTGGGGTATGTGGCTCGCTACGCTCGCGACAAGGACTCTAAACTCCAGTATAATCATTGTCGGACATTATGCCGTACGTTTAGGATCAAACTTTTATATTAATAAAGAGTTTTTAATGAAAATAGGATTACGTTACGTTGATTACGTACCCGTGTCCCGAACATCGGTAAACGTCAGTTCAGTACAAAATCTGTCAAAATGAACGGGCGAATATAGCCACTTCGAAGAATTTATTCATCTATTTCATACTGGGCCCAACCAGAGGATGCCCACCAGATGGCAAGTATTCCTCAAAATTGAGCACCTAATCGGTCGGAAATAAAACCCCGATATACTAGAGTATGTCCGCTTGTCTCAATGGGACTCCATTTACATGCGTAGTGGATTGAACAGACGTTTTGCAAACGACCATCACTTTTGAATTCTTCGCAGTATCAACACAGTTGGCTAAACAAACCCTTCAAGTGTGTGCTGAAGTTCGGTCTGGGAGTAGTCAAGTACGCAAAAGTCATCAGGAATGATACGCCATTCTTTGAGTTTGTGCAAAAGCAAACCAATCCCACATTTTATCGTTCTATAACCCCTCCGATGGTATTCGCAGTAAAACTCTAAAAAACGAGTAAGACAATTATTTTCGACTATGCCGAAGCTCAAATACCCGTTACTATATTATTGCAAGAAATATTTTAGTATTAAAAAAATATTTTAGTATTAAAAAATTATATATTTGTATGGGAGGTTGGGTAATATTTATTCGACCAAGCTAATTTTTTGTCAAAAAAATATAAATATTATTAAAACAATATGTGCAAAGTTTAAACTTGTTATCTTTACTGTAGATATTTAAATTTAATTTTTAACATCAAAAAGTTATATAAATCCGATGTTTTTGTATGGGAGCTAGTAGTAGTTTTCATCCGATCTTGCTCATCTTCGAACTTAGCCTCAGTTTGGTGGATAAAAGCTTACGTACGTACGTAAATTTCAAGTCGATAGCTCTTAAATTACGGCCGTAATCGTGCGGACGGACAGGCAGACAGACGGACATTGCTAGATCGACTAAGAAAGTGATGCTGATCAATAATATATATAGTTTGTCATACCTACAACGCCTCTTTATGTGCGTTACAAATGGAATGTCAAAGTACCTCACCACAGTGTGGTACCAGGTATAAAAAAGATAAGTGTCAGGAAATTAGCCGAAGATATTTTTTTAGCGTAATTGATACACGACCTTAATCGAAGTCCAATTTAAAATATTTTGTTTTAATCTTTAAGCAAAAAGTTATCAATAAATTCTTTGTTTATGGTTTAACGCAAAAGCGAAGTAAGAAGTGGTTCTATTTTGCCTTATGTTCCAGACTACGTAACGTTAAGTCAAAGCGCAGGACTGACTATGCTATTCCATGCAATCCACACATGGCAAACGCGGGAATAAATTAACGAAGTATGGGATGCAGGCAGTTTCAGACTGCATAACGATAATACGAAAACGACTGACAATTTTGTGCAATAGCAACAATGAATGGAATAGGGGGTTCCAAAAACAACTTGTCAAACGGGTGAACGAATGAACATAGTAATCAAATTCAGGCTATACCAATAATTTTAACATTCAACATAAAAAAAAAGCACACCAACGTTACATACGATGAAGAAATTTCATTTGAATAAGCTGCTCAATATGCCCAACGCACTAAAGGACTATTCACATGAGAGCGAACGAAAGAATAAATGCGTTTATGATGAACTCAAAATTGCATATTTTTCGCAATCCACAGTATTATAACGCGTTCCACAAACTAGCGAATAAAGCAATCGTTCGAACTTAACTTCAAATTAGAAATGTATTGCTCTTAGAAACTGATGGTAGGTACAAATTCGCGAACTACGGCGATCAAAGTGTTCATGTGAACGGACTGTCAAAACTCGCGAATTTTCGTTCCTTTGTTGGTCGCTTTCATGTGAATAGTTCTCTACATTCGCTATAATTCAACGCTGTTCCTAAAGAGCTATTCACACAAAATTGTCTTAAATTCCCCCAAATATTTAATGTTATTGAGGCTCTGCTCCGTTTTTGGCCAGAACGTCGGCCCCATCGTTACCTACACTTAATAGCTATTACAGTGTCCGGGTACCCAAAATAATTATCTATTGTGACCGTCAAAATATTAAAGTTGAAGATTAAAAAATGATTATTTATTAGTAAACCCTTCGAAAATATAATATACAGTGATCCTCAAAAGTGAGTGAACAGCAATGAGTATTTTTTTGTTTTTTTATTTTTTTTTTTTGTTTTTGTAGTTTGGAAACATTTTCTTTTTAATACTATAAAATCTTTTTTATCCTGTCGTAATGAAATACGTTTTATTATCTCTATTTCGTTATCAAACATTTTAGAGATTGCTGGTTTTTTCAAAGAACTTTTTCAAGGACTTTTTCAAGACCCTAACGTAATTTTAAAAGAGCATTGGTGTTACACTTATTTACTGAAGTTCATTGTATATGTTTGTAATATAAAAAAATAAATAGGTGGCGCAACAGGCGGGTAGACACCCTAGGCTTAGCTTCTCGCAATCATTCGTTTTGTGTGAGTTTCTATTTTTGGGACGAATGGAAGGGACCTACAATTTTATGCTGAGTCCGAACGGCTTAATTGAGAAGCTTTTTCAGGACAGTCATACTCTCGGATGTTTGTCAGACGTTCGCGAGAGGTGGCGCAGTAGAAAAAACCTTAAGATGTAAATTGTGTTTTTCCGGTTTGTAATATTTAGATCATATTTTTTTTTCCATTAAAAATCATATTCATTGCTTTAAAAATTTCATTTTCATTTATATTACGTTCATTTTTATATTTTTAATTTAATTTTTCCTATACTTTGTTCTATCTGTTTAAGTCGATGTTGATATTAATATAAAAAAAAAAATAGTAATTTATACGCACATATACACTTACTCAAATGGACGAGTACCTATACTTTACTAACAAAGAAAACGCTTAGCTTTATGTATTTATAACATAAATAATAACTAAATTAACTAACGACAAGAAAAATAATATATTTACCTACCAACTATAATTATAAGAAAATTGTAAACATACAAAAAATTATACTCTAGACGCTTTAAGAGGGTAATTATTCTCTTCTGTTGTCCTTTCCGAAATTGCTTTCTTCTCAGCTGAAACTATTCTAATTTTTCCTTCTTATTTAAATACACCGGGCAATTATAAAATTAAAATGTTGAAAAAATAAATTCACAAAGAAACCATAGTAAAATATTCGGAATTCCTATTATGACAATGAAACATTATAAATATTCCTAATTGACTAATTGAAATACTTTTTTTTTTGTTGTAGTAATGCCTATAGAGCATATATATATTTACATATATCCTCTAACAGTTTATATGGAGAGAAAATAAAATGGAATACAAAAAACATTTAGAACTTAAGCTCAAACAGTGGTAATTTGTTTTTTATGTTTCACTTTCAGTAACGAATATACACCTGAATGTTAAAAAATAACTTAATGGAATAGAAATAATAATTTAAAACACGCCATAAACAATCATAAAAGTAATTCCAAGAGTATTTTTTTTATATAAATAAAAAAAAAAAAAAAAAACAAATAAATTAATTAATTCAGAAAATATGTGCTAAATTTGGTAAACAAAAGAAAGTTTTAACCGACACTGTATTCGATTTTAGTCAGGTCCCATCAGGAACACTTTTCATAGACATTTTTGTTAAGTACGGTAAATATTTTCTAAATTTCTTGGATTTTCAATAACTATCATTTATAAAAAAAACATTTCGGGAATTTCAATTTAATTGAGACGATTTTTAATGCATACGAATGGTTACACCTGACATAAAACTCTTAATGGTATAGTATTCTCTGATTTATTTACAAAATGTCAAACTGAAGCTGCAGCTGCATACGCTAGAACCGGACATGTGACTGAAAGTGAAAGACATTAATATTCCATTCAGTCGTTCGCGCATTTTTGGCATTTTGGTTTAGAATACATCAGGGAATAACTAATGCCGTTTTCGATTGATCATCCAGAACCCTCCGGAAGAACTCTCCGATTCGGGATGCCAATTGAACAAGCAAACAGATCATATTTGAGTTTGAAGTCGATGTATCGTTGTATTTGTGAAATTCAAGCGCAATTGCATCCTCATCATCACTACTTGATGTCGAGGAAGATGCAGAAGATGATAAAATTGAATTACAAAACTCCATTGGAATATCCATTTTAATATTATTTTTTCGAATTAATTACTTTTATTTGATTTAAAATGCAAAACTATCAAATGCAACACAAAAAAATTACATTAAACAATTTTGACGTTTATATAGTAGGTACCTAGGTTCATTTGCGTACGCAGTTTGAACCGAACGCAATCGATACCAATCGATCGCAACCGCACAAAGTCTATACACCATCAAAAATGACAGAAAAAGAGAAAACCAGCAAAATAATGAGTATTCAACATTTCCCCTCCTGGCTCGAAACAGCTCAGGGAATTTCTACGGGCAAGTACTGATAAAATTGGCCACGTTCCATTGATCGCTAGTCGTCTAGCACATAATATCCCAGATGGAGGAACGCTTTCGCTAGAGATCTAGCGGCAGCGGCAAAGTGCCATTAGAACCAATTTGAATTCGTATTATTTCATCTTCATGAGAGTCAAAAATGTATTTTGTGCCATCCCGCCGCATATTTATTAATACACTATAATTTAAATAAACAAACTAATGTTTATTAATTACATACAAGTTTGAATTCCTATTTTTGACAGTTCGTTATTATTTCCAATATAGCAGTTCATTTTGAAAAATTTCCCAGAAAAGGATATTTCACAAAATGTGCTAGAGCTCTAGCGCAAATGCTGAAATGTCAGTTTTTTTATATGGAGTTTGGCATGCCGCTAGTCATCTAGCGGTCAATGGAATGCGGCCATTGTCAAAAGCAAAAAGTTGACAGATATACGAAATAAACAAAAAATATTTTCTAACGGTTGCTCGGTTATGAGTTATATAGATATTGATAAAATACAAAATTATATCGATTTAATTAAAATTATGAATTTTCACTGCAGTTTGAAATAGTTTTGTTTTGTGCAAATTGGTGTTTAGCTGGAAATGGCTCGAAGTAGCTCGAAGTGTATACACGTACGACGTACTTTTGGGTACATTTTCCGCTCTCTGAGAGAATTGCGCTCAAAGGGAACATGGCATAAGATTCTCAGTGGAGGGGTAATTAGGCCTATTCGGCAAAATCTTTTATTCTGTTATGAATTTTCTGTTATGAATCATAAAATATCTCGACAATAAAAGATCTTTTATAAATCGTATTCAGGGTTTCGAACTTTTATGAAAATCTGTTATGGAAGTTCGAAACTTGAAAATCTGTTACGAAGGTGTCAAAACAAACCGCGGAGTTTTTTTTTTATACATAGACGGTAGGCACCTGATCAATTTTGTGCAAAAAACATATTAAAATGCAGTCTGAAAAAAGTATGTTTTGAATTATTACAAACTAAATAATTGTGTAATAAATACTGGAACATCTTTTTAGGAAAAAGACAACAAAAAACCACGACGAGGCAAAAAGAAGTATATTGCTCTTACATGGAGCAAAATGCAATTTGAAAACTATTTCAAATTAGTAATGAATCGATCTCGATGTACTGGGCTGCGATAAACCAAAACTGTGTTCCTATTGATGCCTGATATGAACTGTATCCGTAAATAAATAAATAAATACTAAGTAAATACCCAACTTTACATCGTCATTAGAAATACAATTTACCTGCATTTGAAATGAAATGGTTGTATTCGTGTTTTGTAAATTGTTCCAATTTGTTCATTATAATTCTAGCATACACCTTATCCAATCTATAAAGCTGAGTAAAACGCACATTAGGAAAATCAAATTGATTACTATTTAATCTTAGTTCCAGCAAAAGTGATCGGTTTGGGTGTCTTCGTCTGAACCAAAAATATTCATTCAATCATTTTCAATGGTCCGCTTATCCATTAAATGGGTTGCGGGTGTAGGTTGCTCAAGTGGACCCTTCATAGCTCTCGATTCTCCGCCATCGTCTCTAAATCATCACGGGCAATCCTCATACGGGTAGAGGATAGATTATGAACTTGATATAACCATACTGGGTCTACCTAGAGGACGCCTGTCTGATGATGGTACGGATTCCATAGGACGTCGTGGGATCCTGGTTGGGACATGCGTTTAACATGACCAAACCACCGAAGCATGGATCGCTCGGTCCGGAGAAGTAGCTACTCGACATTGAGTTCCTCGCGAATTAAAGCAAAAATATAAATTTCCAAATTATTTTCCATTACAAACCCACTAGTTTATGCACAATTATTATATTTGTCTTCTTTTGTAAACATTTCGTTGACCATAAATTATATAGATTATTCCTTTCAATCCAAAACTTTCTAATTAATAAAAATCTTTTATGATAAAAGTCACAAAATTCTGTCTTTTATTCTGTTATGATTTATAACAGATTTCATAAAAGATTTTTGCACGCAGAATACCAATTCTGGAGATCGTAAACGATTTTTTGACAGTTCGAACTTTTGTATGGAAATTCATAACAGAATAACAGGAAAAATGGATAAAAGATTTTGCCGAATAGGCCTGAATATCTTGTTCTCTCGAAGCCGCTCTCTTTTATGAATTTTTCAAGTTAAGGAACGACATTAAGTAAAAATTGGTAAAAGTTTGTAAGAATTAGTAAAAATTCGTAAAAGGAAAAGAGGTAGGTAGGTACACAATAGCCCGTCGGAGTTTTGAGATAATGTTACGTAGTCTGGAATATAAAACAAAATGAAAGCAGTAGCTATTTATTTCGCTGGTGCGTCCGTTTTAAAATAAAAAAGCGATTTTCTGGTATTTAGACTGTAAAAGGATTGTGAATTGTGATTCAAGCATATTTGTTTACTGTAACGTTATATAGTATCTTCGTAGTAAAGCTCCTTTTACGGCTCTTAACAAGCGCGGTTTATAGAGAACGAATATTTTCTGGAGCACCAATGAATTGGGATTTTACTATCATCGGTTTGTTAAAAATAATAGGTGGTCAGCCCATAGAAAGCTAGGCGATGGAATTAAAACCTCACGACGCTCAACAAATTAAAATTAAAAATTAATTAAAGTTAAAATGAGGATGCTTATAACATAGATCGCAAGTAGGTACAATTTTTAAACATTTACCCACGACGTCCCCTTTGCCGCTCATGGGCTCATGGCTCAGCATCATGCAGACGCGGTATCTTACAAGCTTTTTGCATTTTCAAACCTACTATTTTGCAGGTAAATACAAATTTTCCGTACGTAATGCCCAAAACACACGTGAAGAATTCACTGCGCAGCAGGTTTAGAATACACATGTTCTTATGTGGTGAAACAAATGTAAATTCTGCAGTCACCGCAGCACTGCAACATGTCTCTATTTCTAAATCCACTGCATAGCAACGCAGTGAATTAAATTAAATAGACTTGGCAGCATCGGATTTTTAAATTCAGCTACTGATGCATACGAGGAAAAGAGAGACGGGAATTATTTGTCATCTGTGTTTCACTCACGTATGTTTCCCCACATTGTTTCGTCTGCAGTACTGCATGCAGTGAAGCATTCAGAATTTCTGCACATGTGTTTTGGGGATACGACTTTTTATACCCGGTACCACACTGTGGTGAGGGTATATTCATTTTGTTATTCCATTTGTAACGCCCATAAGGAGGCGTTGTATGTATGACAAACTATATATATTATTGATCAGCATCACTTTCTTAGTCGATCTAGCGATGTCCGTCTGTCTGTCCGTCTGTCCGTCTGTCCGCACGATTACGCCCGTAATTTAAGAGCTATCGACTTGAAATTTTGTATGTAAGCTTTTATCCACCAAACTGAGGCTAAGTTCGAAGATGAGCAAGATCGGATGAAAACTACTACTACCTCCCATACAAAAATATCAGATTTGTATAGCTTTTTATGTTAAAAATTAAATTTAAATAGCTACAGTAAAGATAGCAATTTTAAACTTTGCACATATTGTTTTAATAATAGGTTCGTTCGTGTACTTTCAGCGTAGAAAAATGAAAAATGTCAAATCTCAAAAATCGAGAGAGAAATCTCTCAATTTCCAGAGAAGTACCTGACCGGTTTTCTTACAAAAAGTTTAAGAAATGTCATTTCGACATTCAAAAAATAAACGTTAACGGCAGAATCTATAAAATAAGATAAAAATAAAAAATAAAATACCTATTAAATCTACCATTTTGAATGCGCTGATATGTTCTAGGAGAACATTCAATTACAATTTCTTCCTCCGACATCGTTGAAGACGAAAATAAAAAGAGTTTTATTTTTCAAACTTTCAAACTTTTTCAAACTGCCACTTAGATGACAGTTTTCATTTTTTCATTTTTCAGTAAGTCGAAATTCCGCGAGTAGAAAATTACGAAAAAATGAAAAGAGGGGAAATGGATTTCTCTCTCATTTTTTTCGATTTACCTACTCAGTACGTGGTCGCATTCGCACAGTTTCTTAGCAAAGTTTTAATAATTTTACGTTTGCAAAAAAGTACCCGAACGAACCTAATATTTAAAAATTTTTGACAAAAAATGAGCTTGGTCGAATAAAAAGTACCCATACCTCCCATACAAATATATAATTTTTTAATACTAAAATATTTTTTTTATTTTACAATAATATAGTACCGGGTATTTGAGCTTCGGCATAGTCGAAGATAATTGTCTTACTGGTTTCTGTTCAAATTCAGTCAACAGGTTTCACTGCATTCCTATAATATGCTATGTTTAATGTTTCAGTTTAGTTCTGTTTCGTGTTTTTACGGATGCATTTTACGGATATAGCTATACTATAAACGACGCCTAACGAAAGAAACACGTGCAAAATAAGATCCAATCTAAAACAAGCAAAGCTAAAGGAAAATGGCAGCAAATGTGTGGCATACTAATTAATGGGGTAGCCCTGTAATTACTTAACGTCAAGACCTGTTTACCATTATACAGTCAGCGGCGAACTCAGGTAGGGGTTAGGGGTTAAAAGTAAAACGCCTCCCAAAATAGTTGGTACTAACAAATAATCTGGGTGATCACAGAATCCGTCGTATTCGGAATTTTGCTACGAACCCCGAAAGAACTATCACAGAATCCGTCGTAGTGGAAATTTTTGCTACGAATTCAATCCGTCGTAGTGGAAATGTTTCCTACGAATTTAATTCGTAGCAAAAATGTTCACTACAACGGATTCTGTGATAGTTCTTTCGGGGTTCGTAGCAAAATTCCGAATACGACGGATTCTGTGATCACCCAGAATAAGAGCCCATTTTATAAAAAGCAAAACTGACGTTCTATTTATCAGTCATACCTTCTTCACACCAAATCTTGAAGATGAATATTGGTGTACGCTAAATGCTTGTCCGGCCCGCAGACCATCTGGCCCAGCAGTCTTGATGCACTTGAGTTTCATCATCCAGATTGAATGGTTCGTTCGCAGCAGAATTTGGGTCGCCTGCAAAAGGGTTTTTTTTTGGTTGCCGTTCCCAGAAATTATGCCAGATTTTTTTTTTTTTAAATGCTAGAAAATGTGTGAGTTTTCAAATTTGTAAAAAAATACCAGAATTTACAGAAAATATGACAGGCAGTCAAGGAAAATGCTTCCGGTTTGTATAGGCGAGTTGCTTTGTTGCCGGCACTCTTCATAAAGGGAAGGCTTTTTTCGTGGTCCGGTGGATTCTACCACATATGTTGCGGTACGCGTCTCTGATGGCCACTTGGCATAAGTACATACCATTGGTCTTTGGCACTTGATGAATGCGGTATAGGGCTTCTAGGTAGTTTGACGGATACTCGATTGGCAAAGTTCTCGCGGTTCACCGATGTTGATGTGGATGTGGAATTTAGCTATGATGTGGATTGTCAATTGTCATATAAAACGTTTTCGATATAGCTCAAGACTTTTTGCCTAACTTTGCCACATCGCTGCCCCTGCTCTCAGCAGTCACCTTAATAAATATTAATAAATATGTAATAAATATTGTCCAAACCATGGTCCAAACCATCCTATCATACTTTTTTGATGACAGTAATGGCTGCTTTGTAGTAGTCGAGAGTTTTTGCTATTAAGCTGTTCGCAGCCTATTCATAGTTCAAACATTCAGGTGCCATTAACCCACTTTGGGGATGTGAGATCTGCAGTTGGCACATCAAGGATTCATTCGCCACAATTCAGCACACTGACTAGTACTGAAAAATCCTCACTGACCCTTTCAGCAATCCGTTTAATAAGAAAGTCATTGTTAAAGAAATATGAACAACTTAATGTTTTTCGTAAAAATGTGTACTACTCTAAAAACCTTAATGACCAAAATACAAATTTTTCCATGTCAATTCTACTTTCTCGAGTTATATCAATTTTAGCACAAACCTTTGTCATAATTTTGTCTGTGCCCAATTACAAAGATTAAAAAATTAAAAAAATATAGTTGAAAGCGTATAAATTTTCTTATATTTGCTAGAAACCATTAAATGGCCGCTGTTATACAAATTGCACTTGTTAAACTTGCACAAAAAAACGTTAGTTTTTTCACAATCGAATTGTTTTATTATTTTTTTTATGTAAATGAGTAAAGGCAGACTATTAACAATTACTATAGCAACTATAGACAATAAAAAAAGAAAAGATATATACATCTGTGTTTGTAAGTTATTTCCAAAAGAAACATAAAAATGCCTGCATACCTAAGTATTTTTGGAAGACAATAAAAACGGCCCTTAGAACTTGGGGGCTTCAAGTTTGAGTTAAAATTAAAAGTATAACAGACAATATAATATAATAATTATAAATAGAAAAAAATAATGTTAAAGCTAATGAAACGCATATTATTACAGTAGGTATATACAACATACATCTATAAACATAAACATATGTGTCTAAAAATGTCTATTTATATAGAAATGTATATTTTTACCTGAAAAATAAAACAAAATAATATAATGCAAAAATATTTACGAAAGTGTGTCAGAAAACACAAAGAAGTGATAGTAAAAGAATATTTGTAAAAAAAAAAAAACAATAAAATAAATGTTAAATAAATGGTAAAAAATAATTGTTGCGTTTTATGTATCTATCGAGAACTTGGTGATCGTCGTAGAACTTGTCAAAAATTAGTGTAGAATTACACTTGTCAAAAATTGTGTCAACTGTTGACTGTTTTGATGGTTTTAAGTTTTCACACAGTATAACCGACAGGACATTCAGTCTCATTCGTTTGTTATTGGCGCAGTTCAGAGTATCTTCCTTGTTAGGAATGGAGCGCACGATGCTGAGGTTCCAGTCATCGGGCATACCTACTTTCTTTCGATCAACTTTTGCTGATTCTGTGCATGGTCTGCAGAAGTATTCATTCCAAATTCTCAGTGAAAAACTAGTGGTTTGTGACCTCTCCTTAGCACCGACCGTGAATCTACCGCGGAAGTACGATCCTCATTTCTGAACTTCTGTAGGCGTTGTATCCTTGGAAATATGTTTTTACCCACACATGGCGATGGTGGTAGTTCTCACCGTTTCCCGTTCTAAATTCGCTCGCGCTCGCACTTTAGAACAATTTTAGACCTTCAGTAACCGTTGTCCACTCTAACGAAGCATCTTTTTTTTCCATTTCTACAAAATTTAATACGGCAACCTAAGTGTTACCAGCTCTGAGATATTAACAAATAACCAAAAAGTCATTCCGCCTACCAATAATAATTTTTACGAAGTGGCTATTCGCCCGTTCATTTTGACAGATTTTGTACTGAACTGACGTTTACCGATTTTAGAGACACGGGAACGTAATCAACTTAACGTAATCCTATTTTCATTAAAAACTCTTTATAAATATAAAAGTTTGATCCTAAACGTACGGCCTTATGTCCGAAAATGATTATACTGGAGTTTAGAGTCCTTGCCGCGAGCGTAGTGAGCCACATACCCCAACTTGACGCAATATAAACTTTGACATTTCGTTACGTACCCGTGTCTCGAACAACGGGCGAATAGCAACAGCCTCATTTTTAACCTTCAACTTAAATATTTTGACGGTCACAATGAATAGATAATTTTATATGGAAATGTTCAGCATTGTGACTTCGTAAAATTTAGCAACCTATAGCAATGAAACGTACACTGCCGGTGTGCGTTGCGTTTTGTCGGAGAAATGATCCGAACACCTGATCGGAACGATTACCAGAAGCAAAATTTTTTTACAAAAGAAATTACTTAATTTTGATTAAAACATTTCTGTAAAACCACTTTTATTATTTCACTGATTGAAAGCGATTTCCACTGACAGGAATTTTTTCTATAATTCCTATAACTGACCTGTCAACAAAATTAAACCGTCAATTCAATAATAATTATAAAGGGCCCAACCATAACGTACTACAATACAAGCGGTGGCGATGATTCACACGTACACTAAAGTTAGTGTGCGTGCGTGGCCGTAGGCATTTTGAAGTTTGTATGGCGGCCATAGGAGTTTGCTTTGGTTTTATGGTTTTTATGCGCTTAAATTTCAAAACGACAATTGAATTTCTCACGGTGTTAGTTTAAACAAATAACTACCTACATATGTATTTATAAAACACAACTGATATCACAATTATTATTTCTGAATTTATACATTTTGGCACATGTTACAATAACTGCAGTAACACGAGTCTAAACAGAATAGGCTCTAACCGACTGTTGTTTTTAGCTGTTCGAAAAAAAAAAATTTTTTGCTGAAAATATACTAAACTGCACTAAATATAATAGGTATTAAATGCAACTACGTTTATCCAATTAATTACCCTTGACGATACACCTTTTGGAGTTCGAAACTCCCCAAAATCGCTTCTAGGTGCTCACTTTGGCCGTAAAAGGAGATTTGTTTCAAAATATCAGCTTCCTCGTTCTTACCGTTTGGTCGGCGAGTTGATCATCAATCAGTCAGGAAAAACTGTATATATGAAATATAGCTGCATTGCACAGATTCGACACAATTCACGGTAACTGTCGACAATTTATGTGGGAACATTTTTGTCGGGTTTTTGTTTGATATTATTGTGAAAGAGAACAAGAACTTTGTTTACAAACACTAGTTGATATTATATTTTATGATAAAACATCACAAAAATCTTATTTCCACATAAATTTTAATGAAATATATTTGGCACTGGTAGGTAGATTTGGTAGGTCTAGTGAACATTAAACTCACTTTTTATAAACTAAATATTGGATTTAAACTTCGAAATAAGGTATTTAAACAAAGAAAACATACGCGACGCGAACATTTTGCATTCAAAATCAAACGATTCAAACTACAGCCCTATTATGGCCATCAAATATCAATTAGTTGATACTTGATAAGATCTATCAATTCATTGATAGTTTGGTATTATGAGTATCAATTGATACATTTTACCTCATTGTGAATACTTATCGAAATTTCATTGAGAATGGGTTCTGTTTTGGCGTTTGACGTTTCTGATTTGTAGTTGGTTTTTGTTGTATGGCTGACTACTAGTTTTGTACAAATAATATTGTTGTTTTTTATAAACAAAAGTTGTTTTTTTTTGCAAATCAAAAGAACGAACAACACTGTTGATTGTGCAATGCAAATGCTAAAGTTATTCCCAACGCTCAGTTGATAGTTTCCTTATTGAGTAAATAATTTGAAAATCGCTGCTACTCGTGGTTTGAGTATACATTTGGGATGTCTACCGAAGACATTTCGCTCTAAAGTCATTATTTAACAATAAAAACGAGGATACATTTTTTAATTTGATGCACCGAATATTTGATACGTATCAACTAGAAATTTGTGGTTGATAGAAAATTTGATGAATATCAAATTTTTTGATAACCGTAATACCAAGTTTATCGATAAAACTGTTCACAATAGATCTTAAATCTAATACAATTCACAATTCATCAAAAATGTTGATAGGTTGATAACCATAATACCGATTCATTCATTTTGTTGATACGTATCAATTATTATCAAATATCGTGTTGATATTTGATAGCCATAATAGGGCTGTAAACGACAGCCTATTACCAATACATTCACATTTCAGCGTCACCGCTTGTATTGTAGTACCTACGCTATGGGCCCAACCCATAGAATCCGTGACGTCCGTTACGACAATATTAGTATGTAGGTATATTTTACAATAATTTTTACAAATGACCGAAATGCGTACCTATTACGTTCGGGACCGAGTTTGCGAAATTGTAGTAGCAGTTTTTTCCTCAACGTTTGGTCATCAGAGAGTTTGACACGCTTTATGAGGGCATTTCAGCCATTTCTGGGTTGTTTAAACTTATTTCGGTTTTCCTCAGATGGGTTGGCTTTGTAAAGGACCATTTACATGAGAGCGAACGAACGAATTGATAAATTAGAACATTTTACTATTCAAAGAGTAGGATAATTAATTGACATAGGGGATTTCGTCCCGGGAGATTTTGGAAGAAGAGATAAAAAAAAAAAGAGAGATTATGTCCAATAAGGGATTTTGGAAAAGGGGATAACGTGGGGATCCCACATGACCCTTAATGCATGTAAAGGCAAATGGACCAATGTGCCACCACATTTAAAAGCCAACTCGACTCGACAGATACAGATAAAAAAGTGAGTCACCAAAGCTAGAAGTTCATCGAATTGTATTGAGTTCATTCGCAAAAAATTGCGATAAAGTTCCGTGTTGTCTGGTACGCGTGTTGGCTCCATTACAAGCTGGGGCAATTGGTTCACCTCAGCAAAAATCTGATGATGATCTGATGCATAAATTCCTTCGGGTGTTGTCTGTCCAGAATGACGAATCCACTGGGTATTGAAATCACCCGCAATGACATTGAATTTGAGCATTTTTAAATTAAATTCCGGTTTGGAACACTGGCCATAATTTTTTGGAACTCATCACGCACATAAATGGCGAGACCGCGGTGTAAAGAAATCTAGTACTCCCATCTTTTATGTTTGTGGATTCATTCTCAGAAATCGACTAATGTTCTGCAGCTTGCAAAATTCGATCCCAAAATTTACTGATTCATAAATAATAAAGTTGTACCATTGGTTTTAAATTATATGCAAACTTTTTTATATTTATTTATTTTTTTAAAGAAACGTACAAACATATTTTACAAAATTTATATCACATATTTTATTTTAAATTTTGCATGTTAAATCAGCTTTTAATATTATTTCTACAGTTTTAATGATAAAAAAGAAAAGTCCATAAGTCACTTTAGATACATTTAAACAATACAAGACAAGTCCCTTCGAACAAATCAAAAGTATTAGGTTTGAATAGATAGATAACTTGGAAAATTATACACTATAGTCTTCAGTCGATTTTAAAAGGGCATCACTGAAACAAACGCCACACAAATATAAAAGAAATAAACTGTAATCATCTACGCGCATTAAGAAATGAGAAGTCAACGCATCTTCCCAGTCGAGTCAATTTTCATGTTTTTTAAACATGTTGAGCCAAAGCGGTTACAAATGAAAACAACTAAGCTGAATCACTGGCTCGGCGACAATAATAATAAAAAAAACATTCAACATTAAACAAGACAAAAATAAAATCATGTCAACACAAAATCACTTAGATTGCCCTTCGGTTGAACCATATTAGCGGGCATCAGTAGGGCGATTTTATTAAACAAGAAAGCACGTCGGCTTCTCAACTCGAAGATGTAGTCCTGTCGAGCTCGCTTTCCGCCACTTTTTCGGTACAGGAAATACGATGTACTGTCCGATAGGGTCGATGTACTATCATAGGATTCCATGGAGGAGTCCTCCTCGCCTTCAGCCTGTGGCGCTTCGTCAGCTTTTTGCAAAATATCTAAAGTTTAAAAACTCAAGTCAAATTTGAGGCTTGAATGGAAGATTGAGTGGATTTACCTTCCGGTTCGGGATTTAGTTGGCTTTCGACTGGCAGCGTAGCAAGTGGCGGTTGTTCGACAGAAGTAGGCTCCTCCGGTCTAAATAGAAATGCGGCCAGTTTGTGGAACTATATTGATCAAGGCAGTGCATTATAATCGGGGGTGTTAAGAAGCCCTAGTTGTACTTACATTGTTCAACTGTACCGGATCGGAGTGATCGATTACTTCGGAGACATGCGTTTGGAGGTATCGGAGGGCCCGGATAGGATCCACTCTGGTTATTTCTTCATAATATAGCTTTCTCACTAGGTATCGGCAATGATTCAGGATCTCCTCTCGCTTTGGTCTGTGAAAATTAAGTAATTGTTATTAATAGCAAAGAGAGGTGACCTTTGATGTCAGGAATGGGGGAACTATCAGTGTTTAAGGTAACTTACCGTCGATAGGCACTGCATGTTCACAAACAGTCAGTGCAGAGCAATTATTTATCTACCTACTTGAAAGGATTCCAACAACCTACTTAATTGTTTAGCTGAACTTTCTACCTAAATTGTGCAACAAGCCATCTCATCTTCAACTCTTTTTCAGCATTGTCAGGATTAGAAATCGTTGATATCTAATAAAAACGTTCACTGTTCGTGCTCCTTCTCAAAGGCTCATGCCCGGGTGGATAAGACTAGGATCCGGTTGCTACCACTTGGGAGTAGAACAAGCTCAATTGAAGCGTATGAGACAGTTGCGACAAAGGTTGCCCTATTCATTCATAGCAAAATCATAATTCAACAAAGGCGCCAAACCAAATGGATGCATAAAGACCACAAAGGAAGACATTTTCGGCACCAATTTGCCCAGCCTTTCTGGTTGGCTGCGAGGCGCACTTCACCATAAAGGATTCGGTCCTTCAGCTCACAAGTCTCCACTTGAATGCAAGCATCTGCTGCCGCCGCCAGCTTTAGACGACTTTTGCATTGTTCGCACTCTGCTTTCGTCATTTTCTGATCATCGCCGGCTTTCCCTATAGATATCGTCAGGACAGAGACAGCAGCTTCTTTGTATGAAGCTTTCTCCCACATTCCCTCGGATATGTGTAATTTCTTACCAGTAGTTTTATTCGCTGCAGCAAAATGACGACCCCTTGCGCTGAGTCCTTTGAAGGGCTCAAAATTTGTGTTAACCGGCTTTTGGGCGCATACAACGTTACCAGCAGCTACTCTCTTTGAGTCAAAAGAGACAGGAGGGAGCGCCGATTCAAAGAAATTGGATCTGTTCCGGTTGAAGTACCCTCTGCCGACCTCATCCTTTTCCCCTTCAGCGCTTGCGCTTATAGCTGATTGAGTACCTATCTATGCGCCGCGCGAGCGAAGCCTTTTTCTGCTCCTCTTCCTTTCGCTCTTAGTCGGAAGCCCATCGGAGTACGCAGATTTCGGTGCTCGTGAGGCTTCCCGAATCAAACCATCAGCGGCAGCACTACGACCAACTGCACGACTACGTTCAGAGAGATTAAGCGTACTAGGTAAAACCTTTCTGCTACTTTCTCCCTTCTTCCGCCAGAATCTTCAGAAATGAGAACTGTATCATCGCCTAAAGAGACGAAGTTCGTTTTTAGCATGTTGGTTGGGGCCTCCAAAATCCTTGCCCCGACCGCAGTCGAAAAGACCACTGGTGGATTTTCACTTTCGTGAGTACCACCTGGAGTAATATAATCCATAGATTCTTCCGACATACTTTTATGACAGGCTTTACGTCAAAGTCAAGACGTAGATTTTAGTGGCCTCTTACGACAGGCATGCCTACCTCGGCTATATTCTAACCACTATCCGAAGGGGGTAGGGGGCTTAATTCTAGACTCATCGACATCATTGGTAAAACAAAACGACGAGTCAATGGCGCCTTTGTGAACATCGCGTTGAAAAGTGATAAAATAGGACAAAGCCAAAGAAAATGCAACTTTTAAGTCTTGGTCAAAAGGTCACGAAGAGGAGAAAAATCAAACTTGAATGATTACGAGCATGATGATTACGAACGGACGAGTGAACATTTTAAAATACTCACTTCTCTAATACTAAAATCCAAAAGTCATCCAGCCTTAGCTGCGGCAATGTAGTTTTTCCCGGATTACCTCCAAACAAGTAGTGCATCTGAAAAGGCAAACAAAACATATCGAAACCATTTAAAACAGGAAAAAAAAGACTCTCACCTTTGCAACATCATCGTAAATCAACTGATGGGCATACCTCGGACATGGCTCAATCGAAGTTGTAGAAGTCTTGACAACTTGCTTATTATCGCCGACATAGCGGCACGTATAGATGCGAGACCACGTATTATTCAGCAGCGAGTACACCCAAAACGAGTTTGACGAGTCAATCTGTTGCACATCGCGTCGGTCCTTTTGTTTACTTAAACTCTGCAGAAATATACAGTAGATAAGATACGAAAGCGCTAACAAACGGTAGACTTACAGAAAAGACATAAATCTCATCTCTATCACAATCAATCGTTGCTCGCAGTGTAAACCCAGCCGATGGTTCGTTCTTACCCTCGTAGCCAGAGTTTTCCTTGTTCAATACGCTAATGGCTTGAGTATCAACATCGTACGAGATAAATTCATCAATATCCTCCTTGCCTCGCTGTCCGCCATAGATGTACAATTTTCTTGTTTTCTACGTAAAAATCGAGATCAGTTTCAGACCGCTCATGTCGAACTGTCGTCTACTTACGTTATGAAACACCATGCAATGTGTTATCCGGGACTTGATAGACAGAACCTCCGTTTGGCATGCTGACGGATGGTGGCAATCAACGAGGATTTGTGTCCACGTATTTGTCGCAATGTGATAGGAGAACAGACCAGAATACTCTGGCTCACTGGAAGAGATATGATTGACGCTACGGGGAGTTAGGATTTTACCCCCAAACACATAAATCATTCTTTTCTCGACATCGATGCACATCTGGTGGTCGTAGACGAGTTGCGGCCCACCTACTTGGCTGGTGTCGTCACAGATCTGCAGCCATGTGCATGCCCGTGTGTCGTACAAATAAAAGTCGCTCTTGATGTAGTCAGTTGTTCTGATTGAATTGTCCAAATACCGGCCCAGCATAAAGATATTCTCGCTGACTGGATCGAAAACCATTTTATGACACGAGCGCGGCGTAGGACCACCAAAAAGCTCCGAGTGCTCGAAGACCATGGACCATGTACCAGTCGCTATTTCAAATACCCACAGATCGCTCAGATCTTGAAAGCCATCCCAGCCGCCAAACAAGTAGACTAGACCTTTTTTTGTGTCCATCACCAACTGGTGGCCACCTCGAGTTCCTGGATATTTTGAATTTAATATCAATTAGATTACAATATGAATATTAATACCTGGTTGGTCAATGCTCTTTGCCTGCTGGCGCTTCCAAGAGTGCTTGTAGTCTTGCCTGGACAGATACGCATCCATGAAGCCTTCGTTTACACAATCGGCAATGAACTCCTCGGCCTTGTTGAAGTCACCATTGACTACCAAACACTGGTGCAGATTACCTATTAACATGTGTTCCAAGCTGACATTGGTCTCCTTTTGTAGCGCTTTAAAGGCCGAGTCGTAGCCCTGCTGTCGAAAGTGCTTTAGACAGAGCTTTATAATTTCTATCTCCCTCAACTATGGGTGGGTGGTAATTATATGTAAAGTTGTCACCTACATTTAAGTTCAACATACCGTATTGTAGTTTTTCAAACTTAATCCCATAAACATGGGATCGTCCTGGCCATGCAGTTCGACATACCATATGCTAAAATTGAAACTCGGTCCCCACGATAGCAGTGGCATGATTTTTATATACAAAATCGGAAGTTTGTCACCTTCTTCTGTTAGGCAGCGTAAACTAAATACTTCTGGTATTGCGTCGTTCTTGAGACCACTAAAAATGGAAAATCAATTAAGTTGAAAGATGGACATGAACATCACTAAGATTATGTAGATTAGTGTTCAAGAGATGAAAGTTATGATATAAAGTCAGACTTTCAATGTTGGCAGTTAAAAACCGATGGACAACTAGTAAAGCGCTCAGCGTAATTAGCGCCTTTCAAACGAGCCTCTGAGTGGATAGTATGGGCCGCTTTGCGTGATGGTTTAGAGATGATGAAACGACGATCGTCATCGAATGAGAAACCCGTACGTCATTGTTTCGATCGTGTACCTTCCGACATAGGTTAGGTTAGGTTAGGTTAGAGTGGCAATCCGCAACAAGTGCAGCCTCACTTAGGCCAGAGGAGGCCCACAGGATTTAATGATCTCACAACTACCCGTTGAACCACCAAGAGCTGAAAATGAAGCGTTGGAGGCAACTTATGCTTGTATTAGCGAGTTCGCCGAGATTGTCGAAGAAGAATTCTACCTTCCGACATATCTCTTGCGTTAATTTTGTGATCGACAAGTTCCGAATCGTCGCTGGTTGGCAATCAAGGTACAGTTGCAACTACCTCGTTATAGTCGAATTCACTATCTTAGATCGTTGTTGCCACTGTCCATTTCCAGTGATTAGTTAAATCTGAAAAAGGGCTCTGAATTGCTAAGCAATTTGAAGAACCAAAACTTAGCACAAAATGTCGGGTATAGAAGGCATTGTGTCAGCTTCAATGCCTGTAGAAGGTGGGGTATTCAATGCAAGATGGAGCTATGGATGGACACTGCGGTAGTTCGTGCTGTACTCGCCTACGGGTTGCTAGTATGGTAGCCTGTCGGAAGTAAAGCCTACAACATGAAAAGACTAAACAGAGTCCACGTAACGGCTGCAATTGGAGACACATTTTGGTACGAGTAAATATATTGGTCAGGTCGGGGGTTTTACTTTGCTGAAAGTGGGATAGACCTTACTGGATATAAGCCCAGGTCTCTAAGGTCTATCTAGTTAGAGCTGAAGAATTGCTAAGTTTTTTTGTTTTTAATTCCTACTCCAAGTAAAGTGCCTTCGAGAGAGAAACGGCGCCTGGCGAACTTGTCGGCTTTATACATTCTTTAGTCACAAAAAAGCAGATGTGTAGGTATTTTATGCCTATGCGATTGTATTCTCCGCAATACTACGTAACAAATATTTACTTCAGAATAAACCAATGATGCTCACTTTCATCTTAGATAATATTTTCGAAGTGCAAGGCTTAATCTAGTTTACACATTCAAGATCTATTGCAAATCTACCAAACCCAGTAATAGGTACTTGCAACAAAAGTTATTACCGCTAAATCTCTGCACAACTTACCTTTCTAAAAGCAATATCATTCTATTCTCATCCAAGCCACCATAAACACGAAATTTTTTCAAATTACAAACATGCGATTTTTCGAATTTGCCAAATTTGATTTTCTCCACAATAGCCGGTCGCTTGAGTTTCAGCGTAAGGAACTGTGGTGGGTTGTTTGTATTCGATGACCATCGTGACGCTTGATTGTTTGGTGTATCTTCTAAAATGTTCCTAAAATAGCAAGAAAATAAAAGAAAAAATTAAACATTTTAAAGCCGTTGGGACAACATTGCTAAGGATAGAGGTCAAATAGAAGCCCGATTCTTGTAATGGTATGTGCTGCAACTGGCAAATGCTCATAACAGTTAAATCGCAATACATTAATACAGTTACCAAAGTGTTGCAGTATATTTAAATAATCGAAAGCAGTTACCGGACTTATAATTTGTTTAAAGCAAAAGACAAAGTGCAGCTATATTATGCACAAATCTTCTGCTCTATATTTTCGCAATAACAATTTTTCAACTCTAAACTTACTCTGGCAAGTATGAAGTCGCATAGCTGGAGTATTTATGAATTTCGTAGAGTAGTTTTTCACTATCGCTCAAGTTATTTGTCATTTTTAATTTGTTTCTAATTTGTAAATATATTTTTAGTTTTTTTTAAAAGCGAGAAGAGTTTTATTTAAGCAATAAGAAAAGTTTAGCTTTTTCGTGGGTGACTTTTCTGTTTCTTCCAATTGGGATTTGTTTTCCTCGAAGAAAATGCAATAGATCTGCATTGCCGACCAATGCGCACAAATCCTATCACATATGGTAACAAGTGAAGTGGTACATGGGCTAATAGTTATATAGATTATTTTAGGACTTGAAATGAAACCGAATTTTTGGTGTGATATTTGATTTCGATTCTAAAAGCGAATTTGCAACGTTTTTTCGGAACAAAAATTGCACAAAAGAACGAAAGCTGTTTGCATCAAAAACGATGTTAGGTCAGATGTAAAAAATTACACTATTTTCTTTAAGAAAATGTACTTCCATTTAATGCTAAAATTAATAAGGGTATTAACTTAATCTGATAAATTTATGAAGCTCGTAAATGTATAAATTTCTGTGGTGCTTTAAGTGAACACCTCTCGGAAATGTAATTGCGTAAATCCCGTAAATCGACTGTAAATCTGGAATCAAACAAACAATTCATACGACTGTCTGTCAAAGTTTGACAATTGTGATTTGCATAACTTTCCGCGGTTGATTTCCGAGCCCAAATCGTCGCGGAAAATTATGAGGTCTGCGTAAACTATTCTCCATACAAAATCTGACAGTTCATTTACGAGGTGGTAAATTTCTGCAGTTTATGAGGCTTTTACGATTTTATATGAATACCCTTAATGTAAATTCGGTTTAAAATGAACAAAACGAAAATTGGTAAGATTTGCGTTTAGAAATTTGTAATTATTTTTAGTGTTTTGTCCAAGCAGCAGTTCGAAACCGGTATAACGAAATCACTTTTAATAGTTTGCGTACAGAATTTTCGTATTTAAAAAGTAAATTTACTGCCAATTATAAAAAAAAACTCTTACTACGAGCTGATAACATTCTCCATCTGATGATTTCATGTTTATTTCTCAATTTTTCTACATTAGCTTCTTACTCCACGAAAGTTTTCTTAAAATATTCGTTTTCCAAAAATTTTTCAGAAATAATAATCAAAAGACCATTCGGTGTCGCTAGCTTTTTGTACAGTGGGGACCAACATTTATTTGCATTTAATCTGAACTGAATACTGCTCAGCTAAACTGATTAGCTTAATTTTGATTTTGAGTTATGTTTTTTTATGTAGACTTAATTTTACCGATTTAAAAATACCAAACTAGAAAACCAAAATTATTAGTCGTTATAATATGGTATGTGGTTAAACTGCCGGCCGGCGTATAGATTAAAAAAATAAAAATGCTTTTTATATAAACTAAAAATATATTCAATTCGAATACGAGTACATTCATTTTGTTCCAATTCCTAAAACAACCAAAAACTACATTATCCTACACATATTTAATCAGACACTACCTAGCTCCTGCACTACTCTACCAACAATCCAACCGAATGGCAATACCCCAGAAATTTACTTTCGCCATTTTTATCGGTCAGTTTTATGTGTATCGTATTCTGCTCTAGCTATAAAAGAAAATCCGTCAAGGAAAAGTCGAAGAAACTTTCCAACCAAAATCGAACAAATCTCCAACAAATGAAATAAAATCCACCTTAGTTTGATAAATAAGTTCTAAATTAATTGTTTGTTGTACTCGGTGAAATAAATTCTTAACTCAAAATGGTAAATTGAAAATCTAAATCAAATTCTAAACTCCGCAAAGTGTGTTTTTTCGTTTCTCCTTATCCCCTCTGAATACAAAAGAAGAAAAAACCCCAACTCCCCGTATATATTACTACCAAAAAAGTAAAAAGAAAAGAATCCTTGTGAAAAAAATACCTGCAAAGAATATCTACTAATGAAATGAAATGAATACTACATATAATTATCCAACTAGCTAGCGGAGATTACTCAACTGCGAGTTACACGCATAAAATAAAAAAAAAAAAATGTTGCAAAAAAAAAAAAAAAAATATATAAAAATTTTTCTTTCCAATATTGTTTTTTTTTTCTCTCTCCTAAATCCGCAAATCTCTTTCAATAATACAAAAAAAGTGCAGTGATGCTGATGTCTAATTTTCTTGGTGAATTTTTCAGGGTAACGAAACATCCTTGCCCATGGAGATGTGCTCCAATTGTAAGTTGTGTTGCAAATCATTTTATTCAATTTTATTCCTAATCTTAAGTAATAAGTATTTCTCGTGTGGTGGCCTTAAGTACAGGATATGGGGTCACATTATATACTCTACATTTTAGTATTTAATGGGGTCGAGTAGGGTTACTTTTAGCCAGCCACTGCCCATGGTGGCGGAAGTAAAGCAGAGTGCGTATGTGCAGAATTCCTCGATGTGTAAGAAGAAGCAGTGTTTATTCACGGAGAATTTAGAAAACAATCCTGCGGGGTCATAGGTTTGTTCATTCGCCAAATCGACATAAAAAAATACCCCAAAAGTAGCATCAAAGAGGGTAAAAAGGGCCACTAAACGAGCCACAATCGAAGAATGTAACCCACCTGTTACGACGACGGCGACAACGACGAGGCAACGAAGGGAGTAAACGATTGCCGCCGTTGCCGCCTCACCCTTCTGCTGACTGCTTCTGTTTGTGGTGCCGAGGTGGTTGCTGGCATTTACAAGCAAGCCGCCGCACACATATTTAATTTTTCACTTGGCCTATTTTTAGAATTTTTAATTATCAAAACCAAAAAAAAAATATAGGTATTAAAAAAATGTGTACGCGTTTGTATTTATATTAGCATATGCTAATAAAAACTTAACCCTTTCGCGATTTTGTGTTGCCTCCTTTTTGCACCTGAATGCGCGCGTATGTTGATCGATGGAGTGCGTTGGCTTTTGTAGTTTTGTTTAGATCGTCGCGTCGGTGGGGTGTGGTGTAAACAGGTAAATTGGCTCTCTATCTGCTGTTTACTATGATTATTAATTGGAGTTAATTGCTTGCCATTAAGTGTGCTCTAGCAATCGTTGAGTCGTAAATAAGCTTCTCTGTAACGTATCAATGAGAGCATTGTAAATAGTTATTAAGATATAGAGAACTAGCGGCATTGCCAATGAGTAAGCGCGTTGAATGATAACATGCCACTTATCGGAACAATATGGTAATTCCACTAGACGGAGGGAGAACATAACAATGTGTGTACTTCTTAGAAGGCGCTACAAATCCATTTCAAGTTGAATTAGGTCACGACTAGTGTACGCCATAGAAGGTGTGGTAGTCGCTCAAGGTTTGAATAGAAGCACCATCAAGGCCGTTCGTTGCTTGCTTTGTGTGACCACACCGTCAAAGATGATACATTGTGGAGAGTTTCGTCTTCGTGTCTGGTATTTATTGATCTTTTTATGTTCAATAAAAATCGGAGGTCATTCCAAAATGACGTTTAAATTCATTTTAAAACAATGTTTCTATGTATGGATGTAGTTTTGTGAGAGACCTGGGTGCGATGAGAGTCTTATTATGTCAGCCAAAGTTAGTGGCCGCAATGTAATAAAGAACGTACATATAGTTTTACTAAGCAGCCGTTTGAAAAAGTGATGTACCTATGCACTTGCAAAGAAAAACAATTAAAGTAAGAGTAAAACACTTTCCCTTCATAATAACGCCTGCAAAATTTTGTTTAAAGAAATTTCTTTCGGCTAGAGTTGGTTATAACTGTTATGTGGACATTAAATCGTTCAAATACAGAAATTAAACATCTAGGTAGGTAGTTGTTTAATTTTTTGTTTGTTTAACAATGAAATTCATGCAATAGGGAAAGAAGTGACATTCAAATGATATTTTGCAAACCGGAGAGTGGATTCTTGACTGAAAGACATTATGGCATTTGGCCAATATTTGCCTATGATGTAGGAAGGTACGTACGGGAATAGATTAATGTAGCAGCTTTTGACACTTTCACGCAAATCTTCACTTCATTTGAGAAGTAGGTAATGGAAATTGCGTACCTATCTGTCTTTGCAGCTCTCATGGAGAAATTATTATTATTTTGTTTTCCAAATGTTACAGAAAGACATAGCGGTAGAGAACGACACCAGAAAACGAGTGGTTATTGATTTGATAAAACATAATTATAAAAACGTTTTGGTATAAATGTAGGTATGTACAAATTTATTATGACTTAATCAGTTAGGTATAAGGAAAACAGTTTAGTAATCAACATAATAAAGGGTGGACCGATATTATGGCAACAATCCGGAAACGATTCAAGCACTTAAGGCCAATATCATCCAAGCCATAGGTATGTGAGCTATAGCCCGAAACCATAAACAACGTCTTGGAAATTTGGAGTGACAGAATGCGCTATTGCGAAGCTAGCCGAGGCAGCCACTTAAAGGACGTTGTGTTCCATAACTAATGGGAATGTTTGCTCTTACTAATAAAGCTATAATATATGGACTAAATTTAATTTTGTTCATTTTTAAAAATAAACTTGTATTTTTCCCACCCGTATAAATGTAATAAATTCAAACTCATACAAATGAATATTTGGCGCAACAGGCATGTGACACCATAGTCCTAGCTTCTCGCAACCATTCGTTTGTGTGACTCTACAATTTGTATGCCGAGTCCAAACGACTGCATTGAGAATCTTTTTTAGGACAGTTATACTATCGGGTGTATGTCAGACGTTTGCGAGCTCAAATTCAAATACTGATTTTTTTTTTTTCCAGGACAAATAGTTGCTTATCTTCGGAAAGACACTATGAAAGAAATCCGTTGACGAATGTGATTTTTTGCGCACAGAAAACACCTCCAGCTCCAACGATGCATATCAAGCAATTTTTTTTATCACGACACGAGGTTATAACCGCTTGACTAAGTCGGAAAGTTTATTTTGTCGTAATCGCCGCAATAAATTTACATCGTCAAAAACACAAAATACATAGACTAGACCCCCAACTTCGGTGCACCTACCTGATTCTCACCGGAATTAATTCCCCTGTTTGTGAATACGTGTGAAATGTCAAAATCAATGGCGGCAATGATTATTCCATGATATACCACCATGGGCCTAGGATTATTCAAGTAGTTAGTTAGTTAGTTAGTTAATGGTACTTTATTAAATCATGAATATTACATTAATTGTATAAAAATTGTACATTTAAGCATGGCCTAGCCGTCTGCCGGGATTATTCAAGTATGCGTGCGTTAATGGGGCTCCTTTGATTTTGTACAGCACCAATTTATAAAAAATCCTGGGCCCACAGGCAGCTGGTAGGAAAAGTCCGTTATGTGGGAGGAGTCGACGGTCTATTCTATGTGGTTTGTGATAAAAAATCTTAAGGGCAGTGTTACGTCTTGTCGTAATAATCGAGTTCTGTGTTTACGGTATTCAAATATTTCACTGATACCTACAGCCTAAATTAAATAATGGCTCCAGGAAAGTTCCTTGTGGCACACCTGCCGTTATTACATTCACCCCTATTGTCGTCGTCGTCTGTCGCAAACGACTGGCGATGGCGACGTTTGTCGTGTCGAGTCGTTTGGAATTTGGTATTGCGTAACTGAAACGACTCGACTCTCTGAACTCTCACATCCCACATACATTCCACAAACTATGACACATTGGATTTGACATAACAGTCGACGAATTTATATTTGGTGGTGTTTTGTTTGTGACTTGGTTAATTATTTAATAAAACAAATCAAAAATGAATTGTGTGACATGTTTTTTGAAAGCAGTGACCAGGCAGTGACGAAGAAGAAAACCAGAAAAAAGTGCTGGTAAAGTTAAGGAAGGAAATTCGAACCAAATCCAATCCATTGGATTTACCCGACATTAAGTGGGTGGTAGAAATAATTTAAATTGCATACATTGATAAATTGCATACGTTAGTAACAATTATTTTCAGATTTTAAATGTATTTTATACTATCGAAGTCGAAGGTGGTCCAAGACAATTCAGAGATAAGGATATGCCGATTAAAATCACTTGTTGTTAGTCCCTTTTCTCCATTTCTTTCACTAAATGTTGAAATTGTCTTTTATTTGTGATTTTCATTTTAAAGAATATGTAACTATCTTTTCGTTCGTTAAATATTAAATACACAAACTTTTCTTTAACACTTGATCACGCAGTTGTTAAAACTTATTGCAAACTATATCAGTTGCAGCTCTTTTTATACCCCTGTGGCACATCCGCAGGGATACAAAAAACGAAACCCAGGTACTGCATCCTTCCGCTTTCTGTGTTTTTCATCATATTAATGATTTTATTGCCTTAATTAGGGTCGTCGTGTAATCACTTATTACTTGTGCGTGTAGATTTATATGGTCCAAGACAATTCAAAGATAAGGCTATGTCGTCCCATTGCCGATTAACCTCACTTTTGTTAGGACTTCGTGAATGATTTTGCCAAAGCTATATTTTTCTGCATTTCGTTCACTAAATGTAGAAATTGCCTTTTATTTGTTATCTCCATTTTGCAAAATAACTATAATTGTCTTTTTGTTAACTAAAAATTAAGTACACATACTTTTTTTTAACACATTATCACACAGTCGTCCGCAAAATAGTCGACGACAGAAATGTATCATTTCCACGACAAACGTCGTCACAAAACGCCTCACGCAATACCGACGATCGTCGTCGAAAAATACAATCCACATTTTTTGACATTTCAGACGCCATTTGTCGATCGTCGCCGCGACAAAAGTCGTTTATTTTCAGTCGTCAATACCAAACAGTCGTGTCGCTTTTTTTAGAGTCGTAAACGACGACGACAATTGGGGTGATTAAATGTTGGAAATTCCTTTCTGTGTTTGACACGAAAGAACTTTTCTTAATTTGCTCTCAAGATCTTCATGAAGTTATTAAATGCAACAGAGGAAATTTCAATTCCTTTGAGAAGGGTGCCTATATCTACGGACATTGCGCCAAGTATTATTTTATTATTTATTAAGGTTATAAGTAAAAAAAAAGTTCGGTATCGTCAAATCCGCAAAGTGAACAGTTCCCTGTGTGGGTAATGTGAATGAGTTTCGCTGTATGGTTGAAAACGTTCAAATCGAAGTTTTCCCGAACAAAATGACATTTCTCACCCACATAAAAATCATTGCGGATTTCATAGGATTTCTTGCTTGTCGTGAGAATTTTTTTAAGGAAATATACAATAAAAAGCAGCAGTTATTTTAAATCTGTGCAATATTGAACTTTATTAAAATCAAAAAAATAATCTTTCTAAAAACACATTTCATCCGGAAGTTCCATGGAATTATGCATTGCTCCTCTTAATCTGTCTCGTATTCTACTCTGGGAACACCGCTCATCTCGTTCTTTCTCTTCTGCTTCCAAAAAATAGAGCTATCGTACCCATTATTATATTAAACACTTTATTTTTTATTTAAATCACTTTTAAAAGACACTTTTTTCATTTGCCTCCGACGAATGCAGCTTCACAAATTTGTATAAAAGACAGTCGATTGACAGTGACACTACCTTTCCCAAAAACATGTCGATAAGGAGACGTTTCCGGCGGATTCCACGATAGCAGTAGAAAGTAAAAGGGAATCGAATAGATGAAGTGAAACTCAATTCTGACAGATTCCATGATAGAGCTAGAGCCTCCTTCTTGTTGACTTGACTTCTCTGGCCAAAGAAACAGCGATTTGCATGTGAAACGCTTTACTTGATTTCCTGATCTGATGTTGTTTGAGTTTATGGCGAGTGGTGATCACCATGTTCCTAGCTGGTACCAGCGTCTAAAGTACTAAACATATGAGAGTGAATTTCAAACATTTGCGGCAAAGGTTTGAAGTTCGAAATTTAGTCATTTAAACTTATTTTAACTCTTGGAATACTCAAATATGCAATTTTCTGGTTTGATCAATTCGTTATTTCGCTCTTATACAAATAGGCCTTCAGTCCGTTTTCAAAGTCCTACTTTCTTATATATTAAAAATAACATTTCCAAAATGTTTTGTCGATGCATAGAATCACTTTGAAAGCATCGAGCCCATAACAGATTCACTCACTTTGTCAAATCTTCGCTCTTCAAAGTCAAAGTCGCTCTTCTATAAACTAATCTTTAATCTATGATATAACAAATGTTTAGCAAAAATGTCATTTTGAACTAGTACCTATCCTTAGTCAAACTTCTTTTACAGATGTCTGCTGGTTTTTCCCCATTGCGCTTTTATTACAAACTTTTTAGACTTATCGAATTTTTTTTGGCTGTCTTAAAATAATCCATTTGATATACTTAATGTAATTTGTGTGACAAAAATGTAGGTAGGTTAGGTATTAGGTGCGGATACATTGTATCTACATTGTGTAAAGAAAATCAATAAGAAAGTACCCACATAAGTAATCCGTGTAAATGTTTTCTTTTGGCAGATTATTCACTTTAACTCTAGTCCTTGATACGTATTACTACAATCGATAATATGTATAAGAACTACGAGTACCAGCTGGAGTAATGGAGAAATATCCAAATCTCGCTTTATTACACCCAAACCTTTTTTGTGACAAATTTCAGGATATTGTTCAGATATGTACTTCTCAATTCTATCTATGTATTATTGTTGAGGACAAAATGTTTGCCAATAAATTTTATTGTTATGCATAAGATTTAAAGAATGTCGTACACAAGTTCACATTTATATAACACTACTAAACAAGTAGGATACTTGAACATACGTTTTTTTTTACTTTTGTTTTTATATTTTGCCAGTCCACAATCGCAATGAGTATAGTCTAACGACACACGGCCCAGCTCCTAGAAAAATTCGTTCAAGTTGTGCGTTATTCGACCCAACCGCGGCGCCTGTATGTCCAAAATCATAGTAATGGCATACAATTATCTTTCTGGTAAAGTCAAATGGTCATTACCATGATTTGTATGTGCCTTATGTAGTTTTATAGTTCCGTAACTCTAATAAAAAAACACCCTATATCTAATTAATGGGTTCGCATGAAACCCTGAACCCATGCTTACATAATTAAAGTTGCACTTGACTGTTGACACCCAGTGAACTGTTTATTTGCTTGTGACAAATACAATATTATCTGAAGCTAGACTATTTTAAGACAGTTGATTAAATAAATTTGTCCTAACTAATACTTGTTACGAGTAGATACTCGTTTATTGTTGGAACAAATGGGTCTGTTTCTGGGAAACAATGTGAAGTGTAATGGTGCCAATTGTTTTGTATAGGTTGGAGACTATGAGCCTTACCAATAAACAATCACTAAACTCGAGTTTTACTAATTTCGAAACTAACTTTAATTTCGACTTTTAATTTTGCCCTACCAATAACCAATTTAATCGAAGTGTTTACTAAACACGACTTTAGTACAAATTCTAGTACAATGGAAGTCAAATCTTGTACGAATTTCGCTAAATTGTCAGATTTATTCGAGCACAAATCAGCTTTTCAAATTTTTTTTTGCTGAAATGCAATTGTTTCACACAATTTCTTGGTAGGTATCAGGAGTCAGGACGCAAATATACATATCGGAAATAAATTTAGAAGAGATCTCTGGCCGCATAAGGAAATGTACAAAACATATTTTTGGTTTGGATAAACATTTGCTTTTTAAGTGTGTAGGATACATCCATGATACATACATCCATCAGGTCAAAAATACGAAACATTTTTCATATAGGTAATAACAGCCATAACATGAATTGCGAATGACTTCAATAAGCTTCACAAAACAAAAACCACAAACCAACCCTGAAAAAAATTAAAGAAAACGTTTCTTTTGCTTGACAAATAATTGTCGATTTATTTTATATTAACAAAAAATAAAGTTTCTCGGTTTTATTCTTTCACACCGCTAACACAATTTTACCGCAAATTATTACCTATTCAACAAATTAAATCATATAACTACTTATTAAAGAATTTTAAATGAAAAATAATAATATATTGGCAGGAAAACTGACATTCCACCTTTGAATGACACTACTGCGATGACACTTATACTTAAACCATGAGTTAGACACGAAGTCGACATTAGGGTTAACTCGAGGTTAACTTGGTTATTGGTACGCGATATTTTTTAGTTTCGACTTTTGCATTAAAGTCGAGTCTAAATTTGATTGTTGGTAAGGCACTATATTTTAATTACTATACAGTACAAAACGCCTTTATCGAAATAGCTCTTATTGCGTCTGATGGGCTAAAAAGTCGAATCATAACAAGACTAATCTGCCCTATAGTGAGGTATCTGTCGGAACAGAGAATTCTCCGCAACGCATAATCCGTCGGAGGCTGAAATTACATTCGAGGAATCCGTCTTCGGAAATAATAATTAAAATACGACGACAGACGTACTGATTTGATATGATGTTGTCAAATCTGCTACCGTCCATCGGGGTTTTCCTATTTGGTGCTTGTTTGTTTGCTTTTGCCCTGGAAACATAAATTTAAGCAACAAATACAACCAATTTTGCTAAAATGTTTTTTTTTTCTTTATTGCTTTCGTTTATCAATACTTCACTGCAAATAGTAAACAATTCCGAAACCAATTCCTGTCGGAGCATATCGGAAGAAAATTCGTATGAAGCTGTCAAAAATATCAGTAAAAACGCACTTGATCGCACTGAAACGCAAAACGCCAATCTGAGTTGCATATTTGTCGGAACAAAGTTCTGAAAAGCTGTTCCGAAGTATACCTCGAAGCAAAAATCCTCCTTCGTATGAAATCGCAGAATTTTCCGTTTCGGCGGATACCTCGCCAGGACAGAATATTTCAGGTGCCGTGAACGAAGGCCATATGAACTAACGCCATAATGGCGATAGTTCACTTTCAAATGCGAATTAACGCCATAATCAAATTATGGCTTTAATTCATTTTGAAATGAGAACATAAGCCATCACTTAAATGTGAACTAATGCCATATGGTGTTCATTCACATTCGAATGTGAACTAATGCCATAAACGCCGTAAAACCAGTAAGATCGGTCTGTGTTTGTATCTTTTTCTTTTTTAAATAACAGAGAAAACACAGAAAGAGTTAAAATCCTTCACAAACGTTTAAAAAAAATCTGAATCGGTTTTACAACGACACGACACATGAGTCAGATACGACAAACGCAAACGGGAATAATTGTAACGAGGGATTTTCCTCTTTTTGGAGTTTAAATTTCCCTAAATCGCTTCTAATTGCTCAATTTGGCCATAGAAGAAATATATGTAGTTACAAACTGTCAGATTCTAACCAATCGCCAATAAGTCAACACAAACTGTTTTACATATATATAAAATTATGTGTTGGCCCAACCATTCGTAAATAGTTGTCGCAAAAGTTCCATAGAAGCCAGGTCTAAGTTCTCACAGTCTGAAGGTATCCAAATATCATGGGACCGTAGTTATATATTATACTAGCTTTTGCCCGCGGCTTCGCTCACGCAGTCCTCAGGATTTGGACACAGAGATTCCTTCACAGTCAGTTAGTTGCCTTTTTTATATTTATATATATCGTACAGGAAACCTAACTAAGACAGTACTTAAGAAGCAATTAGTATTTCTGAAAAATATGGAGAAAAAGGTTCAACAATCAATATTTGTTGGTGAAGCGCTGGCATCTCAACACAGATCATACTATAGCAGACTGAGCCACTATATACGGGACACATCATATTTCTTAGTTAGATAATCCTTAATTATATACTGCCCAGATCTTCCTATACTGTGCAACATATGCAACCGGAAAGATCATGAGAATGGGTACCTAGCAGTATAACCCCATTCTTACAGAATTCCGCTTGAATATCTTTGGAGTACGTACGCTGGAGTTAGATGGAGCGATCAGAATATTCAAGAGCGATGAAGTTTGGACGCATTAAAAAGTTTCAAATCGATACGACGAACAGTTCGTGAGTTAAGAAAAGGCCCCCCTTAAAAGGGGTGATCGCCAATAACTTAGGCCCCAAGCTAAATTTCCAAAATCGAAAAAAATTATTATCTTTATTTCTTATAATAGAGTACACAAACCGAGTTTGAAGTCAATCGGATGAAAAATAAAAATGTTCCCATATAAACTTTGACCTCCGCTACGCATACTCCGTCAGACAGAGACTGAAATTACATTCGATTTATCAATACTTCACTGCAAATCGTTGTAAACAAATTCCGCAACCAATTCCTGTCGGAGCATATCGGAAGAAAATTCGTACGAAGCTGTCAAAAATATCGGTAAAAACGCACTTGATCGCGCTGAAATGCCAGTGTGCCTTGCATATTTGTCGAAAAGAAGTTCCGAAAAGCTGTTCGGAAGAATCACCCCTATTGTCGTCGTCGTCTGTCGCAAACGACTGGCGACGTTTGTCGTGTCGAGTCGTTTGGAATTTGGTATTGCGTAACTGAAACGACTCGACTCTCTGAACTCTCACATCCCACATACATTCCACAAACTATGACACATGGGATTTGACATTTCTGTCGACGAATTTATATTTGGTCTGGTGTTTTGTTTGTGACTTGGTTAATTATTTAATAAAACAAATCAAAAATGAATAGTGTGACATGTTTTTTGAAAGCAGTGATGTAGAAGAAAACCAGAAAAAAGTGCTGGTAAAGTTAAAGAAGGAAATTCGAACCAAATCCAATCCATTGGATTTGCCCGACATTAAGTGGGTGATAGAAATAATTTAAATTGCATACATTGTGTTAATAACAATTATTTTCAGATTTTAAATGTATTTTAGACTATCGAAGTCGAAGGTGGTCCAAGACAATTCAGAGATAAGGATATGCCGATTAAAATCACTTGTTGTTAGTCTCTTTTCTCCATTTCTTTCACTAAATGTTGAAATTGTCTTTTATTTGTGATTTTCATTTTAAAGAATATGTAACTATCTTTTCGTTCGTTAAATATTAAATACACAAACTTTTCTTTAACACTTGATCACGCAGTTGTTAAAACTTATTGCAAACTATATCAGTTGCAGCTCTTTTTATACCCCTGTGGCACATCCGCAGGGATACAAAAAACGAAACCCAGGTACTGCATCCTTCCGCTTTCTGTGTTTTTCATCATATTAATGATTTTATTGCCTTAATTAGGGTCGTCGTGTAATAAATCATTACTTAAGCGCGTAGATTTATATGGTCCAAGACAATTCAGAGATAAGGCTATGTCGTCCCATTGCCGATTAACCTCACTTTTGTTAGGACTTCGTGAATGATTTTGCCAAAGGTATATTTTTCTGCATTTCGTTCACTAAATGTAGAAATTGCCTTTTATTTGTTATCTCCATTCTGCAAAATAACTATAATAGTCTTTTTGTTAACTAAAAATTAAGTACACATACTTTTTTTTTAACACATTATCACACAGTCGTCCGCAAAATAGTCGACGACAGAAATGTATCATTTCCACGACAAACGTCGTCACAAAACGCCTCACGCAATACCGACGATCGTCGTCGAAAAATACAATCCACATTTTTTGACATTTCAGACGCCATTTGTCGATCGTCGCCGCGACAAAAGTCGTTTATTTTCAGTCGCCAATACCAAACAGTCGTGTCGCTTTTTTTTAGAGTCGTAAACGACGACGACAATAGGGGTGAATACCTCGAAACAAAAATCCTCCGATTCGTATTCGTATGAAATCGGAGAATTTTCCGTTCCGACGGATACCTCGATAGGGCAGAATATAATGAAATTATAAACGAAAAACTTGCCAAGTAAACCTACAAATTTGTTAACATTGAACCTTCATAAACTAAAAACTTGGCGTACATTTAGATCTCATTACTTTTCGTGGCTGACTAGGCACACGCATTACGCATATTTTGTTTTCTATATAAGAGAGCTTGACTCTTTTTTTACATTTATGGTTTTGGTGTTTTTGTGAATTTTTTTTTTATTAGATTTCTCAACGTTGTAACGTCTTCGCTCTTTAATATGTCAACAGACACTGACTACCGTCACTTTGGCCTTCTTTCTTATTACAAACTACTAGCGAACCCGGCGAACTTCGTCTCGCCCCAATTTAACGCGTTCAGATAAACTCCAGAGTGATAATAAGACACAGATAGTTCATATTTCAATGTGATTTATTTGAATGGAATCGAAATCAGTATTAGAGAGCGATGTGATAAACAATGTTTTTCGTTTTGTTTTCCGGCTCAAAAACAAGCAACGAAGACGGTTTGCCAACACACGAACAGGCAACGTACAGCTGACCGTGCGAAAACCAGGGAAATTCGAGATTAAATCCACAGAATTCCAACGATTGGCCTTGCGACTTATTGATTGTCATCGCAAAAGCCAATCGAACGGGGAACTGAATGCTCTTTTTGAGGTGGTGATTATGCATCGCGAACCTGTGCAATATGGGCATGGGCACGTCTCTATTCATTTTCTTCTGCACGTTCCTCTTGCGTTTGGAAATTCACAGACATTCTGACTAATTATTGCACGAAGCGTACGTCGTCCAAGGTCTGATAGTCTAATAGAAGGCATTAGTCAAGCAAATAACTCTCCCTAAAAAATAACAAAGTCGTTTTTGACTAATCCCATTTAAAAGAAAACTTACGGAATGAATGTTTCGCAGTGAATACCCGCAACCCAATTGGATAACCTCACTTTTTAAACACAAACTTATTTTCTAAAAAAAAATATCGAATTGATAATTGATCTGTGGCCACAAGGAAAAACCGCTAAAGTCGATTTTGATAATTTTTCAGGAGAGCACTTTTAAGATTCGACGAAAAAATTGAAACTACAAATGGCTCTGGTTAATCCGTGGAAAGTCTGATTTTCCTGAAAGTTATATGTAAATAAAGGTAATTTAAGTCTCTTTCGGTCTAACGTTTCATAATCTATTGATCATTCTTATTTCGAGGGTGGTAAGCAAAATAAACACTTATGGCCAGTTGCACAGTCAGAGTTTAAACTGAAGTTTAACTAAACCTGACCGAGAGTTTAAACTTTTGGTTTAACTCGTTCAGTTTCACAGTTCAAAATAATCTGCCAGTAAACTAAACGCAGTTGTGGAAGCGCAGAACAATTTCCCTTAAGGGGATATTTTTCTACCAGCGCACTTTTGATCAAATAAATGGTTATTGCTTTTCTCAACTTTATCTATTTTACCATTTGTAAATAAAAGAAAATGTGTGCAATATTATTACATTATGTATTTCGGTATTAACGAAGTGAATTGATTTATTTTTGACACATGTTTGAACTGTCATCTACTTTCACCATTTAATTATTGCAGTATGTAATTAATTTTTGTTTTTTTTTTTCAATAATAATAATACGTAACTAGTTGTTGAAATGTAGTGGGCATTCGGACGGATGCGATCACAGGTACTGCTTCTTGTCACTCGCTGGGTTTTTACCACATCCGATCACACGGCGCCAGTAATGATAATGAAAATTGAAAGGATTTTATGAGCCTCTAATTAGGGTCATTGTCTGGTAATAGGTACGCGCAAAGTTTTTTGCTGGTGTTTCTGCGAAAATCTGCGCTATCTTGTTCCTGTTATACAAAAATGTAATCTAGAGCTGTATACAAAAATTGTATGAACTCCGAGAAGTCTGTTCAAAATCGGACAAACAAATTGCATTGTATAAAGCATAGAGTAGGTAGTGTCTTGTTTCAGCCAAAACAAAAGGTGAAAGATTTGAGTATGTAGGTATAGAATATAGATATATTTTGTTCGCCAAAAATCTAAAGAAATCACAAAAAAAAATAATCGTCATTTCCACACACTAAATTAATTAATTTGTATTGAAAAAACCTCAATAGGTACTATTTACGCTTGTCTACATTATGTTTGGGCTAAAATCTACCTGATGTTCACATGAAAAAAGGGTTTTTCCTTAAAAAGTATATTGGTTTGAAATCTATTGAAATTTTCTGATGACATTTTTTAACAGTGGGTTTACCGCAGTAATGCTAAAACTAATCATAACTCTAGTTTTCACTCACAGAAATTCAAGAAGTGTAGCACCCAGACAATTTATCTCTTTTATTCTCTCTCTCATCACTCCGTATGAAATAGCAGCTGCCAAACGAAAGTTTAAACGGCAGAATGCAGGCGTTTAACTTAAACCGAGAGTTAAACTCCACTTTGGGTTTAAACGAACACAGTGAAACCGAAAATCTGTTGAACGAAGGTTTAAACCAAAACGAGGGTTTAAACTCTGACTGTGCAACTGGGCATTAATTAAGCTGTTATGGCCTAACACCACTTTATGGCAAACAAATCTTAAGTCGAGTTTAGCTGATTTTAGCTGATATTCCTTGATATTCCGACAACCAAACTCGACTTTAGACATTTTTTTAACTATAAAATCAAATAAAGGGAAGAAATATCACTCGGAAAAACAACCAAACTTAACTTTAGCTGTTATTACTTGTGATAAAACAAAAATGCGTTCCTCTTAAGTCGACTTAAGACTTGTTTTTGTGTAGTTAAGTTGTTTTGCCTTAACGGCGTTGTAAAAATCTGACTGTAGTTGTTTTGTTTTCGGCACATTGTACCTTCAAATTTGAAGATAAAAATCTAAAAAGAAACGGCTTATAGATTTGGACATCCTTAATCTAATGGCATCAAAAACTCAATTTCGCCTAAGCTCGACTTTAGTTGTTTCTCTTTGTGGCCACAGAAATATCGCATTGAATTTCAATTGATGGTAATGCTTGCGGATGTGATGCGCGATATACGACTATCCGGAATCAGTGTAATAATACGCAAAACTCGAATCAAATGCAGCAAGAAAAATAGCACATTTGCTCAATAAAAAATGACAATACGAAAAGGTCATCTGTCAAATTGCGCATAGAAGTCAACGTATAACGCCATCTATCGGATTGTGGCATTGATCGCCAGCACAGCGCCATCTATTAAAAACGTATTTTATCACAATGAATTTCACAATTATCCGAAGTTTTCCAAGCATCACAACGAATTTTCCAACTTTACATCGTCCAAAATCATCAAACAAAGCATGCGATAAAATGCAAAATTTCGTACAAAAAAAAATCGAATTTTCCGAGTTTTCCACTAAGAATTTTCTATTTTTCCATTCGAAAAGCCATTCCGGAACAATTGTACACAAAATTCCTTACAAAAAATCAATTTTCGGAGGGTTTTCCCAAAATTCTTTCGTAAAATCCTTCTCCTGGCAATTACGATCAACTGAGAAAAATTTGAGCCAATCGGCTCAGCCGTTCTCAATTGATGAATTACTATACATTTTTCACACCATTTTATATATGTAATGTATATAGATATAGATTCATTTATTAAAATTTAATTCAGCAGGTAGATTAACTTCTTTTCATAATTTTAATGGGCAGACTCCAGGCCCCTTAAATGGTTACTTTACCCTATCGCTCCACCAAATGTCAGCACTCGGAAGTGGCCCAAATAAATAATAACCGATTTCAAAAATCTTAAGTTTTCGACTTTTCCCAGTGTATCCACCACAGGATCCAGCATTCTGTCAAATTTCACGATTCTAGGATGGCCGGAAGTGACTTCATAATTTTGATGATCTTCATCTAAGTGAGTGAATGAGTGAGTCAGTTACGGTTTTTGTGATTTTTGAAGTCCTGTATGTTGAGATCGAGAACTACTGGACCTTTTTAATGAGCTGTAAGTTTTTAGCTTAATTGGTTCCGAAGTTAGAGGGCGGTCGAAAATAGCCCGATTTTGTTCCTGTAAAAAGGGTGTGTGGCTTTACTAGAGAACTTGGATGGGGCAATACCGTGCCCTTTGATATTTCACTAACAGAGAGGCTTTTGATGGAGGCACAGCACATGTCCACCATGGACTGTAGCGCTAATACTAACTCAAGTTTATTTCTTAGTTTCATAAATGATTTGTTTCATTGACGAATCTCAGTTTAAGGAAACAAAATAAATGAACTGATTGACTGTGCTTAGCTAATTCATTGACTTCAGAGGTTCATGTTCATAGTTTATTGATACAGAGTAGACATTTCACATTCGAGGTCCTTGCTACGAGCGAGCTGTCATTGATCTGAAATATATATTTTATCCACCCACACAATAGACTCAACATAAACTGTCAACAAACGATTTATTTTCATTTTGATTGTTTTATTTAAAAAATAAAATAAAAAATGAAAAATGTAGTTGACACAAGAGAAATAACGTCAAAATAATCAGTATTGAAAAAACCCGCAAAATTTGTAAGTTGCACCGGCACCGGTGATATGGTATAATGTGCGTCTTGCCTAGACAAACGCATGTAGTAAGAATACACGTTTCTATTTTATTATTTGCTGTTTAATTAGTTGCAGCCTATTTTTAGTTAAAAAAAAAGTTTCTAGTAAAGTGATTAGAGACGGGTAGGTTAGGTTCACACTTTTTTTCTTGTTATAAATAAACTTGTTCCTATGAAAATAGTTGGAGGCAAAACATTTTCTCTTTTTTTTTCGACAACACTAACCTGAATGTATATTTTTACATTTCTCATAGAATATACTCCCGCTGTGATTCATTAATTATAAATTAAAATTAATGTTTATTTTCTTTTGAGTTTAGATACGATGTATGGAAACATTAAAGCTAATACAATGTACTTTTTACACTTGATGCAATGTGTAGCGACATCAAAAGATCTGTCTGTGCGGAGTTGACGAGTTTATGTTTATAGTTTAATTATTATTGAAAATTAAATAGAATGTCATGTGCACTATATTTCCTAGCATCTTTTACTTACAGTGTACTTGAAAGACTTTAATAATACCTATCCAGGGGCGTAGCAAGGGGGGCGTGGGGGTGTCGGTAAATCAACGAGCAAATCAACGAGCAATTTTCAAAAATTAGGTCTTAGGTGGGTTTACTACGATATCTCGAAAAAAATCTCGAAAGCAAAAATCTCCAATGTAAAAATCTCGAAAAAAAATCTAGAAATCATAATCTCGAATAACAAAAATCTCGAAAAAAAAATCTCGAATTAATATTAAAAATGGTGTTAAAAAGTGAGATGCGTATGGGGGGGCATGCTGCCCCCCTGCAACCCCCCTGCTTGGGTTTACTGTCTGGCTATGGGATGGGTGCAGAAAAAAAAAAACTCGAATTTACTTTTATTTTCGAGATTTTTTCGAGATATAGTCTTTCGAGATTTTTGCTTTCGAGATTAAAAAAAAAACTTTTCGAGATTTTTAGCCTTCGAGATTTTTGTCATTCCAGATTACGTCATGATCCCGTCTTAGGTTTGGATTTTCATTAGGTATAGGTCTTGGACTTGTAAATGTATACCTACAAGTCGGCATTTTCAAAGGTTCCACATTAAATTCTTAAAATTTAGCGAGTTTCGATTCGATTTGAAAAAGGAAGGTCCACATCGGTGAATTTGCCGACTGAAATCCTTAAATTTTAGAAAGTTTCGATTCGATTTTAAAAAGAACGGGCGGCATTTCTAATTTGTAGATTACGAACTTTGACAATTCGCGGCAAAGGGTATTTTCTTTCGCGGCAAAAAGTTTGGAAAACGAAATTTTATTTAAACTGTTTATAAATTTGTTTTCTTAATACAGCTGATGCCTGAAATTTTCGAACTGCCGCGACCTAGAAAAGTATTCATGTGAACGGACTGTCAAAACTTGCGAATATTCGTTCGTTCGTAGATAGTTGGTCGCTCTCATGTGAATGGTCCTTTAGGTATTGGCCCACGGGTGTTCCTGTATGGCGCCTCCCATACTAACAAAAACAATCAAAATCTTATTTCCTGAAGACCACCGAATCGATTGAGCACAAATTTACAGGTGAATTTAGGTATTGGTCCGGGATATTTCCTGTGAAAATTGGTCAAAATTGGATAAAGGGGCGTGGGACCTCCCATAAAAAATACATATTCTATGGGTTGAAAATGGATGACGTTAGATATAACTCGATAACCGCTGGCTGGGCCAATCTACATGATTTGTATACAGTCGGCAAGTTCCTGAAATAAGTCGATATTTCAATGAAAATCACCCCCCCCCCCCCCAGTGCTCGCACCTCTCTCCACGCCTGTACCTATCACAAAAGTTTTTAAACGTATTTTGTCACCTGCATACCCTTGGCATAGCTTCTCCCAACCATTCTATTTTAATTTTTGAGACGAATGAAAGTGACCTATACAATTGTATGCCGATTTCTAATCGCTGAGATGACAAGTTTTCTCTGGAGAGTTAAACTCTCGGATGTTTGTCAGACGATCGCGAAAAGTGTGTAGAAAGACTTTGAGATGTATAATATGTGTTATTCCGGGCGTCCAACCCGAGACTTCTCGCTTACTACAGGGAGGGCCAAATACAATTTTGTTTTTAAAACTACAATAAAAATAAACTTAAATTTAGTCCATGTATTATGGCTTTAAGTAAGAGCAAACATTCCCATTGATTATAGAACACAACGTCGTTCAAGTGGCTGCCTCGGCTGGCTTCGCAGTAGCGCATTCGACAAATTATTCCGCAAAAAAAAAATCGAAACAAAATCGAATCGCGTTCTTTAGGAGTACATATGTAATTTGGATCTGTTAACTTCACAAATGTCAAAGTATGATTGACATTTGCCGTCATTTGCCAAAATTATAGCATCTTCCGATGACTTTTGCGCCACATTGTACATTGTTTACAAATACGAAGAAGGTATCAAAATGGTTCTCAAGACCTTAACCTTGATTTGCTGATTTATGTTTACAGTTGAAAATTGAAGTATGTAAGTCTACTTAACCCCTGTTCGCATTAAAGTCAGTAAACATGAAATATGAAAAGAATAACAATTTATAAAATATCACCGACGAATCTCTATAAATATCCCATGATAATTAAATCAATTTGCACTGATACGATAACAGGTACGCTTAATTAAAAACAATCATAAGAAAATGACAAAAGAAAAGTAAACATGAATTTACACCTGTTTCTCACGATGCTCTCGAATTGACAATAGCTCTCTAATATTTTATTATCATATTAACAATCATAATAGTTCCACAAACTATAATAGCTCCAAGCTCCATTGTTGCTAAAATTAACAAACAAATATCTTTTTACTTTGGGCCACCGCTGTAGGAATAAAAAAAAACTAAAACCTTTATTAACCTCATACTCATCTCATACATTTTTTTTTATATTTCACAGTTGACGCAGATGAAATCCGTCGCTTGGGCAAACGTTTTCGCAAACTCGATCTGGACAATTCAGGTGCACTGAGTGTCGATGAGTTTATGTCTCTGCCAGAACTGCAACAAAATCCCTTGGTACAACGTGTCATTGACATATTCGATGCCGATGGCAATGGCGAAGTAGACTTTAAAGAATTCATCCAAGGTGTTTCACAGTTTAGTGTCAAAGGAGACAAACTATCAAAATTACGGTTCGCATTTCGTATATACGATATGGACAATGATGGTTACATATCGAACGGTGAACTGTTTCAGGTAATTTAAAATATTTTACTACTTTTACTTTTGTATTGATGTATGGCATTTTCGAACTTCATCAAATGTCAACGAGATATGTAAATCCATCGGCGCACATTAATATATTTTTTTATCTGTAGTTTATTTTTCCGTTCGCTTGTCAAAAAAAAAAATCTATTTTTGATTTTCTATACCGAACTGCATAATAAAATTTTTCGAGAACGAGGAGAATTTTAATTGCCAAATAGTTTGTTGATATTTTCTCAATTCTTGCTGTATTTAAATATTTGTTTAAAGAGAATATGTTCATTTCGGTCTGCTAAAAACACGACAACGCGACGATAAATACGCTAAGCGCTTCGTTACATGAAACATGTGCTTTTGCGGCAGAATGTCTGCGGGTAACACGATATTGTTTGTTTTTCATTAGTTTATAGACTGTTCTACTAATGAGTGTGTATGTTTGTGTCAACAAACCAAAACAAAGAATTTCGAAAACGTTAATTTTTGTTTCAGATAGTCGAATGTCTATATACTTTTGCAATTAGTGTTGATTTTAGGTTTCAGAAACTGTTTTATTTGTTTACTGTTTAAGTGATATTCGTTTGAGTTAACATTTGGACACTGGCCAGGAACATTTCAATGTTGGTGACTAAATAATTTTTTCCAGAGTAAAATCGTTTATTAGCCGTTTTTTATTATCAGCGTGATCTGATCCGGATCAGATCATGAAAATAAAACAAACTGGATCATTGATTGAGTTGTAGCAATAGTTGTTTTTCACATATGAAATCCAATACCAATCATGACAAATTTCGTATTGCCACCAGCCATCTTGCAGCCATACTGTACAATGTGACGTCACAATCCGATGATTTCTCTATTGCACTTCCTCATATTTGAGTTTGACATTTCGCTTGTTGTGTCGGGGTGTTACCATATGAATACTAATCTGCAAACATTTAGCAATCAATATTTTTTTTGGGAAACTATTTCCAAGTGCTATGTTCAAATATGCATCATAATTAACCGTATTGTACTGCTAATGTTTCCATTTATATTTCTGTGCTATATAGCGAAACAAAACATCTCGAAAGTCGGAGTAGTAACTTATTCGAATTAGAAAAAATGCTAATTGATTTTTTGTGTTGTTAATTGTGTTTCATATTTTGGTCTGGCAACATTACTGTGTGGCTATAATTTGCAGGGACACCAACATTGAGTGAATGAAATAAACAACGCCACGAAACGACAACGAGAAATAGTTGAATTAATTTTCAGATCATATTTCGTGATCTCGATGAAAAGCAGGATCACATGTTGTTGTTGTAAGTGCATGTAAATCGATGATCTATATGGATCATAGCTGATAATAAAAAACGGCTATTATGTGTCCTGGTCCTTTGGTTTTGTGGCCCGACCAACGTTTTTAATCGAGTTTTTAGTGTTACTATTAACCATTTTAAAAATACATATCTCTTACTTCAGTATTTTTTTTTTTATTATTTTTGGATTTGAGTATTAGTTAACATATCTCCCTAAGGCAGCTCAATACATATTATTTAGTTAGGTGAAAAAGGTTCCATTCCGTAATGACGTTTTACTTTCACGACATTAATTTGTCGTTATTCGAGGCGTATAATTTGACCGACGACGTCGTCGGTAAGTAGTTCACATTCTACATACGATCCAAACCAGGTGATCTACAGCGCTGACACAAAAATTGCGGTATCAGTTTTTTGTTCGAAAGAAACTGTTAGTTCATGTTTTGTATGTATATGTATGTAGGTTCCATTCCGTAATGACGTTTTACTTTCACGACATTTGTCGTTATTTGAGGCGTATAATTTGACCGACTACGACGTCGGTAAGTAGTTCACATTCTACATACGATCCAAACCAGGTGATCTACAGCGCTGACACAAAAATTGCGGTATCAGTTTTTTGTTATTTATCTTTTTCGAAAGAAACTGTTAGTTCATGTTTTGTATATATGTATGTAGGTTCCATTCCGTAATGACGTTTTACTTTCACGACATTTGTCGTTATTTGAGGCGTATAATTTGACCGACGACGTCGTCGGTAAGTAGTTCACATTCTACATACGGTCCAAACCAGGTGATCTACAGCGCTGACACAAAAATTGCGGTATCAGTTTTTTGTTATTTATCTTTTTCGAAAGAAACTGTTAGTTCATGTTTTAAAAACAAAATGAAATCCATTTGATTTACCAGATATAAAGTCAGTCAGTAAAAGGACAAAAAATAATTTGAAAAACTGAATTTAAAAGGAAATCTTCATTGGACGAAATAAAAGGTAAGCTCGTGGAAAGTACATGGTCGCCGTCAGTGCCGGCCGGCGATATAACTTGCTGCGACTGTGCGATTCTTGGCTGAGATTAGCTTTCAGAAGGCTGTAGGAAAACATTTTAATTAAGGACTACCACATCAAAATTAAATTAAAGTGTTGCAAAAATTATCTTTCTACCAATCTTTTCCATCTCTTGGTGGTGGTCTAGGCTGGGTTATAGCTGTATAGTCTCATTCGAACTTGGCGTCAACACTTAAGACTCTTTTAAAATCTCTTTGCCAACGATGTTTTTTTTTTATCAATTACACCAAACTCTTAAATTGCTTTTGATTTGTTATTTTTAACCCTTCAACATTTTTATGAATAATCAATATTTAAAAAAAAGTTACATTTTCAGTCTTTATTCATTATTACTTGGCGGTCACAAATTTGATACCGACAGAATCATCGTTTTTCTTGTCTTTTTGTGACGTTCAACGCCTTAAAGAATGACAGTGAAATTTCTTACATAACGTTCGTCGTACACTAATGGGATCTACAAGTTTTTGAACGAATACTGTCGTTCAAGGATGCAAGAACGCCACCCATATTTCTAAAATTAAATTGACGTGTTTTAAATCGTCGTAAATGCCACTCGGAATAAGGGTGAATATATTAAACATTCCGTGTATTGTAGGTTTTGAGAATGAAGTCACCAACGCAATAGTCTTTTCCAAACTGCTAATTTGGTGTTCTTTGCATTATTAAGTGCGGGCTTAGACGAGGTCTACCTCTATTGCGTTGGCTTGCGCCCTTTAGGTTGGAATAGTAGACTTTGCTTTACCTCAAACGCTCAATGCGCAGTTTTTTTGCTTTCGACCTTTATCCGCTTTTGAAATCCTCCATGCCTAGGGTGACCAGATCCATGCCAACCAAAAAGAGGACACCTTCAAAAATCTCAAATGAAAAATGTAGGTTAGGTTAGAGGGGCGGTTTGTAATATATGCAATTTTCACCCAGAAGGCCATTCGGATCTGTTGATGAATCTTTTAAAATCTTCGTTGCTAGATCTTCCAAGCCGTCGAAGAACCGTGTTCCACAGATTCTATATTTCCTATTCATCTCTGCAACTTCTGCAGAAGTCATTTGTGAAGATACCTAATCTTTTGGTAACATTTAAATGTCGGGTGTTTTTTGTAGAATATAGATAGTCGTAAAATTCTGAGCAGGACATATTTCTAAAATTACATTTACAAGAAAAAAATGCTTTTAAAATTTCAACTTTAAGTCTATTTCGTTCTTAAGTTCGCTAAAAAACAAACTTTGATAGGTATAAATTTAAAGTACATGTAATTCAATATTTAAATTTGATTTTTAAGTATTTTTTTTTTGTGCATAGGTACCTACATTATAAAAGTTATTATTTAAACGTGTCGTGGAATCCGCCGGGGGAATTATTCACGGAAAAGAATATTTTGGTATCGTCAAAATCGCAAAGTGAACAGTTCCCCGTGTGGGTAATGTGAATGAGTTTCAATGTATCGTTAAAAACGTTCAAATCGAATTTTTCCCGAACGGGTAAATGCTCACTTTGCGATTTTGTCGATACCAAAATATTCTTTTCCGTGAATAATTCCCCCCGGCGGATTCCACGATAGGGGTGATTGTCTTGTTCTTGCTCTACAAATATTTTTTAGGTTACAAAATTGGTCAAGAAATTTATTTTCGTTTAATTTGTTGCGAATTTTGTTTAAATCCATCCATGTAAAACAATCAATTCATTCAGAGATTCTCCCCATCTCTGAAGAAATTTTAAAGACCTTAAATAAACCTCTAATACATATTTTCCACGTTTAAGGCATCATTTTCATTTCGACCTTTATCTACAAATTTAGGTCGTGTTCTGGTGGTGCCAGGTCCGATTTATGGCATTTTCCATCACTCTAGGCCAGAACTTTGAGCGATATGACCTCGCATTCTTGAAGAATATTCTCTTTAAAAGCTTCAAGTGTCTGAATCTTATCTAAATCTTATTGACATAGACTCGTGAACGCAAAAAACCCAACAAAAAGAAGTCTGGAACGACTAAAACAGTGCAAATCGCCAGAACAAGAGATTAGACCCGGAAATGCAGCCCTCAGAGTTTCAGCTGTGGCTCGTGCAGTATGCGCCATTGTGTTAGAACCACATGTTCTCAATTCATCCAATTTAGGAAGGAGAATGTCGTTGAGCATGGCTCTGTAGCCCTCGCCGGGCAGAGTAGTCATTTGGCCCGCGGCGTTTTCGAAAAAATAAGTAAGTAGCTTTGAACGGATGTAATGGCTCTTCTTGGGTTATACGCGGATTTTCGGTGCCGCAGAAGCAATAATTTTGCTTATTCACATATGTGTATCTACATAGAGACGGAATGAACTCTCTGCAACAACAGGTAATGAACTCTGTTAAGACCGCCGATTAATGTCCAATTGCGTGGCACGTCCTCTGCGAGTACTGCGACACCTTCCGTCATAGCTGCGATATTCTCAGCATAATGGCTGCTCCGGGCGCGCACCGGCCACACCTCGTTTGTCCCATACTCTTCTAGGCGTGCGGCAAAACGTGTTTGCCCAGATGTTGTTGGACGACTGAGAAATCTGCGCGGTAATTCACTCAGCGCCAATACCAGTGAAATATTCCGCAAAAAAATTCGAAGCAATTATTCCGCGTTCTTTAGGAGTATAGCGATTCATATCTTGCTGACCTCTATTTTGTATCTGTTTACTTCATAAATGTCAAAGTTGAAAATGTTGTTTGCAAAAATGAAAGCATCTTCTGATATGGTGCGCCACCTTGTAGAACCGATGTATAAATCTTTTAGCTTCTGCAAAAATTAACGTGTTGTCTATATTTTTCATTAATTTCAAAGTTCAATGCCTCTGCTTGGTTGCAACTTTTCGGCCATATTGCTTTCACCTTTTCTACCTACATAAAAAAAATACTACATATGAGGATGATTTGGCGAATGTCAGGCAAAGCTGTTTGTGATCAAAAAATAATTTATACAGACAAAATATTACACCCAGTCGACAGTCTTTTTAAATTATGTATGCTTATTAACGTTCAGCTATAGTCGAATTCAAATCACGTACGTGAAGAGATAGCTCACGATATACTCCGAATTTTAATATCTGTTCTGAGCGTGACGTTTTATATTTTTTGACGATGGAATTTAATTCGCTGATTTCATTATTTTCTGTTTTTTTTTCCTAATGTTTGCAATATATAGGACTTTGTCTACAGAGGCCTATATATTACCGCTCGAAGTTGCCTATACGTTAGGTTCACATTTGCTTGCCCTTCCCAATCATTTGAAAATTGCAAATTATGTTTTTGCATTTAATTTCCACTTGAATGTATTGACTTTACTTAATTGCAATCATATTACTTATCATATTAGTTATTGAAGTAAATTAGATTGCGTAACGTTAATTAAGTAGTCTAATGTGGTGCCATTAACAAGGCTTTTCCAGTTGGCATGTGTTGGTAGAATCAATTTGATTCTAGGAAAAATGTATATGCTCATTGGACCGACTAGCGAGGAGAACTTCGGCTGTAATCGAAACGACTTGTGGTTATAATTATTGATATGTTCAACCAAGAAAGTCGATCTGCAGCTCTATAGTACACGCCTATTCATAATAATATAATGACAGTAAATCTCTTCAGAGTATCTATAGCAATAAAAACGCTTTTGCGGCGAAAGAAAACAATCTTATACTATGGTAAATAAGTACTTTTAAAACTTTATCGTTTCCGCAGCAAATAAATGTCGCTCATATGAATGAGTCCGTGGGGGAACCGTCATTTGAAATAAGCAACATTTTACAAAACGTTGACATGGAGAAACTGACAGTCTGTCTTCTGGTTGTACTATTTATTTTTGTAGAAGCAAAGCGTTAATTGAACGCGTGAACGTGAACGTCCATTAAATATAGACGCAAATGATGTTTTCAAAAAGGAGTTCTGCAATTTCAGATCAGATTTAGTCAGGATCCAGAACAGGCCAATGATTTTTAATGAGTTTACCGCAATTCAGAGTATCTACTCTCTTCCCTCGTGTATAAGGCACACGATGCTGAAGGAAGAAGCTCATTCATCGGGCATACTTTTATCCGACTGAATTTTACAGATATCTAATTTGGCGTATGCTCTTTACAAAGTTATCGGTTCGCAGTGACGCGGTATTCTCTTGTTGAGTGCAAGGTTACGCGTTCGAATCCGAGACATTTAATAAAAAAAATCGGCTTGGTCGATGCTTTGATACCCCCCCTGCATACAAGTCATGCAAAATGGGTCTAATATTGGTGTTGTATGGGAGGTACCAGAACTACTCTACCTACATATTCCATTTTCAATATCGACCTAACGACGGTAAAAAGAAATCCTCAAACAAAATTTCATTCGCTTGGCGCTATCGTTTTTTTACAACAGACAGACGGACATGGCTACATATACTCAGAATTTGATCCTGATTCAGAATATTCACCACTATCGTGGAATCCATCGGAATTCAGTTTCACTTCACCTAGGTATTCGATTCCCTTTCACTTTCTACTGCTATCGTGGAATCCGCCGGAAACGTCTCCTTATCGACATGTTTTTTGGGAAAGGTAGTTTCACTGTCAAACGGCTGTCTTTCACTTGTCAATTTAAATCTGTGCAGCTGCATTCGTCGTTCTTTAAAGTGATTTAAATAAAAAACAAAGTGTTTAATAATATATATTTGGAAGCATAAGAAAAGGAACAAGATGAGCGGTGCTCCCAAAGAAGAATACAAGACCAGGTTTAGAGGAGCAGTGCATGATTCCATGGAACTTCCGGATGAAATGTGTTTTTAGAATGATTATTTTTTGATTTTAATAAAGTTCAATATTAAACAGATTTATTATAAATGTTTGGCTCAATAAAGCAGATTTTTTATATGATATTTTCATAAAAAAAAAGTGCTCACGTCACGTGCAGCAAGCAAGAGAACCTATGAAATCCCTAATGATTTTGATGCAGGTGAGAAACGTCATTTTTTCGGGAAAAATTCGATTTGAACGTTTTCAACGATATCTACAGTGAAACTCATTCACTTCACATTACTCAAACGGGGAACTGTTCACTTTGTGGATTTGACGATACCGAAATATTTTTTTTCGTGAGTAATTCCTCGTAACCAGTTCTCACTGGTTTGAAAGTTCGGTTGGTATTTTGGATATCACCCTCCTCACTTCGTGGCAGTCTGGTGGACTTATGTTTGGACTATCATTGTTCTGGTTCAAGGGATCTACCTGACAGCGGTTGTCTTGTTGGATGTCTTCGCTGTTTAAAATTTTGCATCAGAAGTGTTCTTTCGAAATTCTCAACAGCGAATGCGTATCGTTATTCCCATATGGCCATATTGCAGGCTTCTGTTCGGGCTTTGTATGCTTGGGAAGATCGTTTTTTTCTTTTGGTTTAGAACGTTCAAATATTACTTCCACAGCAAGAGTATTTTTAATATGTTTACAGTGTGTTAGGAGTCATAATACCCTATGGCAACAACAAAACCTTAATTAAGTAAATGTCTGGACACAGTCCTAGATAGTGAAAAAATGTTTATTTATCATTTGACAGCATGAACTTGTTTTGTCCTCATTTACTTCCACTAGTTTTATTTTCATTCTTTAATTGTCATTAGTTACGTTACGAGACTGAAAACTTAATTTATTTCTACAAACTCTTAAGAACAGTATAGCAGTGTGAAAAATAAATAATGATGTGTGACTATCTTCTTTAGATCACATGGCAGAGAAAGCGCCATGCTGGCTAGCAACGCTTGTATCGGCGCATTTTGTAACACAGAATAAAATCTCACACTAGCGAAAACGTTAGTACACGACGTTTTATAATAATTTCAGGATATGTGTTGGATATATTTTTTTGTGATCAAATTGTGTCGAAACTTTGCTCGCTTTAAAAATTTCAATTTTCAATGACTCATGCTGATGCCATTAAACCAAGAAAAAATCACGAGTTTAAGATAATGTAATTTTTATTTCGAAAAATAAATATTAAAACCCAAATCAACTAGTGTCAGAGTACCTACCAATAACATAGCATCTTGTTCACTTGTCAATTCTATTTATAAAGGATTAGTGTGTCTTAATTACTTGTCATTTATTCTCTTTACATTATTTCTTGTTGTCATTTAATTGCGTCGCCATATGGTGGCGCTTTAAAATTGTGAAAATAAAAAAATATTAATAAAAATATTGCTTTAATTTACAGGTGCTTAAAATGATGGTAGGAAATAATCTTAAGGATACACAATTACAACAAATTGTAGATAAAACTATTTGTTTTGCCGACAAAGACGAGGACGGTAAAATATCATTCGACGAATTTTGTTCGGTCGTCGGAAATACAGATATTCACAAAAAAATGGTTGTTGATGTTTAAGTTAATTTATGCAATGTTTACATTTTTATTTTTTATACATCATTATTATCATATTTTTGTATGTTTAGATCAAGTTTTTTAATTCTTCTTCTTCTCCTGTTTTTTTATTATTTTTCTTCTTCTTCATTTTTTTTTATAATTAACTTGCAAAGTGTTTTCCTTCTATTTGAATAGAGAAATATATACTTAAAACAAATTCTTTATATATATATATACATTAAATGAATAAAAACAAAACAAAAACAAATTTTAATGGATAATTTTTTCTAGATTATTATATGTGGCGTAAATTAATTAACACTAAACAAAACAAATCAAAACCTTATAAGAATTTGAAATAATAATTTTCTATGGCGATCATTAAAAACAAAACAAAAAAAAATCTGTCTCTTCGCATATTATTGATAGCCCTTTTAAATAAAGAGAAAACAAAATTGAAATACATACTAATTGAAAAAAAGAAAAGCAAAAATATGAACAAAGGAAAAATACATTTATAATTAACAAATTTAACTAATAAGTAAGACATTTTACTAATTAACACAACAAAAACAAATCAAGCATTAAAAAGTAATCTTTAATAATATTTAACAAAAAAAAATATCGTTTCTCATTTCTAATTAAAAACACACACACAAAACTAAATAATATAATAATTAAAATAAAAGAGTAAACATTTTTCTACTTCAAACTTAATAATTAAAGTTAAATACTTAAATAAATAAATTAATAAAAATACAAAAAAAAAAAAATGAAATAAAAAATGCAAAATAAAACAACAACATTAGGATCATTTTTGATGAATGACATTAAGGAATTAATTAATTATTGTAGTGTAGAAACTAACACGAAATATTGCCTTTTTGTGTATTCTCTAATTAACTGACAAAAAAAACAAAACAAAATGTATATCTTAAACAAAAAAAACAACCTTTATCTCCATCTCCTACTATTCTGTCGTGTTCTCCCCCTATTTTGGTTTGTTTAGATTTACCCCCTTATCAGTTGTTTTTTTGTTTATGTCTCATATTGATTATGTCAATGTATATTTCTTGCATTTTTGTGTAAATTGTATAAAAAAAAGGGTAAAAAATATTATTTTGTACGTAAACTCTAGTCAATGTGAATTTTTTTTTGTAATCCTTTTTACTGTCATAAGAATTTTTTTTATTTCTGTTTTTTATTTTATTTGCCATATATGAAAACAAAAATATTGTTATAGAGAAAAAAGAATAAATATATTTACATATGTATACTTGGTTTTTAATGTAAAGAGGAAAATAATTTCATCTCAACAAGAACAAACAAAAAATACAAAAAAAAAACAAAACATTTATTTTCTGATATTAGAGACTTTTTTTATTTGTTTACCATTTCAGTTGAGTTCGTTTTTATTTTGTTCGCATAAGTTTGTTTGTGCCATCGTAGGTCTGAATGAAAATAATGGCTGTCCTTGCTACGTCTTCAATGGATTTGTGGATGTGCTGTGCATGTGTTCCTTAAGAAGCAATCAGGTGTGTTTTTTTTTGTATTTTTCTAATTTTATTTTATTAATTTTTATTATTTAAGTATGTAATAGGTTATTAAATTGTTTCTATTTTACAAAAGAACAATTTGGTACAAATAAATGGGCAGAAATGTTGCCAATGTTTTCGTAGAACCTCATAGCTGACTGTTCGCTTGTTGAGTGGGAAATTAACTGTTTAAACATAACATAAGACAAAAACTAAAAGATAAGTAACATCAAAAAGGTATGGGAATTATAAGCGATCGCTTGAGATCAATGACAGTTCTCCCGTAATTACAAGGAAATGCTAACTTCAGCAACTTCTATAGTGTCTATTGTGCATGTGACTCACTATCTCGTGCCTAAACCCAAATAGAAAGCCGAACGCATGTGTCTTAACGTTAGAAATCTGAAAAAATTATTATCATACGTATTTCCTTCAGGTGGTTTGGCAACCAATCTCTTCCATCTTTCTCGGTCTGGATACCGATATTGCTACAGTGGCCATGATTACAATCGTGCCACTGCTTATTATACATATGACTGTTGATATCCACGATATTCTTGGTCTTCCAATTTACCGTGCACCATGAGGAGTCCGCTCTTATCTTATGACTTGCTTTGCAATTATGTCATTTGGTTTCCTTCCATTCCATTTACGCATGCATTATCTCGACATACCAAAGTTTCAGACACGTTTTGCGACACAATTCCTGGTTGAATATAATATTGCTGTTAACAAATCATTAAGTATTGCAGGCAACGGGAGAACAAGATTCTGTTGTTTATTATATTTTTGTTGTTTGTCACTAGGCAGCTTGAAGCCAATCGAACAGATACAAAAATCCAATCCACTGCATCCCATGTCTCTCAGATGCACCTACATTGGTAGTTTGTCAATACATCGGCTATCGCCTTCGCCAGTAGAAATAGTATCGGCGATAGAATATGTCCTTCTGATGAGTCGGAGAGCTTTCCATTGTGCAGAAGGAAACAATTGCGTTAATGTAGGATTCCTTAAAAAAAGCAACTATTTTCGGGTCGATTTCTCACACAATACAAATCAGAACAATATACATTTATGTGTCTCCACTCCACATATATTTTAAAAAAATCTGCGATAATCCAAAAAAATGTATTTGCGATCGTAAAATGTATAATGTATTTGCGATTGTAAATGTGAAACTCTCTGCTGTATATTAAAGCTATCGATTGCGCTTACTTACTTACTTAACGGGCTGGCGACCCGTGATTGTAGTTTTCGTCCTTCGAGTTAGTAGTTTTGAACTCTATTGTTTTGTCGAACCGAAATCGCTAGGGTAATTCTATGCTGCATCTCCACTAGGCTGTCATTTATGGAGTTCATGTTTACTCCTTAACTGCCTGAAAATTGTTGCTATCAATAGTGACGTTTTGTGCTAGGTGGTGGACAGATGCTTGTTTGTTTTTGATAAATACTCAATACCTGCTTAAAAATGTTGGCCAACTTTATGCTATATGAGTTCTGAGAGCCCGTGTGCATCATTTGTAGTCATAATGATAAAATAATACCTCACAAACTTCCACTCGGTCTTTGAAAAGAAAAAAGAGAACCCATTCCATGATTTTATGGGAACTGCGAGCAACGAGATTAATAAAGCTTGCTTTCATTTTCTCAATAAAAATGTGTGTTTTGGGGGCGCAACCACAAATTCGTACCTATTTTTTTAAGCGTGGTAATAATCGTTATGATATTAACATATTGGCTTCTCATACCCTCTTCTATATTTGGTTTGAGATTCTTTTCTAATCCAAATACTTTATTTTTCTGAGTTTCTTTATTTATTAAAAAAAACATGTCTTCTATTTATAATTTCGTACCCCTAACTGTATGTATTCATAAATATTCAGAATATTTATACTTTATAGCTTTAATATTCATCAAAGTGTGAATATAGTGCTTTATTTTCTCTTCATCATTCGTGTACATTATTCATTTAATTAGACAAAAACAAAATATTCATAAGAAACTTTTAATTATATTTCAAATAAAAAAACAATTAAATAATTACAAGTGTACGTTAAAAATATCGGACAATTCATTTAAATAAATTATAAATAAAACAATATACCTAGCATTTTTACTATCATCGTAGATCGAACAAAAATTTGAATCTACATACGGATACTTACTACATTTATAAATTCTTATTTTCAAAATAAATTATTGATTTTATTTAAATTCACATTTTATTTCTCAATTTGCAAAATACATTTCATTTTATGCCTCTAAAATTTCTATAAAAATCTAATATAATAATCCAATGACAAGTGACGTTGTATTATAAAATTAATTGATTGTCTTTGCAAAACCAGCAAATTTCTTAACACTATGCCAAACTTAATTAAAAAAAAAAACATTAATAAGAAAATACATACATATATAAATACATTTAAAATAAAAAAACATATTTTCTAATAATATACTATTTAGCGTTGTACTTGAAAATAAAAATAAAAACAAATTTTATTTGCAAATTTCACTTTTTTATAATGTTTTTGTATGTAAACACCTTTTATATATATACATAAATGATGATAATTATAAAATGTATATAAAAGCATTTATATACTTAATGATACATATATATATATAATATATAAGAAAACAAATATATATATATTATTTTAAATCAACAGAAGAACAAATTTAAACAATCTTTTTGCAATAAGCATTAATAATATTAAAATAACAAAAAAATACTATATGAAATGTCTCTTTAAAAGAAAAAAAAAAACATTTTTTTTTTTAATTTTCGTTTCAACTAATTTACAGCTAACATTATTGGTTCAAATGATAACAAAAAGCAAATATAATATAAAATGATTTAAAACAAATTATGTATTAACAAATTTATGAAATTTAAGAAAACAAATTTAAATGCTAACAAAATATATAGTTAAATTAAAATTTATGAATGATTATAGGAAAAAAAGTAATAAATTTAAATGAATGCATACAAAAGATGACATATTTGGACAAACATTGAAACATGCACTAATAATGGATCTTTCTCTATCAGCACGGACATATATTTTATAAAATATTAATTAAATTATCACTTTAAATAAAATTGAACTAATATAGCAAACAAGAAAAAAAACAAGAACATTTGAAAGAAAACGATTGAATAATGATAAAGCTAAAAACAAGATGATGAAAACAAAACGCCATATTGTTTAAAATGTCATCCTCATTTTTATTTTGTGCAAAACATCTACGACATGAAACAAATATTAAAAAAAAAAAATAAAAACAATTAAACTTGATACAATTCATTAATTTTTAAATCAACAGCAATAAAAAATGAACAAAATAAGTCTACTTTTATATTTTATTTCAAAGAATTTGGGTTTTGGTCTTTGTTGTTGGTTAATTTTGTCCGCAGTTTTGATTAGTATTGGTTGGTAAAAGGGCAAAAAAGTTGGCGTTTGCGAACAGGGAATCTTTTATCCGTGATAGACTTTATTTTTTGAAACTTAAGGTTCACGGTCAACTAAAGGATGTCCCATAATTCACGCAAAATTTTAATTTTGCGCCATTTAATAGTACAGTGATGCCAACGACAAAAAAGATAATGTGACAGCTGAGTGTTCGGGGTTAGTAAAAGAATACAAAAGAACAACGCATTTTCATTGTTGAGCAATATTTTAAAAATAATGAAGGTTTGTCAGCTACAGTCCGTAATTTTCTCATTTTCATCTTGATGGCTTCGTATCGTCAAAATTGTCGCATTTGGGGTTCAGAAAAACCACGAGTAATTGTTGAAAAACAAATGTATCCATAACACAGTCACACGTTTGGTGCGGATTTTGTGCTGGAGGCATTATCGGACTATTCTTCTTCGAAAATGCGGCTGATCAGGCAGTAACAATTAATGGTGATCGTTATCCTGACATAATAACCCAGTTTTCGGTGCCTAAATTACAAGATATGGATGCGACCAACATGTGGTTTCAACAAGACGGTGCCACATGTCATACGGCCAAAGAAACAATTCAATTACTGCATGAGTCATTTCCTAATCGTGTAATTAACCGTTTCTGGGATCAGAATTGGCCATCCAAATCTTGTGATTTAACGCAATTGGACTTTTTTCTTTGTAGTTTTTTGAAGTCAAAGGTCTATGCAAACAAGCCCACGACCACCAACGCCTTGAAAGAGAAAATTTTGGGGTGTATTAATGAAATTCAGCAAAGCCGTGGCGGCCACATAACCATACATAACCATACTCTATTTATCAATTAAAAATGTAAACTTTATAATTAAAAATCGGTATTTTCTATCAAAATTACATTTTGCGTGAATTATGGGACACCCTTTATTATAAAATGGGTGCCAGAACCGACTTAAGTTCTGGCAATCGCCTCAAATGGGTCAATATTTTTATTATGAGCACCACAAACTTTATAAAATGCGCGACTCCGATGCAGTTATAGTATTGTTTTGGCTTAACGCCAGAAATAACGATAATTTTTAACATAGTTTAAATTTGTTGTAGGTCACAATAGATAATTTTATATGGACAAAAATCGCTACTAGATAAGATCGTAAAACTTAACCTGGTGATTATTGGTACCGCGCAATGTTGATGTCTACGTGATTTAATGCCCAGCAAGCCGACTCAAACGCCCAATGTCCAGTTTTCAGACTTTCTAACCCCTATGGACTCGCACTCGCACCAACTGTCAATGATGCTGAATAAACACGAATTTCACACAATAGTCTCAACAAAACACAGGCACATGCCGAAGTTTTGGATATAATACACCCCTATCGATAATAATATCCATAGGAATTTATTTACGATGCCCCTGAATAATTTTTAACCTACTTTAATTATAGAAATATAGAATAGATATTTTCGTATGGAAAATTTCGCAATTGTGAGTTCCTAAAATTTAGCCTTGACATACGCTTCCGTCCACCTAACCGATTTTACCAGCAAGTTTATATTTGAAATTTTCCCTACTGTTTAATCAACTTACCTATTTATAAGGTTGTTGTGAGCCAGGGTCGAGCAACAGGGGCAACTTCGGTACAGACGAGGAGGACGCGGCATGCTCGCGGTCGCTCGGCTCAGCTCGACGGATGGGGGGTGTTCTTGCCCCTCATCATGTACCGAAGATGCCCATGTGGCTCTATAAATATAAGCTTTATGAAAGCTTAAAAAAAAGATAAAAATCACTTCTTTCCGATATTGGGGTTCTCTCACGAACGTCTGACCAGCATTCGAGAGTATAACTATCTTGAAAAGGCATTTCAATTCAGCCGTTCATGCTCGAGATAATATTGTAGGTCCTTTCCATTTGTCCCAATAATTACAAACTCAACAAAGGTTTTGGAAGCTAGGCTATATCCTGTTGCGTAAATTATTAATTTCATTTATTTATGCTCTCTTCTTCATTGGGCTATTAGCACCGCGAATGTCGAATGAGAAATTTGAAATTTGAGACAATTTTACAATCAAGACACTAAAGTGAAAACACTGAACATATAAATGCACCATAATGCTGGATTTACATTACCACGCCACGCAATTTTGCATGACTTCAGAGAGAGAGAGAGAGATCCGTTTCCTACAGTCAAGGCTGATGATCTGTAAAAGTGAGACCGCAAATCTCCATAAAAAAGATATGGCGGCCTAAATTCAACTGTTAGGCTTGTGGTCTCACTCTTACACATCATTAGCCTTGACTGTGGAAAAACGAACCTCTCTCTCTGAAGTCATGTAAAATTGCGTGGCGTGGTAATGTAAATCCACCATAAGTACCCAAAAGAGAATTAAGAAGTTTCGTACGAAAAAAATCGATGCGTCTTAAACGTGTCCACGTTGACAAAACAACAACAAATCGCTTCGCACACACTTCTGAAACTGAACAAAGGCAAAGCGGGGCGCAACACCACGAGATAGTGCCGTTACTTGAATAGCATTGAGTCAATTTGCTTTCTCGTCTTTGTTGACAGACAGGGAGCAATGTGTCGTTTTTTTTTTTTTTTGTCAAAATGTGTGTAATGTATAATGAATATATCCCGTCACGAATAAGCAGCTGCTGTCGTTTCCGATATTTAGCATTCATTATTTTCTAAAATCACTTAAGTTGAAAGTTTTATATTTCAAGCCCACTTGGCAACGCCTGGCTCTACATTTTATGAAGCTCAATTGTAAGGAAACCCTGCATTTGTTTTTGTTTTCCAAAATTGACATTTCTCTCATAGTGCAGCATCGGTGCAGTATTTTGAAACATCTGAACAAGTTCTTGTTTTCATTTATTATGACAAAATAAATACAAATAAATTTAATTCATGTCATGAATAAGAGAAAGCTTTATATGTCCTCCAACGGCAATAATCTTTGCATAATAAAAGTTCAATTGCTTCTTATTTGCGTACTTTTGGTATTAGTGTGAATGTGTGATATAATAACGTGCTAGGCTCGAACAAATCTGGGAGTACCTATTTCACCATGTGCGCTGTAGAAGGAATATTCTCCTTGCGGATAGTCACGGTCGATTTTTATATGGAGAAACCCAAACCAGGGTTGGATCCTTGTTTTTCAGAGCTTCGCGCCAAAGAGATAAAAAAGGTTTTAACAAGTTTTAACAATTGGCATAATCCAATTTCAAATGCATTATTGTCTTTTAAAAACTAGGTTCCAATCATTCGAATTTTCGGTTCAAATGCAGAGGGACAAAAAACATGTATGCATGTGCATGGTATCTTTCCATACTTATATATACCGTATGATAAAAAAGATTTCGACACGCTAGACAAGGCGATTTACTTGATTGCCTCAAGTATTGATAAAGCCATAAACATCTCACTGGGGCAGGGCAGTTCTGGAAGTCAGCATGTCTTTAAAATTCAGCTCGTCAAGGGAATGTAAGACTGTGTTAATTTGAAATACACACAATATTTCTTTTATACTGTCCTTTGCAGACCCTTTTATGGCTACCACCAAAGAGAACATCAATACCTTAAGATATACATGCTCAATCCACGATTTGTTAGACGAATCTCTAACTTATTGCAGAATGGAGCCATCATGGGTAAAATATTTCAACCACACGAAGCGCATGTACCTTATATCTTGCAGTTCTTCATTGATTACAACTTGTACGGTATGAGCTTTCTTCATGTACCAAAAGAAGTTTTAAAATTTCGCCGAAAAAACGAAGAAGATGGTTTGTTACCTGAAAAATGGAAAAACATATTTTGACTAATAACATTGAATCCGTTTCAGTTGTACCATACTCAACTAAGAAGGAACAAATTTTAGATTGTAATGTCGCTGAAAAACAGTCGACTTCTGCCCTGGAGCTGGATATCGGTTCTGGCTTTATATTGAATCGTTTTCAGCTCATTACAAAAACTGGCACACATTCAAATCCTGGCATTGAATCCATTTGGCAGGATGAACGAGTTCGACGAGAGAAACTCAGCCACGAACGTGATGAGGTATTGTATTTGTAAATTTTTTTTAATGGTAAATTAATTTATATTTGAAAGATTCCACCACTCGAAATACCCGCATCACAAGAACGACCCAATGTAAAGCCAACAGAGAGTAACGAATTTTATCGCAATGGATTGGTTAATAAGCTACTCCAACTGGAAACATCAATGGATCAAACTATCAATACTACACTTCAAAGCAGCATAGCACCTGCCGAAACCAGTATTCAAGAAAAGGTACGTTTGTTTAATGAGATAGCTTTCACTCGTGCTTAAGAGATTTTAGTGTAGTACAACTTCATGAATATACTGATTTGCATGCTCAATCAAGAATTCATTTGCTGTCATTGTCGTTTTAAACGTTAACACATTCCGCGTTCAGCCGCACATTGTGTTCTATCCAAATCCTTTCATTTTCTTGAATTTAAGACACATTTCCCCGACTTATCTTTATAGAAAAGAACGTTCAATCTAAAGAAATTAATTGCGAATGCTGTTTACCCAGAAGAGTGCACCCAAGATGATCGTTTGGTAAACGCATCATTCATAGCAGATCATCTCTCAAACCGAAGTATATTCCACACATCAATAAAGTTGTCCGAAACGCCTTCGGTTCCTGAGTCAGATGATGTGTTCATGGATGATACGATTGTTGATGAGGAATTGGTTCTTAGTCTAACGCAGCCCAACGCTATAAACCAAAGCTGTAAGTGCTAACAATTATTTCGTAAATGAAACAGCTCATTTTAACAGACAAATTTTTACAGTACGCGAGGAAGATATGCAACTTTTGGAGGTAATGCGACAGCTAGAATTTGGGGACGACCAAAATGAAATCGACTTGGATAGCACACTGGCTCCACTCTCGCAGAATTTAGACAGTAGGTATCAGAAAACGTTCATCTCATTTGTTCATTAATCCAAAATACATTTTAAGTGAATAGCTCGCCGAAAGCATTTGAAACTGATGCAGCTGGGTTAGAAGATGTCGTTGCTGATTTACGAGAGGATGACTCTGATAATGAATGTTTGAATGATTTTTCAATCGCTATGGACGATATGGATGAGCTGTTGTTAAAGCTTACCCAACCTTCGTATGTTAAGCTGCTATCCAGACATGTTTTATAGTTTGTAATGGTTTTTTTTTGTTTCAGACAACCAAGTGATAATATCCCGTTTGTAGAACAGTGTGATGGGGCTGATGATGTTTTGAGCACACCAAAAAAGGGCACACATAATAAGCAACCAACTACTCCGACAACACCAAACAGAACGGCTAAAACGAGATCACCCAGAACGCCAAGAACTCCAAATACTGTAGCTAAAAAATATGCTCCCCTACCGCTTATCATACAATCTCGTTCGCTAAAAAGTACACAAATTATTCAGATGGTATTGACAGCTCGTGTAAAAGTTAACAATTTATTGCAGAAAACCTATTGAACGCAACTAAACAAGTGGAAACACCATCTCCTGCTGATGATGAGGATGAAACAATCTCAGGATCATCTGAAGAGGGTTATGAAAAGAATGCTCGACATGAAAGGTTGGTTTCATTATGAAATGTGTGAACTATCTATATTTCTTTTGTGATTCTCTTTAGGAAACGGCTGTGTCTTCGCAAGAAACTAGCACTCACGGAGCTGAGACGGAAAAGCATTTCAAACGATGCTGAAATGTATACTGAAAACACTCGATTATCAAAGTAAGCGGTACTTGTAAGACATGGAATAACTTTATTTTTAGACTGGGAGTCAAGGAGTTAACTGCTTTGATATGTTGGTTCATGCGACCTACCAAAACATTACCAGAGCTCCGTCACTTAAGCTTTTTTTATTGCTAAGGCAACCTTTTCTATACTGGTTGGTGGAACTGGTACATCGATGACGTGGGTTTTCTTCTTCGTCATTGTTCCTTATGCTCCATACTATTTCAATACAATCTTGATCGACACGGAGAATTTATCGATCAAAACAAGCAACAGTAATAGACATTTTAATCTTACTTAAATTGTGTAATAGCAAGTACGCGGTTCCCGCATCTCGATATTCATAAAGACACATGGAGATCGCCGGATCGATCAACCGTCAACCAGATTGACCACATTGCGATCGACGCAAGGCACTCCTCCAGTATTATAGATATCCGAACGTTCCGAGGGGCAACATAGCCAAAAAAGTCATTTGAGACGCCGCCTCTGTTGTGCTTGGTTTCATTCGACCACCACAACGAAACCCCTGTTCGACGACGAGTGCCGGCAAGCACATGCAGTGAAACAAGAGTCGTACAAAGCGTCGCTGCAAAGAAGGACCAGAGCTGCTCGTGAGCTCTACGTGCAGAAAAAAAAGAGACGAAGGAGAAAAAAAAAAGAAAGATCACGAGAAGCGCGCGATCGAGGAAATAGAGAAATGTTACAGCAGGAATAAGGTTCGGAAGTTTTACCAAAAGGTAAAAAGAACCTGTTAACGCTTTAGAGCCCGAACCGAAGCCTGTAAGGACGAATAAGGGAACATCATAGTAGAATCGCAGTCGATGCTGAGGATATGGAAAGAATACTTCTGCAGACTGTTTAACGGCGATGACGAATTAAAACCCACTGTCAGGCAGAATGAATCATTCAACCTACACGATGAAACAAATCCTTCCACCCGACCTGGTCGAAGTGAAGATAGCCATATCCAAGCTTAAGTCCAACAAAGCCGCTGGAGCAGATGGAAAACCAAGGAAGTCCAAATCGATACCCACCACCTTTTCATCGATTTTAAGGCCGCCTATGACAGCAATGTCAGGATGACCATGGAGAATGCATGGAGAAACGGTGGCGCCGAACGAAAAATAACTTGCCAATCGCTGTTTCTATGGCCTAAGAAAGCAACTGAGTAGGTAAACCCTCTCTCGACCAACTAAAGTGACCCTTTTTAAGACCCTAACCATCCCAGTCCTTCTATATGGTACAGACACATGGACTCGTATCAAAAGCGGATGAGGTTACTCTTTGTTGCTTCGAGAGAAATATACTTCGAGTAATTTTCGGTACCGTCCGCATAGGGTACAGCGATATCGACCTATCCAGAATAGTGAAGGTCCAATGACTGAGATGGTTGGGTCATTTAGAGCGAATGGACGCGAATACTCCGGCCCGGAAGATCTTCGAATCCGCACGCGATGGAGGGCGGAGGAAGATCGCGACTCAGATGGCGCGTAAGGCGACCTCGTTTTGTTGATCCTTCTGGTATATACTGCTAACACGGTTTGTTTTGTCTGTAGCGGTTTTTGACAAGACGCATTAGGGTCGATCAGTTCAGCATTTGTTTCTTGTCCTCCTCATTATCGCATAGTTCACGGCTCTATCCATAGAGACGCACTTGGAAACTCTGGCTAGTGATGAACTAATAAATCATCTGATTATTTGTTATTTACGAAGGTTTACTATCATGCAACATTCCCGATTTGTGGGTTGATTTGACTGCAATCGTTTACATTTTAAATTAATTTTTTTTTTTCGGTGGCGTATACGTAACATTTTTTTATAACTCATAAATGAATACATACTCTAATGAGATCTCTTCTTTTAATTCTAGTCGCACCCCTAAACGAAGAAAAACTATTGACTTGGATAAAACGCACATAACTTGCAACTTTCGTTCCCCTCGAAGAAAGTATGAGAAACGACTTAAAGTTTATAATGCAAACGAGATACCTGAATCTGATCAAAATAATCAAGGAGACACGACGGAAGTGGTTAACTGTCTGCAAGAGTTAAGTGCCACAAATAGTATCGCATCGAACGAGCACAGTGCAACTAAGGCTAAAGTCAGTCCCAGAGTAGTACTTTGGAAATACGCGATTGAATCAGAGTCAAGAAAAATAATTACAGAATCAAAGGGAATTGAAAAGTCGTCGAGCTTAACCAATGAATATAATACATCAAGTACAAATGATTTCAAAGGTGGTGACATGGTACCAAGATCACCTAGTATAAGACATTCAGAAATTCAACTAACTCCTCATAGGACTAGAATCAGCCCTAAAGTATTGCTTAGAAAGCATTCACTAGAATCAGGAGCACTTAAGTCGCCTGAAGTCACAGAGTTGCCTTCTCGACATAAACCAACAGACAACAAACATTGTGTAACTAGTTCCAGAGTAATGATTAAGAAACATGCACTGGAATTGGAGTCATCGACGCCGCAGAAAGACTTAAATGGAAATAAAGAAATTCAAATCAAACTTAACACGTCAACAGGACACAGTACATCTAGTGGCAACGACACCAAAATCAGTCCCAGAGTTTTGCTGAAGAAATGCTCACGGATAAAAGATCTCAACTCGATGGAAGTTCTTGCAAACGGCAAGTCCAAAAACCTTTCACCAAAGGAGGCGACAAATTCGAAAAGAAAATCCCGACTGTCTCTTAGTTCGCATAGAAAAATCAAAGAAAGAAAGGCGAACCAAAATGTAAAACGATTCGAGGAAGAACTGGCAAGTAGCGATTGCTATGAGGATACTTGTTCTCTTGCCTCATTGAAGTCGTGTATTAAAAAGAATCTTAATGCAGATTCAAAGCCTTTGAACGAATGCCAGCAATCGTCTCCAAAACCTCAGAATTCCCCAGCCAATATAAAAGAGCCCCCAAGTGGTAACAATTCTGCAAATTCTTCTCCTAGTCAAACAAAACATTTGAAAATTCGTCTGAAGAGAGAAAAGCTTAAAGAAATTGAAAAAACGGTACCCAAAACCCCAACAACACCGAAACCATATTCCATTAATGTCAACAATGAGTACGAAATAATACCCGTTGCTGGTCCATCGCATCTACATCGATTTAGGATTGCTCACATCAGTACCCCACGTACGTCAGAACATGCTAAACGCCAGTCCGAGTCAGACACTGATGATGACCCTGCCGTGCATAGTTTCTATGAAAAGTCATTTATTGTAGATAGTCCGGTGTTTAGTGAAATATCAGTTCCTAGCCCGTCACAGCTTGTAAAGTGCAATCAATCGTTGCATTCACCAACTGCTGACAAAGTCGTTATAATCACACCACATCTCCAGCCCGAAACGTACGAAGAAGTCGAAAAGAATTGTAAATTTTACGACATTCCCGAAATGGTTCATCAAAAACCCTTCTACAGTAATTACGCTGATGTGACACACAAAAAGGAGGTGGGACACACAGTTCTCTGTATTCCGGGTAAATCACTTAACGATATCGAAGACTTTCAGAGTACAATTTCGGGTCTAGAGGGATTTTCTGACCACCGAAAGAAGGTTATGCAAAGTCTAGGCGTTAACCTTCGAAATGATGATCAGATTAGAGAATATTTATCGACAGAGAGGTCGGTTTTAATTGTACCATCCAAGCTACCGCCCACCAAACACGATGCCAAGGTTTGGTTGAAAGCAAGAGAACTCGTCAAAGAGAAAAGTGAAAAGGAGACCATATTCGAAGTTGACAGTCCAATCAAAGTACGCCGTCAAAAGGTTGTAATGCTGATGGAAAACGAGTCGGGTGAGAGTGCCGACGACATGGATTGTTCTATGCGAAGTGTAACGCTAACGCCTTTGACTCCGATGGTTACTATACCAAATATTAAACTGGGAGATTCATATACCTGTACCCCGCCGACCGCTGCGAGAAGTGAATCGAAATCAAGTTCTTCAAATTCTGTAAGACGCCGAAGACCGCTTCGGGCCAAAGTATCTCTATCTCAGAAGCTAAAAGACATCTGTGTATCAAATGCTTTGGAGAAATGCAGCGAAGAGGATGTAGTGCCAACAGTTAGTTGTGGTTTAACAGAAACTAAGGCGGAACGTGGAGATGACATCAGGGCCAGTGGAGAGAGTTTACAGTCCAATGATACAATATCTAGTGAAGCGGTAAGTAAACACGGGAAATACTCATAGAATACTTATGGAAATAGTTCTAGTGCTTATTGCTATGCTAAACAACAGAAGCAATTATGCACGCTTATTACTGAACCATTGGACGTTTTTAGAAACGTTCATTGATAAGTGATGACAAACGTTTAATAGAAAGTACAATTCGTTTACCCATGTGTTGTTAGGATATCGACAGAGTTCAACAAGTTTCCTATTGCTAGTAGACACCTACATCCACTATTACAATTTACGACTGTTTTTTTTTACTGTCTGGATTGAAAAAGTGGCTAGCAACTCTTTGATAACTATTAATACTTCTGTCACATCCTTCTGCTGAGTCTCACTTTTTTCTCTTTCTCAAATCTAGGTACTAGCCGAACTTGAAAAATCATCATTTGTGCAAAATCTTCACAGCTCGCAGGGTTCATTTGACGCCAGTTTTGGACTAAGCATCGCGACGTTAAACAACACGTATGGATTTAAAGTAAATTTAGAAAATCTACAGCAAGCTAAATCGGATATCGAGGTGAGTCGAGAGAAAAATCTATTCGCATTTTAATCTCTGAGTAAATTTTAGCACAACTACCTGACAACACTCTCGCTGGAACTTTTTACCTCGACACGTGAAGATCTCCTACCCAACCCCGAGTTCGATGCAATTATGTGCATATTTTATGCGATTGAAAATAGCGTTCCGTCCACTTACACAGACGGTGTTTCGAAGACGTCGGGCTTTATTATTGTTGCCGACGGCGATAGCGCAATTTGTGCCAAATTGAATGGCATCGATTCGGATGTAGAAATTTCAACCGCCGCCAATGAGCTGGAAGGACTTGTGAAACTGTTGGATTTATGTGCTCGTTGGGATCCCGACATTTTTGTGGGATACGAAATCGAAATGTCCTCATGGGGATATGTTATGGAGCGAGCGAAATATCTTAATTTCGATATTGCGCCGTTGCTGTCGAGAATTCCGTCACAAAAAGTTCGAGATTTCGTCGATGAGGATCGAGAACAACTCACTGATTTGAATGTCGAGGTAAGTTTAAGTTAATTGGTAACCTATACGCGCTTTGTAATTGTAATTCCACGGTATACTTTGGTAGACGAAACTATGTGGGCGAATTCTTTTGGATGTATGGCGCTTGATGCGCTCGGAAATCGCACTAACATCGTATACGTTCGAAAATGTTGTTTACCACATACTGCATCGGCGATGTCCGCGGCACACACACAGAGATCTTAATAATTGGTTTCAAGCTCCACAAACGAGATGGATTGTCTTGGAATACTACTTGGAGCGAGTGAGGGGAACGCTGGAGCTACTCGATCAGCTGGATTTGATTGGGCGCACCAGTGAGATGGCAAAACTTATAGGAATTCAATTTTATGAGGTTCTCTCACGGGGATCTCAGTTTAGAGTGGAGAGCATGATGCTGCGGTAGGTTTGAGAAAGTTTTCTCCATTTCGGATATAATGAACGTAATCGTTGCAGAATTGCAAAGCCGAGGAACTTGGTTCCACTTTCACCTAGTGTTCAACAACGTGCCCATATGCGAGCACCGGAGTACCTGCCGCTTATTTTAGAGCCACAATCACGATTCTATCCAGATCCGGTAATTGTATTGGACTTTCAAAGTCTTTACCCGAGCATGATTATGGCGTACAACTACTGTTTCTCCACATGCCTAGGCAGAGTAGAACACTTGGGACAGTAAGTGAAGACTACTTTTTGCCCTCAAATCAATATGATTTAAATTGTTTCCTCTATAGATCTTTGCCATTCGAATTCGGTGCTTCGCAACTTCGAGTTTCACCCACACTGCTTAGAAAACTTCTGGACAGCGATCTAGTCACCGTGTCCCCATGTGGTGCGGTATTTGTAAAACGAGAGATCCGTGAGGGCATTTTGCCGCGCATGTTAACCGAAGTTCTCGATACCCGCCAGATGGTGAAACAATCGATGAAACTGCACAAAAGTAGTACAGCCCTTCAAAGAATACTACACTCTCGTCAATTGGGCCTCAAGCTGATTGCGAACGTGACTTACGGTTATACTGCGGCTAATTTTAGTGGTCGAATGCCATGCGTGGAAGTGGGAGACAGTGTTGTGTCCAAAGGGCGAGAGACACTCGAACGTGCAATCAAACTGGTAGAAGCTAATAAAACGTGGAATGTAAAAGTTGTCTATGGAGATACAGATTCCCTGTTTGTACTTGTGCCGGGCAGAAGCAGAGCGGAAGCTTTTAAAATTGGCGCAGAAATTGCTGACCTAGTGACGCAGGATAATCCACAGCCAGTGAAACTGAAGCTGGAGAAAGTCTACCAGCCGTGCATTTTACAGGTAAATTCACATATGTTGGCATTGAATGGTATATCTTATACATAATTATATTTGCAGACAAAAAAACGCTACGTCGGATATATGTACGAAACTCCAGACCAAGAAGAGCCAGTTTACGAGGCTAAAGGTATTGAGACTGTTCGAAGAGATGGTTGTCCAGCAGCGGCGAAAATGCTGGAAAAGTGTCTCAGAATTCTCTTTGAATCAGCTGATGTAAGTCAGATAAAGAGCTATGTTTGCCGTCAATTTACAAAGTTACTAGCGGGGAAAGCGAATATTCAAGACCTAATATTCGCCAAGGAGTTTCGTGGATTGAATGGCTATAAACCGACAGCATGTGTACCTGCTTTGGAACTAACAAGGTAAATTAAAAGAAATTGTTAACATTTGCTCTAAAGAAGAAGGGGTTCTTTTAAGCTATCTCTGTCCGTGGGTATTTGGCCATTAGGATGGGTTTATGTCCTTCTTCCAAATGTTTAAAGTGGACATGAAAGAGGGCTTATCATTTTGAACGTGTTCCTACTACCTACGTAGGAACACGTATTTCGGAAGAACCCCTTCTAGCTAGATGTCATTTATATCTGAACTTGAATTCATAAAAGTAGTTTTGAGAAGAAGGGTCTGGTGCAGTTCTGCCCAACTGTTTTAAGCCAGACTTCATTGGATTCGGTTTTTAAATTACATTTGACAAAAATTTCAGAAAATGGATGCAAGTTGATCCTCGTAAAATTCCACGACGCGGGGAGCGTGTGCCATTTATCGTTACGAATGGTCCTCCCGGTCTACCGCTAATTAAATTAGTACGCAGTCCTCACGACGTTTTAGCCGATGAAGGACTCAAAATTAACGCCATCTACTACATAACGAAGGCAATCATTCCACCACTGAATCGCTGTTTTTTGCTTATCGGAGCAGATGTTAATGAGTGGTAAGTTAGTGCTAACCAGACGAGCTTATTGTTTTGCCATCAAGCAAACTAATTTAGTCTAAATGTGTGCACTAATGGCAGTAGCACTGTTCAGTGTAAAATGTTTTTCTAAAAGTATTCTTACTAACTAACTGAAAACTTCACATCCATACAGGTTTACGAATTTACCCCGAAAGATTCTCTTCACCCCTGCATTATCTACAGCGAATGAAATAATTTCTACAAATGCAACTAAGAAAAGTACAATATCACAGTATTTCTCTTCGACGAATTGCATAATAGACTGCGGACGTCAAACTAAACAGGGAATTTGTACATTCTGTTCAAATGATGCCACAAAAAGCGTCGTCACTTTGGAGGAGAAAATATCTAAACTTCAGCGAGGATTTCACCTCACGCAGATGGTAAATTATTTTTTTTACTAGCATTGGAAAATATTTCTTACACAGTCAACTTTGTAATAAAGGTATGCCAAGCATGTTGTGGCCGTTCCAATTTCATCAACTGTGCATCCCTTGACTGTCCCGTTTTGTATGTACTCGAAGTTAAACGACGTGAGCTTTCCCAAATCACACATATCCGAAGTATAATTGATGAGCGCTATTAAAATAATATTAGAATAATAAATTAAGTGAGTTAAGTTTATAGCATGCCTTTACACATTTGTTAACTAAATTTAATTTTTATATTGTAAGTAAATAAAAGAGAACAAGAAACAGAATCGATTCGTAAACATGTTTGTATTGGAAATTATTTAAAAAAAAATCGCTTTGGACTGTTATTAATCGTTTTAGGGATCAGCACAGGAGGAACAAGGTTTATGAAAGTATACAAAATTTGCAAAAATTGACACATGCCAATGGTGAGTAATTTTAATTACGTATAACGTTTTTTTATGGTTTAAATTTAAATAAAACACATAAAGAGTGCATGTTTTTAGTTTCCGGGTAAGCAAAAACACGCAGTTTTAATGCCAAAATCCACGTCGTCACCACACGCTTGGCACTCGAAAATTTAACTTGTTCGTAACAAGTGGCACCAAATGCAACGTCGGCGTCGTCGGCACTCCGCTTTGATGCGGGCGTCTACATTTGTTTACATAGGCTTTATCGATGCCACCTGATACTTGGTCACCACGCCATCGCCACGCCAACTAGTTATTAGTTAGTGAAGTTAAGCTTTAAACATGTATTTTCCTCTATTAAATTTAGCTTCTTAATTAATTTTTGAAGCAGACGAACTAGCGATGAACGGCACGAAAATTGAGCTCTCTACTGATAAAAGGAAGCCCCTTTTGCCAATCTTCACACTAGCGCTGCAACAGGCTAACGAGAGATGGCGGGATCTTGAAATCTGTAACCAGACATGGTCATGGATAAGTCGGAGCAGGACAACGAGCATTAGCACTATGGGAAATAATTGTGCTTATGCAAATTACATCTTAAGGTTTTTTTCCACTATGCCACCTCTCGCGAACGTCTAACAAATATCTGAGAGTATAATTGTACTGAAAAATCTCCTCAATTCAGCCGTTCGGACTCGGCATAAAATTGTAGGTCCCTTCCATTCGACCCAAAAATAAAAACTCGCACAAACGAATGCTTGTGAGAAGCTAGGGACTGTACGAGAAAAACTTCGGAAACATTTGCCCGGTCTGGCAATATTGAAATATGACATCACAGTACCGTTAAATTTGTATCACATGCTCTTATACTCATTATAAATAAATAAATAAATTATAAATTATTTGATCTTAAGGCCGTGTGATAACTGATATAAGTAGATATTTGTTATCTTCGGGTAATTTTCTATCGTAGTGAAAAACGATTTGCGTTTGGTGTACTTCTCTTTTGAACACTTCATAAGTGTAAAAAAATTAGCCGAAGATAATTATTTAGCGCGGCTTAATAAAGTGTAGAAATAGTAGTATAAAAATGTTAAGTATAATCAGTTTTGCCATAAAAATATTTCGACAAATCTGCAATTATGCAGAAAAAAATCGGCAATTCAGATTTCTATGGTAAAAAATCTGGATTCATTAATATTACGCTATAAAAAAAAAATATAATTTTGACAAGTTACTGCTAAACGCATTCAGTACAACCTCATAAAACCAGCAGTGGAACAGTTTTATATAAGATTTTTACTCATGGAACGCTAAAACTTCTACTTTTCTGTTCTCTTCTATGGAGTTCAGAATCACTAAACAAACCAAATATATACAGACAAAATCTGACACCCAGATTTTGGGATTATTAAAGTCTGCGGCTGGGTGAAAATGCAGACAAATCTGCACTTATGGCAACGCTGAACATAATCCGTTTCTTTCAGCATTAAAAATTGTCAGACCTAGTTTCTCTTTCCGGATTTTTTCTCGAACAGTGCTTATTTCTAGCCTGTTGCCCCACCTTTTTTCTTTAATGCACCTGCTGCAGCCATAGCCAGTAATGCTGCAAGGAAAAAGCTCAACGATACGGTTGTCGACCCTTTTAGGAAGAGCACTCGATTTGCCCGTTCGTCAACTAAAACGACTTTCTTAAGAGAAAACACGCGTTCCCATTTGGAATGGACGTCATCGGCAATAACTGTCGCGAAACTGAAAGCGATTGTCACTGATCACGGCGCGCAAACACGAGAATACCAAAATACTGCGCCTTGGGGTAAAAATTGACGATCTAATTGATTTCTACAGTGAAATTGTAAATTGAGAAGATGGTCACCCAAATAAAGTCAGTTTTTCGTGAAGCAGAATCCGAGGTCGCCGATTTATGGAAGGAAATATCTGAACTCGGTCAACAGACAAAGATCCTCTGCTGTAATGCGAAAAAAATCCAAGCGACAATATCCTCGCAAACGGATACAATCCTAAAAGAAAAAAAAAACACGTCCCGAGAAAAGATCGACAAAAACAAATCGTCATTCGGTCTTTCAAAACAGACAGAGATGTGGAGTGGATGCCATGCCAACGGTAATCGATCCGATGATCAACCATTTAAAGCTCCTGCTTAAAAAAAGACGTGAATAAATTCACAAAAAAAAAAAAAAAAACAAGCGGCAACAACTTTTTAGGACCGTCTAAACGAGACTCAGATCAGCTGAAGCAATCAAACAAGAAGAGTACTCCAAAATCAGCATCAAGCATACAATACAGAGCACATTTTTGAACATTGCCGAATCGGATATCAGCAAAATACGGAAATTCCTCCAGAAATGAAAATGGTTCCAAGAGTAACGGAAATTATCGACTCTGCTCGTGGCTTTACAATGGTCCTAACTTGGTCTAACTGAATTACTCCTTATGTAACGGATAAGTGCCACACCTAACCTAACCTAATTAATTTTTATAATCATTTTTCTTTAGTTTAAAAGGACTGCCAACTTAGTCTGTTGGTGCTGCCTACACCTTGGAGATGTGTTCCCTCGAGTTTCCCCTCGCATTACAATTTCTCTAAAATCATTTTTGAGAGTTATGTACTCTTTACTACTCCTTGGGAGTCTTATAGCTCTCTCTAAATCAGTTTCCTTTACAATCTAAGTATGAAAGCTGGAAAGCTACCTAGCTACCTGCCCACATTTTTCAGTCTTATGTAGGTTAATGCCCCACATGATCCCAGCACATGCTCTGAGATATCACTGGACTCATCGAAGGATCTACAAAGACCTTACTCGAATATATCCAACTCTTTGAGTCCCGTTGGGATTGTTGCTCACGCTGATGCGTATTTGGAATATTTTTCAGTTATTCGATATAAATGAAAATGACCTATAACATTTTGTATAAGGCCCTTATCGAAAACAGGAAAGGTTATTCGGGAGTTGCACACGTCTATGTTGACCTAGTTTAGTGATTCTTTATAGCTTTCCACAGCTATAAGTCGTCTACGTCTCCGCGAACTATGGCCGCGTGTATATTTAGACAGCGATCGAAAAAAGATATTAAACCGCGTGGACTAAATTCACCAGACAATCGAAAATATTTTTGACAGCTCTATTGACATTATGTATAACAAATTCACGCGGTATAAATTCCAAGTACCTATCTGAACTATTCTCTTTCCATTCAACTAATCTGCTAAATGAATTTGAATGTTTCTATTTCTAGGGCTGAATCTATATTGGATTGACCAAAGGCAAAACCAAATATTCGAAAAACAAACAGATATTACAACTTACGACAGTTGTAATCTTCCACTTGGTAACTTAAAAACTAGCGATCAGTCAACCAAATTTGATTTTCATATTGTTAGCTAATCAAAGATATCTTGCAACATTGGCTGCTAGTCGAAAACAAGTAATTTACGTCAAATGTGCTGACACTCTTCATGACTCGAATCCGGAGATAATTTTGTGCCCGAACACAAACAGTACAATATGCGTTCCAATACTAAACTTCGACCGAGAAGGTTTGGTTGTTTTAGAACTTTTCAAAACCGACGGAACAGTTTTTTCTCAGGGAAGCTTTAAATTATTATAAATTTTACAATTATATTTTTATCCTACAAATTATACAAACTACACAGGAATCCTTCAGATATATCCAGGAATTCTCAAAATGGTTTTCGATTTGGCTTTCGCAGCATTTAAAATTTAACGAAGAAGAAAAAATAGCAAATGCTCGGAATACGTTGACAGGGTATTTCCTGGAGTATGTCAACGAAGGTCCTACGTCTACATATGAAAACTTCCTTAGTCGATTTATGGTAGAATCTGAATTCTGCTATGAAATCAATTAAAACTTTTTATTTTGAATACAGAAACACTGCAAGCAGCATATAATGGCAGATAAGGTATATTTCTATGACTTTGATGATGTGACAAGATTTTGCGACTTTTACGAAGAGGTTGGAGAGGACCTATTGAAGACAGCTTCAAAATTTAAGTTGGTATACGTTCTTGTTAATTGTTTTCCAGAATTATCACGTTGCATTTATTTAAGGTTTCGCAAAAGAGACTCATTTTGCTATCAAGTCTATGAAAGGAAAACGCCTTTGATGGTTAAAGTGGAAAAGTGCTGTGAACAGCTTGATAAAGAATTCAAGCAGAGTTCCGAAAATCCTCTTCGATATATGCTCTTGTATCCTCTTTTATTTGGCAGCACGTTTTTAGGCATTATAGTGTTTGGAAATATCCGCGCAGAAGAAGAAAAGAATTGTGAATTTTCCGAAGCGGACGTTCTGCAAGTATCAAGAATGGCTTCGCTTTTTGCAGATGCTCTTGTTTACAAGCGTTTTGAGCAGGAAAAGGAACAACAGGTAAAATAATCCTATAGCCATAATTTTACTTTAGAGCTCTTTGGTAAAATGTATCAGTCGAAATATTAAGCTGTGAAGCATGTTCTTCCCCTTTGAGCTTATTCACCTCCGTGAATTTGCATGTCAATGGTTGTGGTAATCTTCTAAAGATGCGGTAGCCCGTGTTACAAACATGTACCATTCGCAAACCCGAATAATCGATGCCGGGAGTGCGCCTAAACGTACTAATCCACTCGCTACATACTTCAACCACTCTCCCCGCGGGACTGCCGTTAGGTATTACTTCGCGGGGCTGGTTAGCATTAAAGCTAATAGTTTTGTGTCACCTGCTTCTGGTGTTTCTGCGGCCTCTGAGGCTTCTAAAATAAATAGGTGGCGCAACAGGCGGGTAGACACCCTAGGCCTAGCTTCTCGCAATCATTCGTTTGTGTGAGCTTCTATATTTTTGGGACAAATGGAAGGCACCTACAATTTTATGCCGAGTCCGAAAGGCTGAATTGAGAAGCTTTTTCAGGACATACTCTCGGATGTTTGTCAGACGTTCGCGAGAGGTGGCGCAGTTTAAAAAACCTTAAACCTCTATTCTCCGTAGCTCATTTTGTAGGATGGTAATAAAATTACATAATTCCGCCCGATTCTCTTCAGACTGCAACATGTGGTCGACGATTAGTGACGGGCTGGGCAAAGTATTTCTCCATGCCATGAAGCGTGGACAAAAAAAACTGCGTGCTCCGTGTCTTCATCTTCATTTATGCATTCGGGGCAAGATGGTAAGCTGTCGTGCCCAAAACGGTGCAGAGCCAGTGTAAAGTTGTAGTTACAGTCTCCATGGTTACGTTCTATCTATTCCTGGATTGCCGGTATAAGTTTCTATGTCCATCTGCCTTTCGTTGCGTTATTCCAGCGAGCTATTGCCACATAGCTATTGACTTAGTTAAATCTTAATCCTTCTTAAGCCTTTTCTTAAATCTTAATCCTCTTGATTTCACTGGCATCATATTGGTTTAGGGCTCTTTTGTTATAATCCTCAACATTTCGTCTGCAAGAATGTCGACGGGAACCATTCCAGCTAAAACAAAGGCGGCCTCATCCGATATGGTTCAGAATCCGCTGATTATCCGTAACGCGCAGAGCCTGTATGTTGACAATAGTCTCCTTTTGGTCTCCTTCGTGCTCAGTGCCTGCTCCCAGACTGGGGCTGCATACAACAGAACTGATGTAACAACTCTGGAAAGTAGGATCCTTCCTGCGTATCCAGGTATCATAATCTTCTTGTATTCATTTGCATGGTCATCTTTCTCTAATAATAGACGCATATTGTTCATCCGCGTGTGCTTTTTGGCTAATTGCAGCCAGTTCAACGAAATCTTCCTCCGGAAAACTTGAAGTGAACGAGATGCAAATTTTTTGGGTAGCGTATACTTAAGTCATTTCCATTTGAGATAAAATGCAACTAAGCTTGGTACAAAACTCGAAACTACGCTCCCAGGCTTCGAGCTTTAGCTCACATATGGCGATACAAACTAAAATACAACATTTCGTCGACAGTCTCTCTTAACTTATTTCGTCTTGAACTCATTTAGGCTGCTAAGACGGAAATTCTCCGCGAAACTTTCATCAACCTCCTAAAAGCAAGAATGAGACCACAATTTACAATCAATGGCAACATATCCACCCCAAAGGAATTAAATCGGTAAGATAAGCAAAGTCAACTAAATCTCGATCAACATCCAACTTATTTTCAGTTTTGGTTGGGAACTCAAAAACCTAAACGACCCTAACCAATTGACATATCTCTGTAAAATGTTTCAAAGCACTTACCATTTCAACTGGGATCGCCTTAAACTATTTCTACTGTGTGTCCAATTAGCCCACAATGACTATCCCTACCACAATGTGGTGACCACATTCCATATTTGTCGAACTGTGTACTGTATTATTGAAAAACTTGACATAAAGCTCAAGCCGCACGAAAGAGCGTCTCTTATGATCGCTGCAGTTGTTTATTATTGCGGCCACAATGGATTGGACAACCACGTAATGTTGAAATCCAAACATCCTTTAACAAAGATCTACAAGACCTACATGAAAGAGAATCACAGAATTTGGATGTTAAAGCTTCTGTTAGATCACACAAAGTTTCTGACCAACAACAAGGAGGATGAACTTATAATTTCTACCGCCAACATTCTTCTTTTGAAGTCAAAGAAATTCGAATCAAAGGATTTTCGTCAGAAGATATTGAATATGCTAGATGCTGGTACATTCAATCTTGCTAATAAGACACATCGATTATACGCACTGATGGTAATACTTCGAATTGGCGTACATGGTCGTCACATGCAGCCATTTAATGTGGCTAAGAAGTTGCGCGATAATTATTATGAGGAAATTCTACGCCTAGGTGATCTGGAAAAGGAGAAAGGATATGACTATGTGGAGCATAAGAATCGTGAAATGCATTTTAAAATATCACACTTTGAAATTAAATTTATAACGGATTCCGTTCTTACCACTTTGGAAATTTTGACACGAATTTTTCCCGAAACAAACATATCGATGGCCATGCCAAAGTAGGTATCTGAAAGTTATTTTTCCAGCATAACTTTTTATAGTAATATTTTGTGAAATGTACTTGCAGTGATGTCTTGAAGGCTCACCAAATCTTAATCAGTTCTGGCAAGAAGAAGCTATGGGATCCTGATGTTTCCGTTGGAAAGAATACACTTCATGGCTACAGGTGTTGAGAAAATTCAAATTCGCGTGTATTCAGATGTGTATAGATCGCTTTAATAAAACGTGCGATCCCATATTCAAAATAGAAAGATTTACGAAATCATTTCAAATTTCACAATCGAAAACGGAATAGAGGTTATTTCCACCTTTTGAATTATTTCCGCATATCGAAGAATCCGTATTAAATTGGTTTGAAAGACTGATGATGATGAAATATATATTTTGTTTCGTTTAGCATTTTTTTATTTGGCTTCATATATTTTTTAGCATTTTGATATTTTTAAATTCTGGCAACACGCCCACTTGTTCACCTAAGATTTAGATTCTCCATAGCATCCAGCTTTAATCTTTGTTTGCAAGTAGCGATTTGTATCCCTAAGTTGCCTTTATCCGGCAGGATGGGTTGAGTTGTTCCTATTCCTATTCTAGATTTCATTGCCCTTACAATCCCTGGAATGTATCTAGGCATCGGCAGCCGGCTCCCAAATTAGGTGAAGGTGAATGTTAAACTGTTCGCCCATCTACTACTAGAGAAGTTATAGAGATCGAGAGATGTCGAAGTTCTTTAGAATAGAGGCGTGGCCAAAGTCTTTCCTTGACCACTGTGAATTAGTTTTAAGGCGAATGGCTTCACTCGCTGCCATTTGCTTGCTAAAAATATCAAGGGGTAATAGATGAAATAAATATGTCCAATGCTGCAGAGGCAGTTGTGCGTAGTGCACCGCTAATATACATGCAGGATGTGCGCTGGGCCTTGCTTAGATAGTCGCTATTTATGTCTTTCTCCAAGGCTGCCCACCAGACAGGGGTGGCTTGCTTCCAAATCTTACGAGGAATTCTTTAAACAAAAAACTATATATATTCCAATTCATTGATTTTTATTAGTTTTTAAATCGTATAAAATTATTTTTTTACACACATTTTTTTCAAAGTAAAAGACGTCTTGATTTTTTTTTGACATGAGATCACCTTATCTGGATCCACATTAATATCCGAATGAACAGATATCACAGCAAGTGAGCTTAATCTTGCATTCTCTATAACGCTTCGGGACACTTTTCATAGTTGAAAAGGCTCTTCCAACACTAGCTGTGTTCACTGGAAGCGTGGCGAAAACCGTAAGCAAGAAGTTTATAGCTCTAAAGTAAGTCTTGTTACATATGTATATCATGCAATTCTTGTGCAAACTTCGGTAGAAGGATCACTCGAAGATAATTTTTCGCACCAAAGAATGTACTCAGCTTTCACAGCTGACAACAAACTTGCATTATCAAAGTAACATGTTAGCCTTTCCATTTCGTTCACGCGCTCAACTGCAGCAAAACCGGGGAGAAGAGCTTGAAACGATGGTAGAACGTCTTCGTTGACCATGAATCTGTCCGTAAGATTTTGTATTAACGAATCTATGCAAGGAATTAGTACACTCAGAAAAAAACGAGCTAAAATCAAGAATATCAGTGTCATTTCAAGCCTATTCGTTGACGAAAGTATGGTAAACTCGAAAAATCGTATTCCAAGTACAAAAATCTTATTTTGAGCTCATTTTCACAAGACCAAAAAAATCTTCTTTTGAGATTTTTAGTAAGCTTAAAAATCTTATGAAATATCTTTATTCATTTCATAAATATGTTTATGATTTGAAAATAGTTTGATTAAATGGACAAGCCAGGCCCTGGGCAAAAAACAAATCCTCTCGGCGATAGTCTTTGAACCAAAGATTCGTCTTGAGGTATGATTCACAGTCACTTGTTGATTGAAAAATTATTAGTCTCGGTGAAAATCGAGCAAACAGTGCGTCTAGAACAGACGTGGTGGTCTGGTCGTCTACTGATGAGCCCACCCACCACATCGGGGCGAAACGCATTACTGGAGTCGATGTCGAGGCCAACTCAAATTTAAAAATTTGTGATGACAATCGTACACTCCAACAATTTATTCATTTCATAAATATGTATGTTTATGATTTGAAAATAGTTTGAATAAAAATCTTACTTCAATCCTGTTTCGCGATTATTTTAAGAAAACGGTTCTTACATTATGCTTTATGCCTGAAACAATTGGGTATTCAATATCTATGGACATGAAGACAACTTTAACTTCTCTCCAAATCTTTGGGATATTTACCAACACCAAATCAAGACAACTTTTGAAGATTGTCTGCAGCATCGGCAAGATTATGTCCGATGATTTCTGCAATTCGGCAGGTATTATGCCGTCAGGTCCTGCGGATTTATATGGTTATAAATGTCACGATGCCGAAGAAGCTCAGAATAAAAACGCACTGAGTTATTTTTAGAGCTTTAAGCCTGAACTACATCCAAACAAAAGTGGAAAAAGTACAAAAAAGTAAACAAAATCATTTTGTCCTACTTCATCATATAGTAAACTCTGTATATTTTCTCTCAATTTAAAACAATTTAAAATTTTGTGTGTGGCTGAAAGCTTGAACATGTTCCAGCTTTCAATTTTCACAAAGTTCTTATAACCAATACAATCAACAAAATCGTTACGGACTTCCCGCCAGATCACGTTCAAATCACATAATTCCTATGAGTTTCACAACCAAAAGCTCTTAGATTTATTAGTTCAGATTTTACTCATAGATGTTTTATCAATAGTCATGTGTTTTCGATGAAATAAACAATAAAAAGCTCAGAGCTTTAGTAGTTCAGATTTTACTCATAGATGTCACGTAAATATGCGTGTGTTTTCTATGAGTTTCGATATTTTCACTTTTTTGTACTTTTTCCACTTTTGTTTGGATGTAGTTCATACTTTATTGTTTTAACGTACAACACGGCCGGCGGCTACAACGAGACTGCCTGGATTTGTAAGGAAAAGGAAAATATGGGAAAAGAGAGAGGGACAACAATATGATGTCGGTGTTGCCGATTGGTTATGGTTGATGATGATGACATAAATTACATATTATTTTTGACATATTATATGTATATTGATTGCTAGTAGACGTCTTCGTGTTGGTTCCAACATAACCACCAGCTCTCTTAGTTCGGAGCGGAATAATTTCGAAATTCATACTTTTTTGAAGTGACATCTCTTGTTAACAATGGTGCAACGATTTGAAGTTCAACTGTTTTTCTACCCAATAGGTGTCTCTAGCATTCTATGGAGAAATCCAAGATGGTTTGTCATTTTGTTTCACTTATTTTCTGCTCCGAACCAAGAGCGCCAGTTTATGTTGGCGTCATTTTCCGGGTAATCATTTTTAGTGTCCAGGCTAACTTTTATGAAGTCACAATGGCGAAAATTTCCATGTAAAATTATCCATTATCATCGTCAAAATATTTGAGTTGAAGACTGAAAATAATTATTGGTAAGGCTCAATGTTATTTAGGCTTCAATTATTGCTATCAGTAAAATGCAACCGAAAAAATATTTTTTTGCTTTTTTGGAGCACTTAAACTTAATCGTTGAACTCAATCTTGGTGTTAAAATGTTGCTTTTGAATTAAAAAGTCAGTTCATCTAAAAAAAATAAGCAATTAATCTACAACTTTTCTTGAAAACGAATTTATTAATTTTTCCGTACGAAAAACTTTTTCTGTTCAACTTCTCATTCAGTTTCGCGAAGTATTCCACTGAATTCCTATGATATGCTATGGTTAAATGTGTCAGTTTTGTTCTGTTTCGTATTTTTACGGATGCATTTTACTGATAGCTATAATTGAAGCCTTACATGTAACAGAAACAGGTAGACACCAAGTACAGTTCCTTGTGGTTGTAGTAAAGTATAGTAGAGAAAAGAAGTCATCGTAATTTTAAAACTAATTTCACAAAAGATCACAAATACATATAACAAATGACGCAATTGCATTGAATTTATTCACGCTTGATTTTAGTTCATGTAGTTGTAGTTCCAGGTGTTCGTCTTTTTTATTATGGTGATGCTAAGCATTTCAAATCAGACGCTATTTTACCTAAAATAATTAGAACACTTTTTCCCAGAATACGCTAAAATTTTGACAGCTAGTATTTTCCTAGTACAAATAAAACAATTAAATTATATATTTAATTTTTATTTTATTTTAAAAATTCATCATTATAAATGACATTCTAAGTATAATATGAGAATAAGACATAATTGTTATACAAATACCCAAGTAAACTCTCGTATAGACAATATTACTAATAGCTTTTGTTGGCTGTGATTTATTAAAAAATATTCAATTACAAGATGATTTAAAAGATTTTATTCAATCAATAATAATATAAGTAGTGTGCAAAAACTGATCATTCACAATGGTATCTCAATAAAAACCGATCACAATAAGATCGACTTGTTGTTTTGATATTCTATTATGCTCATTTGTAAAATTCTACTCTGTAGATTCATATTTTGTTTATATAATAGTAATAAAAATGAAATAAATTTATGACATTGATAAGGTACCTAAAGGCTTTTCGTGCAAATTTTATGAGCACTTAAAGTAGTTGTAATGTTTCTTTTTCTTTCCGACATAAGGCATATAACACTAAAAACTAACATGGATTTTAAACTCGTAAATATTTGAACCGCGAATGAATGAGAATCAATTAACATTCAACTCAGAATAAAAAAAAAACGTACATGCATGTGTACCAACACAAAAAATAAAAAAAGTTCTAAAAAACATCATTTAAACATGCGCATGTATAAGATGCATTCGAAAATTCAATAGAAGGTGGGTACAATGTTGTGAGGAGGATTTCGATCTACATATCCATATCAAACATAAGGGCACTCTTGGATTCCAGATCCGATGACTCGGATTCAATGCGATTACGCTTATGGGATGGATTTCCATTTTTGTCCTGAGTTGAAAGATCAAGTCCACTGTCGTGCTTTGAAGATTTTCTCTCGCCACCGCCACGTTGCTTCAGATATTGTTCATGGTTGTTGGGAGACTGCAAGTAAACAAAAAAAAAAAAACAGTTTGAAAAGTGATACATAATAATGGTGTTGATACTTATGATATTAAAGATATGAATTCTGGAGACACAAATGAACTTAGCAATATTGTGAAATAGGGAAATTGTGATTCAACCAAATAAGAAAGGCAATTGCCCGGAAGGTAAGGGGTGCCAGGAAAGAGTTGACTGTCAAATGTTCATTTTGGTGCAAGTACAAGCTGAACAAATTTACAAGACTAGAAATAAAAACTAAGACTTATAACTAGAAATTAAAGCTAGGGCTTAGGCTGGAGGAGAAAATCGAAGAAAACGTCTTTGGATGTTTTCGATTCTGCTTACATGAGCTTGCTGAAAGGGATCCAAGGGATGAATTGGCTTTACGAATTATCTCATCAATAAAAAAAAATAAATAGCGGCGCAACAGGCGGTAGACACCCAAGGCCTAGCTTCTCACATCGTTTTGTGTGCGTTTCTATTTATTTTTGGAACGAATGGAAGGGACCTACAATTTTATGCCGAGTCCCAACGGCTGAATTGAGAAGCTTTTTCAGGACAGTCATACTCTCGGATGTTTGTCAGACGTTCGCGAGAGGTGGCGCAGTAGAAAAAACCTTAAGATGTAATTTGTGTTTTTCCGGGGATCGAACCTGGGATCCCTCGCACAGTAGTCCAGCACACTAACCACTGCGCTACTGCGCCCATCACAATATGCGTACGAAAATTAAGCTCGCGGCCGTACAATATGACAAGGTCACGAAGAGACTGTACGATGGATATAGGTTGATCATTAAGAAGGTATAGACGGGGAGGGGACGGATTCAACCACTTTCTAAGGTAGTGCAGAGGACATGAATTCAACGTTTGGGTATATCGTATATAGTATGTGAAAGTATGTGGCTATCGGACGATAACTGACGACGGTAAAAGGAAGTCTTTAGGATCAACATGAAGTTATGTAACTTGAATTCTTGTCAAACGGGATAAAAATAATTTATTTTGTCGGGCAAAATATGACGCTTACAGTTCGTAGTGGAGCAACAAGCCCCCTTCAGCTTTATTGGTCCCTAAGTAGCTGCCTCCATTTATAAATATCAAGTTGATTAAGGCCCCTATTATGAGTGTCCATAGTTGATCGTTGATCGACAACTGTCGATCGATCGGCAACTGTGATTGTCGATTACGATTGATATTTGTCGATTTGAGAGTCACTTGTAGTCGATTACAAATGTCTGGTCGATGCTTTCTTTTGGAAGTGAAACAATTTTGTGCGTACGAATAGCTAAAATCCATCGACACAATCGACAATAATTGTCGTGACGATCGCTGATCGACAATCACAATAAGGGCCTGAGGTTGCTCTTCAATTGTGGGTGTGGGTGTGGGTAGTGTTTTTGTTTCGATTTAATTTAAATGTGCCCTGCAAACAGTTTTGTCTGCAATTTGTGGCTCATACATGCAACGTATTTTTTTTTTTTTTTGCCAATTTAACTCTCGGTGAGAGAATTCTTTAGAACAAACCCTTTTGGGACATGCATTGACGGTCGTATAGCACCCGTTTATTTAGAAAAATTCCATTTCCTAAAACAACAAATAATTATCGCTTTCGCCTCATTTAGACGTGAAGCTGTTAGGCTTTTTCCACTCCATCAATCCTTCTAATGGGCTATAAAAACAACAATTAAATTTTACTACATTTCAGTACACGATAATCAAACTGTTATCAACTGTACAAGGTCACCTTGTCTGATAAAACCAAATATTGATATTTGAGTAACACTTTTTATTAGATTAGAAAACTACTTTGTTCTTCAATTAAATATTTAGGTCGTATCCAAAGTGATTAATTATAATAATTAAATATACGCAGTCAGGAAAAAACAAAGAAACAAACGAACTATTCAACTATGTAAGTATTGAATAGGTATGAGGAGAACAATTTAGAGAAGATAGTGAATTGTTATCATTTAAAACAATTATATCTATATGACAACAGAATAAATTACAACGATGGGATTATAAGCCCTTTGTGCACTGTACACTCCGCGATACTGTCGCTAGGATCAGGTATTATGAATAGAGACGTGGTTTCAGTATCACGATATCCCAACAGAGACTACCAGAAAGAGCAAGAGCAAGTCTGCTTAATACGATGGAAACAAATTCTAGAACATTATGGATCATATTGGACAGAATGCTCGAGGTGGTAGAGTTATTCTCTGATGAGAATTAAAGAATTAGCGTTTTATCGTCGTGTCGATGCCATAAAGGCGGTACTAGATAATATTTAAGTAATACTGGGGAAATGATGGGAGAGGGGGATCAAAGAAATATTGTGCGGTAGTGATGGGTGACGTTAACTCAAAGAGATCCCTGGCCAAAAGGAAAACCCCTACCTGAGGATACCAGACTGACGATGGCATTAAGTACTACAATATTACCGCGTGAGTACCACAATGTAACAGTTTTGGACTTCCCCTGTGGAAAATAATGTATGATGGAATGTTCTCCTATTAATCCTACCACAAGGAATTTAAAGTGATCGACTTTGCTGACGATATGGCTTTGGTTACTGTGGCCAAACACGTTCACGGGATAGAGTCCACACAGCAGTAGCCAGAATCAAAAATTGACTAAAGTTTGCTGGCCTAGAACTAGCTGATCAGAAGACTGACGCTGTCGAGACCCAGCCGATAGACTGTCTTGGACAATTTTAGATTTAAATAAAGGTGTCGTTACTGTAGTGTACATAGGAGTAATTAATTCTACCAAGCGTAGCAGATACAAGTATTATCTGAATGCTGCCACATATTGGTAGCCCTAATTACGCCAATAGCCCTTCTATACACTGTACCCGCCTGAACAGGGTACTTTACAACGAATCCAACAAAAAGGAAGCTCTTGTCCGCATACAGGCTTTATATAGGATGTGTTTTTTAGAGGTATACAAATTCAATATGAATTCAAATAAATTGATGGTGTCGGCACATTCACCGAACCTACGACGCGTATAATGGATACGCGGTTTCAACTCTTGCATAAGCTGGGTCTTATAAGCTTTTAAGCCAAGAATTTTCAGTAAAATCTTCCACAAAGTGGATGGACATAGCTCCAATTGCTGTACAGTACACGATGGCGAATCGACTCATTCGTAGATCGGTGCTCGACAACGGCTATAACATCTTCAGTTCGCACTGTTTGTCGTCTTTGTGGATGCGTATTATTCACTAGACTAGAGTGTACATGGTGCGAAAACAATTCATCTTGTTCTGAAGAACTAGCTCAGATAGACGATTATGTCGACAGTAAAATGGTTATAGCTCACGAACCATGGTTTTTAAAATAAGTTTGCACAATATGCTCGCGTTTTTCTGGCGCTAATCTATTCATTGTTAAATGCCAAAACGTACTAACCACAAATCAACTTTCAACTGTCAAATTGACAATCTCTAGAAACAGTGCTTACCAGTTTAAAAACCAAACCCCTAGAAAAAAACACAATTTACAATAAGAACAATAAGCGGATCGCAAACAATTTCGGAGGAATTATCGATATTCTCGTGACCGAGATCCAAAAGATCTACCTTAGGCGAACAGAAAACCCGCGATATCTGTCGCACTAATAACAATAAGCCATATGTAGAGGCCAGAAGAGGACTGATTGAAGATAAGTTCATAAGGTCACAACGACAGTCCCACAGTCCATATGCGCTGTACTCCTGATGCGTACTCCATATACTTTGTATTTCTTGTGCCAAAAGCAAAAAAGGCACTTAGTCAATGTATTCTCTATCTATATTTAACAAAACCAGCTTTAAGTTACACCGACAGTGCACATAATTCGCCTAAGGTCTCGTTTATGTGTTTTTCTTATTCACGAATGAAATTCTCACGATCTGATCTGCTTTTCTAATCTTAACTTATCCATATCGATCTACGATCTAAACCATTTAGCATCTGTCAGTTGTTAATGTGCCTTTAACGACTGTTTCTTTCTAATACATTGAGCACATAATGACGTACGTGTCAAAAATGTTTGCTTTTACGCAAACACAACTATTTACTAAATCAATACTTCTAGCAAGTGTATATTTATAGAATTAGCTTAGATTTAAATTTCATGCGCACTAAGACCATGTGTCGTCACCAGATGTATATAATAAAAGTAAACAACACTTACCTTGTTATCTTCGTAATCTGCAGAATCGCCCTCGCTATGGCGACGCTGAAGAGCGCGTTTTTTGTCCCTCTTCTTCTGGTTTTTCTTTCGCTGACCCAAGATGCTCGAGTCCATGCTGAAAATAGAATAGTAGATATATGCACACATGTTTTGTTATAATTTGCCATCGCACAGAAGATGTAATCAGTGTGCGGAATTAGAGAGACACAAGTTGTTATGTTTATTGAATAATTGGCGCGAGGGTGAATTTATTTATCAGTTTGTGCCAGAGACTGCATGTTGTTGTTTGCACAGGAAATCTTCCCTATCAAACAGCAATTTGCATTAGAGTTGATTTTTGTTTATGTAACTGACAGTTGGAATTACGCAAAAATGTGTGTTGATTGCAAAAAGGCAAACAAACACGTGTGTCACCAAAACGATAAGCATAACAATTTGGCAATTAAACTACGATAAACCTTATCGCAAGACACTTACCGAAACACTTGCTTCTTTATCACTTCATTAAATCTAACAGTCTTTTTGCAGCTCTCCGAGAGACCCTGTTCGGGAGAATTCTCCTCTGGAATATCACTAAACGACTGCCCGAAACGCAGCCCTCCATCGACAGAGCAACAGTACGAACTCGGCTCGTCAATCGATGAACAACTGTCCGATATAGTGCGAGTATACCGGCTGCAATGCTTAAGAATGCCCTTGCACGATGGAGCGCTATGATCGCGCGACTCTGAATAGCTTCTTTGTTTGCGTTGCATGGGTATCTGAATATTCGATCCTGCCCCCTCATTCATGCGTTCGGGAGACGAATCAGATGAATTTTTGTTACCGCTATCGTTATTGATGTTTTTATTATTATTGCTGTTGTTGCTACTGTTTGATTTGCTTTTATTTATCTGCATATTTTCTTTGGCGGCACACGCTGCTACCTTCTGGTGATGCTGTTTGATGTCATCACAAGCTGATTCCGATAGGGAGCGACGTTTCTTGTTCTTCTTTTTATGCTTTTTGCTGGACATTACTGAAGAATGCTTCTTAAGTTCGTCATCGTCTCCTTCATCGCCACCGCAATGGTAGTTATTCAGACCTTTAGGCTTTATTTCGATTTCGACTGATTTCTCGTCTTCCGATCGTTCCACGGAAATTTCCAGATGAGATGGATCCTCATGCGATTTCGCCTGCTTCGAGGTATTGGTGATGAACTTCTCCTGAAGTTTGAATTCCTTAATATCGGTCCTATCAAGACCAGCATAGTAAGATTCTATGTTTGCGAAATCTTTGAGACCTAAACTCAAAACGACATTGTTATCCCATGCTTCGGCTTCAATGGAATCGATTTTTACTTTGCTTTCTTTCGGGAATTCAAAATAGAATGCATAATGAACGGGATAGTAGCCTGCACCAATCGAGGTGAATTTCACATGGAAAAATGCGTCTTCATTCACAAGCTCTATTGATTCTGAGTCAACGTTACGAACGTGCAATACAATCGCTATAACATCGTCAAGCACATTACAGTCAAAATGTTGAGGAAAGGTATACTGAATTGAATTCTTAAGGAAGAAAGTAGGATGTTTCAGGATTGCAGCAGAAGAAGTTGGTTTCAGATCTGTCGAAGAGAGGAGAATGTATTTAGCTAATAATGACTCTGATTGCAACATTTTAAAATGTAAGAAAGTATACAATGGACGCATAACAAAACGCATGAATAAAGTGTGTCTATCAGATAATGAGTTACAAGTTGCACGACTAACAGACCCGCCCTGCTTCGCTCAAGAATTTTTTTGTTTCCTTATTCATTTCTCTGGAGCAAACCATATAAAAACAGACCTTAGACGAAACGTACCTACATCCCAACAGTTTATATACAATGACCCATGTTCATTGTTCAGTGATTTGTCTTAATATGTACTCATTTATAAATTTACGGTCCTCGGAAAGAACAAAACCTTTTTTGACTAAACTTTTGTGGAGCACCTCCATCGCTTAACTTCACTCCGTAGAAAAATTCAACCGCCTACAAAATATACAGCTAGCTAAGTATATAAACTACTCAAAACAAAACAAAGATTTATTTTGATTTTGCCTAAAAATTACTCAATTGGTAAACATTATCGAAGCGAAGTATTTAATTGTATAGTTTGCTTGTCTATGTGTTCTTATCACTGCTTTGCGCAACAATTTTACCAGACGGTACGTACGAATAATTGCGCCCAGGCCTTAAGAAATCAACTGCGGCAATCTACTGGCACTCAAGTAAGTAATCAAACGATACGAAATCGACTCCACGAAGATGGTGAATGGTCCAGAGTGCGTGCTATTCGACCGAAACTGACAACGGATCATCGGACAGCGCGCTTAAGGTACGGCCGTGAGAATTCGGATTGGACTACGGACAACTAAAGGACTATACTCTTTACAGACGAATGTAAGGTCAAGTTTTTTAATGACGAAAAACGACTACGCGTGTGGAGAACACAAGGTTAATGTTTTACAGTAACTGACCGTTTTGGGGGCCCAAGTTTAAGTGGTATAAACTTGTTAGGCAGAAAAAAGCTCATAATTTTGGATGAAGGTACCGTAACCGCCGCCAGTTACATTGAAACAATAATAAGACCTATTGTGATTCCATTTTCACAGAAATTGGGTCCTGGCTTTGCTCTTATGCAAGACAATGCTCGCCCGCATATGGGTCGTATTACAGAGATCTTTCTGATGCCAATATTACAGTTTTGCCGTGGCCAACAATAAGGGCATATCTCAACTCCACCGAGCATTTATGGGACCAAAAGAAGCCTTAAAGAGAACCACAGTCATGTTAACAATAAATAAGAGCTCATAAACTCGCTAAAAGTCTCTTGGGAGTGCATACCCGAACAAAATGTTATGCATCACATCGAAAGAGCACCAGATAGGCTAAGATAATGCTACGGAGCAGAGGAGACACTGCAAAACAATTGTTAACGATTCATAAGAGAAAAATAGTGGTATGTAAAATTTTACTTTTTCATTATTTTTCCTAAATTATTGTTCTTTAAATTGTTTTTGATGGTTAATTTAAATAAAAACAAAATACCACTATCGATTATGTGCATTTAATTTCTTAATTCTTAACACAAATATATTTACAAAAAAAGATATACCTAGGTTAGGTATAATCACAATTTTTTTTTTTTTCAAATGAGAGCCTAAAAACATTGTGGTCCTAGGCATTTCTTTTGAGTATCTAGTTTACATAATGCAATTGTACAAAACAAAGAACGAACATGAAATTATAGGCACATGTAAGCTCCCGGCCGCGTCGTCAGAAAATACAAGATCATAGAACAACTGGCACTTCCACTCATTCGATAAGTCGATATTTGAGCGATTACTATACATAATTTAAAAAAACGTCCAAGTGCAAGTATCACTTTTGCAACGAAGGTTCTGTACTTGGCCAGAATTTGTATCTTGAAAACGTTAGTGTATCGGTTGTTCTTTAATTTGATAGACTAAAATATTTTTTTTTCACCAAATTACTAATGACTCCAAAACCAGTCAATATATCGCTATCATTGGGGTTTATCGTTTAAGTAGGGATAATACGAATACCTGATGTTTTGTGCAAATTTCAGTCTTCTACGTCAATTAGTTCTTGAGATAGATCTAGGAACAAAATTGGCTTAGTGGCTTCGGACAGGCATCGTAGCGAAAATAATAAGGTTCCTCCCTATGGAAACGGAACTTTAAAAATATAATTTTACACTACAAAACGTGCAACGCATCTTTGCACACAAAGTTAGCAACGATTTATGCCCAAAACACATGTGCAGAACTTCTGAACGCTTCACTGCAAGTAGTAAGTGCAGGTGAAACAGATGTCCAAAATTCAATATGCATGGGTTGATGAGTCAACTATGAATTCCCCGTCTGTCGGTTGGTCGTATGCATCATTAGCTAAATTTCATAAAACAACGATCGGAAATTTATTTACTTGAATTCACTGCGTTGCTGTGCTGTGGATTTAGAAATAGAAACATGTTGCAGTGATGCAATGGGTACATAATTTACATGTTGTGGCGATACGCATGCTAACATGTGTAGGTAGGTATTCTGATTTTGCTGCGCTGAGAATTTTGCACGTGTGCTTGGACATTTACTACTCCATATTTTGATTTCGCAAAGCTGTTCAAACTACATTTATGTACTAATATAAGTCATTCGCCTACGAGAAATTGTCGCCCCAGTGGCTCAGTAGATAGTGTCTCGGACTGCGAAGCCAGTTTAAATCTTGCAAGTGCATACTATCATTTTTGTTTCTACTCTACCATTCTACACTTATTAACGCTATGCCTAGCAAAAATTGTACGTTTGTTTTCTAATGCTTTTTTACGGGATTTGTTTCACGTACAACAACCATACCGAGGCTAAGACACGGACATTTAGTGAAATTTCAATCAATACTCACCATCATCTCGATCTCTCAATGTTACAGTTGTCTCCAACTCCTGAATCAATTCCGTCACAGGGGAATCTCCTCCGGTGGAGTGCATCTCTTCGCGAACATCACTCTCTACGCCACTGTCCTCTCGATAGAAGTCTCTCAGGCAACGTTCTTTTCCCTTGACCTGCACGGGTAGTGTAATAACAAGCTTTCGCTTGTCAGCATCGAATTTTGCAGAACCCGCTTTATCGTTGACAGCATATGGAAATTCTAAATTTAATTTGTACTTGGCAGGCTTTTCGCTTATCAAATAGAGCATCCGTTCGGTGACGTCCAGCGTGCAATCAGCAGACGATTTTAACAATGGCAGTTCGACTTCCAACACCAGTTCCTTGGGAATGGTGACATTCACCTTAGCATCTAATTCATAAGTCATTTCGGACATGTCCACCGGACGACGATGTTTGAGCACATACTTAGGTTTGCAGTATTCCGGATGTACGCGTGCTTCAGATTGCACATTCTTGGGCTGCGCATTCGGCACGGGCTTAGGTGGGTAGATTTCATCCAATGGACTTGGTTCGTCCGATGCTGGCGGCGGATTTTCCGATAGTTTTCGTATCACAGAGGCTCGTTGAACGCCTTTGAATTTCAATTTTGGGAATTTTAAATTCGTCCGATCCAGTCGGACCTTGTACTCCCTTTCGACGCCATCACAGGCGGTATCGATAAGGCAGCGCCTGAATGCCCCATTCTTTTCGGCTAAATAGAGTGCGTCCGGATGGAAAATAACGTCAAAAACTCGACAGCGAACGTTCTTGTTATCGAAATCATCACGTGGCGGTGGGAGTCCATGTGGGATGCTCCAATTGAGTCCCCGAGCACCGTTATCGGGATTCACACTTGCCGTACTAGTGGGCGCAGCAACTTTGTCGCACTTGGCTATATTTAGAAAACACTTGGACTCACCATTCACGGAAGTTTTCACCACGAATCCCGGTTCAGGGTTAAGGAAGGTCACGTCAACACCACGTTCTGCTTCCAATTGCTTAATATCCGCTTCGTATTTCTTGCGGTTCTCGGGATCTTGAATCTCCTCACAGTATTCGAGAAAGAGTTTCCGGAACTCCTCCTTTTTAAGCGCAGCACTTAGTTTCTCAAATTCATCGTGTGTAATGTCCAATTCATTGAAATGTTTATTAGCGGACATATCAAACTATTGACACTGGGTTTTATGGAAAATTTTTCTATTTTCACAATTATTGTCTAACGCACACACCACAAAACAATAATAAAACCAACAAATAGAGAACACGATGTGTGTATGAGAATTGTAATTATTTTTTTTTCTGTCGATAAATTGCGCAACTAATAGGGCCGCGATAGGCTGCTGGGTGGCGAAGGCGACGCAAATTGGTGTTTTCGCGTTTTCTCTAAATCAAAACTATTCACTGGAAAATGGAGATACTTGCGGAAAATTTTGGGCGTGAATTCCAGGATATTATAAATATTTTCAAAGTATTTTTCGTTTTCACAAACCGGTTAGAATGTTTTTTTTTTTTCTCTTTTTTTATAATCTCAATAGGAAAGCCGATTTTCACACGATGGGTTCTAAAATCTGAGCCTGATGAAATATCGATCAAACTTTAGTAATAAAATACAAAAACACGATTATAATTGATTTATTTGATTACTCAGACAATTGACGTGGTCTTTATCAAACGGTTTAAGGTTTTCTTCTCCTTGGAGTAGTTTTCTATGGTTTTCTAGAACTCACGTTGGCTTCAATTTCAAGTCGACAAACGAGATAGGTACCTGATTATTTTCGCCTATGGTGTGGCTATGGAGATGGAGAGATGTGTATTGTGTTTTTGTTTCTTTCTGTTACATGGTATTCCTCGTTGGGTTGATTTCACTTTGCCGGCTGTTTGGATAGTTGTTTATTCTTTTTTTTTTTTTTTTTTTTTGTTATTTTCTTTCAAGTCTTAAGTGACAGCTCGATTCGAAATTTTATCAATAAATAATGTGGTGAGCTATTTTTATTAGCATAATATAGGTCGAATGGAATTAGAGGAGCTCAGCACCGCTTATCGTCTAGGTATTCAGTGTTATTTTTATCAATTTTATGAGAGATACAGATGAGTACATACCTATTTAAATGGTCGTAGTGAAAACACTGTCAGCTGTTTGTTTATTTTCCTATAATACTGTAAGATGGTTTATCTTTCTTTCTACAATGAATTCTTATGGTTGTCCTGTGTATGCGTAATGCTTGGAAAATTGTATTCAAGTGAAGTAACACCAGTGTTGCTAATGCAGTACTAAATATGACATGTGACTTTCGAACATTACATTTAGTAGTGACAATATGCGTTTTGTTTTGGGGGCTCAATTTCAAAAAATTTATGAAAAATACAAAAAAAAAAAAAAAAATGGAATGGAAGAATGATAAATTAATTTTTAAATAAGTTTTTATTAATTCGATTACTTTGACAAATCTTCCAGAAAAAGATAACACACTTGGGTAACTTTGACCGGGCCGCTTAACATTGAACCATTTTTGTCAGCGCCTCCAGTGCCCAAATGAACCGAACAAACCCATTTTTCTCCACCCGTGCCATCTGTTGATTAATAGGGAAACAATAAATTTTCTGAAGAGAAAAAATATATTAAAAAATATTTTAGTATTAAAAAATTATATATTTGTATGGCAGTTATGTTTATTCGCCCAAGCTCATTTTTTGCAAAAATTTTTAAATATTATTAAAACAATTATGTATGTGCAAAGTTTAAACTTGCTATCTTTACTGTAGCTATTTAAATTTAATCTTTAACACCAAAAAGCTATATAAATCCGATATTTTTGTATGGGAGGTAGTAGTAGTTTTCATCCGATCTTGCTCATCTTTGAGCTTCGCCTTAGCTGTGGATAACAGCTTACGTACCAAATTTCAAGTCGATAGTCGAGACTCTTAAATTACGGCGGTAATCGTGCGGACAGACGGACATCGATTAAGAAAGTTATGTCATACCTACAACGGCGCAGTGGAAAAAGGCTTAATTTGTAATTTGTGTTTTTCCGGGGATCGAATCTAGGACCCCTCGCACAGTAGTGCTGACTTAGTTTTTGTAAATAATCTAAGCGACATTTTATACGGTAGTTTCAGAAAAAAATTCACATAATTCGCGTAATCGCAGGCTGGATCACAATGGACGAACTAAGGAAATGCTCATTTATTTAATTTTTTTTATTTTAATGTTCAATTTGATCGTTTCTTTCTCTAAGGATATATAAAGCCATCTTATCTTAAATTAAAGCCAAAACCAATTGACAATCTGACAGTTAAATATTTATACAGCTGATTTCTAAAATGAAATTCATAGGGCTGGGCCACACATGCCTTCCCAAGAAAGTCATGTCGAGCGGATCGGGGCGATTTTTAGATTAGTTGAGAAAGTAAGAATATAGACTACACCGATAATAATCTCTTCTCGTCACTATTCACTGACTGTCTCGCTCAACATGACTTTCATCGGATGCACTAAGGCAGTGTGTCAAAAATCGAGAAAGAAATCTCTCAAATTCAGGAGAAGTACCTGACCGGTTTTCTTACAAAAAGTCTAAGAAATGTCATTTTGACATTATCGTAAAATAAACGTTAACGGTAGTTGGAATTGAATTTTGTATAAGCTAAGTACCTATTAAACTTACCATTTTGAATTCGCTGATAATATGTTCTAGGTCTTAGGAGAATATTCAATTACAATTTCCATCCTCCGGCATCGTGCTTTTGTGCTGTCACTTAGTTGTCAGTTTTAATTTTTCATTGTTCAGTAAATTGAAATTCGGTGAGTAGAAAATTACGAAAAAATGAAATGAGGGGAAAAAGATTTCTCTCTTATTTTTTTACCCAGTACGTAGTCGCATTCGCTCAGTTTCTTAAAAAATATTTAATAATTTTACGTTTGCAAAAAAGTACCCGAACGAACCTAATCTGGCATTCATGAGTTTACAAAAAAAAAAAAAAACGCGACCGAAAGAATGTACATTTTCAACAATTGAATTTTCTTATAGAACAACCCTTCTTGTCTTCACGCTGAGCTTAATAATTGCGCACATTTAGTACATAAATATGTCGACACACTTTTGGTTCATTTCCATACTACGTAGAGGTTTATGTATATGATTAACCGGAAACACAAAATGAATCCGGAAAAAATGATTTCACGTTCGTTAAAAATTTTAATTGAAATTTGAATTTTCATCCACCTATTCACGTTGGCGTTTGTCGCATACGACTCATTTTTCGTTCCGTTGTAAAATATTGTTCAAATTTTTTGAACTTTTTTGAAAGTTTGCAGCTGGGCTGAAAATCTGCAAAATGTAGGCAAATCTGCACTTATGGCAACGCTGCGTACGACGTACACCCAGTAGTAGTAAAGGCCCCAACCCATAGAATCCGTCGCATCCGTTGCGACAACGTATTCGACTGACAGGTTGATAGAATACACAGCAGCTTATGGAAGGTGACCCATAAGCAACGTACGTACCGGATGCGACGGATAAAGTAGGTTTACTTTCTACTTTACTTTAAGCACTTTCATTGGTGGAAATATTGAGATAAAGAGAGAAACTGTCAAATGCTGCAGAAAACAACGTATGCTGTCAACGTATGCGACGGATTCTATGGGACTGTTCGTTCCGTCGAATAAGTCAATCCGTCGACGCAACGCATGCGTTGCTATTTGTTTCTATGTATGAGTTCTGCTACACCCTAAATAAATCTTTCTTAAAAAGTACAGCCTTTTTGCATAAAAGCGAGATTTAAGTCGGATTTAATTTTTTTAAACACAATTTCTTAAAAAACAAAAAAAAAGTGTATGTTACTGTCCGACAAACAAACACCCTTCCATTTCATTTAAATCGAATTTCATTTTATAATAAAAAAAATCTGTTAAAAACTAAATGGCAATTTTTTGTATTTTATTTCGCATATCCTGGAAAACATTCATAAAATGTTCAATAAATTCAAAGTTATTACAGAAAATATTACAAAACAATTTGTTTTAAGCATATCCAATGCTTATTGTTTTAAGTTGTTTTTTATTTTTATTTTTGTTTGTAGTTTATTTATTTGTTTTTTTTTTTAATTTTTAACGTATACGATTACTGAGATATTAAATTACAAAATATGTATGTTTAATGATTTAAAGTTTATTTATTCTGAAAATGCCTTTTGTGTAGTTGTTGTTCATTCGTGACGAGAAGTTTTTTGTTTTTTTGTTGTTGTTGTTTGTGGTTTCGAAAAACGAATTATAAAATGATGTAAATAATATATAAACCTATATAGTTGCGTGAACCATTAAGCCCTCATGTCCATGTCCATCAAACACCCGACGTTGTAAGTCCTCAAACAAAATACTTTTTTTTAGTGGGATTGCATTTTTTGTCGTGTCGGCAGCTTGACCACACTTGGTGGACATTCGGCTTAAGTTATCAAGTTTCTAGATGTTTCATTGGATTTTTTTTTTTATATTTTTGTTAATTTTGTTTTTTCTTTAAAATTGTCTAATTTAGACTATAACGTTAGTGTTTCTATCGATGTCATTAGCCTATCACGTCTGTTTTGGATGTTGCACGGGCGGTGGAGGTGTCGGTTTGAAACATTGCAAAAGGAACGCCGTGTACATAATGAAACCAATTCCTAGCGCTATGAGAGCATACATAAAGATGTTGAGTTCAGGTTGCCGGAATCGATTTTTCCTTAGCCATTCCAAGACTTCATCTTCAGATAGAAGATCACCTAAAAAGTGAAAAGTACAATACAAATCTAATCTTGGAAATCCTTGAGCACCACCTACCTCTATAAATACTAGGGAATCTTCTTCTAAAATACACCATAGCTGGCAACTTTGTCACTCCCCATTTTTTCGCATATCTGTTGTCGGCCATTTTGACAAATGTTATATCAAGATTATCGGTTTCACTGTCAATGTTTTCTAGCTTTTCCAAAGCTGCCGCGCTATCCTGCTGATTGTGTTCATCTAAATAAGAAATGCTAATTATAGAGGAATTTCAGAACAGGAAAATGTATGTCCCTTCTGACTTACAGAAGAAGACCGTTAGAAATTCGTTTTCCTCCAGCAGCTTATCTAACATTTTCCGATTAACTTCTTCGATTTCATTCTTGATTTCAAACACATCTTGTGATGTCAGCCATGTAATAATCTTGTCGTGCTGGTGTAAATCTCCGTCATATAGAACAGGAACTTGTTTTCTTAAAAAAAGAAGATAGAAGGCAAATAGAAGATTATCAGAGGCACTATAGGTAGAATGTCTTACCTGAAGTAAACCAACGATGGAATATTAACAATTTCATACTTCTTGGCAGCTTCAACACTGGCAATCTTGACAAAGTCTATGCCAAACATATCAGCCTCACCATCGATTTCCTCTAATTCTTCGAGGATTTCCTCACACTCTGCACAATCTTCATCATCTATTAACAAATAATTTTTATATGTCAGACACGTTCAATTATACGAGTCTTATTTCCTTACAAAAGAACACAACCAAGAGTGTAGATTCTGCCATCAAACGGTCCAGCATTCTCTCATTGACTTCTTCGATTTCATCGGCTAGTTCCCGATTGTCATCATCAATTAACCATTCAAGGACAGATTGCTCGTTTTGAAGATCACCCTCGAAGAGAAGTGGGTTTCCGTTTCTAAAGGAAATAAAGGATCGTTTATATTTTGTAAATCAATAATTGATAAGTTGTGCAACCATTTATGGGTCGCTGACTGTAGACAATCGTAAAACTATGTCAAGTCTTCCAAAACTGATAAAATCCTACGGCTACGGTGAAAACAAAGAAGAGAAGAAAGTTGTACCTGAGGTTAAAAAAAATGTGTGGCTTCTAAACCTAAATAAGTTTTACAAAGCCGAAAAAGTGAGTATCGTATAGTAGAGACGTAGCGGCTCTGAGGTTAGTGTGCTGGATTACTGAAGGAGGGGTTCTCAAATCTCAAACCCTGGAAAAACACAAATTAAACATGGGCTCACTACTAGTGGCTACTTCCGGGGGCCAGGTATATGGGTTACAGGTATATGGGTTAAAGTAAATTAAGTAAGAGCTTATGCGGATGAGATCTATATCTGGGAGGGATATAGCCAATTAGATCGATAGTTAGGTCATGCTCAAGGCACTGGAATCTACGAGCACCAATTTTGTAATAATCAGGAACTATCGACCGAAAGTGGCCTTACCGAACACGCAGTATCCAAGGCACTTGAAACTAGACGGGGAATAACTCAGGAAACTGGTGAAAATTTTGCCTGGGTACTGTCTTCTTAGAAAACATTCCAAGAGGCTCAGACTAATAGACTCGGACATTTGCAGGTTCTGTAATGACCTGCAAGCCGAGGAAGACATAACACATAATTATACTGTGCGAATGCGAGGCAATATGTTGCAGTCGAAGAATATTTCTGGGAAGGTACTTCTTCCAACGTTTAGAGGACATAGACCATACTAACTAGAAAACGCTATGGAACTATTGTCCAACGTGCCATAAAGTGCTCTTTTTCGAATCCTCTGTTTGTGCCTGGTATTTGCGATTTTCGAAAACTTGCAACCATATTTTTTTTAACTGCTCACTCGCTAGAGCGATATGATATGAAGGCTTTTTTTTTAAAAGGGTGTTTTGGTTTTTAAACTGGCAATACTTTTTCTACATATTGTCAACTTGACAGTTGAAAGTTGATTTGTGGTTAGTACGTTTTGCCATTTTAAGATGAATAGATTATCACCAGAACAACGCGTGCTAATTGTGCAAACTTATTTTGAAATTGGTTCGGTTCGCCAAACTTGTCGTGCACTACGTCCCCTTTACGGTCGACATAATCGTCCATCTGAGCAAGTTATTCGGAACACGATGAATCGTTTTGGCACCACGTACACTCTAGTGGATAATACGCATCCCCAAAGACGACAAACAGTGCGAACAGTTATTGCCGTCCTTACATTCATTAAAACCCGCCCATTAATACCCACTGTTTGCTATGCTTTATGGGCTGGTGGAATCATCGGCCCATATCCCTTTAAAGACGATGCCGGCCGGAATGTTACCGATTTCTGACTTCTTCGTTCCTCAGTTGAATGGCAGCAGCTTTTGGCTAGTTTATAAGCTTTTTTATATATATAATCTAGTTTTGTTCCTGGTACTAAATGTTTTGGAATAATCCGTGTACCACCTTAGACCGATTTGGCAGTTAGATATAGGTTGGTTATTGCTAACCCATGCTTCTCTGTTTATGATCTCCGTGGAGAATTTTTTGTTGAAGCATAATGTCTTGAGTAGGCGGTCTGTGACCGCACAAATTATGGCAAGTTCGGGAAGTTCCGAAAGTAGTTCCATTAGTTCTGGATGTTCGCTAATATTTAACTCTTTCGCTTGTATCAAATTTGCTGAGCTTAAGGCGTATTAAAATAGATACGCCTTCCCGACCATAGTAGCGTCTTTCAAGCAGATGTCCTGGAAGTGACAACAGCAGGCCGTAAGTCTGTGGTAAGGGCAATACCAACTGGAGGAGGTACCTTCTTTATTGACAGCCAGTCAGCAATAAAAGCTATAACTGCATCAGAAATAAAATCGAAGCTAAGCTTGTGAAGTGCTGTCGCAAAGAACTCATTGCTGTTGGTACACAGCTTCAAGCTTGAAGCAGGAAGAAAAACCACAAGAGAAGCGAACGCTAGATGGGCCACCTTAACACTAGTAATACCACAAGAAGGCTATAGCAGTCTTTTAACGAAACCAGAACCGGTTTCGGGCGGTTCGGCTAAGAAACCCCTGTCCAACCTCGTAGGAATCATAACGAGGCACGATATCTGCCGTAACACATGAAGAAAATGGGCTTAACGGAAGAAGAACTTTGTAGAGGCTGCGGTGATGAGGGAGCTCTTGAGGATACATAGACGAGCCTTTCAGCACATTAATAGACACGATAATGAACTTCGTCAAATCATCGGGATGGTTTCTATGTAGCAGCACTGTAAGTAATTTGAATATAGGGTTATACTGGGTAAGGGACAACCTCTTTCCCCCACGGGCATCACAATGGTTCAGTATTGACATGACTGTGGCACGGAGTACTCCTCGCCAGCCCACAAACCTAACCTAACCTAGTTCTATTAAGTGGGACAAGTATGGCTCCAGAAGAAGAAGTGTAAATCATTGGCTGACACTAACCAAACAAGTTGATAAGCCATTTTCAGGTAGGCGCCCAGATCATACAGCAACATACAGCGTTTCAAATATTTCTGTTGTACCCGCGCAGAAAATATACAGCCATGAACCAATTTCTGCAACTATGACTGCAACAGGTGTCAAGCTACTATTATATACATGTGGCGGGGGTTTTAGAATCGACAGCAATTACGCGTTGGCAACTCCGCTGCGTCAAGTGACAGCTCAGCTGGGTGATAGAAGACGCCTGCTCCCAGCCAATCAGAATCGTCCACGTCGACGCCAACCCGGCAACGTCGTCGCAACCGTCGCAACGATATCGGTGGATGAGTTTTTTTCTCATTCTAGACGACAGCTACGAATCGATCGGATCATTCCTCTTCTTGACTTTTATTTTAATAAAGACAATTTTGTGAATTTTAATTCGATTTTTATTAGCGTTTTTTATCGCGACTAAATACTGTCAAAAATCGTGTCAATTTTTAACATTTTGTTGTTCTTGTGTCGTCAGATTTTGTCCTAAAGTAGTGTGTAGACAAAATCGTACGTCATATAACGACAGCATGTCAAAAAATTACACGATTTTTGATGTGTATAATAGTATCTTCAACATTATATCATTTCAACAACGAATGAAGATTCTGGATACGTACAGCCAGACAGACAGACTGTTCACTTTTATGTGAAAATGTCAACATTTTTTTAAATTTCAATTCCACTCACCTGAAATACACAAGTGCGGGGAACGTTTTTATGGAATAACGTTTGGCTAGTTGTGGATCTTGAATTTTAACCATATGAATACCAAACACATCACACTCGTCATCGATCATTTCCAGTCCTTCCAGTATCTGATCGCAAATATTGCAATTTATTTTATCTAAAATATAGTTTAGAATATTATTCTGATTATTATTATTTTTTTTTTTACAAAAACAAACGTTTTAGACGAACGAAATGAATTTTATGAGTTTTGAAAACATTAATGGAAAGTATAACTCAATTGTTTGTTAGGAAAGCTGAATTTTGTATTATGATTCTTAGTAGCTATAGTCGATATTAGAAGTATAGGTAAGTAAAAGCCGAAACCGCCCAAACTAACAGGTATTCATTTCCAAACCGATGAGCAGCATTCGAGAACGCACGTAAAAGAGCAATTACCACTCTTTCAAAAATTTGGCATTTTCTATTATTTGTGTATCTAGATATTTTTCGTAATTTACTGCGCATTCAGTTTGGAGCTTATTATGCTATTTACAGTTATAGCTGGTTTTAGTATTCTTAGAGTAAAAACTTGCACAGATTAAAGAAACAAAAAAAAAACAGGAAATTACTGATCGATTGCGGTTAGAGGTAGTAGCTCAGCTCATGCGCTCAGAAATGCTCTGGCCAGAGAAATTGTATAAATGTTATGCCCAGAGCTCAGCAGTGTAGTTGTTCTTGAATTAATTCGAATACCTTGCTTTTGGATACGGTTTCTTTTTTGTGTGATGTAATTCTGTAAAAATATTTTTTTAGCGGGATTTGTTGTGGTGACATTGCTCGAATAAGTATTGGGGGAGCAGAAACTTCGGCAATAAGCGGGTGGCTTTCCGTTTCGATCTTGTTGGGGAACTTGTCGGATAGTTTTTGGATTTGTGTTTGATTTGATTGTATACGGTGTAGGTATATGATGCGTTTTATTTTCAGGAATATGTTATTTAATGTCAAAAAAAAAAACATGAAAAAACAAAAGGACTTTTGGTGAAAGAGAGAGCATTAGGGGCTTAGGATATTTAATACTTACAGAAATACACAGCCAGATACTGGGTTTCCTCAACCATTGTTTCTAACATTTGTCTCGTGATCAATTCTATCCGATCTTCGGTCTTTTGTGTGATCAGCCACTGTAGAACTTCCTCTTCCTCGTTAAGTTCGCCTGTAAAAATTCCCATACATATTTATAGCAATAGTCTACCTATGGTTGGTGATTAATTTAAATTCGGAAAGTGAATAAAATTGTCACTTTACGATTGAGGCTTTATATCACTCTATAGAGGTTTAAAGTAGAGCTCTTGATACCCGCATACCCGGGTTCTACCCAGGTACCCGGGTACCCGAGATTTGCGGGTATTTCCCGGGTACCAAAATTTCGGGTACCCGTTTTTTCGGGTACCCGCTCCATTTCGGGTACCCGCATAGTTTTTTTTATCTCCAAGCACGTTTACAAATAACATTTTCGTACGTATTTTTAGCATTTTCGTATACCGCAGTCAGAAGTCTAAAAAAGTGTGTCCTGCAATTGCGTATGTTGGTCCAAATATGCGTGCATATGTACTTAAATTTAAAACAAATATGCATAGCTACTTATATAATGTTGGTTTGTGTATGCTTCAAAAACTCGAAAAGTTTTGCACCGATTTGGCTCAAATTTTCAGAGATTCTTTGATATTGGCTCGAGATGATTGTAATGATCTAAATTGGACAAAGAGGCGTGGCACTGCCCATAATTTTGCACCACGAAGTGTGCACGGGCTACGCTAGTAAATTCTATAACTTTTGAACTTTCTCGTATACTTACGTATTAAGAGAAAGATAGATACCTACATTCTTTTTCGTACAAAATTTCGAACTAGCGATTTTAATCAATTCTGATGATATTACGATGATGGGGGAACTCAAAAAAGTTGGTCTCGCAAATCTGTCCGTCCGTATGTCTGTCTGTCCCATAGGCCTGCAGCCTAAATGCTTGATCGGATTTGTTTTAAACTTCGTATTTAGAGTTGTTGTGAACACTCCCAGGCCAACACCTAAGATTGTCCAAAAATTGTAACTCAATCGATTAGGTGGTGGTCGAACTAATGGACATTTAATGTTTTTGTTGTATTGGCGGTGCCGAGCCCTTTTGTCCAATTTTGACCAATCTTCACAGCAATACTCCTGGGCCAATACCTAAGATTGTCTGTAAGTTTCAACACAATCAATTCGGCGGTTTTCGAGATATAAGATTTTGAATGTTTTTTTTGTTTGGGCGGTGCCACGCACCTTTGTCCAATTTTAACCAAATAAACCCTATATGGTGCCTATTGATAAGGCCTACCTTTTCCAAAAAGATCCATACCAATCGGGTTAGTAGTTCTTACGTGATAGTGGAACAAACAAAAAATCTACAATTTTATTATATGTATACATAGATGTAGCTCGAAAAACATTCATAACACCTCGATATTTAATTCCAGGGACTTCTGAATTTAGGATATCCATTACTCGGAATTACCGGGTACCCATTACCCGAAACTACCGGGTACCCGCGAACTTGGGTAATACCCGCATTTACCAGGTACCCGGGTACCCGGGTAGTTGTTCAGATGGGTATTACCCGGGTAAAATCAAGAGCACTTAAAGCAACTATTACACAAGATCCGAAGTAGAGAAGAATGAGCAAGCGCAACTTCCCTCGAAACTGCCAAAATGGCTTAAGGTGGTATACGGATGATTACAAAATGGAATCGGGTGGGGGAGCGGGTATTCATGGACCTAACCACAATGTCTGAGTACCTATGGAAAAAAGCCCTAGTGTTTTTCAGGCAGAGCTCCACTCCATTCAAGAATGCACCAACCACATCCAAAAAACTGGCATCAAAGGCTTATCCATTCACGGACAGTCAAGTCCAGCTTATCTATTATTGACTCCAAATCAGTATTAAACTGTTTCAACACCCTTCAAAGTCTCCACCAGTACCTAATAGAGCCAAGCTTTGGTGGGTTCCTAACCATGAGGGCTTTGAAGGAAACGAATTGGCGAGAAAAGGTTCAGAAATTCCTCGGAATCTTTCTGCTATACCCCCGAATTGGCTACAAATTTAGCCATAAAAAGCTGAGAAAACACTAAATGTATCTCACATTGGGGCAATATCCCAGGTTTAAGGCAGGCCAAATGAACTGTCCAGCCATTAAATCGCAATGCCAAAAGGATTTGAAACCTGAGTAGGTTACAATACCACCTCAAAATAAAACATATTTAGCCGACACAGCGGAGTGCCGTCTTTATCTTGACAAAGACAAAACATGTGAACACATTATTTGTGAATGTGCAGCCCTACTTGGCATTAGAAGGAAAAATCTACTTTAGGGAACAACTGGACCCCTAAGCAGTGTTGTGCCATGTAGACTAAAAATGTAGACTACACGATTGTCTACGTGTAGACAACTCAACGTAAACAATTCTCAATTGCCGACATGCCCATGTTAACAACGTAGACAATGTAGATAATTATCAGAACAATTTTTTTCTTAATTTTTCCTGTAAAGTTTCCTAATCATCAAAACAGAAGCAAGTTTTGTATATAAACTTTTAATTCAATATCGTATTATATTTATTTAAAAACAAAACAAAGTAAGTTTATGAGGTTTAACAAAAAAAAAAAAAAAAAACCTTTCAGCTCTAAACATATTCAGTATTCACCTTCATCTATATTATGATTTCAAAAAAAACAAAACAGAACAACTTTATATTCATTTTTAATAAGCTTAATATCAAACTTCATTATTTTAGAAGAATTGCCAATGAGAACCCAACCGAAAGCGTTCTTGAAGCTGTTGATTACTTCTCAATGGGTCTTCTTCCTTTAGGTACAAATTTATAATTAATTCAAACTAAAATGTAGGTATTATACCAGAAAATACTCACAAGAGTATTGATAACCATTGCGTTCTGACTGTCACCTTCACCATATGTTTGTAACAGAAACAGACATCTAAAAGAATAGTTTGTGTTGGTCATTAATTTTTTGGTAAATCAATGGAAATTAAAATATGTACACTCTTATTTACCTGTGTCTGCGAAGACGAAGAAGGCAGGAAGATTTTTCCTGCAAACTGTGCAATGTTCTGAGTATTTGTTGTTTGTTTTCACCAAAACAAAACCTAGCTCTTCAAAAGCCTTGTTTTTTGGTCGACCAGAAATATTTAAAGTCTTCACCCGCGACCCACTTAGTGGACATGCGGACCATTGGAAATGAATGAATGAGGATTTTAATTTTTAAGAAAAAAAATTCTTAATTGATTCTTAAAAGTGTACTATTTCGATTGAAGTTTACAGATGAATGGCAGATTGACAGATCTGAAAGGTATTGATGACATTGTCGACATATTGTTGACATTTTCGACATTGTTGACGCAATTGTCTACGTTGAAAAGTCGACAATTAAAGTCGACATGTAGAGGAACAACACTGCCCCTAAGATATGAAAAAAATCCTCTGCTAGCGACATCACACACTTTGTAAGAAAAGTGGAGAACCTGCTAGCCTAAACCCCCTTTCGACGTATGATACAATAGATCTAAACAAGGCCGACGTGCTGCTTCATATCGCTTAGGCGAGTCAGGAATTTATAAAAAAAAAACAATTACGCATTTCATAAATCGTTTTAATTTTTGACATTTTCAACGCTTTTGTAACGCTTTGTAAAAAAGATTTAAAGCGGCATTAATCGAATGAACGCTCAAATGGCAGCTGCAACTCTGTCCGCCCGTATGTCTGTCTATGAATCTAAACGTTTGGACGGATTTGTTTCAAACTTCGTATTTAGAGTCTGTGGGCTTCCCTCTAGGGACGTTTTTTTTTGTATACCAGCCCTATGTAATATTAACCTTACTTCCCACATAAACATTTTACGAAATTTTTAACAGTTCCGATTTTTCCAAAATGGCTCTAACGATTTGAACCAAAATTGATAGTTGAGTTAATGTAGGCATGCTAAACATGACTGCATACCCAATTTTTCGCTTAAAAGTCCAGCAACGGCAGTTTTGAAAATTGGCTTTTTCTCGAAAACGGTAAAAACGTTTTTTTTTTTTTTTAAAAAACTTATTTTTTAAGGTACTACTGTTATTCTTAACTTGATAGCAAACTCAGTTTTTCTCTTAAAAGACTGCGTCCTTTGATATCCACACAAATCCCTAATAATAGTAGGTACTTTAAAAAACTGCTCATATCTCAAAAGCGCCATTTTCGATTATGATAAAAATGTAACTGGCAGATAATGCTTAAATCCATAGGAATACCATTTGCTCAGTTTTGAGAAAAACAGTGTTTTTTGAACCATGAATGCGTCCTTCGATTTCCACCCCAATCGCTAAAAATGGTACTTTAAAAACTGCTCATATCTCGAAAACGCCATTTTCGATTTTGATGAAAATGTAACTGCTAAGTAATGTTTATATCCTAAAGAATACGTTGTACTCAGTTTTCAGCTAAACAGTTTAATAACAGTCCTTTTCGAATCCAAAGTTGTAACATTTGTCAGCATTATTTTACAAAAAAACACTAACGATTTTGACCAAAATACATATTTAAGAAAGACAATATAAGCATTCTAAACATGGTCACGTACTTAGTTTTTTTTTTTCAGAAAACTCGAATATAGCCGTTTTATAAATATTTCTCAAAAATGACTACCCAAATCCCGATCACTCACAACCGGCATATTTTTGCAAAGCCCAAAACTTCAGTGGCAATATAATTCGAAATTCATGGCCTACTTGCCTTGAAGGAAATGTCAGTTCGGGGTGAAATTTGTAAGTAAAGTGTTGTAGTTAATACGTACGTTTATGTAGTATGTATGTATTACGTTTCTAATTAACAAGGGTTCAGTTACTAACCTGAGTACATCTGAATAGGTTATAAAACGTAAAATTTGCGGAAATGAAAGAAAGTTTTCTGCGACCCAGTCGTGCACATTTTTTAAAATATTGCTCAACAATGAAAATGCGTTGTTCTTTCGTATAGTGCTCCATTTCTGTCTTATTTTCTTTTCGCTTTTGGGGCCTTATTTCATTGGGGTTTTATTTCCTGCAGCCCAGAATGACAAGTGCAGCGAAAGGAGTTTAGAGTTTACATTTGAATGAATCTTGATGCTCATTTTTATAGCCTCCACAGGAAGGTATATTCACTTTGTCATTACATTTGTAACGCCAAGAAGGATTCGAGACCCTATAAAGTATATGTATATATTCTGAATCAAGATCAAATTCTGAAATCTGTCTGTTGAAATCACGATAGCGTCCAAACGAATCGACTTAGGCGACTGAAATTTTGTGCGAGGTCTTATTTTTACGGTCGACAGGTTGGTATTAAAAATTGTTTATGTCGGTCAAGTAGTTCTGGTACCTACCATACAAAAAGACTTTGAGCAGATTTATAATTTTGAATGCAATATTAATGCCTCTACAATTGGCGCAGTTTAGAGGGTCTCGATTCCTAAAACGGGTTCAGGTCGCTTAATCAGACTTGTCCCAATCCCGTTCAAAATTTATTCAGTCTAAATAATTTTCAACTGAAAGGCATAATTCATAACTCAAAACTTACCTTCGAAAACATTCGGAATTCCTCCCTCGAAATACACCAAAGCTGGATAATCGTGTACTCCGTATCCATCGGCAACTGAAAAGTCCTTGGTCTTAACAAATGTTATTCCATGCTTGTCGCAGTCATCGTCAATGTTCTCGAGTTCCTCTAGAACCTTCGTACACTGCTCGCATCCATCGGTATCTGTATTCAATTCAGGATATCATTAAAATTGGCACTATCCTTGATAACACAACATGAGATAGGATATATGTATAAAAATTGGTGCAAAAGGTGCAAACAAAAAAAGCGATTAAAAAAAAAATAATAGCACAAGGGATCAAATACCATTGCATGTCTGTATAGAAAACAAAATAAAAACACATAGCAAAGCAACAAAGAAACTGAAAATTAAAAAAAAAACTTCTCAAACACCAGCAACATTTAATTCGTGAAAAACACTGGTAGGGGAACAACAGGAAGTGTGGTTTAAACTGGGAAATGATCGCATATCCGGGCGCATGGGGTCTAATGTTGTACACGGCATTTTTTTTTTTTTTTTTTTTTTTGGTTTTAAACTTTTGTTCTACTTTACACAATACCCTCTTCGTGATGAGTTTGCTTTTCGGATCCCTCTATGGTCTCCTCGCCGCCAAAAGCGGCTGCAGCACTTGCACCGCCACCTTCCTGCTGTTGTTCGCGTTCTTTTTTCAAACGTGCCTTTCGCATCGCCTTCGAGCTGCAAATGTCGCATTGTGTTTTGTTCCCTAATTCGCATAGTATGTTTGATAATAGATAAAATGTTTAACTTATAATTTGTTAGTTTAAAAGAAACAATAAAAGGGAAATTTTTTGCTTTCCCATAAAATAAAATTAGTCACAGTAGTCTGTAGTGGCTTTGTTGGCCAATTTTTAACGAAACGAATTTCATTGTGAATCCGTTCTGAGTATTGTATTGGCTTAGCAGCTGTTGTTGTTGTTGTGTGTGAAGAGTGTCCTTTGACAGACTTCAGATTAAGGATAAAACTTACAAAAGTAGACAGCTATCGAGCCGGATTCTTCGATCAAGTGAACTAGTCGTTCGCCTTCTAGATCCTCAATAACATCACCACTTGGATCCTTTTGGGTCATCAGCCAGCTGAGAATTTGTTCTTCCTCATAGAGATCGCCTTATTGACAGAAATGTTATTGTATTGTCAGTGTTATACTGGCTTGTGTGATCAGTTACTTACCGGCGTATATCACGGGCTCCTTCGATGTTGGCTTAAAGAAAACGATGGCCGGCAATGCGAAAACTCCGTACTCCTTGGCCATCTGTTTATCGTCAATTTTAACGAAGTCGATGCCTGCTTTATCAGCATCGTCGTCGATGTGTTCGACTTCAGCGAGGACTCGTGGGCATTGCTTGCATTCTTCACTGTCTAGAAATATACATATTTTTGGTTATAAATGCTTAAGCAGATTCAGATTTTTGAACAATTTAACTTCGTCTTCCGTAGAGCAGATGCAGAAACATCTTCCTCTATAGAAGTACAGGATACGAAATTTCACAATTGCCGTAGCTTAATGGTACCTAAGGGTTATTGCCAAAGTAGACAAACTTGCACTGATGAAGCATGTTTCACGGGACCCGGTACATTCACCTCTTTTTTACGATTTAGGACACATCTCCAACGGGTAACACTATGGAAAGTGAACATAGACTGAGACTGATGCTAACAATAGTACTTAGAGGGGTAATTTCCATATTTTGGCAGTATAATGTAACGACCTAAGACAAGGCGCGGACCAAAGTGATGTGAGAGTGGCGTGGCAGTTGCTTGGCAGTAGCGTGGTGACCAAGTGGGCAATGCCACGCCCTTCGATGCGCGCCTTCTCTTATGCAATTACCGACTCAGGATTATTTAAAGCTAAGGCTCGCCGCTGACACGAATAGTTCAATGTTCTTAGCTCGAAGGTATGTCTGGGTTGGCTGAAGAACTGGCAAGGAAGTGGTCTGCAATAGGACATGATCGGGCACTTCGGTTAAGCCACAACATTGTAACCTAAAAGAACGAGTGAAGAAAAAGATTCGAATGAGAGCTAGCGACAGGCGGAAGATATTAACGACCTGTGAAATATCACGAAGTTTGACAGAACATTTCAAAATTTATATTAGGTGCGTTTTTTTGGTGTTCTATATAGGCTTAAAAAATATTTTCAACGTTAAATACAACAACTACTAAGCCTATATATAATTCCTAATTCTCGATAATTATCCAGCCTTATTTATTTAGCCTCGATAAAAACTGCGTGCTTCCAAACTATTTTAATTCTGATTGAATTGAATTGAAAGTGAAAACTGTCGAAAGTTACACAACAACAGCCATTATTTAAAAAAAAATAAAAAACAAACATGGAACTAAACGAAAAAAGGTAAAAATAAATCAACTTACAAACAAAATTTAGTTTTCATTAATTTTTTTAATTAGCAAACGTAAAACATGGACCAAAGAGGAGGTACTTGGCTTACTGAAGTGCTATTTAGCACGGAAGGACGAATTTCAGCACAGCAGGAAGAAAAAGTTCGCCTATGCAAATGTGTTGGAAGATATGGTGTTCCAGGGCTTAACGGTAAGATTTGAAAACTCCTCTTAATTCTTAAACTAGTATTTTCTATAACTTTCTATTTCAGGATGCCAGAACCACTGGCTCTGCATTAGAAGGAAAAATAAAAACCCTTCTTGCTGCTTTTAAGGCAGCGAAGGACAATAGAAACCAGACGGGGGCAACTCCAGTTGTGGTTCCATATACGGAACAGATGGAGGAGATTTTTGGGGATAAGCCACTAATAGCAAATTCCCACACTATTAACTGTGGACGTGCTCCGACTTCGCCCCTCTCCGAAATTCCATCACCTGTGCCACCAGAAATTACTTCACCGTCCATCGTTAAAAGTAGTTCACCAAGCACATCACCACTTCTTCAAACGCCAAAGGCTAAAAAGGCAACAAAAAGGATTGGAGGAAGGGAGCGCCTCATGGAGGCCAAAATTAAAGCCAGAAAAATTGAACAAAAGAGCAAACGGGAGCAGAAAGAGGCATTATTTTCCAAAATGCAGAAAACTCTTTCAGAACATTTTAAAGCACAGCAGGACATTTTAAGAAATGCTGAAGAAAAAAAAATTAAATTGCTGCCAAATGTGATAGGTGTTTTTTTTTGTGTAAACTTTTTTAAGCCTATATAGAATACCAAAAAAACACACCTATTGAATTGATTACTTCCCAACAAATCACACACCAAAATTAAATCTTAAGAAGACTTGGAAGAGACTACTTTCTAGACATTCAAGAACTATGCGATGTTTTACTATCCAATTTTTACAAGCTTCTGATGACATCAGGATGCCGAGAAAGCGTCGGAGACTTTCTTGGCAATTGTAAGGCCGGTAAACTCACCAGAATAGGAACAGGTATAGGTACTTAGGTAGGTAGAAGTGGCGGGTCAGCCTTTGAACCCAACTACTAGCACTATATTATCGGTCGGTACCTATAACCAGCCTGTATGGAGTTGAGAAAGCGGTTAAGATCCTGTATCCCTTTGCCCGAGATGTCGCGGGTTCTGTTTTGTTCTATTTTGATCATAGGTAGGCAATATCTTCCTTGATGACGTAGTTTGTGAATCCCGTCCATTGGAGATTGGCTTTCTGCTGAAAATATGAATGTATTTGTCCCTTAACCGGCTCCTAGCGGAATGTGGACCATATCGTCGCGAGTGAGGCGTGTAGTGCTGAGTCCTTCCTGGCCAAGAATAGAAACAACTCCACACATCCTGCTGGATTGGATTTAAAACACTCTAAGAACTTGATTTCTCTCAGCAGACTGCCTATCGGCATTACAAGGTGTCATTATTGGGCACTTTCTAATAGGAAACCATGCCGCAAGGCTTGGCCTTTTGTAGAAGGTGGGTGAATAAAGAGGAGTACGAAACTATTCGTCACCTCCTTTGTTTCCGCCCGGCTCTCTCCCGTGGAAGAAAGCTTCACTTGGGAGCCTTCCATTACAACGATTTATGTGATCTGATAAACACACACATCAAAAGCCTCTATATCTAGGAAGGCCCCTGTTAGGCTTGCTGTGATTCAGTTAAGAATCATTTGCCCCACTTGTATATTAGGTTAGGTTAAAGTGGCTGTCGACAAAGACCGACACAATTAGACCATTATAAGGTCTTTTGTGATATCACATGAATCTAGAAAGTAGTCGAATCTAGTTTGAACTTCTAATGAAACGTAGGAGACTTCGAAAGTCTATGTTTATAGATCGTTGTAATAGAAGGCTCCCAGATGGAGTTTTCGTTTGTGAAAAATGGCCTCCTTCTTCTTTTCCTCGAAATAGCTTCTACAAAAATCGTTTAGATTACGCCAAGCCTTGTTGTACAGTAAAACCCGCTTAAGAGAAACAGCAGCTTAAGAAAAAAAATTTCACTTAAGCGGAGTCCGGATAAGTGAAAACAAAATGTCACTTAAGCGGGTTTAAAAAATCCATTAAGCGTAAATTTAAAGCTCGAAAAATTTGTATTAGGTGACCTCTAAATTGGAGGTGTTACAACTTAAAACGCTATAACTTCTGAACTATCATAGAGTTGCTTATCATTTTTAGGAAATTTCTCAAGGATAAAAATTTCATAAGAAATATTAAAATTTAAGTAAAATGTTAAGTAAACAAATTTTCAAAATTTTGAGTTTAAGGAGCCATAACTTTTTTGTGCCTAAACAGATGTCCCCGAAGTGCTTAAGACTTGTATGCGCTACTAAATTGTCTTTTCAAAATGTACAAAACCTGTACCTACCTATAATAGTTTAGAAGTTATAGCATTTTAAGTGGTAACACCACCAAATTAGAGGTATGAACGCGTGTCACATATCACAAATTCAAATGTAATTTTCGAGAAAAAAGAAGTGAAAGGATTCAGCAAATTTGTTGTTCTGTTCGATTTAATATTTTTTTCACTTAAGAGAGTTTTTTTCAGTGAAAAATATAAAATATAACTGAAAATATGTTTCAGGTTTACTGTATGCCTATAAGAGAGTGTCCCGTGATGACACCTATTGTAGAGCGGATTATACGCATTCTGTCGTTCGTTCCCATCAAAATGTATTAAGAAATCAAGTTTAAAACAATTTAAACAAGGAAATTTCGAATTCCAAACTTTTTTTCGCGAATTGTAAAAGTTCGCAACCCATATCATTAAACCGCGTTCCACAAACTAGCGAATAAAACATTCATTCGAACTTAACCTCAAATTAGAAGTTGCTGCTAGAAACTGATGGCTGAAATTCGCGAACTGCCGCGACCATAAAAAGTGTTCATGTGAACGGACTGTCAAAACTCGCGAAAATTCATTCATTCGTAGGTAGTTGGTCGCTCTCATGTAAATAGTCCTTAAGAATTTTCATAAGTTTTTGGAATGCATTCCACTTTAATTTGTGTGGCAATGGCAACATCGACTTCGTGTTATTGTAATCAACTATATTTCTTATCGAGGTAGAAGAAAACTGTTCATCTTCGTTTGCCTTCACTGCTGATCTTACCTCATTCCCACTGAGCCTTCGCAATCACAGATAAATATTTTCAAAACCAATATTATACTTACAAAATATGACCGCCAAATAATCAGAAGCTTTGCGTATCTTTTCAAACATCTTTCGGTTTACTTGTTCAATATGATCTGTCATTTCCATATTCGCTGGACTAGTAAGCCAATCAAGCAGCTCTTCCTCATCATCGATATCACCGTCATAGTTGATATATTTTCCTACAAAATATAAGTCGTTCAAAAAATTACAAACCAAAAAAACAACATTGACAAAAGAGAAACCTTTTCTAAAGTACGTGATTCCGGGAGGATTTCTATATCCATATTTCTTTGCCATCAGACGATCCTTCATCTTAACGATACTAATTCCATACTCAGTTGCTTCATCGTCAATCAGTTCAATGTGACGAAGAATCCTTGGTGTGTCAGCATCTTCCTCTTTATCTGAAATTACAAGAACAAAGAAACAAACATTTTCAAAACCCCAAGGCAACTAATTTCGATTTGATAAAATAGAAACAATGCACCAAATTAAATAATAACTAAGCAGTTACAGTTTACGCAAATGCTATCCTCGACAACCGTCAATTATTCGGAGCTTCCTTTAACCAATGTTATTCTTACTCAATTCATCTGTCTGTGTCTATATACTTACAAAATACTACCGCTAGGAAATCTTTACTGCCAATGTAGTCGAAAAGGGTATTTCTTTCGATCTCTTCTATTGTCTCATCGGCTTTTTGTTCAAGAATCCATTGGAACACTTCTTGGTTATTGGAAAGGTCCCCTATTAGTACAGAGTATAAACAAAATTGGAATTTTAATTGTTGTGCAACACAAATACAACAAATTCATTTCATATTTATGTATATAGTTTATTCATACCTGTATTCTGCAATGGTTTGATCAATCAATTTTAAATGTTGTGTAAGCTATATAATTAGAAATATTTTTAAAAATATCTATCAAAGCTAACCTCAAAAATTGTTTTTGTTCTGAGTTTTCTGTTGAAATTTAACACAATTTTTCAACTTGTATTAAGACTGTCTTACCTTAGGTCTACACTAATCTAAAATTATTGGCGCTGATTTAATGTATTTATTTTTTTAGCAATGCTCAGCTTTAGGACTACGCAGAGAAACGATTTATGGTTTAATTTAATTAGGGACGTGTTTACTAAAAACCCTTCTTTTTGTTTTTAAATCCATTGCACCATTGTTGAGTTAGAGCTGTCAATTGCCTTTAATTAAGGAAAAATATGATTTTAACCCCTTACTGCAAATTAGAGCTTCAATGCTTAGTTTCTTCAGTGATAGAGCGAAATATTTAATATGCATTGCATATAATATACCTACCTCGAGGAACGCAGATCATGAGAGTGAGAACCGCTTCCGATGAAGGTACCTCACGCACCCACAGGAATACTAATAAAAGCATTACAGTTCGTAAGGACTAAACGTTGAAGTGCTCTTCTACGAAATTGAAACTGCAGGACGATACCAAATATATAATAGTTCTTTAATCGCTTAACCACAGAAGCTGTCTGTTGGATTTTAGGAAAACAGGATTTGCGCGTACCGCTTCGAAGTAATAACGCTGAACTAGGTACGAACGAATCAGGAACTTACTCTTAAAGTGAGGGAATCAACACAGAAGATACTACTTCATGAAGGGTTCTACTGCCATAAGGATCGAGTGTATACTCCAAATGGGGGTACTAAATATGCGGAGGCAGAATGCGCTATTTGTATAATAACAGGTGTTGTTAATGGAAGCTGGTATTTATCGCCGTATTTAAAAAATGGGAAAAGCATACTACCATTATAGAGTCCCTTTCCGTATTTTTCACACTGTCCATCATATCCAGAAAGACTCACCTCAGTTGTTTCTAGTTGTTCGATTCCTAAATCCTAGTAGCTTCAACGGTAGCATCAGTTTATAAGAGGTCTGGCTTTTAACCCATTGATGTACCAATATCTTAATTTCTCTGCCAGAAATTAATGTCGCTGTCCCAGTTTTCTCCAGGCATAGTTTAGAGTTACCATCTATAAGATCTATCTTAATGCTTAAATCATACCCGAAATTACCATACGTCCATTTCATAGTTCCTCGACCCAGGCTTAGAACTATTCTTTGAGCAACTTCATTGCCATCTTTACATTGCTCCATAGTTGAACATTTTTGTCTGCCATGATCTATTTGTCGATCAGATGTAATACCATTCCTCTAACAATTAAATAACATGCTTCCGATCCCAATAACTTTATACAGTTGACCCCTAACACACAGAACCCTAATTGTCCTAGTAACCAAAGCATTAATTTTATTGTGATTACTTATTCAACTTCAATACACTTTCCAGGTCTGTTCCGTCCATGCTTCAGATCATTGCCTCATTGTCCACTATCCAGTGCTTCTTTACCTCCAATTGACTTTTTATTTATTATTCTCCTCATGGACCAGCTGTCGGAGGCAATATGCTGGAGTAGACTGTTTTGGTAACAATACGACTTTACCGAAGACAAAGTGTCACCCTTTGAACTTCAAAACAGTAGAGCAGATTGCTCCAAATACTCTTCTTTGATCTGTAATAGCCACCCTCCTTACAAGCGGACTGTCAGGGACTAACAGCGGGGGTTATACTGTTTCGGCCACCTTCGCCTTTGCTGACCCAGAAGGACAAACCGTGACCCCCTTATCGGTAACAAGCTCTTTTGCTCAGCACTAGTTACTGTTGGGTTGTTAAGGGAAATAAACTGGCGGAGACTGCTACGGTTACCCTCCGTGCCCCGTCCCTACCCGAAGACAAACCGCCACCAGGAGATACTGACTTCAAAAATATTTAACCAATTGAGTTGACTGCTTCAGTCAACACGGAGATAGCTCTTTTAAAAGAAATTCGCAGACAGCAATAGAGTTCCCACTCGTAGTGTCCGGCCCATAGTTCTTCTGCCCATAGTTCTTCTGGCCACTTCTTCTTGTGGTACTACAAATTTGGTCTAAGTATGTTCTTTTAGGACAGCCACCTAACCTAACCATGATTGTATGCTAACACTTAACAATCTAAAGAAAGCAATGCAGTGTCGGTAGGTACTATTTAAAAAATTATTAATTTTAACATGATGGGTCCACTAAGATGGCGGATTCAATTTCTCTTCATCATTTCATTGTTGTACGTATATAAATAAGCTTGACGAGTAAAATACGATAACGCGCGATCAGTCATTAAGTCGGGGAAAAGTTCCCTTTTCTTGGGAATTTCGATGGTAAAAAGCCTTTCCTGGGAAAAATGATAATGACTAATAATGCAATAAAATTCCGTGTCAAATTTGGTAAACATTAGACAAAAAATATTCACATAAACGTCAACCTCAGACTCTCTTGCCCATATCTCGAGTCTCCTTGGATTTACTTCATTCTATATTATACGATTTTGAATGTTTTTTTTTGTATGGTAGGTGCCACGCCCCTTTGTCCGATTTTGAATTTGTTTGGCCTATTGATCGATCACCGTTTTTACCGACATTTTAGAAAAAAATCAACTAAATTGGTTGAAAATTACGGGCGCCGAGGGAAACATACAGTTTTATTTTTACCACTTTGTTTTATACATGATGGAATAAGTATAAGGCCGACTCGTTCGTTTTTTGGTCCCTTAACGCATGATGGAATAAGTATAAGGTGGTCTCGTCGGCAAAAAGTAGTCCCTGCACCCTGCCTTAACGACACGCTTTTCTCTTTATTCAGCGTAGTAAGTGTACGTTAACGAAGCGTTAAGGGACCAAAAAACGAATGCCGACGAGCAGTGGTGCCATTTTAGCATTTTTTATGCTAGATCTAGCATATTTAAACCTTAAATTGCATATTAGTATAAATAAAATATGCTATATGCAATCTAGCATATTTTCAACATTCAACATAAAAAAAAATCAAAAACTTTATGTTTATACCTATCATGAACATGGTAAATGCATCCATCAAAATTTTCTGTATTTGGCATTACTGAATATGTGAATGACAATTATTCAATTGAATCAAATCAAAGCTTCTCAATAGTACCTAGAGGTCTATTCCTTTACTTTTGCAGTAAAAATGGAAAAGACTATCAAAATGACGGTGCTGGGGTTGAATTATTCTCTCACAGTGAGAGAAATTTACGAAAAAGTTACGGATCGCTTTTATAGTACCTGAACTATATGCAAAATAACAGATGCATTTTCTTTTCCATAAATTACAGTATACGATGTGACGTTTTTGTTTTTCAACTATTGGTGATGGTCTTTAGTTCCTTAAGGGCTACAGACCACTACAACAATAATTAATAATTGCTGTAGTAAAAAAGTAGGTAGGTATTTCAAATGTGTGATAAACGCGAAGAATTTGCTAATTTATTACCAATATTAGCTGAATCATTCAGGGATGAAATTTATTCGGTATTAATGTAACTTCTTTTAATGAAATCAAAATATAAATGGGAATAGTAATAGCACGCACAATACCAAAATGCCAAATAGTTTAATTGTTAGGTACTACAAAAAAATTGTTGAATAAAAAATAAAGACTCGGCAAAATATCAGTACAATGACGAAGACGGGAAAGATGATGACCTTAAGCCCGTATGACACTCGATTTTTTGTTTGCATATTTCACGCGTTTAAAATGAAACTACGAAAAATTAGAAAGAAAAGTGTGATTGCGTATACAACAACTTTATTAATGTACCTATATAAAAAAATGCATTGAAAATGTATTCAAATTATATTTTTCACCTGGGATTTTTTTTTTTTTCTTTGACATTTAAACATTATTTGTCATTTCTCCTCCCGTTACTTTGAAATCTAACTTTTTGAAAATAAATTCGTTTGAAAATGTGTGTTCCTTTGCAAACAATTGCTACCCCTTTCATAACACATACTACACTTTTTGTCTCTTTTACAAGCAGCTGATTTTTTAAGATGATTTAATGTAATAAAAATTAAGAAAAATTGAGAGAAAAATGTAGAGTCATAGGCTAATTGACGAGCTTTTGAATAACTAAATGTAAATTTCATTACAAAATACTGAATTCTCTTTTTGTTCCTTACTATAGATAGACATCATGCTGTGTTTATATTTATTCCTTTTTTTTTTTTTGTAATAAAAAAGTTGTTTTTAAACGTTAGCATATTTTGCTTAATTCCTCCATACAATTTAGCATTTTTTTTTCTTAATTTGGCATATTCTCTTAGAAAATTTCTGGCAACACTGCCGACGAGACCACCTTATACTTATTCGATCATGGGCCGATTTGGCTCAAATTTTTCCAGTTGTTCGTAATTGCCAGGAGAAGGTTTTTACGTCGGGAAATTGGGAAATTGGAAAAATCGAAAATTGATTTTTTGTATGGAATTTTGTGTGCAATTGTTTCGGAATGGCTTTTCGAATGGAAAAATAAAAAATTCTTAGTGGAAAACTCGGAAAATTTACATTTTTTTTGGGCAAAATTTTGCATTTTATCGCATGACCTCGATAACTGCTGGCCCGGTTTTCATGATTCTGATTTTGTTTTGTTTGTATTTCGGCGGATTCCAAGATAGGGGTGAATATTTGTTTTCCCTTTATTAAGTCATCTAGTGACGAACAACGTTAACAGAACTGGGGAAAGAACAGAATTGTCTACTGTTCTGCATCTGCAGTAGCTATAGGTATACCTACATTATGTTTCTGTTTTTGTTGAACGCGTAGGTAATCTTAACGCCAGTGAAATAAAACATAAAAACAGAAAAGAAAGTTATTTTTTCTGTAATATATTTTGTCTTTGCTTACTGCTCCAGTTTTGCGTTAATAACATATCCAGAAAAACATGGCTGCCGAAAAAAACATCTAACTCGGTATTCTGTCAAACGCTATCATGAAAAAAATGTGTGACGGGCGTTTATGATTTCTTATGGATCTACAATAATTTTTCCCTCTATCCACAAAAAAAAGTTGTTTTTGTCTGTCCCAGCTGAGCAAGAAACTCAAACGGAAAAAAATTAAGACTTTTTTATATTTTCCTCCCTCGATAAAATAGATAAAAAAAATATAATACACAAATTAATAAATAGGTGCATCAAAAAATGTTACAACGAAAAATCGGCATTTCTGGCAGGAACAAAAACTACGATACTACTTGTTTCTGTTGCTGAAAACAATTATTTGTTGTTAATTTTGTTTCTGTCGTAAATGTACCTACTCGATCCTGTTTTCCGTTTTTTTTGTGACTAGACGGTTTTATTTCTACCTGCTGTTGTTATTGTTTTGTCGCTGTTAAAAATTTAAGTTTAAAATTTAATTTATAAAAGACCAAAAATATTCTATAGCTGCACAAGTTAACAGAGAAGCTGGATACGCATGGGGATACTAACCTAATTGCTACATTTTTGGCAACAGTGAATTAATACCGTAAATAAAATGTTATTTAGTTAAGGTACCTTGTATATGTAATTTTTTTTAAACTCTAAACCAACAAATGCAATTCCATATAAATATCGATCGACTTATTAAACGTTTCCATTTTTTTTTCTATTCGCATCTTTATTGTGTACTTTAGAGAAAACAATTTTGAATCGCACATCACAAGTGTAGATCCCTACAAAAAACTCTTTTTCACAAATTTCAAGTTTTAACAATTTTGTTTTTATTTTTCAACTTTTACTAAAACGAAGTTTTATTTTTACAAATTTATCTAAAATATTCTAAATATAGTTTTTGTAAGTATTTGAGTTGTTGTTTCATGAACACTTCGTCTGTAAATATTTTCTATACATTTATGTTCAAGTCTTCTCGTGAATTTTTTTCAGTTTTATAACAAATTATTTGGCTAACAATAAATTACATTCTTATAAATTTAAGTTTTAACAATTTTATATAACATTAACATTTATAACAATTATGATAACAAATTTTTCGTTTATATTATTATCTTCTAAGTATACTCATACAATAAGCATGTTTCGTTAAAAAGAAAACAACAAAAAAATAATAACAATTGTGTAAAGTTAAAAAATAAAGAAATACACAAATTTCTTAATTTTTTTTTTAATATTTCTGCACAGTTTATATTAAAAAAAAAATATACATAATGTACTTTGAAAAAAAAAAAAGAGTTTACTTTGTATTATTCATCCTTAGCGAGATTTGACGAGATTTGAAGTTAGAAAAAAAAACTTGTTGTATAATAATAATTATTGTATTGATTAAAGAGCATCAAAAAATATACAAATATGTAAACGATAGTATCAAAAGTTATTTTATTTTGTTTGTTTTTTTTTATATTTTACAATAAAATATTCAAAAATATATGCTGTGAAGAAGCGTACAGTTTTAAGGTTGTACCACAACAAAAGTTTAAGTTTAACTGGCATTCACAAAATCAAGGATATCAAAAATACAATTGAATCGTTAAACGTGTTGTTTTATTTCACAAACAATCAAAATAGAAACATAAGACGTTTCGCAAGTTGTTCCGAAATACAATGTGGACAGACCTTAAAGTATAAAATCAGACTGCACGCTTGTTCTAGACAAAATAGGATGTACATAGTAGACGACGAAATGCACTTTGTTAACAGAAATATAATATAAAAGTTCATATAGACTAATTGAAGAGAGGAAACTAAGTATTATATTATTGACAGGAGAACGATTAGTATGACAGTTCTGTTAATTGTGATTATTTTTTTTTTTTTTGATTTTTCATTTACATTCGCGAATGGATGTGTGACTGCTTTTATGACGATGTGTTTTGGACCATGTTTACTGGGTGTGGCGATGACGATTTTTTTTTTGTTTGATTGTAATGATTTCGGTTTTTGGTTTTGTTTTATGACATTTTGTGTGCTTGAAAGTGACAGTTGGTGATGTTGGTGTTCCCACTTTGAAGTACTTTCGAATCAATTCGAATAAGCTCATGCTGTAAAATTCCTTTCTCTCTCTCTTTGTCTCTTTCTTAGAGGCATAAGCAAACTGTATGTTTGTCCTGTACTTAAAGGATTTGCATTGAATTTAAATTGACTCAGGATCAGGTGAATGAAGTGGATGGCTTAAGGCATAGTATTATTTATTTTCAAACGTTTTAATGAAATTGTTTGGTTTTTTTTTTAATTATTTGATAGCAATATTTTTTTTTTACTACTTTTTGTAAGAGAAATTCAATTAGTTTCAATTTTTATATTGCTTCTTTATTCCCACAGAGAGATATCCTGAAAAATGAGGTCATAAATATTTTTAATTCGTTTATGCAAATAATTAATTCCTGAAAGACAGAAAGAGAGAAAAGAATGTGAGGAAAGAGAAATGTACAATTAATGAATTTCATCGTTTACTGTCTACCAGAAAATGTATTTGCCAATTCCTAACATACCGCTTTTTATGTTGACTTTGTCGCTTTCTTTGCCGATGTTATTCTCAGAGGTTAGGGATTTTTTGGAGCCTTTGCCAATTGGTTTGTCATCCGACTTGGTGTTGATTTTTGTGTCTTTTTTCAAAGTGGGCAGGGGGGTGAAGGGTTTTTTGGATGTATCACCGGTTTTAGGGGAAGCATACGAGACCTTAACCATTGGCGGATCAGATACCGTTGTTGATGGCTTCTTCGATGAGGAGGATGATTGTTTGGAACTGGTTGCTGACGATGATTGGGACTTGCTTGTTGCCGAATTGAATTTGAAATTTCCACCCTTATCCGATGGCTCATGACCGATGCGCTGTGCAGTCATTTTAGGAACTTTTGTTGACTTCTCCAGTTTAGTTGGACAGCATTGGAATGGTTTGTAATCATTGGGAACGTACATATTGCCCTGTCTTGCTGATTGGCCGCCATGACCCAATCCAACATAGAAACATTCGTCATCTGTATGTAACAAACAAAAACATTTTGTCAGATCGGTATTTTTTATTGGAGAATCTTTTACATAATTTTTTGTTTTCCATAAAATATATAAAAAAAACACATAAGAAAAGTATTATCAATTGTGTCATTGATTTTGTTATTATATTATATGAAAATACTTTCTTTCTTTTTTTTTTTTTTGAGTGGTTGTATAGAGAAAACATATAGTAATCAAGTCATCCACAGAGGGTTAGTATATATTTTATTTTTCTCATTGCAACAGATTAAAAAAATATTATAACTTAAGCGTGCGCTTGTAGTTGCAAACAGTTTAATAAATCTATTTATAAACACATTCATTTTTGATAACCCAATAAAGTATTTTTTTTTTTTATATATATAACTGACAAAATGTTTTTGATGCTGACATTTTTGTGTAATGGCTCACATTCATAAATGAAATTATAATATTTGTATTTTATTTTATTTTTTAATTTAGTCGTTTTAATTAGACCATATTATCTGAGATTCAGTATAACACTTTTATAATAATTAAAAAAAAAAAAACATATAGTAAAATTTATAGTTGTTGTCTTATATCATATGGAATTGCATTTGTTGAAAGTACTTAAGTTTTATTTTTATTATTGCGATATTTATAAAGTAAAAAAAAAATCATATATATAACGAAAAAACATTGTGTCAGCTATGATATTTTGGTATAATTAAAATTTTTTGTTAATAGTTGGATCGATTTAATTTGAAAAAAATCTTATACGATTCACATCGGGGAAGTTCAAACTACACACTCTGAATATAATTTAAAAAATGCATGACTTTATAGTGTTTGAATTGTTTTGATGCATGATTTGGGTTGTAGGTATCACCTATTGCTATGTGTGTGTACTTCCAGCCGATTTGTTTTACTGAAAATCTGAATAGAATTTATAGGTGTAAGCAGCTGCTCAGAAATAGAAAAAGAATTGAATTGAAGGGGCGTATTTGTTTGAAAAATATCAGTTTAAAAATGAAGGCTTATATTAGAAAAAGAGACGAAAATTGGTTGATGCTATTTTTTCTACTCCCCAACTCCTTTGACTACTTAAATTAAATGTATTTTCAATGTTGTTTACTATTCTGTAAATGTAAAAAAAAAAAATTAATAAAATATGCATTTTGTTCTTTATAGTTAGCCGAGCTATACCTATCTATGAACAGTCTTGTGGTGGTCACAACAGCTGTACAAAATGTGTCAAAAGTAGTGGTCATGGTACCTACCATAAAAATTAAATATTTAAGCCAATATTATAATCTTAATACACCAACTTCAACTCTTTAAACGCTAATTCTGGTCACTTTGCCGCCAGCTTTAGCTGAGAATTCTCATGTCTTTTACCTCAATAAAACAGTTTGTCCCGACTGATTGTTGACCAGCGCCCAGCCCAAACGGTAAGAGTTGATATTTTGAAAGCAATTTGATTTTTAAAAGGGGATTCAGTTTGTACTCGGAACATTTTATTCATCTTATCGAGCGCGTAGCAAAGCACACTAGCTAATACTGCAGCGGGTGCGAAGCTGCTGATAAATGCTAGTAATCTATAGAATTACTAGCGGACCCGGCGAACTTTGTCCTCGCCCCAATTTCAGATAAACTCCAGAGTGATATAATAAAACATAGATAGATAAAATTTCAATGTGATTTATTTGAAAGGAATCGAAATCAGTAGAGAACGATGTGATAAACAATATTTTTCGATTTGTTTTCCGGCGCTAGAACTAACAACGAAGACGGTTTGCCAACACGCGAACAGGCAACGTACAGCTGACCGTGAGAAGAACTGGGAAATTCGAGAATAATTCCACAGACTTCCAACGATTGGGCTTGCGATTTATTGATTGTCATCGCGGGGAACTGATAATCCGCTTGAATTGGAATGGAAGATCAGTTGGAATAATTGGAATTCGTGGGATAAGGACTTCCTCTCCTTTGAATTTGCCCTTGATGATCGTCGCTTGAATCGCATTGTTCATCAGTTTCTTGGTGGACAATCGATTACCGTTGTACAATTTCGGATGATTCAGATTCCGCAACATGATTATGATCGATCCCACCTTCAGCTGTATATTATGCGGTGGAGTTCCTGGCACATCAAGCGAGTTTGAATGCCCGGCAACCCACTTTTTACATGCAAACTTATTTTCTGAAAAAATTATCGAATTGATAATTATCGCATTGAATTTCAATTGATCGCAATGCTTGTACCGTTTGCGGATGTGATGCGCGATATACGACTATCCGGAATCAGTGTAATAATACGCAAAACTCGAATCAATTGCTTCTAGAAAAATAGCCCATTTGCTCAATAGAGAATGACAATGCGAAAAGGACACCTTGCGCCATCTATTATTTATGTCTTTAACTTCTTCACCCAAAATGCACACAAAAGGTTTTTTATCACAATGAGTTTCACAATTATCCGAAATTTTCCAAGCTTCCAAATAAATAAATTGTTCGCGTTTTTCCGGAATTTTCCGAGTTTTCCACTAAGAATTTTCTATTTTTGCATTTGAAAAGCCATTCCGGAACAATTGCACACAAAATTCCATACAAAAAAATCAATTTTCGCTTTTTCCAATTTTCCGACTTTTTCGGAGGGTTTTCCCAAAATTTTCTTTCGTAAAAACCTTCTCCTGGCAATTACAAACAAATAAAAAAAAAAATTGAGCCAAATCGGCCCAGCCGTTTTCAATTTTCGATTTTTCCAATTTTCCGACTTTTCTGGAGGGTTTTCCCAAAATTTTCTTTTAGAAGAACCTTCTCCTGGCGATTACGAACAACTGCGAAACAAAATTTGAGCCAAATCGGTCCAGCCGTTTTCAATTGATGAATTACTATACATTTTTTCCACCATTTTTAAATATATATATGTTTATTTATTTATTATTTAATTACGTATATAAATAATATTTAAAATTAAACGATAGGGCAGAAGTGAGGTTTGAATGGTTTTGACAAATCAACTCCCTTATAGTCACGAGTACTTTTCTAACCCAACCACTCAAAAAGCAATTTGATGTTGGCGAAAATGTAGTGAAAATTATACGTGTGTAGTATACACTCCGAGTCACTTCGCAGTGTTTTTTTAAAGGAAAGTGTCAGGCCCCTTTTTCCGATCCTGTCTATATTTTATTACATACTTTCAAAAGGAGGCGATAAACGTTTAGTTACCAAATTTCAATGCTGAAGCTGCTATAAAATGTCAAGATATAGTGTAATTTTGAGATTTGGATATTCCGCACCATATACGGTGGACTTCTCACTTTATAGGAAATATATTGTGTACGTATTTGCTCAATCGACTTCTCGAACTGTGGAGGAAAATGTTTGGAATATTTTTTTTGTATGGTGGGGCCACGCCTCTTTGTAGAATTTTGACCAAAGACTCCTTCAAAATTGTCAGAAAATTTGAGCGTAATCGGTTCGGTAGTTTTCGAGATATAAGATTATACAATTATTATTTTTATGGTATGTGTCGCGTCCGATTGTCACCTTTAGGCCTTCACCGTCCCGCCTTAAGTCTATCACTATTACAACGCTGAAAGAACTTTATAATAGATTCACTCCCCCTCCCCACACAATGGATCGGTAAAATATACTGATCTCGAGGGTGTCGCCATTACAACGCTGAAGGAACTTTTAAAATCGGCCGAGTAGTTCTAAAGATAGCACCTACCCCCCCCCCCTCACCCTAAGTAACCATTACTTATCCGGAATATGTCGTCATTATAACGTTGAAAGCATTACAATTAAATTTAACTCTATTTAACTTTATTTTTGTTATAAAAATTAAGTATATACGGGGAAAACTATATTTTCGTAAATATCTCAACCCTTGCGCTACCAATCGGGTCCCAATTTTTGCAAATAATTTATTTCTATTTAGATATTACATATTTTGAATATGAGCCAAATCGGTAACTATATAAATAAGAATTTCCGAAAAAAAGCCAACCCAGCGCCACCTATGGGTGTCTAACATAAACAAAAATATTCCTAAGCATCACAAGAACATGGTGTGAATATAAGGCGGATAGCTTCAGTCGCCATTATTGGACTTACATACGTTTTTATATAAGACGGAGAGACACATGGGTCTAAGGCCCCAGTAATATAGCTATCAGTTAGGCTTCAGTTATAGCCATCAGAAAAATCCATCCGTAAAAACACGAAATGGTTTTGTTTTGGAGGTACCAGAACTACTTGACCGGCATAGTCCCTTTTCAATACCAACCTGACGACGAAAAAAAGAATTCCTCTCTCAAAATTTAATTCGCCTGGGACGATTCGTTTGGACGCTATCGTGTTTTCAACAGTCACCCTACAGAATGATGGGTTGTTATAGCCCGTGCAGCGTTGCCATAAGTGCAGTTTTGTCTGCATTTTGCATATTTTCATCCCAGCTGCAGACTTTTACAATGCCAAAATCTGTGTGGCAGATTTTGTCTGCATATATAATTAGTTTGTTGAGTGATTCTGAACTACATAGAAGACAAGAGAAAAGTAGAGGTTTTTACCTTCCATGAGTTGAAATGTTGTCTAAAACTGATCCACTTCTGGTTTTATAAGGCAGTACTGAATGTGTCTAGCACTAACCTGTCAAAATTAAATTGTTTGGTATCGCAATATTTTTAAATCCAGATTTTTTCCATAACATTTTTTTTTGTTCATAATTTGCAGATTTTTCGAAATATTGCCATGACAACACTTATAACAGGTCCGCTATATTTAAACCCTCTTCAGTCGGTGAGGAACTCGATTAGCATTTACAAGCGAATATCAATACGTCCCCTTATGCGGTTCGCTACTTTTTCACTTTAAAGAACGCGAATGTTATATTATTATATTTTTATTAATTTTTTAACATTTCTATTTCACAAAAATCCCATAAAGAGTGACATATGTATGGGGGCATGCTGTCAACCTGTTTGTGGCCACTGTAGGTTTGGTAGTAGGGGCGATGTTGGTTTCCATTCACCGCCAAAACTTCGTGTTTTTTTAAGTAAAAGTATTCGTACCGCATGAGGGGACGTATTGAAGTAGGTTTATTGGTTTATAATTTATTAAATTTCAACCAATGATCAAGAACACCGGTTATAAGGCACTAGGCATCTGGAAGGAGTTAAAGATGGCTCAAATTCATCACAAGAGCAGGCGTGATATATGCCCTATGGCCCTCAAAGTGGGATTTAAGACCTATACCGAAAAAAACGGGAGCTTGCTTCAATCAATACTTATGGCAAAGGGCAGCTGAAGCATAGTGTTGGGACGATACTTAAGGAGATTCCTCGGCGACTCTCAAACAGATCTCCTAATTTAAATCTCCCATTTTTTTTTAAATCAACCATTGTTTTACTTCATATTCAACAGAAAAATAAATAAATAAACCTTTTTAAAATATTCTGAAATATTTTTGTATATACTCATTATACACAAATTAAGAAAAAAATAACCTTCTGAAGATAACGCTAAATGGTTCACCCAACTCAAACGCATTTTAGGCAATTTTTAAGAAATAATAAAAGTTGCATTTAAAATCGAATCTATTACCATAAAATCAAATGCCCATAAAGACTACACTAATATGAGTGGAAGTGTAATTGTAATGGTGTGTAGCTGTGTTTATACTGTTGGCTTAAAAAAAAATACATTCAATCACGAAAAACTAAATTAGCGATATTCTGTTTAAAAACAAAAATGTTTACCTTTCGAAGAAGACTTAGATTTTTTGGAATCTGTAGAGCAAAAGTGAAAATTTTAATAAATAATTTTCGACTATCCCCAAAAATGTACAAAAATGTAAATCAACAATGACTACACTCAAACAAATAAAATCTAGACACTAATTTATGAGTGTTTGTAAGAGATGAAATGTGTATAAACTTATGTCTTGCAAAATTGAATTGGCGAATATTCTTTTAAAAACGATTACGTAAACATCCTTTACTTATGTATGTATGCTTTTTGTAATGAGTAGTAGTGGAATGTCTGATTTAATTGTCACAGGAAGAATAGAGATGAATGAAGTCTAGAATACGATTACTGGGGGAAAGTTATCGGTTAATGACGGAACGGTTCAATCATCTTCAATCGGTTTACCTAAAAGTTTTTTAAACAATTTGGCTGCGTTGAAGTTTGATGATCCTTGAACTTTTCTTTTTGCAGATAATTTTTTGAGAGGTTTATGTTTTTTGTCATCATCATCATCATCGTCGTCATCGTCGTCGTCATCATCATCATCATCGTCATCGTCGTCGTCGTCGTCGTCGTCATCGTCATCATCGTCATCATCATCATCATTGTCATCGTCGTCGTCGTCATCATCGTCATCGTCATCATCGTCATCGTCATCGTCATCGTCATCATCATTGTCATCGTCGTCATCATCGTCATCGTCGTCGTCATCGTCATCGTCATCGTCGTCATCATCATCATCATCATCATCATCATCATCATCATCATCATCATCATCATCATCATCATCATCATCGTCATCATCATCTCCTATGACAACCGCAGAATTTATTTAAAATAAAAATTAAATATCAACACCGTCAATATGAAATCAATTGACTATTGATCAATTTTTTTTAACAAAAATAAAAAACTTTTGGTTATCCAATCAACCAAATATTTTCCTCAAAATTTTGTTTCTTAAAACCCCCTAATAAGCCAATAACTTCCAGTTCTAAACTACTAAGACCAAAATTAACCAATTCTCTAAAAAGTGTACTAAATTGTTATGCAAAAAAATTATGATCAATAAGAATGCTTACTCTTTTGATTGACCAACCACTGCAAAACACGATTTTCGTTTTTGAGATTACCTATTAATAAAAAAAAAAGGAAAATGCTTGGTTGTAGTTTTAAAAATAAAAGAAATATTTAATTAAATTAAACTCACCATCATACATGATCGGAACTCCAGTCTCATAGTATACGAGTGCCGGGAATGCAAAAATTCCAATTTCATGGGCCAATTTGACATCATTTGATTTAACAAATTGAATACCGTGCTTATCCGTATCATCATCGATATTCTCTAATTCATCGAGAATTGCTGCACATGATGTGCATTTATCGTCATCTTTAAAACAACATTTTGTTAGTAAACAGACATTTTATAAAAATAATTAAGAGCTTACAGAAAAACACCGCTAAATGCTCAACATCGTTGATCAACACTTGGAGTGTTTTACGATCAACCGATTCAATAACATCAGCGTTCGATTCATAAAGATCGATAACCCATTCCAAAATTGCTTCCTCCTTCATTAAGTCACCTTGGGAAAGGACGTATTTTTTGATTTCCAGTTATAGAGAAAATTAGAAAAATTAAAAAAAAAGTATTCGAAACCTGGATAGAATGTCCTAAATCTATTCCTGTAGAATGCTAGCGCTGGCAGTACTGGTATATCGTATTCACGATCAATGCCATTATCGGAAGTTTTCACAAAATCAATGTCCTTTTCTTCGCATTCGTCATCGATGTTCTCCAACTCGTTAAGGATCTTTTGGGCTTTTTTGTCACCTTCGCGATCTGAAAGTGGCAATCAATAGATGAGTAGGTACAAAAATATGATTTACAAAGTTGGTTGTGTGCAAATGAAGTGAGCCACAACGTACTCGAAGTGGTGTAACCCTTTAAAAGGGGGTCGGGTGTCATTTTGAAAAATGGCGAAACACCTACTAAATCACTTTCATTTTTCTCCCAACGTTTTAAGTTTCAAATGATTTTTTGTTCAACAAAATTATATAAAAACCCTCCTAAAGATTTTAAGGGTGATCTTGCGACCCCCTAGCAGTAGGATTTTGAAAATTCAAAAATATGTATGCGTATTATTATTTAGTGTTGAGGAGTACTATTTCTAAGTTGATTTCAGAAACTAATATTGTTACCCCCCTAAAAGGGGCAATTGGCCCAAAATAAAAATGTCCTTAAAGACGTGTCTAATTAATTTCTAATCTATAACACTATGCAAAATTGCACATCTCTATGGTATGCAATTGGAAAGATATAGACTATAAGAAAAGTACATATTTTTAACATTTTAACCCTGAAAAGGGGAGCAAAAGGGGTCATCTCGAAAATTACCGAAATAGTGTATAATAGTTGTTACTTATCGTCCAATGCGCAAAGCTTTATAATAATACGGCTGGACGCAGTGGTCAAGTGGTTAATAGGCTCGAGGGGTCTCAGGTTCAACCCACAAAAATATACAAATTACACCTGAAGCGTTTTTCCACTGCGCCAACTCCCGCGAAAGTCCAACAAACATCCGAGAGTAGAACTTTCTCGAGAAATTATACAGCCTGCTGTTTTAGAGTCAAAACAAGGGCTTCAGATTGTGTCTTTAAGGCTACTTTCCAACCCTTCAAACTTCAAATAGGTCGAACACATCAGTGGGTTACGATATAAGCAAAGCTAATACAGGGCTCCTTCAAAAGAGCAATTGTTTAAAGGATTTTTGGTCCGGCATACGAGTAAAGCTTGCTAAACCGACATTGCTTCATGGAAGACCAATTTAAAAATGCAATCCACTTCCATCGTCGAAAAACTTTTCGAATTCTCAAAAACCACATACGAGGAACTAAGCTCGTTGGAAACAAAAATTCCGGCAAAAAATTGCATAACTTCCAAAGTTATTGTCACCAAAATTGAGTCCTTAACAAATTAAAATAAAATAAAAAAAAATGTATCTTTCAACTTACAGAAAAATACAACAACATGCTCATTCTCGGCGAGAATTTTATCCAACATCTTCATGTTAACTTCCTCAATTTTTCCGGGAATTTCCAATGTTTCCTCATCTGTAACCCAAGCAAGAACCTCATCTTCATCGTCCAAATCCCCAGGGAATACCATCAGATCACGATTTCTATAGAACACCAATTGTGGGAAAGTCTTAATGTTGTGCTTCTTAGCCAGAGAAGTGTCTTCAGTGGTAACGAAAATAATGCCAGCCTCATCCAGTTCATCGTCAATGGACTCGAGAGCGTCCAATGTTTTGTCGCACTTCTCACCAGGATCACAGGGACCAGTAAAGAATACCAACACGTATTCATGATCGTTGATCAAATTGACCAAAATCTCATCGGTAACTTCTTCAATTGTAGCAGTTCTCTTCTGGATAATCAGCCATTCCAAAACTTCTTCTTCATTCATCAGATCGCCCTCGTACAATGCTGGGATTTTATTTTCGAAATAAATCAACGCTGGCAAATGATCCAAACCGTATTCCTTGGCTTCGGCTGCATTATCAATGCGTACAATGACAATTCCTTCTTTCTCTAGTTCATCATCAATGTTCTCGAGTTCATTCAGGACGCGAATGTCTTGTTTGTCTTCTTTGTCATCTGCAAATAAATAGAAATATTACAAATCTGTAGGGTGGCCATAATTATGGATGACTTACAGAATATAACCGCTAAATGCTCAGTGCTTTCGACAAGCTTATCCTTCATTTCGTCAGTAACTTCTGGGATCTCAGAGTAACGCTTCTGATGAATCAACCAACCGAGTAGTTCATCCTCCTTCATTAAATCACCTTCGTAGATGTGGGGAATACCACGCTCGTATAGGACAATTGATGGAATTTCATCAATTCCCCATTCCTTGGCTTCATTGTCATCGTCGATCTTCACAAAAGCGATGTCATTCTGATCGCACTCGTCATCGATGTTTTCCAATTCGGCAAGAACTTTTTGCGATTTCTTTTGATCTTTGTCGTCTGAAATTGAAAATGATAATCAACTTAAGAACTTTTTTACTAAAATAGGTTTTTTAAGCCAGCTTATTGTATTATACATATTTTATGTGTCTACAGGCGTGTTTTATTGAGTATCATATATTTCAGCAAAGTTAAGTAAAATAGAATCTTCAGCACGTAATTTTTACAACTGATTCTTGAAATTGTCAAGCAGAGTGTAGTTTTTGTAACTGCGTGGTAAAGATTTTACTCTACTTTACTTTGCGTAGATAGATTTTCAATAAAACACAACTTATTTTTAATTAGACTTGTAGGCGTACTAGAGGATGTAGGGTAAGTATTGAGCCCAATTTTGATGTTGCCAAATTGTCAAAACAAGAAATCAAGTGATTCATGTATTTCTTTGAGTTTGACTCATAAATACAAGTGTCTCGTTTCAAGTTGTTTATTAAAAAAATACAAAATTAAGAATATTAAGAAAATAAGAATATATTAATTTAAGGGAATGTATCATCTGATTGTAGTGAACGCAGTTACTTTTTTAGAAGTTTACTTTAAAAATTAGTAAAGTTAGCACTTCCTGGTGACGGTTTGTCTTCAGGGAAGGGTGACCGTAACAGTCTGCCCCCTGCTTATTGCCTCTGTCAGTCCATCCTCAAAAAGAGAGACTAGTGCGTAGCAGTGTGACAGTCAGTCACAGATTATCTTCTAGATAAAAAAGGCGAATCGTAACCGAGGCAATTTGCCCCCATTAATATTCTTTGACCACAAGAGAGAGACTGAAGCGGTGCAGAAAAGTTTGATTGATGCTTGGATTGCGTTCGAGGAGAAAGACGAAGGATAACCGAAACAGTCGCCCATTGCCCCTAAAACGGAATGTTCGAAGTTTCAAGATACAGCCGAATGCTGTAGTCAGCTCCTCCAGGTGGCAGTTAGTCTTCGAGGAAGGACTAGTCTGCTCCACAATTTAATGTCGAACGGGTGACAGTTTGTCTTCGGGAAAAGACGGAGGGTAATTATTGAAACTAGTTTTCGAGTCGGGTTTTACCTATTAAACGGAAACATTCCTTTATTCTCTTTAGTTAAAACGAGGGCAATAAGTTGCTCTTATCATCCACTTAAAAGATTTGGTCAAACTACAAATTTCACGCACCAACGGAATGTAAAATCCCTTCAAATGATGAGATCCTGTTCAAAGATGGCTCTTCGTATACAGCTTTTGCACATTATAGCCATTTGCCTAAATTTTCTGCTTATGTGACTTTTTTGTTTAGTGGCACACGATTTTTTTTGGTTAATGCGCCTTTATGCTATTTAACATGTGCCACTAAACAAAAAAGTCACACAAGCAGAAAATTTAGGCAAATGGGCCTTTTTACATAGTAAATGGCAGATAAGCCGTTATTACTTATTTATTATTTATTAAGTTGGAAATGTGCCTTTTAAGCTTCACACAAAAATAAGGCAGCGATTCCAAATATGTGGCTAACTCACGGCAGTAGTTCTTAATAATTTTATTCATTCACTAGCTGACCCGTGCTCGCCTTGCGCCGCTCGCCTTTAGCAAACAAACAAAATTATATTTGGTCCATTTAAGATTACACTTTGAGTGTTTCATTGAAATCTGTCCAGTAGGTTTCGCACTTTTAGGAGACAAAGAAAATTCCTACAGTTTTATTATAAGTATATATCGATTTAATGTGCACCCTCTGCATCGCCATCCCTCTCCATGATCATGCCACTTGCTTACTATACTGCATTTCCTTTCCTTTCCTTTGTTTCCCTCTTCCTATGGAATCCAAACAACTACCTACCCCAACCCTACACTGTTACCATACCACATATCGAATGAAATTCTGAAATGAAACCTGTTTTGTATTATACGTCTCTTCTCTTATGAAGATTATTAATATACCCCATGCCATACTGCAGCACGCAACCCATCCCCATCCGACATCGGGCATACGATCATAATATACATACCTACATATTATACAACTGACCATAGCACTCACTGCGAAAACAAATCAAACCTTTTTGAATGCGAGGTATGTGTATGCTAGTGTGGTTTTGTTTTTGTTTGTCGTGTCGCACGATCGCAAAAGTATAAACATCCATTTGTGGCAAGGTTATAAACGACATAGCCTAGAGCAGTCTCACAGTCTTAAGGAACATTTAAAACAAAAGTTTCATCGAGATCTGTCCAGTAGTTTTCGAGTTTTTAACAGCCAAAGAAAATTCCTACAGATTTATTATATTTATGTATAGATTTGGGATTCATTAATGCCCAATTAACTGCGGCGGAACTGAATGGTGCAGCTATAGTAGTAGAATCCAGAGTTATCCATCCAGAGTCGTTCCCGCGAATTATATCGAAACGTCAAAAAGCAGAGCGTGGCAAGTAGAAAAGTAAGCTCAACGCAGTCCGTGGTAAGCGGCTTCACTACTCTCATGTAAGTACCTCGTACGCCAAAAACTCGGATCCCAAAACAAACACCCCTATTGTCGTCGTCGTCTGTCGCAAGCGACTGGTGACATTTGTCGTGTAGAGTCGTTTGGAATTTGGTATTGCGTAACTGAAACGACTCGACTCTCTGAACCATCACATTCCACATTCATTCCACAAACTATGGTAGGTACATGTGGTTTGACATTTCAGTCGACGAATTTATACTTTGGTCTTGTTTGTTACTTGGTTAATTATTTAATAAAACAAATCAAAAATGAATAGTGTTGAGACAAAAGTCGTTTATTTTTAGTCGCCAATACCAAACAGTCGTGTCGTTTTTTTTTTAGAGTTGTAAATAGTGAGGCGGCATAGTAAAAAAATTGTGCACTTTGTGATGAAAGCATGAGTATATTCGAATTTAAACTTTGACCCCTTTTTACCCCTTTAAGAGTTGAATTTCCAAAATCAGAGAAATTAGTTTTCTTTATTTCTCATAAAGAGTACATAAACCGAGTTTGAAGTTAATCGGATGAAAAATAAAAATGTTCCCATACAAACTTTGACCCCCCCCCCTTTTACCCCTTTAGGGCGCAATCTGAAGTGCCCCAATATCTTAAAATCATTCTCATATAATGTGTCCTCCTTGGTAAATATTTCATGCTTTCATCACAAAGTGCACAATTGTTATACAATTTTAAACTATGCCGCCTCACTAAAACGACAACGACAATAGGGGTGAAAATTTCTAAAATTGAAAATTGCTCTATTTCTCACACTACACCGAGTTTGGAGTCGATTGGATAAAATCCCTTTTTCTAACGAGTCAGGATTTCCCCAAATTGCTTCTTAGTGCTCACTTTGGCCATAAAAGAAAATTTGTTTTTTTTAGCTTCTTAGCTCTTACCGTTTGATTGATCATGATCACCAATCGGCAATAAGTCATGACAAATTGTTTTATTTATGAGATGTTTTCGCAAAACTTCAAAAAATTATATATCTTGGCGGTCGATGTAGCGGTCTTGCCAAGTAGTTAAGCCTGTTATTGCTCTTCTAAATAGTCTGATGAGCCTTTCTACCTTCTATCCTTATCACACTACTATGTAAAGAGGTAATCAGTAATCACCCAATCACCCCTATTCTCGTTGGCGTTTGTCGTATACGACTCATGTAATCATGTTTCGTGTCGTTGTAAAACTTTTGTTAACAATTTTATTTGCTTTTCTAAGTGTTCCCCATTATTTCAATTCATATGTCTCAAAAAAGTTATAAACACCTACCAAAAAAACAAAGTGAATGTTTCCTTGCAGAGGGTAAGCTCTGGAACCACTGAACCTATTTTAAACAATTTTTCCCTAATAGAAAGCTATAGAATCGAGAACGGCGATAGACTATTTTATTTTTTAATTGAATAAAAGGGCGTGGCACAATAGCAAACGCTATTACTCAACACGACGAAAAGTGCGCAAGTAAAACAAAAATTTTAAAGTCGGAAATAAAGTTGTAAAATTTGGAATAGCATTGTCCTGATAGACAAGAACATATTTCAGCTATACAATTCATGGGCACAGTTAAAGCCGAACGTATACAGCTAGTTATTTTATATGACGAACACAATTTCCTATTAAGAAGGAATGAATTTAACTACAGAGAGTGAATTAACCCACAGCTACTGTTTTAAGGATCTATTGATTTCGTATGTACTCAGCTTTGACTACAGCCAGTAATACTTACTACGTTAAAAACGTTTTAATTTCAGAAAAAAATTAAAAATTCGATTTGATTTCCAATACATTTTTCTTTTCCAAATTTAATAATTTTTAAATTCATTAGGTCTATCCGGGTATTTTACTTTCTGATCAAAGCTCTAAAAATCTGTCAAACTCATAAAAATGAGTGAAATTCTCTCAGAGACAGGGACTATACTTCAGACTAATGTTCGATTTCACAATTAACCACTCAAGTATCGATTCTCAATCAAATTGCATTCAAGGGTCCATTATTTAATTATATAAAATAAAAGTGCCCAATATTGGATACTTATGTCGTTTTTCTTTGGTTTCACTCGAGGATTCACTCAATTTTTGAAATTAAATAAAGCAAATAAACTGCTTTTGTTAGACTCTACTCATCTATTGGTGCAATGTCAAAAATTAATCTGTGGCTGTTGCCAACCGACTTGTATAAAATAGTATATAGATTTAACTTGTGTACGTATTTTTTGATTGGATTCTAACTTGAAATCTAGAAATGAAATTCTCAATTGGAAAGGTAACTAAATTAAAAAAATTAATTTCTTTTTCGCAAAAGTTGGAATCATTTGTCACATTCACAACCAAATATAAATGAGTGACATTTACCTGCTCGTCTATACTCAAGCTTATGTTACACTTAACTTTTTACTGTGAAACCGGGCATAAGTAGTGGCACAAGGCCAAATATTACGTTCAAATAAATATTCAATCTGTTTATATGTATTTATTATTTTTACGTACGCGGCTACAACAAGGTTGACTGGAGTTTAAGGAAAAAAACTTAAAAAAAAAAAAAAAAATAGGAAAATTGAGAAACGGACAACAATATGATGTCAGTGTTGCCGGCTGTGGGATTCTAGGTCTGAATTTGTATTAAATGCAGATCATTTTAGTATTCTAACATTTTTTTCACTAGTTATGTTCCTATTCGTCAATTTATTCCTTTTTTTCATTTTTTGCCTATCTCCCTTGATTTGGTTTCTCGATTTCTTCCTATGGAGGCACTTGCACAAAAAGGTGTAGGTACACCATAATAAACTAACAACAACCTGGATGCTTAAAGATAAATTAAATCAAAATTGAATTGCAAAACATAAAACTTTCGGAAAATTTAAAGTACTTAAGTGTACTTTAAATTTTCCATCTTGTATATATTTAATAGTAAAAAAAATTAATGAATCAGGTACAACCACCTAGTTTAGAATACTGTCAGAGAAGACAATTTTTTTTTCAAAAATGTGTTGCATTATATTTTGAAGAAAACCCCCAAACCCAAGAACACACACACACACATGCGGGTAACACTTACAAAACAACACAGCTACATATGGCATTTTCTCCACAATCAAATCCAACATCTCATCGGTGACATCTTCAATTTGATCGGAGCTGGTCTGCTCTTCCAGCCATTTGAGTAGCTTCTCCTCATCCTCTAAATTGCCTTCGTATATGGTCGGAATGCCTTTTTCAAAGTAGATCAGTTTAGGAACTTTATTGATGCCATATTCAAGAGCCTCTTCGGGATTGTCGATCTTAACAAAGGTCACCCCCAGTGAATCGCATTCATCGTCGATATTCTCCAGTTCTTCGAGAACTTTTTGTGACTTCTTGTCATTGTTGTCATCTATCAGAAGAGAACAACACGTCAACTCGGTCAACACGGATATACGCACCAAAACAAAAAATGAAACCAAAATCGAAATATTTACAAAAGAGTACTGCCATCACTTTGCCCTCCTTCACCATCTTGTCGAGCATTTCGTCTGTAACATCTTCGATTTCGTCACTTTCCAATTGTCCCAGCAACCAGTGTAAGATCTGATCCTCATCCATCAGATCACCATCGTAAACATTTGGAATTTGTTTCTCAAAGTACACAATTGCGGGAATCTACAACAAATGAAGTTATATAGTTGTGTGACCGTGTCCGTGTGACAATGATTGATCCTACCGAATCAATACCAAATTCAGCTGCGACCTTAGCGTCATCAATTTTAACAAACTGAATGCCATGCTTGTCACAGTCGTCGTCTATTTTTTCTAGCTCTTCCAATACGGTCATGGAGTCATCGTCACCGTGATCATCTGGAACACGAGTGTATGGGGAGTTATGATAAATTTTTGCAAAAAAAAAAGAGTCAAATACGTACAAAAGAGTACAACCAGGTTGTCAATGTTACTGATCAGGGTTCCCAGTGTCTTGGCAGTAACGTCCTCAATGACATCATCTTCGTCACCTGTCGACTTGTTTTGTACCAACCATTCGAGTACGTCTTCCTCGCGAGACAATTCACCTGCGTTGTTTGGGTTAGAGTGAGACTTTGGCCTGGCCAATTACTATATCCATGGAGAATTTACCTTCGTAGATGATCGGAGTTTGATGGCGGTAGTATACCAGAGCAGGTAGACTGCCCAGATTGTATTCGTCAGCAAGTGCCTCGTCGTGAATCTTGACAAATCCAATGCCCAATTGATCAGCCTCATCGTCGATGTTCTCCAGTTCCTGTAGGGCCTTGGCACATTTTCTGCAATCCTGCTTATCTATAGTTATACAGAGAATAAACCGTCAGCTTTGATTGAATACTTTTATGGGCTGCTGGGTGGTGGTATAATTTTTGAGGATCATGGTTGGAGGGGGGTCTGCATTCCAAAGTTTTCGTGCAATTTCAGTTGATCGGACTTAGGGGTGCGGGTGGTGGGAAGTGTACTTTGTTGTAACTGGGTTTAGATCATGCGTGTGAATGAGTGTGTTGGTTTGGGGGTAGGGATTTAAGAACTTATAAGTGTGTTGCTGATAAGGGGGTGGTGGGCAAAGGGAAGTAACTTTAACCAAATTCAAGCAAAATAAATAAAATACAACAACAAATGAAGAGAAATTTATGTATAGGGTTGTTTATAATATATTTGCGCAAGTTCATTATTGTCTATACGGTAGTAATCAGTTAGGTATTTAGGTATATAGGTAGCTTGTATCTTGTATGATTTTTGAATAGTGCCAGTCTAAAGTATATTTATACAGATTGAACCATTATTTCTAGTAATTATTGCCCAGCGGCAGCAAATTAATGAAAGTAGGTATTGAGAAAGTATTTTGGGAATAGGCATGCGCTAAAGAGGTTATGACAATTTATACTCTTTGATGTAGGGTTAATCTACATAATCATATTCTACATAGGATAGGAGATACTAATGTACATTGGTTTTAAATGCCTGTAAATTTTAATAAGGGAAAAACAGAGTTTGGTAGAGCATTCCACATTCCACAAATGTTCTGTTTAGCTTATAAATGAATTTCTATCGACTAGGTTCCACGTTTCACTTTCACTCGAAATGAAATCGGATTTCAAAATTTTCGGAATTGAGACAAAGTAAAATTGTGATTTCGAAAAAATTTCGAAGTTTCCGAATCGCTTGAAATGCAGAAACACTGAAAACGAATTTACTCGAATTCAATTTCGATTTCACTCGATTTCTGGAACCTAGCTGTATATATCTGTTTCCCATGCAAACTGAATCCCGTTTTCCCGTCGCTAATAACTCGGGCCCCAAGTGAAATTTCCAAAATTAGAGAAATCAATTTTCTTTATATCTTATATAGAGGCCACAAACCGAGTTTGAAGCCGATCGAATGAAAAATAAGAATTTTCCCATACAAACTTTGATCGCCCTTTTTATCCTTCTGGAGTTGAAATTTCCCTCCTAAGTCTCTCCTAAGTGCTCACTTTGGCAATAAAAGAAAATTTGTTTCAAAATGTCAGCAACATTCCTACGATATTTAAGCAAATTGATAAAATTTGCGACATTCGTTTCGCAGATTAGTTTAAACGCGGATTTAGGATCTTATCCAGAAGGTGAAATGTTGTTTTCGGCGCACCAGACCAGATATGGGAATTGTACTCAAATTTAGGGCGAATGAGTGCCTTTGAGCTGCCTTCCCCACTTGCTTAAGATTTCGATGCGGTCTAGGCATTTTGACACGTTAGAGTTGTTACTTCTACCATCAACTTCAAACACTGAGTCCTCTCGAATAGATCATTTCTAAATATTTTTCCATGTAAGAGTGACTTCCACCTTTGTAGATACAGGAATCTACTACTATATTTGACTTTCGTTGGAAGGGTGTCCAGACGAACACGGTTAAGTCGGCATGCTAGCTTTCAGCTCGTACTTATAGCTCGGTTGGGGTATTTAACCGGCTTCCGGACTACCGTACTTTACATGCATAGGATAAAATATTAAAAACATGAAAGGAGAAAAAGGATGGGATAGCAAAAAGAGAAGGAGAAAATTTGGATCAACAATTTTGAAGAAAAGACACTCGAAACCACTCGATCAGTCCGCAAGTTACAACTGATATAATATCAGGATAACAGCGTTCTAACCGGCCTCATCTCTTTCCCCGAGACACATATTGCTGGCACCGTTTAAGAAAATCTATAGACATTTCGCAGCGTTCTTGCGACTTCTTGTATAATGGTCATTCCAACGAGCATAAATAACGAGATAGGAAAGTCTTTTGGTTAAAGCCTCAGAGATCACCATCACTTATATGACGAAATTCAGACCTCAACACATTCAAAACATCTACATGAATGGCCAGAAAGGTGGTTTGAAAAATCATTGAATACGCAACTATTCAAAGAGCCCGAATTTTCAACAAATGAGTTTGATGCTAAACTGTGTCCAATGCCTTTAAAATATCAAAGGCAACATTCTTCATTTCACCGGAGTGATGAAGAGGTTAGTTCCACTTTTCGGTGAGATAAGCCATCAAATCACTAGTGGATCTACTGAAACGAAAACGTACTGCCAGTCATTGAAAAGTCATTCCACGATTCAAGACGTTTCACAAGCTGACGATTTATGTTTCCATTACATTAGAAAGAATAAACGTAAGTGCTATTGGTCGGTAATGGCTTGAAAAAGAATATTCCGCTTTTTAAGGAACAGGTTGGACAAAAGCTGTTTTCTAAGTTATCGAAAAGACTCCATAAGAATAGGCTTGCGCAGTAGTTTTGCGTGCAGCGTAGAATATCACCTCTTCCAAACGATGGGATGGGTCCGAAAATGGATTTGTCGAGCTGGCTGCTAAGTGTGGATTAGCCGGAGTGTCATTTTAATGAGGGTAGGGATATTTATAAATGACGGAAACTTTACCACCCCCGATTAGTTCATCCACCATTACCGAAGATTGAGCACCTTGTCTGGGTGGGGCGGCCTAAGTAGGGAAACATGAAGCCAGACGAGGGAAGTGGCCAAAACTCCTCTGAGAAATTTTTCTACTTTACTGGAGCCCAAAGTAAACGAATTAGAGCCCGGATCAGGGACGGTATGACCTATGACGCCGGAAGAAGCTAAAAGAACCATGCGGAAAGAAATCATGCTTGAAAGAGCACAGAATCAAGATACAGATAGCGACAAACCCCCGACCTCCAAAAGATGTCGACAATTCCCAGTTTTGACGGAATTTCAGTTATCTTGATGGTTCCTATGTTTTTTTCTATTTTTCATTCGGGTGTTGTTTGGCCAGATGATTTCAATATAAGGATACAGTGAAACAATTGTTGTTATGGAGTTTGATAGCACATTGAACTCATTGCAGGTCGAAGTGCAGACAAAGCCTCAAAGCTTCCATAAATAAAACAGTAATGAAGTATTTCCTTACGGACATGGAATTTAGGCCATTTTAATTTAGAATTCGGATTGGAACGATGTCTATTATATTTTGGAGCTTGAGAGGTTAGGTACATCATTTTGCGAAAAAAGAATGATAGAACTAAGCGATGCTCAGGCAGATTAAATTCAGATTTTCCACCTCGGTTTCCCACCAGCTAGTTTCTAACAAACAAAATACTATTGGCGACAAATGAAAGATGGAGCAAGCTCAATTCCTGTGACATAACCAGGAAAATATGACCTATAATAAACAGAAAACTGAGAGAATTTTATAATTGAACAAGAAACCACCGGACATAATATGCCAGAAAACCATAACAAGAAAAAGGGAATCAGTACAGATAACCTGTTCAGAGGATGCGGTGTGGTGGAAGTGCATGAGGACATCCAACACTTTCTTTGCCACTGCCCATCGCTCTGCCACCATAAGAAATAGAATCCTTGGGAGCTACTTTTTTGAGGATTTTGAAGTACTTTTAGACAGGTCCATTAATGTTCTACTTAAATTTGCAAATACATCGTTGGTTGGTTTACCAATCCGTAGGTTTTTCATAGGTTTCTAGAGTGTGGAAGTCATAAACCCCTAGGTGTGATAGGTACCCTACATTGATCTAAGCGTTGAACGTACAGGTTTCTCCTGTCTTGCCAATCCACTATAACCTAACCTAACCTAGCCCACGAATGTCGCACATGCCAACCCTAAAATTCTTCATCAGAACAGAAAGCAAAAGCCCCTTCTAGATGTTCGCATTTTATTCTCCTACGTGTTTTTTTTTGCGAATCGCCGCCGATTCGTCCACCAACATCTACCTTTTAATATACGAAACCTGGGATTCAGAGACTGATTAGCCGCTAAAAAAAACTTCTTGCGGTGAACTCGAAACAATTAAAATCCAAACTATATTTTGTTAGGGTCAATTAAATTTGGGAAGGTGGGTGAAGATTATCCTTAATCGTTTTAAATGTAAAATTCTCCAAGTGATTGTTGGTCCTTGTTGCATTAGCCAGCTTTGGGGAAGAAGATTTGATAGCGAACTCTTCGAAGCTATAATATCAACATCCAGCTGTTTAAAAAGTTGCGAATAAAGGGTGATTTTTTTGCTGTTTGGTTTTTCAGCCTGATTTTTTTGACAGTTCACGCGTGATTCGTGACACGTGTCAAAGTAAAAAATACTCAGTTTTCGGTTAGCATTGCCATTTCACCATGAATGTAGACTTACGCCCGAACGTTTCCAAATTATTGAATTTTATTACCAAAAATCGTTGCTCAGTAAAAAATGTGTTTAGAGCACTTCGTCCATTTTATGGTCGTCGTAATCGTCCTACTGAGCAGGCTACGTTAATAATCAAAATTGCCGTATAGGTCTACTGAGCAACCAGAAGCATTCCAATAACTGCCAATGCATCCACAAAAATGTACCGTTTGGTATGGTTTATGGGCCAGTGACATCATTGAGCCGTATTTCTTCCCATATTCTTTGATGGCAACAAGGCAACGTTACGGTCAATGGTGCTCGCTATAGTTCGATGCTTTCGGACATTTTTTTGCCCAAAATGTAAGGATTGGGTTTGGTCGACATGTGGTTTCAACAGGACGGCCCGACATGCCACACAGTACCTACGTGAATCCATGGACATATTGCGAGGCGAATTTGTGAGCAATTATTCATCTCACGTTTTGGTCCTATGAATTGGCCGCCTAGATCGTGCGATTTGACAACACTGGACTATTTTTTGTGGGGATATGTTAAGTAAGTTTTTTCTACTGCGCCACCTCTCGCGAACATCTGACAAACATCCGAGAGTATGACTGTCCTGAAAAAGCTTCTCAATTCAGCCGTTCGGACTCGGCATAAAATTGTAGGTCCCTTCCATTCGTTCCAAAAATAGAAACTCACACAAAACGAATGGTTGTGCGAAGCTAGGCCTTGGTTGTCTACCACCTGTTGCGCCGCCTTTTTATTTATTTTTTTATGTTAAGTCTCTCGTCGGATAAGCCAGCAACTATTGCCGCCTTGGAAGACAACATAACTCGTGTTATTGGTGAGATACCAGTCGATATGTAGGAAAAAGTATACCAAAATTGGACATTCCGGATGGGCCACTTGAAGCGTAGTAGTGGTCAAGATTTACACGAAATAATATTCAAAAGTAAATGGCAAGAATTGATTTATCGTCCCTAATAAAAATTTCACTCAATTTTGCAAATTTTCTTTGTTTTTTTTTTAATTTTTAAAATCAAACGCTTAAAAAATCACCCTTTATAAAATGTAGAGCGAATGTACTAGGGTCCGCAATCTAACGTTTTTTTTTTTCAACTAGTGCTTATTTCGCGAATGGTAACACTTATACCCAATTCACAATGGCGCTTTGCCGCTTGCGTGCGTTGACAGGCGTTTTAGAAACTTTACCGTACTTTATGTCAACGCGCGCAAGCCGCACTTTTCCAAAACTAAATGGCGCTTCAGAGCGTTGGCGCGTTGAGAGATTAGAGTAGGAGAGATTGAAAGTTCTGTTTGGTTTATGTTGCCTACGTACGTTATGTACGAATTCAGAGCAGAATGCAACTACTCCTTTTTGCTTATAATTGTTATTTTAATGCACGAATTAAGGGGAAATTTGTTCAAATAGTAAAAAAAAATTCATAAATAAATATCAATAAAATGTATTTTCACTTTTATTGTCGTGGTATATTTTTGTGGAAGAATTGCCTGTGCATTTAATGTACACAGGTGTATGCCTTCACAAGAAAGGCGTTTCAGGCGAGACAGGTAGATTTTTAGTTTAGTTGAGAAAATATGGGTAAATTACATCGAAAATCCCTTAAAATTGTGAATTGATTACTTTGTGGAATACTTCTTGTAAAACGATTTAAGTGAGCAATATTACCAAATGGACAGCATTTATCTGAGCTGTGGAAAGAAGTTCAGTCACTTAAATAGAGAAGTGCATTTTTTTTAAAAACTTGGTTTGGCTATTTAAAAAAAACCCCTATTAATAAATTCTCAAATATGGATACCGACGATTTACCTGATTTTTCAATTTATATTTATATTTTATTTCAATTATATGTATACATCTGGTGGTATGCTGGACATTCGGACGATTGCGATCGCAGGTACTGCTTCTCGTCGCTCGCTGGGTTTTTACCACATCCGGTCAGCCATCGGACAATGCATATTGAAAGGATTTTATGACCTAATAGGGGTAATTTTTTTGCTATATTTCCGCGAAGATCTTCGCTGTCTTGTCCAGAAATTTTTTATGTTCCTATGTACGGACTTCAAACCCTACCAGCCGATTGAGTTCAAATTTACAGGGAATCTTCGATATCTATTGGCCAGAGAATTCCCGTGAAGTTGGGTCAAAGTCGGACAAAGGTGCGCATATTCATGTGCATTGTCCCGATGGACAATAAAAAATATATCTAAGCAATGCAATTCATTGGCACGAGCAAACCTGGGCGGGTAAACCAAGTAATAAAATAATACCTATCATTTGCACATCGCAGGAAATTAGATTTACCCTCAACTAGAAAAAGAAACTATAAATATTCTAAACAAAAATGTTTATTTCGTTAATAAATTGTATGAAGAATAGAGTAGTTTCAGACAAAATTGAAATATCAAAAGCGTGTACATTACATTTGAGCACATATTTTTTTTATCAACAATCTAAAGAAATCACTAGTAGCATTACAACAAAAATAATATTCGTCATTTCCACACAGTAAAATAATTAATTTGTATTGAAAAAACCTCATAGGCTACTAAACCATGCAACTCAAACAATGAACGGCATATGCTCTAACACTTTAAATATTATCAAATCGAACAAACCAAACCGAAAGAAAACGTCAAAGCCGTCCAACGCCACTGAAAGTAGAAAGTTGCTCTACTTGGGCGCCGCGTTGAAGTTTACGATATTTACGATCACAACGCGACCCGAAGCCTGAAGCCGCATTCTGGCTTGCACCATATGAAAGCATTGGTTCTACTCTATCTGTCAACGCACGCACGCCGCAAAGCGCCATTGTGGCTTGGGCATTAGCTCATGTTTGATTTGACAGATAATTAGTTTTATCCTTCCGCTGAACGAATATGGTTGTGTATACGCTTGAACAACGCTGGGAAATATTGCGACATTACTTTGAAAATCATGGTAATGTTGCAGAATGTGTGCGAAAATTGCGTACGGATTTTGGAAGAAAAGAAGCACCGTCAGCTCCGTATGTTCGTTATCTTGTGAAAAAAGTGAAAGAAACTGGCATCCTCATCGATAAACCAAAGCGTGAAAAGCCAAAAACAGTGCGTAGGTATACCCAAAACAAGTCATTGTTTGGTGCGGATTTTGGTCCAAAAGCATAATTGGGCTATTTTTCTTTGAAAATGAGCAAGGAGTGGCCGTTACAGTCAATGGCGATCGTTATCGGGCCATGTTGAACGAATTTTTGTGCACAAAAATTGAAGAGGAGGATATTGGCAACATTTGGTTTCAACAGGACGGCGCTACGTGCCACACAGCCGAAGCTACACTCGATGTTTTGCGCCCTGTTTTTGAAGATCGCATTATCAGCCGCAGAGCTGATGTCGTTTGGTTACCGCGGAGCTGCGATTTGACACCGTTGGACTATTATTTGTGGGGTGCCGTAAAAGATAAGTGTTACGCCGACATGCCAGAGACAATTGACGCTTTAAAGGACAATATTTGTGAAGCCATTGGTGAAATACAGCTGCACACAATCGATAATGTGCTTAAAAATTGGACCGATCGTGTAGGCTACTGCATGGCCAGCCGCGGCAGCCATTTGAATGAAATTATTTTCCATTATTAACCGGAAGGATTTAACTTTCAAATAAAAAAAGAAATTTGAGAAAATATTCAGTAGTTTTTTTTTTATAGCATTTTCAAACAAAAAAAAAAAGTTATTTGGCGGACCCTATACATACTTCAACCCGAAAGGACAACGCACTAACGCAGTATATCTAGCCCTTAGTGGCTCGCATATGTGCAAGTGAACATAAACCAATTTGGGGCGGAGGCAATTAGCTATTAGCTAAATACTGGGCTTGTCTATTTTTTTGCAAAGTTGAAGAGACACAGAGAAGCTACTTGCAGTGCGTTCGGCCGATATAAGAAATATAAGAAAATATTACAAAATGGCCAAAAGCATTGAAGAATGTGCCTAAATCGTCTCAGATTCAATACAAATTGCTCTTCAAATTGATTTCGTTTTCAAAATAAATTTAAACTGACTCACTATTTAAATGTTCCTTGATTTAGTACCACACGTAGCCAAATTATTATTAAAAGCCCATTGTCTCAAAAATTGGCTAAATGTAACCTCACACGAAAAAGAAAATTGAGGAATTTTAATAAAATGACTCATTCCTAATAAATTATACACTCGCATGAACCTTACATCTATGGATAAATTAAAATATCCCCACAAAACCATTTTATCCATATGAATTTTTGAAAACTTTCAGTTTTCGAGGATTAGAACAGAAATTCTGACTAGAAATGTTACCACATGTCGGCGATAATGTGTCAACTTTTGCCAAACACAATTCTGCTTCGATAATATTGGAGTTGGGCCAAATTTCTTCTTAATTCTATTATCCCAACAGACGGGCATCTATTATAGTTTGTACGGCGTGCCATTGGTTGTGTGTATAATCCCACAAACAGAATGTAAAATAAAAATGATTTTCAATTGCCTATGTTCAATGCTGCAATTAATTTTTCTGGGCTTATACACTTTCTCTTGTATATATGAATGTGATGTTGGCGCCCCAAAAAAAAAAAAGACAATTCCTTCTGTAACAATTCAAAAATATTATATCTATGCATTTTTAAATTTAATAGATTTTGAATTTACAAGATTGAAGTAACTAAAAGTGCGTGTGGATAAAAATTGAGTAAACAAAATAATTACTTTTTACGAGTTATTTTTTTTCTTCTCGCTTGAAGATAGATAAAATTTTAAACTACGGCAATTTAAAAGTAGATGCTAGATGGTGGCAAGGTTTTCTGTTAGTTCACAAGATGCCTGTTGTTTTTGAAAATGTTTTGTTCGCATACTTGACAAGACAATATAACAAATTTGTCTATCCGCAACCGACCAGCGACGACCGACACGACTTGTTTCTGATGGGCTATTTTTAATCGGCAATTGTAGGTGGAAAGCATTATTTAAATGAAAAGACTAAATCGCATTGAAATATCTATGGATGTGAAAAACGGCAACCGGGGAGGGGGGCTGGCTAGGGAGGAAAATGACCGCTTCGTTTGTCGGGCACAATAAAATGAATTAGTTAAAATACTGGGACAAATCTGGATCTAGGCCCAGGCATTTCAGTTATTTATTATTGCTGTCTATGCACAAACGTGTGCTGGTAAATTTGTTGCTAGTTGTAAATATTTTTGACCAAAAGGGAAATATAATTATTATATGAAATTTGTAGGTACAAATTGGACGTAGAAAGCTATTTGTTACCAGCATTTAAGCTTAATAAGTTAAAGGACTTAGAGATGGGCTCACAGTTGAACTAAATTTATCAACTGAGTTACATATCTATGTATGGACAGTGAAAAAAAAAAAAAGGAAAAATGTCAAAATCACCAAATAACACTTATGCAAACTCTTTAAATGGACGCATAAGTCTTGACACAATTTGTACCTATATTATTTTGCGGAAGGTACAAAATAGCCCAAAATGTATCAACTTTTGACATACTATAGTATACATGGACTGCTAGCAGCCAATTTTCCGCGGATGCAAACATAAGCACTAGCTCCTTTGGTGCACGGTGGAGAGAAGCGAAAACACTCAAATGTCATCGAAGAATTTTCAAACTAAACACTTGATTTGTTTGAGTGCTGATGATGAGTATGCCATCTGTTATAGAAAGTTCGAACAAATTTGAATAAATCGTTATTTTAAGCAGTTGCAATGTTTCTACAATGGATGACACTTTATTCTATGTAAAAAATAGCAATGGCATACAGAGGTTTCATACTTTTGCCGCACTGAACCAAAGGGCTAGTGTTGTGTTGGCCTATTTTTTTCTCGCAGGTTTATATGAAACTGACATTTCACTAGCAGTCCATCTATAGTATGTCAATTGTATCACCCTATCGAAAGATGAGTTGTGAAGTTAACAGATATCTATAGGTACAGAATACGCGTAGAAAAGCCACTATTGACGAATGTACAAGTTGTTCTGCGATATCTGGTGGCAAGGAAATGAAACCTCTCAGATACACAAGAATCTGTCATCGGTAAGCGGTACCTACGTGTATTTTTGTACAGGTAATTTATTTATTTAAAAATATTTATTTATTAAATAAATGAAAAACTACTTTAATTAATGTAAACGCCTTGTCGGCCTGAAATTCAGTATTGTTTTTGAAAAATAAAATAGCTTCGGGTCCATAAAATATGTTTAAATCGTTTAAAAGTGGAATGAAAAACTTGTGTAAACAATTTTATTTTTTTGGGCTATACTCCTTTTTAACTGTTCAAAGTTCTTTAAATTATTGTTAATATTCCATTTATTGTGCAGCATTATTCCAAATACCAATGGTGGACTCAACAAACCAAGATTTATCTCAGACTTTGTCGATAACCATTTGTGATATTGCAGACTATTTTAGCGGCATAAAAATCCACTCGCAAAGAAGAAGAGCTCGTCAAGGCTGGTTGGGTTGTATGCTAAGGGTTGTATGCTAAGGGTGTGATACCAGATTAAGCAAATAGTTACGTAACTGGTCTGGTTATAAATGCATCCTCGATGACTTCAAAACTCCACAAAAACAAACTATAACTAAGACATCCTACAAAGCCTTCGAAGCTTTGGATATTGTACTTGCTCGTGCAAAGCTGATGAAGGAAGAAAATTAGATGCTCGATGCAACATTTTTTCTTTATTTTCCATTATTGTAAAGTAGTTGGGAATTAATTTTTATGTTTTTACTTAATTTGTTAAGTTTATTTTTCACAATATTTAATTATTTAATGTCGCTTAACTTGTGTACCTAGAAGGGTTCAAATTATCGCCGCTGGATGTACAGCACAGCCTCCATTTATCAATAACTTTTGCAAATGGCGACAACAACTGTCAGATTTATTTTGATATTTTTGAAGTTAATTCAGCCATGGATTGCTATTCTACTATCGCAGAATAATCGTGACAATTTTTTCGACGAAATAATTAGTCAGTTTTTTTTGACGAAAAGTTAACTTATTTCCCAACTAGTTAAACAGAAATCGTTTAGCCGCTCGCTTTAAGGGGACTGGAATTAAACGCTCCAGTCACCAGACCCCTTTCATTGCAGTTTTTGAATTCACGGGTCTAAAAGTGTATTTAGTAAAGCTTATTCTGTAAGATACCATATTATAATTCATTGACTCAAAAGCAATGCCTACTGCGGAAAAATATCTAATAAACAAAACCTAGTTAGTGTTCGGTATGAATCCATCGACGAATTTTCGAAAACTTTTTGTCGAAAACACAGTCTTTATTAGGTTTTTATCTACCATACGTGGCATAGTTTGACTTTTGGTATAACCAATACTTTTGGCTCCGCGAAAATTAGGCCCCAAAAGGAAATATGAAATAAAGCCGCCCAATAAAAATAAATTCAAAGCACTAGGTCTGCGTAATTGGAGGCTATCTGCTAAGGGACCAAGCTGTCTAGTGGGGCTTATTGGTTGAGGCTGTGCTCAGTGGACCGTAAACGCCATCTAAAAAAAATGTATGTATAAAAGTGGATAAAAATAAGTTTTTTTAAATAATGATAATTGCAAAAGTGGATGCTTTTCAAAATTGCGCCTATTTATTTCAGACAGACAAATTCTACTCTATACTTGACAGTTGTTGGCAAATGCCTTTTTTTGCTTCAATCTAGATCTGGACATCTTTTCTTATCTAACCTATGACCGGGATCATATATGCCACAACAATTTGTAGATGGACTTAAAGGCAGAATCAGAATCTGACCAAACACAGTCACCATAAATTCGCATCAAAGCTTGATTCGTCAATATCAGTCTAATAAGTTTTTTCACATTTAAGGGGAAGGCTTAGGACGAGTGTTTTAAATTAAATTAGCGATAGCTATCAGAAAAATTACCCTTACAAATAAAGGCGAACATCATTGCTATACCGTGGATATAACGGCTTTTTCAACAGGGACGCTACAAAAGTAGAGCGACAGGGACAGCAAACGACGCCGAATTTCTTGCCGCTCTTTTGACATTTCTCTTCAGTAAGGTTTGCCATTTCATGATGGAAAGATATACGAGCCAACAACGAGTCGAAATTATTAAAATTTACTACCGAAATTCGGAGTCAGTGGCCTCAACGTTAAGAGCGCTATGTCCAATTTATGGTTGTCATAATCGTCCTAGCAGATCAACAATTGAGCGTCTAGTGGAAAAATTTGAATCCACAGGCACAGTACAAAATGTTCCCGTGCCAGTTAGACAAAGAAGTGCTGTGCCCGTAGTGTCGAGAATATTGCTGCCGCTGAGGCTTCAGTTCAAGAAAGCCCAAATGTGTCTCTCACACGTCGTTCTCAAGCGTTGGGCATCTCTGTGACGTCGTTGTGGGGAATTTTGCGAAAAGAGCTTGGCCTACATCCTTACAAGATTAAATTAGACTATTTCCTGTGGGGCTACGTCAAGTCTATGGTCTATGCCAACAAGCCAGCGACGATTGATGAACTTCGTACGAATATCGAACGTGAAATTGCAGCAGTATCGGCCGATTTATGCTTGAAAACCGTCGAAAATTGGGTTCAGCGTCTGGACTTCTTCAAGCGTGCCCGTTGTGGCCATGCAAAAGAAATCGAGTTCCATACATAATGGCATCGAACGTACTTTCACAGGAATAAAGAATTTCATTGATATCCAAAACCGTTGTTTTATTTAAAAAAACTTTTGTAGCGCTCTTATTGAAAAACCCTGTACAAAGTCTACATGACCACTCTTCCGGAAACGGAAAAATGCAAATTGCCTTTAGAATGGAAATGAAGGTTTTCAATATATGGACTTTGGAAATGCAACGTTTCTGTCCCTTGACCAAAACATGAAGAAGCAAGAAAATACGAAGATCAGATTGCTATTGGTGGAAACAATGCATCCATAATTTTAGACCTTACGACGATTACGAGGATATAACATCGACTCTCTCATATTTTGAAAAACACGACGCGGAAAAAATGCTTGACGAAAGGCGACATAATGGCCGCAATTATAAGTGATTGTCAGAAAGTTTACCAACCGCGTTTTCGCTAACCTCTTTGGCAGATTCAAGTGGAGGAAACTAGTGGCAGTGTTTCCATCAGAAATATTGCCTCTGCAGAGAAAAGAGATTGAAAATTAAACCACTGAAAATGAAATGATGAAATTAAAAAGAGACATGTCAAAACAACGTAGCCCGAATCAATGAACACACGAATGATCAATTTGAGAACTTCTGTAGAATTTTTAACGGCGAACAAGTTCCTACTCCCAGGCAGAATATAAATTTCCTAGAAACTGCCATGATGACCACTGGACCGAAGTTACCCGAATCAGCAGCCAAAATATTATGGAATCAGAATTTCAAGTATAAGGAATCATTTGAGATACCTAGGATAAGCTACAGAAAGATGCTCCAAAATATTGGTAGATCTGTGAGCGCCAGGAGGATTCTGGTATCCAGAGCTGACACCTTAATCATTATATACGATGGCCTCGGTCTCGATCTGTTTAAGATCACTTACAACGATGAAATATGAAGGAAGCTCTCCTCAACAACGGGCTATGTGGAATCAAAACATCAATCGGGTTTTGAAAAATGTAGAGCGAGGCGGCGATACATCTCTCACATTGGAGCAATACCGGTGGGAGAAATTGCACTTTAAGGTATTTAGCTGATTATTCATATTCGACATGAAACTATAGCCCCTACCATTTGTCCCAAAGACACAGAACTAAAATAAATGAATGGTTTTGAGAAGTTAGGTCTAGGGTTTTGTTAAAACCTGTTGTCCACAATATTTAGTTTTTTTTTGGACACAATACCTCGTATTTCTTCCTGAATATTCAGATGAAAAAGAAGAGCGAAGAAAGTAGTGTCCTGCTGGAAAAAATTACGCCAGTTCTTTATTGAAAAAATTCCAGAAAATGTTGTTGTTTTCGAATTTGGAAAAAATATCAGAATTTTATTTGGAAAATATGCCAGAAATTAGGAAATTATGCCAGACAGATATGGAAAAAGGACCAGAAAGTAAAATGGAAATTAAGACAGATAATATAGATAGCTAACTCGTATTCTTGCTTAATTTCTAAATTAATTTTGGAAAAAAGGTCAGAAAATGTTATTTAATTGAAATTCATCGATCAAATACATTTTTATTAAAAAATGTTTACGAAGAATTAGGAAATTAGGGAAAGAAAAAAAAAATGCCGGAAATATTGTTCCTGGCATTTTCTCCAAACATGTTCTGTTTGGAGTTTTTCGGCTCCCTGAAATTACGCCAAAAGAAATTATGCCAAAAAGTGTTATGGAAAAACTACCAAAATAATTGCGGCTTAATATTTTTGGCAAAAACGCCAAAAAATAAAAAAGAAAATTCATAAGAATGCCAGGAAATTACGCCATATTTTTGGAAAAAAAGCCAAACAGTTAAATGGAAATTACGAAAAAAAAAAAAATGAAATAAGGTCCCAAATCTGACAATAAACCCAAGCAGGGGGTTGCAGGGGGCAGCATGCCCCCCCATACGGTTTTGTTTTTCGTTTGGGGTCTTATTTCACGTTTTTTTTTGTGTTTTTTCCAAAACACTTCTTGGGCGTTTTCTCAATTTTCTTAAATGGAAAAAATGCCCGAAAGAGTTTTGGAAAAAATGGCAAAATTAGCGGCATTTGTGTCAAAATATTTGGGCGATTGTTCCTAGGAAAAAATGCCAGAAATTTATATGGAGGTTTTTGGGCTCTTATTTCACTTTAATTTTTTGGCGTAATTTCAGGGAGCCGTTTTTTCCATTTTCAGAAAGGGAAAAAACGACTGAAAAGTTTTTGGAAAAAATGCCAAAAATTTCGGAAAGATTGCCAGAAAAGTCTGATATTTCTTCCTAAGAAAAAAGGCCAGACTTTTGTGTAGAAAATGTTCAGGCGTATTTCCAAAGTAAAAATCTGGCGTAATTTCACTTGGCGTAATTTCCGGGAGCCGCCATATACCATACAGTACCTGTCAAAAATGGTAACGGTTGTGATCGACGAATCTGACAAAACAATAGATATAGTAAGAGACTTTGTATAGCTTGCCAGTTGTTATTTTCTTTTGTCTGACAGGGTAACTTTGTCACCATTTCCCGAATGACTAAGTCGAATCTGTATGCAACTTTAAAGCTGCAGCCGTGGTATAGAATCCGAAAGTAGGACTCTTTTTCAAGCGACGGAAGATATATGTAACTTGGGCATTTCTAAAGGAAAATTCTCCTTAAGATATTCGATATTGTTTTGAAAGGTTTTGGAGGAAACGATCCAATGACGAACTATATGAGCTATTGGCATTGGAGTTGACATAGAGAGTAAATAGACATTAACACTCCGGCCAGCCGAGTCTTCCAGTGCAGTGGCTCAGTGGTTAGTGTGCTGGACTACTGTTCCCAGCTTCGATCCCCGAAAACACACAAAATTAAGGTTTTTGTCTACTGCGCCAGCTTTCACAAGCGCCCGACAAACATCCGAGAGTATTACTGTTCTGGAAAATCTTCTCAATTTACCCACTCGGACTCGTCATTAAATTGTAGGTCCCTTCCATTCGTCTCAAAATTAAGAATTCACACTGAGAAACTAGGCCTAGGGTCTCTTTGTTGCGTCAACTATTTATTTATTTTTTAACAGAGTCGTTGATTCTAACCAAATTTTAAAGGTCAACGCGGTTGAGGAAGACCTTGTCCGAGGTCATAAAGTAGGTGCTTGTTTTAATATGTAGAAGGTACATAGGTTCTGCACAACTATTGAAATTCGTGTAAAAATGTTTAGTGAAAAAAAAAACAAACGCTCATGGGACAACTTTTCTGGTGCTTAAGTTTAAAAAGAGTTCAGATAAGAGATATAAAATAAAAAATAAAAACACATTTAGGGTTAACACAGGGCAAATAAACAAAATCAAATACATGGTGTGGAGGTAGGTCGGATTCTTGAACATTCACAAAACATTAAACATTTAAAGCTAACTCACCCATTACCCTTGGCGGACATGTCGCATGATCAGGACCTGTAGTCAATTTAACAAATTAAAATATTGTAGAAGCCTCCTTTAGACATAAATTTGCGTTTTCCTCCACATTGGTTAGTTACAAAATAGTAATTTACATTTTTGTTGTTCTACACTAAACTAAAATCTACATATATATTTTTTTTTTAACAAAGACCGCTCGAACTACGTTGAGTCCAGTCCGAGTGGCGTAGATCATATCACGTTTGTTTGGTTTTTGACGGTCGCTATTAAATTATTGGTTAAAAACAAGAAAACTAACTAATCCACTAAAAATTAGTTTACCACAGATAACCTACAAAACACTAAAGTTATTATTGTTACTAACAATGAATCAATCGTTTTCGACATGAAGTTTCCCAAATGAAGTTTTATCGAACAATGATTTGCCTGCACTTTAACTGCAACTGCATTAATTATTATTTATTCTATGTACATGTACAGAAAAAAATACATTTAAAAAAAACTCTAAGCCACACATACAAAAAAATGAAAAACTCTACTCACAGAATAGGACAGCTACGAAATCCGTATCTTCAATGATCTTGTGCAAGATCTTTGCGTTAACTTCTTCAATGCGATCAGGCAGGTCCATGGCTTCGAGGGATGTAAGAAAATCGAGGACGCCTTCTTCGTCCATGAGATCGCCATCGTAGATAATGGGTTCTTTTTCACTGATGGTTATATACGATGGTTTTATTTTTATTTCTGCTCATTTAGTAATGTGCGACGACGACCTTGTGAGTTGTCAAAGAAGATCCTATACTTACCGGAAATAGGTGAGTGCTGGGAAATTCTTAATTCCATATTGCTTTGCTAGTCGTTTATCGTTAATCTTTACGAAGTCGACACCAAATGAATCAGTGTCATCGTCGATTTTTTCGAGTTCAGCCAATACTTTATCACAGGTCACACAACTTCTGGCATCTAAAATAGAAAAATAGAAATAATTATTTGATGTATGAATATCAGGATCAGGGATTTTATTTATCAAAAATCAAGTGTTTTTAAATATAAGTAAAATACTAATGGTTCATATACGACGGACGCCTTTCACAGTCCGTTATTTTAGTAGATAGAAGGTGGATTTTGGTTTGCTTGCATTCAGCACTAGATACTTCAGAGCTCAGCAATACCAATTCGAAAAATTCTTAATGCGAGTATTCCAAATCCTGGAGCACTCACACGAATCTTGGTCCATTGTACTATCAAGCAGAAACCCATTTTTTTGGTGTAGTGGTGGAGAAACTCTGATATTATTCGTTTCTCTTTATGGTCGGTGGGAGAGTATTGCTGTCCCCCGCCGGGGATCGAACCAACGCGCAACGCCGCTCGGGTCACAAGCAATGACTCTAACCACTACACCATGACCACCGACTAACTTAAAAATGTAAAATCGATTGCAATTCGTTGTAATGCTTTCTGACACATGACATTTCATGTTTTGTTGTCTGGCGCGTATTGTTTATATGGAAGGTGCCACGCCCATTTGTCTAATTTCGTCCAATCTTCACAGGAATACTCGCCTTCCAATACCTATGGCTATGATTGTCGGTAAGTTTGAGGGCTATCGGTTCAGTGGTTTTCGAGATATAAGATTTTGAATGTTTTTTTGTTTGTGAGCGGTGCTACGCCCCTTTGTCAGATCTTGACCAAACTTCACAATAATCATCTCAGGCATTTCACAACATTAAAGATTGTCTGAAATTTTGAGTATAATCGGTGAAAAACTTTTCGAGTGTTTGAAGCTTACACAAACCAACATAACATTTTTATATATAGAGAAAAGAGATATTGCGCAGAAAACAAACTTAATAAAGTACCTAAGGACCAGTTAGTATGTCTGCACCCTATTGGAGAATACATTTCAAAGATTATTTATAATCAATTTGTAAATAAAGCGCTGGCATCTCAACATATCATACTATAGCAGACTGAGCCACTATCTACGAGACAAAACTTATTTCATAGCTAGCAAATCCTTAATTATATTCCATACAGCCCTGATCTTCCTATACTGTGCAACATATGCAACCGGAAAGATCAGGAGTATGATGAGGAGAAATTGATTTTCTTGATTTCTTATATTAGTGCACAAACCGAATTTAAAGTCACCTTTTACCTCATTATGGGTTGAATTTCGAAATATCGAAGGGGACCTCTAACTAAACTATGCGTTCATTATTGCATCCTTTAGGGCCTTTTGTTAAAATATTGAGTCATTAAGTGGAGCCATTAGGTCGGTGGTAAGCATCTTAAAAAACATAAACCACTAAGACTTGTCTCACTTAGAAGATCTGATGATACCTTTCCTGGCGAAAAAACAAAAACATACAAAAACATAATCTCTTCGAAGCCACAAGCTACCTTTCTGTGAGATACAGCATATCTTTCAATGCGGCAAATCCTACAAGACTGCGGTTCACAGCCTCAAAAGAATTATCTTTCCACTGAAATCCCTTTCGATAACACTAGTTTTAACAACACGTACTATTCTGCTCGAAGTGATGATGTGACTAAGACTCTGGATGAATGGATCAATGCTACGCTCTAAAAGAGGGTACAGTATACGGAGGAAAATGCTGTACGTATCATGAAGGGTGTTAACAGATGGTGTAAGGTAAGCAATGGCTTCGTTTTAGCTCCCAGGGAGATAGATGTTGTTCTTTTATAAGGGGATGAGCTGATTGGTTGATACATCCAAGGGTAAAGAGTATCATCATCACACTCTTAATAATCTTCGTCAGCAAGCTACTTTGGTCTAGACATATCGAGACAAAACACTAAAAAGTTAAGAAAGAAAAGAAATATGAATTAGGAACTCATCACATCGATGATAAGACCACTCATTTTATATTTATCCATCGGTTGTTTGGTGGAGTAAGCTCGCACTTAAATAAGTTATTGTATCTGTCTCTCTGGCCAACACATACATGGAGGGTATACATTACATACGTTTCATATGCGTCTCATAAGTTTTATTAACGCCTGCCACATCAAAACTAAATTTGGCTTATGTTCCAGGACACACTGACACTGATATACAGAGCAGCGATGAATTTCCAAACAAAGTTTACATGAGGTTTTTGGAAGTCTCGAATCTAACCGGTTAGCCGGTTTTACAGTGCAAGTTTAAACTCCGTTTAACTAGATTTCAAGTTTAAACCGACGTTTAACATGAAAAGGTGTATTACAGTGCTAGTTTAAACTTAATCGAGAGTTTAAACCGAGTTTAACTTAACCGGACATGGATGGGGGTTTAAACTGAGTTTATTTTCCGGAATTTCATAGTACGATCTCCCTCCCGGCTTATATGACAAAGCAACATTGCATCATTGTTGTTTTTAAGCAACCAATTACTTCGCAAGTGCAAGCCCTTGTCCTTGATTGTACTCCACTGTTTCTAGAAATGCTTGTATACCGTCAAATACAATAGAGCAGTGTAGCAAAACTAATTCCAGCCGGTACTCGTAAACTTTCAAGTGTAATCAAAAATTACAACACAAAATTCACATTTTCCATTTCACAAGTGCAACGACTTATGTCACTTTATTAGCAGGCTTCGGAAACCGTCGCAAATAATATTGGCTTAGCTATAAATATTTTACTAAATGCATAGTGCGCAGTGTCAGCAAGCTTAGCTACGTATTGGCCATCCCGTTCACTTTATGTTGCATTTTGCCAGCTTGCTGATAAGTTTTTCTCCAGCAGGAGTCTGCAAGAAGTTGTCCCTCCAAACGGCCACTTCAGCTTAGGTCCACTTGGAGTTTATCCCAAACCTAGAGAAAGATGCATTGTGGTTTGCCTAGAGCTTGCAGAAGATGAGATAGCTTACCTCCTTCTTAGGTACTTCATCGGCCTCCATTATACAGCCAAAACCAAAGCCGTGAGATGCTATACAAAACACTCGTCATCCCCAGTCCTGCCAAATGATGAATGAGCATGGACCCTTATCCAGTCGGATGAAGGCTCCTTGCTGTATTCGAGCTGTAAGTCATACGAACCAGGTAGAAGGAGACCTCCGACTGCTTGGAGAGCGAAATTGGAGAAGGCAGGCTAGAGATCGAGCCGGCTGGAGGGGCATAATAAGTAAGGCCCAGGACCACCACGCTTTGTAGCGCCTTTCAAACTTTCAAATTTCCAAACTGACACAATAAATAAAATATAAAACTGATGGAAATTTCAAATACACAATGAGTTCTACGTTTACAGTGGCGTACAAAACAGACGAGAAAAGTTAAACCGAAGTTTAACTAAACGTTCGTTCGAATTTCACTGTAATATACTCACGGTTTAAGTACTTCGTTTAAACTTGCCTGCGAGTTTAACTAAACCTGAGTTTAAGCTTGCACTGTAAAACCGGATGAAGTTTGATTTGCGAATGGGTTTCTCGCGAGCACCAATTTGCATTGATGGTATAACTTTGACGCAAGCTCAGATTTCTGTAAGATATCTGAAATCTGATAGGTTTCTCCTGTCACTCACTATATGAACGACTGAATGGTGTCCTCATGGGCCACTTCACTTTGTCGGATGTGTTGACATGTACCAACAGCAATGATACACTTTCTTATATTTATTCTGTTCTCCGGAACCTGCAAGCCATGTTCAAAATTATTCACAAGACTATTAATTTAAACTTTTAAAAAAATTGTCGTATACTAATGCCAACATTTGTCAACAGATTCATACCATGAAATACAACAAATACAATGCTAAGTCATGCAACTGTTTCAGACGTTCTATACGATCATTCATACTGCTATAGTAGTAAATCATCCATCCGATTTTCATTACATTTTTCTGTTTTATATATATGTGGCAAAATTAGGAGGTAGAGTGGGTGAGAATTGTTGAGGAGTAAAATGTTGGTGCGGAGTAAGGGAGGGGGGGTCTAACGAACCGCTAGCCGTATGAATTTGAATGTTTGTATGTTGATAGATAAGTCAAAATTATTACACCCCTCATTCATCGTTTTTCAAAATTCGTCCGAAAAGGACTATGCTCAACTTGCCAATATACTCATAAATCTATGTAGGACTATTCCATAAATGTTAGACAATACTTCACGGACTATTTTGAGCTAACATTCATCATTCATTACATTGGCTAACATTAACATTCGAGGGACCGAGCTGGCTGGAGGGGCTTGTTGGTTGATGCCGTGGTCCACCCCGGACTGTAAGCGCCACCAAAAGTAAAGTAATTCATCTTTCTGGTCCATCCAGAGGGTGAAATATAATAAATTGAAAATATTTGGCCTGGTGCGAACACAATTGCTTTCTCGATTGCAGTCGAGCTTAGGAGTAGTTTTAATTTTAATTTTTAAAAATATATACAAACGTATATACAATTATGATAACTCAAATAAATTGCAATTTTATTTAAGGTAGGCTATCTGCTGTTAAACTGGCGGATTTAGAAAATGACCTTAAGAAAAATCAAAGCCAAAATTCCGTTTTTAATTTTTTTTTTATTTTTATTGGAGAAGTTTGAACATACATATTTAGTTCCTTAACGCAATGTTAGCCGTCAAAAATGTTTGTATCTTAAATTTCTCAAAATACCACATGTCTAAACGATTTTGAAAAATGTATATTTTTATTTGAAAGAAAATAATAAACAAGTTTACTTGCACACTATAACAATAATTGTTCTAAAATTATGAACGACCATTTGCAACCCTACGAAATTTCTTCCTGGTCCGGGTAAAATAATCCGTAATTACAAAATGCACTAAAATTCCTCGTGTAGTATACACCACCCACTCGAATCCTATATAGCGCTGCAATTAATATTAGATTCAATGACAAGCACATCCAACTGAGCTGTCACCAGTGATTCTAGATTCTAATTGAATGCGATTCGTAAATTTATTTTCCGCTCTGGGAAAATGAGCATTTCTCATCCCCTTGTTGTTAGAAATCAAAAGCAGGAAACACCAAGCAAGTGAGTCTATTGAAATCAATTTGAATACCAGACGAAAGAGTTGCTCGAGCTAAAATCGTAAAATTCAAAGAGTATCTAGCTAATGCAATCTCAAATGATTCGTGTGATTCTCTGTGTCTGTGGGCGGAGGAAATTATTTGGTTAGAGGCCATGCCACTTATGGACTTAAAACTTGGCACAGTTGCAAAAAGCTAAAATAATTCAACACGTATACACCACGAGTGGTGTATTTACATTTTGATTTTAAATTTGGTAGTGTTTCTGGGTACCTACAGGAAAACAAAATGGGACTAACAACAAGCATATGGGCGCCTGGTAAGAACATTCCTGACATTTTTTTTTTAATCTGGGGATGAAAGACGCCGGCGCCTATTATATATATCTACAAATAAATCATATGACACTACTACAATGCGGTCCAGTTGCTTGGTTTCCTTTCGGATTTTTGAAAATTTCAAGTGTCATCTACTCCAAATTAGTGGCTGCAGTGGCTCAGTGGTCAGTTTGCTGCACTACTGAGGTAGGGGTTCCATTTTCGATCTCCGAAAAAAGTTACTTAAACTTAAATAAATGCAGAATTATATTAATAATAAAAATGTTTGTAACAGAGCCCAAAAAGGACCTTGTATACATCTTTTTTAAAAGAAACAAAGAAAAAAATAAATTTATTTTTAACACATTAATGTCATGTATCAGAATCATTAATGTCATGTCAGAAAATTACGTGTGCTTTCAAATCTGAGAAAAAAAAAATTCAGAATTTTGTAATCAGAAAATGTGCTGGACATTTTTATAAATTATTCCAGACAGATATAAAAATATCATGAGAAAAAGAAAGTAAAATGGAAATTAGGACAGAAAACATTTTCTGTCTTAATTTGCAAGCTTAATTTTGAGAAAAAGGTTAGAAAAATTCAAAAGTATTCATACTCCATTGATCTGTACTCCAAGAGTTTCCATAAATTTAGAAATATTTTTTGTTCGTCTTAAATTTTCGAGTAACCCTCGACTGAAGATCGTCTTTTACGGAGATGGCTGAACAGTTCATCATTCAACTATTTTGGGTGCCGTTTTGCAGTTCGACCATTTGCAAAGAGCCGGGCATGCTGTGTGGAACTTTAGTCTTGAAAATTAATCAATTTTTTTTTTCAAATACGCTTCAACAGCGCCCCGAGATGCTTGCAGATGTATATTAGTTCTGCACTTAAATTGCTGCAAATTGTAGTCTTTTGGAAATATATCCCCAGGAAGCTACTCATAATCGTGTTAAAGACTGCTGCAAATTCGATTAGTTGGTAATCGTTGCTGGCTGTAATTTTTTACAGACGTTTTTTTATCAACTAACCTACTGAATATTGAGGTAGTTCGGAACTTTGTCTACCTCGGTTCCGCGATTAACTCTGAAAATGACATCAGAAACAGAAAACGGGCGAAGAAATACACTTGCCAACCGCTGTAACTTCGGCCTAAGAAGGCAATTGATTAGTAAGGCCTTGCCGAGAAACACCAAGGAGACTCTATATGAGACCCTCATAATCCCAGTCCTGCTTTATGGCGCAGAATCATGGACGTTATCAACGGCGGATGAAGATCTTCTTGGTCGCTTCGAACGCAAAATTCGTCGAGTGATTTTCGGTCCAGTTTGCGTTGATGGGAATTGGAGGAAGAGATTTAACAGCGAACTCTACGAGCTGTACAGCGACATGTACCTGGTCAGAAAAGTACGTATCAGTCGACTAAGATTGCTAGGATATGTAGAGCGAATGGACACCAACGCTCCGGCCCGAAGAGTTTTCGATTCCAACCTGGAGGGACAACGCAGTAGAGGAAGACCTAGCCTTAGGTGGCGCGCACAAGTGCGGAAGGGGGGCCTCAACCAACTTATGGAATGCGCAACTCTCAAAATTGTACAAATTAGGGGAACCAATTTTGGGAATAAAGTACGAGTATATTGTATGTACAGTGAGCGTCAAAAGTGAGTAAACACAGATGTTCTTTTGAGTTTTCTTTAGGGTCTGGAAACAGGTCTAAAAAACCAACAATCTGTAAACATATTGATAATGAAATAACAATAATTAAACATATTTCATGTCGACAGCAAAAAATACTTTATAAGTATCTAAACAAAAATAGTTTTCAAACTCCATAGATAAATGGAAACCGCATTGGTGTTCATTCACTTTTGACGCTCACTGTGTGTATACATATATTCGATATTTGAATCGCGTTAATTGGTAATCTGGCATATGACTACAACTACAGTTAATTCTTCGAAAAGATTTCTCTCGAAAATACGTCCTGTTTGTGTTCTAGGATAGTTGCAAATATGCCGATTTCCGTCACAAAATAATACAACTCATATCTTCGAATCTGAAGGAGACCACATGACATCTACAAATCGCAATGCTTACAAATTGAAAGTTAATTCGTGGAAAAAACCTTGTGAGTGAGTGTCTGCATGCAAGGTGCTAAAATCGACCGTATCTTTATCTATACATTTAATTTTATTTATTTCCTTTCTCCGGTTCTTGAGTTATCATCTAAAATATTTTGATAAAATTGTAGTCACGGGTATGGCCGAAAGACACAAACAAAGACATCGACACGAGCCATTAATATTAACCGTTCCCAGTGGCATTATGTACAATGAATCATCGATCCATTAATGTGGGTAGGTGGTATAATTTTTAGATTTTAATTTCCCTTACGAAAGCTGCAATAAAAATATTCTATAAAAAATAATATAAAAAAGGTTACGTATTCGCCACCGAATCTAGAAATAGAGAAAATTAACATTCTTGTTTGTTTTTTACGGATAATTAAAAAAAAAAAAAACAAAAAACAATTAGACATTCTTTGACTCAATTGAGCAATAGTTTTGGCTATAATAGTAGGTAAAAGTTAATCGGGTCGAAAACCCTTTCAAAACAACCCGAACAAACATTTCTATCCCAAGTAACAATTTTACTAATTTCGTGAAATTAATGCTTTGATAAAGTGTTTTCGCTGGAGTAGAGCATTTTTCTGCAAATAGTTTAGAAAATAACTTTCTTAAGGCCTACTATATATTTAATGTCGATAAAGTTTCGATCGGGTTATCTTTCCTGAAGACAAAAGCTCCGGTTGAAGGTTGTTTAGAATCAATAACGAGGAGTAACAACGAATCTCGCTAATTGGGTTTCGCCTGACAATTTCTTGTAAGTAACTATTATCGAATTTTTATCTAACAATTATGTTGTTCAAAACAGACACCTTAATAGGAATTATAGCTATTCTGAATTTCACTACTTAATGCATCACAAGGCTCTTTTTGAATGATTAGGCACGTTTAGTTTACTAAGTTCGACATCAGTCTGATTTGATGTTTTTGAGTTTTTATTGGGCTAGACTGGTCGTTGTTTTTCTTATAGCCGGTTTTACAGTGCAAGTTTAAACTCCGTTTAACTATAGTTAAAGTCTACTTGGGTAGACATTTTTCTTTCCCCTGCCAGGAAATGCATATCGTTGTCAATTGATCAAGCGCCTACCGCCTTCGCAATATGCTCTTATGATTGAAGGCTTTATTATTAACAAACACTAAATAATGCCATCGAAGTCGTGATGCAATTTTAAATTGAATAGTCTTAGATGCACATTGGAACTGCAGGAAGTTCTTGGCGTGACAAGCTATTACTTTTCTGTTGTCGCGTGCAACAACATTTTTTTAGCTCGATTGGAAAGCTATTGTTTTTAATAGAATTCAATAGCTCAAGTCAATGGCAAGTCTTAAAGAAATTCTAAAGAATTATTAATAATTTTGATACTACTATACTTTGAGACGCTATCATGCGTCGAGGACCGAGAAGCCCCTCATCTTCGAAAATACTTTTTTTTGTCTCTGCGGAAATAGGTATAACTTAAATACTAGGGAAAATGAGAATTCAATGAAAGAGAAATTAATTTGTGGTATCAGAGTAAATACCTATGGTGATAGCATTTTATAAATAGTCACCTATAGTTGAAAAAAGTTTTACATTCTAGCTTTACATACTAGAGTTTTACATTCTCTAGGTGCTCAAAACAGAAAGTTAGTCTGTGATCTGATCCGCCGTACTACTTTAAAACAAAATAATACCGAAAATGTTAGATTAGGCTATGTTGAAAGTGGCTGGCAGCTAAGAAACACTTAGACCGGCATAGGTCCATTGTGACACCATGAGGAACGGATCATTGGAGAACGTTTGTCCTTCTTATGAAACGTAAGAGGCTTTTGATGTCTGTGTTTGTCAGATCAACTAAGTGTACAAAAGAGGTGATTAAAAGATTTCTTCTCCTTCATTCATACAGCTTCTGCAAAAGTCATTAGCAAAAAGGAATAACTTTAGGGCGTGCTTTCCTATTATGCAGTGTCCACGTAATAACACTTAAAGGTTGATTTTTTTGTTGTTTGGTTGTTCAGCCTGATTTTTTTGACAGTTCACGCGTGATTCATGACACGTGTCAAAGTATAAAATGCTCAGTTAGCACTGCCATTTCACCATGGATATAGACTTACGCCCGAACAACGTTTGCAAATGATTGATTTTATTACCAAAAATCGTGTTCAGTAAAAAATGTGTTTAGAGCACTTCGTCCATTTTATGGTCGACGTAATCGGCCTACTGAGCAGGCTACGTTAATAATTAAAATTGCCGTATATGGTCGGCTGAGGAACCAGAAGCATTGCAATAGCTGCCAATGTATCCACAAAAATGTACCGTTTGGTATGGGGCGTATTTCTTCAAAGATGATGATGGCAACAACGTTACGGTCAATGGTGCTCGCTATTGTTCAATAATTTCTGACTTTTTTTCCCCAAAATGGAAGAGCGGGGTTTGGTGGACATGTGGTTTGACGGCGCGATATGCCACACAGAAGACAGAACGCGAATCCATGGATATATTGCGAGGCGAATTTGCTGAGCAATTCACCTTACGATTTGGACCTGTGAATTGGCCGCCAAGACACCGCTGTCTCTGTGAAGTCTCTTGTCTATACGGATAAGCCAGCAACTATTGCCGCCTTGAAAGACAACGGTGACAACATAACTCAAGTTATTGGTGGTTGGCGGCCAACATTCACACGAAATAATATTCAAATGGCATCGAATCCAAGGATTTGATAGATGCTTTGCCATCCGAAAATATGCAGATATCTTTCACGGATATCACGTTTTTCTTTAGCCAAGATAAGACTTCTTTTGTCGCCATTATTTCCGACTGGAACACGTTTCGGCTACAGTAGTTTGGTAGACGGAAGAAGAGCTTAAGATTAAGGCTTTCATAGAAAACGCCCCCACCAACTCTGTCTATGGTTTTGGAGCCAACGCACAGAGTCTTACAGCTCAAGGAGTTGGAATATTCTCAGAACAAAAAAAACACCAAGGTTTTATAAGAAATCCAAGGACCAGACTTTTCGAAACATCAGCGATGACCTAGTCATCAATACAACGATATAGTATGTATTTAAATATCCAAATGTGGTATATGTGATGGACTACTGAGCGAGGGGTTCCAGGTTTAACTCCCAAAATACGCCTTCAGGGCTTGTTTTTTACCACATTAAACTCATAAAGGCGATTGATTATACGAGAGGCTTATTTGGGGCTTACTTAGAACCTGTTGCGCCTCATTAAAAAAAAAGGAAAATAAGACAGGGATAGGGCAAGAACGAAAAACACATCCAGTCAATGACGAAAAAGTTCCACCATGCCAATATAGAGGCAACAGCTTAGCTCTGATGGTTAACCATGACAAATCATCCATACTCATTTCAAATCTACTCATCCAACTTAACTACGAGACAACTGAACCTTAAGACAACTCATCCATGTTCATTTAATCCATCCTTAATTATTGGCAGGTATAAAATAAATATATTTCTTTGTCCTTATACAGGATGATGTACACAAAGGATGTACTGTAGTTTAAAGCCTATACCACGAGATAAGTGAGACACTGCCTCAAAACTGATGGAAGATGATAGTTGGTCTGGAGTTCAGTTGTCTTCCAGATGAGAAGAACGGGTATAAGTTTGCCATGGATGAGTTGGATGGGGGTATCTAATTGTCACAACTACGGAAGTGTCATTGTTCTTGTAGACTACCGACTTCTTCCTTTTACTTAACTTTTTCAAGCCGAAGCAGAATAATAATAGATTAAACTTATTCTCAAACCCATTTCTCAAACCCATTCGTCCCAAAAACAAAAAAACTCACACAACGAATGGAAGCGAGAAGCTAGGGCTAGGGTTCATATATGACCTGTTGCGCCACCTATTTATGTATTTTTTTTTATTTCTCCAACCTAGAAAATTTAAAATTTAAATTTAAATTTAAAAAACAGAAAATTTTAAATTTAAATTTTAATTTAAAAAAAAAGAAAATTTAAAATTTAAATTTAGTTTAAAATTTTATAACAATTAAACTGTTATAAGGATAACATTTTTTCTCAAAAAAAAAAAAAAAATAAAAAATCTCACTATATCAATATGTATCTCAGCTATTCGCTACATACCTACTAACAAGTCGTATTATCATTTTTATTTCCACGCACAATTAACATTTCTATTCGATACTCTGATTTTGATGCACAAAAATGCATTACATGATTTATTAGAATAATTAAGAAGCTGATATTCCATCCTCGAAATCAACCGCCCATTGCCGCCGTAGCAATATTCAAAATGAAATATAGTTTTGAGCGCAACGTCTCGTCGTCGGCCAAGTTCAACACCGGCCAGTCCTCCCATACAGCACATCCATAATAAAGTAAACTTGCAGCAGCAACGAGAAAAAAAAAATAAACCTTATGAATAATGCCGAAAATGTTGGCTCATTGAAAATTCTCTATTTTATAGGTGTACTAATTTAGATTTCAAACTTCCCACAACATCCTGCCGTCAGCGTTCAAAAATGATAGAACATGCCGTGCAGGTAGATACACCAGATTCATCACTATTTTCATAAAATAAATAAAAATATTGTATATATATGCAAACGAGTCGAGAACACACTACACGCAGATACAAATGTATCTTCTTGTTTTGCTTGATTGGATTTTAAACCCATAGAGCCAAAGCCAAACGTAATATTGACTATGACTAGGGTGCTGCATGGTTGTGTGCGAGAAAACGAAAAGTGCTTTTGCATTTATGGTAGACGAAACATTTTGTATCAGAGACTGCCAAACGTTATGCACTGTTCTCGCGTTTTTTTTTTTGTTTTTCTCTTCTTCTAACCGAAATAGAAATTCAATTTTATTTTTCAAAAATAAGTTAGGTTCAAATGCGGGCACACATTAATAAAAATACAAAGTATCGAGGTATGTGCGCGAGCAACGAACGGGCTTTGATGTAAACATGACTTTGTTGTAAAACACAATATTCTTTTTTTTTTTATTGAATTTGTATTGTTTATATGTGTTCATTTATATAAAAAAGCAAGCTATAAATAGACGATAAAAAAAAGAATATATTTTTGGCATGAAAAATTTAAATTCAAATCTCATGGTCCTTGATTTCCAAAATGATTTATGGGACACAATGAACCAAATGAGATAGCAACTAGTGGAATATAATAATACATTTTAAAAAAATAAGAAATTCTCTCAAATCTCAAACAATTTGTATCTCAATCTCAGTGATTTGTATTATTATATTAAAAAAAAATCCTTGAAAATTCAAATGAGTAGAGGTAAATAGAAAGCAGATATACGGTGATCTGAAGTTGTTGCCAATTTTTAAAACTATGCGTACGATTCTTCCGAATTTTTGATCTATTGCTGACAAAAAGGCATAATGTGTCGCATGAGACTTCACGATAAAAACCAAAGACGAAAGTCCAATCACACTATGAGGTTGGAAATTTATTAAAAAATATTATGGCGTCGTCGCCGCTTTGTCATGGAATGCGAAATCATTTAAGAACTATGTCAAAACAATATTCATAATAATAATTCAAGCAAAATTTGAATTTTGCGCCATTTAATAGTACAGTGATGCCAACGGAAAAAACAGATAACAAAGTGACAGCTGACAGCAAAATGGAGCGTTGAGCAATATTTTAAAAATAATTAAGGTTTGTCAGCTACAGTCCGCAATTTTCGAACAAAATACGGCCATCATAGTGATTCAAAACCATTAACTGTGAAGAGAATAATTGAAAGATTCAGGAAGACTGGATCAATTAGTGATTAGATTATAAACACTGTGGCCTGTGGGTGTCCTGCCACAAGCTCAAGTCATTCAATAGAAAACATCGACGCAGTTCGCGAGAGTATTGCTGACAGTCCAGGGATTTGGGCATTTCGAGAAGCGCTCTACAATAAATTCTCACGAAAGACTTGAAACTTCATGCTTACAAAGTTCAATTGACTCAAGAACTGACGACTACTGACCATGCAGCGTGAAGAGAGTTGGTTGAATGGATTTTGGAACAACAACAAGTGGATTCTGATTTTTCGAACAAAATCATCTACAGTGATGAAGTTCATTTTCATCTTGATGGCTTCGTTAATCGTCAAAATGGTCGCATTAGGAGTTCAGAAAACCCACGAGTATTTATTGAGAAATAAATGCATCCGCAACGCGTGACTGTGCGGATTTTGGGCTGTAGGCATTATCGGACCATTCTTCTTCGAAAATGCGGCTGGTCAGGCAATAACAATTAATGGCGTTCGTTATCGTAACATGATAACACAGTTTTTAGTGCCTAAATTACAGGATATGGATGTGAACAACATGTGGTTTCAACAAGACGGCGCGCGCAGCGCCACATGCCATACTGCATGAGTAATTTCCTAATCGTGTAATTGGCCGTTTTTGCGATCAGAATTGGCCATCCAGATCTTGCTATTTGGACTTTTTTCTTTGGGATTTTTTGAAATCAAACGCCCACGACCACCAATGCCTTAAAAGTGGATATTGTGAGGTGTATTAATGAATTTCAGCCACATTTTTTCGAAACGGTCATAGAAAATTTCAATAAAAGATTACGTACTTGCTAGCAAAGCCGTGGCTGCCATTTACCCGAGGTGATATTCCATACATAACCCCAATCTGTGTGCTCTATGAATCAATTAAAAATTTAAGCTTTCTAATTAAAAATCTGCATTTCTATCAAAATTACATTTTGCGTGAATAATGGGACACCCTTTAGATATATGAAATATAGGAGCGTAGAACTATAGCCTCTTGAGTTTTTATTTGAAGGGATAAATAATTAAATTATTCGGATTGCTATCTTTTAATAAAATAACACACTTTGGGAAAGTGTCATAATCCCGCCTGGACGCCTGTTTGTCTTTTCTATACCAGACAGGCAGGATTGTTTCTCCCCGAGTACCAACTGTCATTAAAGGTATACTCATCTTCATAGATGACCGTTAACATTCGCCGTGTTCTTGCGGTTAAGAAAGCGGCTCAAACAATCTTAGCGAGGGAGTTACCAGCAATGGAAATTACCTTCTTTTCGGAAATCTAGACAGTACTTAAAGCGATTAGCTTCAATCTGGTAAAGTGCAAATCATTAACAATGTCACATTAAACTTTTTAATGATTTGCAAAAAGACTGGGTATCTATCTACACATGACTTCTGCAAAAGTTGGATGGATCAAGAGGAAATAGAATCTGTGGAACATCTCTTGTGTCACTGCCGAGGCCGGCCGCCAAGAACGCCGCTACTCTTGTATGGGAGCACAATTGTTTGACGGCTTGAAAAATCTACCAATGATACCTCTACCAGATTTAACAGATCCGAATGGTTTTGTTAGTTGCATGTCCTATAATGTAAAGGATAACTTTTTGTTGTTGTTTCTTTTCTCAGTCTGATTTTTTTGACAGTTCAAGTGCGATTCGTGACACGTGACAAAGTAAAAATTTGTGCAATTTGACGCCGCTAAATTATATTTTTTGTGGGGATATGTGAAGTCTTTTGTCTATACGGATAAGCAAGCAACTATTGCCGCTTTAAAAGACAAAATAACTCGCGTTATTGATGAGATACATTGGAAAAAATATGCCAAAATTGGACATTCCGGATGGACCACTTGCGCTTGAAGCGTAGTTGCGGTCAACATTTACACGAAATAAAAAGTAAATGGCAAGAATTGATTTATCGACCCTAATAAAAATTTCACTCAATTTTGCAAGTTTTCTTTGTTTTTTTTCCATTTTAAAAACCAAACGGGTAATCACATTAGGCCTAAATAGCTTCTGGAAGAAAATTGCAAACTGCTCTTTTAACCTAACCTAACCTTTTTTTTCTCTCCAGTGACTGCAGTACATAGTTAGATTCGTTCGAGTGCAGGCTAAAGAGTCATGTCGATGCTTTAGAAGAGTTTCTGTATGGAACGCTATTATCATAGAAAGTAAACATTTGCCGGTCCCTTTCGAGCAGGTTTATCGGGATCGATTTTCTCGAGTGCGACTTGAAAGCCAGAGAAGCCTAAGTGAATTCTGCCCTACCGTGGATTTCGGAGAGTATTTGTCACGGGATCATGACGTAATCTCGAAAAGTTTTTTTTTTAATCTCGAAAGCAAAAATCTCGAATGTACAAAAATCTCGAAAAGTTTTTTTTTAATCTCGAAAGCAAAAATCTCGAATGTACAAAAATCTCGAAAGACTATATCTCGAAAAAATCTCGAAAATAAGAAGTAAATTCGAGATTTTTTTTTTGCACCCATCCCATAGGCAAACAGTAAACCCAAGTAGGGGGGTTGCATCTCACTTTTTAACACCATTTTTAATATTAATCAGAGATTTTTTTTTCGAGATTTTTGTTATTCGAGATTTATTTTCGAGATTTTTACATTCGAGCTTTTTTTTTCGAGATATCGTGGTAAACCTATTTGTCACACTTCCTCATAGGTCGTTAAGGGGTTGAGCAAAGCATTTAGGCGCAGGGATGCCAAATGTTGGAGCAGTAAATTTCGAAATCTTGTCAATTGTACTACCAAGCAGAATGCAGAAGCAGAAGGTCCATTATTTCGAGTAGTGTTGGAAATGTAATGTTTTTGGTTTTTCTTTATTATGAATGGCAGTGTATTGCTGTCCGCCAAGGGGCTTGCAATTACTCCTATCATAGGCGCATAATCAAAGACTGGAGTCACTACCGCATTAGTGATTAAAGTATTTATCACAGTATGTCTTGTGTTGAAAGGCCGAAATTTATTTACATGAAGTCCGACATTGTCTAGTTCCATGAAAGCACCAGTATCGCTTTTGCTTACGCGTAGTCACTCACTAGAATGCATGAGCCGACTGGCAGTACCGCGATATCATTTAGCATTCGCTTGCGCGTAGAAAGCATAAGAAGCATTTGAATAATTAAAATACTGTGTACCTATTATTTTCTAACTTAATTTTTGAAAGTATTTCGCCACCTTAATATAGCGTTCGAATCCACATTTTCCCAAAAAGAAATTTTAGCCTATTTCGTTTTCGATTGGACAGAATAGTGCAGTTTTTCTTGCCCTATGTATCTATACTATAACTTTATTTGTTTGATTGGCGGACCTTTCTTCACCGGCTTACTTGTGGGAATACACATGGACCTTCTTAAAACATCAAACAAAAACAAAACAATTCGAAAATCAGGACATATAGACGCCGAAAAGGACAACGTACAGACTGACACGACGAACTACAGAACAACAAACAGCGATGATAACGAATCGATAATCCAATCGGATTCGAACTCGAAATCTATCGACGCGTCTACTTCGGACGCGGAATTCGGAACTAAAGCCAAATCGGCCGGACGGGGCAAAAAGTTCAGCCCCAGTGCCATAAAGTTCAAGCAGCTACGCGTAGCTAGACACAAATTGGCATTAATCCTGGCGAAACCAGACAGCTCCTGGGATCAATTGGATGAGCGGGCGCGATACTGAATGTAGGGGATAGTCAACCTGATGCGGGGGTACTACCCGCTCTACCAGTGGCTGCAACCAACCGTCGCATCGGATAGTCTGGCCACAGGGCCCAAGCGCAAACAAAAACAAAAACAAAGACCTCCCCTCAACAGAGCTGGTCCTACAAAATCGGCGACGAGTGCACCTGTTACAGGAGCACACTTCACCGTTCGCAGAAAGCAAAGAAGTCCTACTGTTTCGGGAGGACCCTCTGCGGCTGCTACCAAGAAGGACTTTACGTCCAAAATACCAAGGCCGTCTTCAATGGAAGAACCCCGATGACCTCAAAGAAGGCGAAGAAAGCTGATGCGGCGCTCAGACTCTTCAATGAGGTTGTCAAGGACCATATTATGCTTTACGGCATTTGTGATAATAGACACAACGAGGGAAAAATGAGCGGGGAAAATTGTTTGAACCTGAAAGGGACCCTAACCGGAGAAGTCCTTAAATTCTTGGACGAGCACCCTTCGGCAGAGCCGTCCTTCATGGATGGTGGGCATTGTACTAACGGGGTCAAACTCATTAAATGTAGCGGTTGACTTTCTTAAAGCAACGGTCCCGAAGGTAAATCCCCTGTGGAATAATGTAATTCCCAAGGTAATGCCCGGCACAAAGATTCTTTCTGGCCATAAAGTCGACTTATTTTGTCAGCTAACCATTTTGTTGATAAACAGTGAATGAAAGCAAAAGAAATAATATATAATAGAAAATAAAAAATAACAAATATCTATCACGAACAACTTAGAAGACTTCGATATAAGACCATTTTTATTATCCTCATTCTTCTATATAACGCAGAGGTCTGGAGACGTTTTCCTTGTGATCTGCGGCCCAGTTTTTATTGCAAGAGTCTGGACTGGTGGTACTACAGTAAAAAATGAAAATGTAGACCCAGTCCAAAAGATTTATCCTCCGGCCGGAAAAATGTCGACTCTACTTCAGGGTACAACGCGGTAAAAGAAGTCCTTGCCAAAAGTAGCGCGCCCAGTAAGGAGTGGATCTCAGCCAACATGGCGAGCAAAAGTGGATACTGGAGGTAGCTAGCCATTGCTTGGCGGCATGTTGTTCGAAGCACAGATCTGTAGCGGAATGTACCGCCATTAAAGAAACGTTCATTAATTTTTGTGGCCTGTCATTATACGTTCGTCGTTTTTATATGGCATTAATGCGTACGATCATTTCATAATAATAAAGATTGCTATTAGCCATCGTTTATACCATAATGACATTTAAAGACATAAATATTGTACTCCTTCTGTTACAGGACAAGCAAACTCTGGAACTCGCTTCCTGGGGACATATTTCCTAAAGACTACAATTTGCAACAATTTAAGTGCAGAACTAACATACATCTGCAAGCATCTCGGTGGGCTCGCTGTTGAAACATTATAGGTTCGCCTTTCCTGGGAGAAGTATTTAAAAAAAAAGGTATAGATCCATATGGAAAATGAAAAATAACCCACATTTCTTGACAGTTTGAATTCCTGTTGAAAAGATGAATAATCTATAAAGGAACACCTTCTTAAGAAAAAATCATTTCGAAATTACTTTCATGTTTGTCCTACAGAAAATTTGTCAAAATTAATCTAATGATTCATGGAAACTCATGAAAAAATGACTATAGCTATTAGTCAGTCTAAAATATAAAAATAAAGTCCGAGTGACTTTTGCCAGTCTATATTTTCGTAAATAAGCTTATACACAATAAATTTTAGAGGTTAAGCTACGAAAAATTTAACAAATTTAATATTAATTGCACTGGTTTTATGTTCGAATAAATTTATGAAAACAGTAGGTAAATTGTGAATTATTATAGAGCAAAGTTGAAGTGAAAGGGATAATTGGAGAATTGGAAATACGGACCGGCGGCGCGGCGCTAACAAATACAAGATAAAATTTGACATTTAAAACTTTTTTCAGATCCAAAGGCGAAATTTAAATTTTTTTTTCAAACAATATTCTAATAGCTAGTTAGCAAATTTTTTGAATTTTTTCTGAGAACTCCAACACTCTTGCGATAAACTATCAGATTATAGTCAAAAGACGTTTTACCGGCTTCTCCGGAGAAACTTGAAGGACCAGGAGCGCGTGATCGAAGAAATAGTGAAGTGCTACTCCACTAACACTGTTCGCAAGTTAAAAAAAAAACCTGTCTAAATAACAAGGCCCCAAAGAACAATAACTTAGGAAACTTTATATTAGAACCACCCTCTTTATTGACGATATGGAAAAAGACTTCTGCAGAATGTTAAATGGATCAATTAACAGATCCTGTAGTAAACTAAAGAATCCCAGATCGATATTCGCCATTTTCTTATTATAAGGCAGCAAACACCGGTATCTACAAATAAGTCAAGATCTTTCGAAATAGGACAAAGAATGTTAGCAGCTCACTGAGACAAAGTGTTGCACTGTCATGAAACTTTTTCGACATCATACTTGAGAAAATAGTTGTTGTGGAACTCGCGAGCTAACACCAGAGCAACAATTCTCTAAAAGTCTCTGCTACTACTTGACAACATTTGTAGAATACAGAGTATACTGTCTCTAGTTCGTTTGCAAACAGCAGACAAAAGACAGAAGGAGCTCAAATGTAAATGGGGGCAAAACCGATTATTTTCCGTCAACATAAACAAATCGGACAGAAGTCGCATTGCCTAGCTATGTCTTTAGCCTCAGAAAGGAAATTGCAATGAAGCCTTGTCAAGAACACCTAAAAAGGCTCTGTGTAAGACCCTAGCTATTCCATTCACATGAACATTAACGAAAGCATGTTTATCCTTTGACCGAATTCCGACCAGTACAGACAAAACAATAACAAGTAGACCTCGCAGTGTTCCCAGGTTGAGGGCAAAATCGCCATTTTTGCGGATTTTTTAACAAGAAACCTAACCTAAAACCTAAAAATCTACCCGTCTCGATCGACACGACTTTGATGGGTAGGCATGTGTGGCCCAGCACATAGTGTGTCCTTGCACTATGTCTAAATTCTAAATATTACGCGAATTTCTAGACAGCAGCGGCACAACTTAATGGGTGAGTGAAAATAATTCTCATTTTATTTTGGATTTTGAAATGAGGGAAGAACCAACAAATAAAAATAAAATTATCTCAAGCAATTGGAAGCATTGCTCGAGTTCAAAAGCTGGTTACGCTATGATTTTTTTCTTCGGGGCAAGAAAGGGATTTTTTAATTTTTTTTACTAGGGAAAAAATCATTTTGGTGTTAAGAAAAGGGGATTTTTTTTCTTAAAACCTGGGAACCCTATCCTCGCTAAATGCAGTTAGCAACTAGATGCAGTTAGCAACAGACAGAAGGATATTAATGCAACGAGTATTTATAGAGTATAGAGACTTTCCCAATATACATAGTTGATGATTTACAATTCAAAAGATGATTTCTTTAATTCTTCGGGTCACATTTTTTTTCCAAAAGCAGTTCCTAATCTTCTTCTGGGCAGTTCATAAGCTTCTTCGTTTCCCTCAATCCCTTCATGAACGGGAACTCATCATAATTTTTATGTCTAAGCTGAAAGGGTGTCTAAACAGTCCAAGACTGATTTGCGGTCAATGATTGGTTGAGCTAAGGGCATTTATGCTTGCCTTGTGCCCTAATTGTAAAAATGGTTGGCAAATTCTGGAATGTAATGGAGCTCTAGGATTACTCGAAAATTGTTGACTTCGTCAGAGTACTCAAAAACACGGTTCTTAATTAAAATCTGACCCAAGTTTATATTTCCTCTCTTTGTGAAAGGAATTATGACAGCCTCATTTTGGATTAATGCAAAGATTCTTTTAGATGCACTAGTCTAGTACGGGTTTAAGGGCGCTTTGAAAACGTGACTTCGTCTGTCTCTTTACCCATAATAATGATGACCGAGTCATTGTATCCAAGCTTAACTTTTGAAGAATGTTATCAATTACCGAATATCACAGTATGGGGGAAATTACTCCTCCCTGAGGGAAGCCTTTTAAGACTGATTTGCATATGAAAGTCAGCCCTGACGAAGGAGTTGTTTTCCTAGTTCCAAGCATCACTTTCATCCATTTAATAGTAGGTAGGTCTATATTTATGTCTTTCTAACCATATGATATGATGTCATATCTAACATTGTCGAAAGCACCCCCTATATTAAGAAAGGCGCACAGTGCAACTTCCTTGCAATGGTAGGGACTTTTGTCTGGTGTATTTTTTTTTTAAGAGAGCACTTCGATTGGCTGTATAGGTACACTTCTGGTTAAACAATCTCTCATGTGGATGTCAATAAGTCTTCCCAATGTTTTCAGAAAAAATCGGCTATTTTAAGGACAGTAATGCCACCTAAATAATTAAGACAGTCTGTCTATTATTATACGACTGATCGTAGATGATGGTAAGGTTTCTACGGGTACAATATTAAAGCTTGAATTTGACAGTATTCTTGGAAATATATTTCCGTTTCTCTTTTATTTCGTTGTCAATTCATGAAGCGTGTATCCTCAATTGAGCGAGGAGCACTAGGTCAAAAATTATTGAATAGAACAGCAAGGATGACAACGAAGCTGATCTATGGACTGAGCAACCACACTGTAAAATGGTATACAGATGGATCGAGAACGGACGAAGGAACTGGTGCAGGAGTGTTTGGGCCAGGAACTAAGCACCACGAATCCATGGGCAAATGTACCAGCATCTTCCAAGCTGAAATATGCGCTATAGATAGGTGCGTTCAGATCAAGAAAAATTACAGAAACTGTGATATAGCAGTGATGTCAGATAGTCAAGCAGCCATCAAGGCACTTGGTGCCTATATCATAAAATCCAAACTTGTGTGGGAATTCCTGCACAGGCTCAATGAATTAGGCAAGAACAACAAAGTAACCATCTGCTGGATACCTGGTCATGCAGGCATCATGGGGAACGAGGTTGCGGACTCTCTGGCAAGACAGGGAGCAGCGTAACCCTTCATAGGACCTGAACTATTGAGGATTTTTCTCTGTTACCTCAAAGCCCGAAAACTACTGGCCAGATTTCAATGAAACTTTTTTTAAAATGTTTTCTAAGCCTGTGGGATGGTTTTACGGTATTTAAAATGACAATGGTAGTGACAAATGTAACAGACATAACAGTTTGAGTATGACTTCGGGCAGGGTTAAATAAAACGCAATTTGGACTTGTTTTTTAAGCAGCAATGACCGGTGCATCTTAAGTCTTTACTCAGGCTGAAATGACAAACCAAAGTCAGCACAATTTAGCTAGTTGTCACTGGAGACTTTACCAATTCGAAAGCAGACCTCTAAGAAAAACTTCCTCTATAGGGTTTATATTTTTTCAAGTACCCGCATTCATGGTGAAATGGCAAACCAAAACATGCGTCAATCAGCTGTCAACTGTAAGTCGCTACAAAAGTGTTGCCAATTAATAAAACATACACTTCAAAAGAATACCCTTTACTTAATATTACAACGCTCAACATTAGCACCTTGTTCTGGAAATTGTTTCGAAAACATTCCAAATAAACAAATAAATGTTTCATTTTCGGTTAAACAAATTGCATTTCTAATTGCTGTAATAATTGTGTCCGATATACGCGTTTTCCACCAAACAAGCCTTAGATCTTTAATGTTGCGAATGGCAACAGTCTGAAGCGCTTTGACTTTTTTGTTTACGCTCTGTAACCATTCAAACAAACTGAAATATATGGTGGGCAATTAAAAACCCATACACAATACGTTTCTTCTTTTATTGTATTAATTTTCCAAAAATAAGTTTTACTTTCTTCAGCAACATTGAATTTTATTTTTGGAATTATTTCTAATTTTTTGCTTGCTTTCGTGAAAAACTTTTAGTAATCGTGCGGACGAAGAAAAGTATCTAATATCTCGCCATGAAAATGATTATTGAATGCTGCTGCTGTATTTTTTTTTTTTATTAAAACCATGGAAAAACATACATACATGTGAACCATATCGTATGCGTAAATAAAATTCCTCTTGAAAACAGCAGTTTTTTTTTTCTTTTGAGAACGAATTTTTGAAATTTTGTGGTGGCCATTCTTAGGCGATGGACAAAATGGTGACGGTGCGGGTTGCGGGCTAAAATCAACATAATTCTGCTGCCTAGCGCAAGGAAATTCTATTTTGAGACTAAAGTAGTTGTACATGAGAATTGTAAGATCAGAGCGAAAGAGAAGATACTCGTCGCAGCAGATGTTGCGACTACATGCAGTAGCAACGAAAAAAAAAAAAAAAAAAGTTTGTAAAATTGTCGGAGAATGTCGGATGGGGTTATGTACTTAAAAAAAAAAGTACAAAAGGAGTATATCTGCAGTAGTAGCTTTCGCAATTATATAACTCCGAACCAGAGATTACGTAGGTACATCAGTTGAACGGAAACAACCTCTGGCAATGTCCGTTGTATAGTGCATCGCATAGGTGCACTCAAGTCCTGGGTCACTCACACTAGCTTGGGTAATAAATCAAATTCTGGGTGCACCATGATGGCGAATAATCCAAAAAGTAGGTACATCAGTATAGCTATATACCTTCAATGATACACTTTTATTTATTTAAAGCCCAAATTCATATAGATCCACTTATACAGGCAGAGTCTCTTTCGCACATACACTCTCACTTTTACGCAATTATAAGAATTTTTTTTTTTTCGTTTGTCACTTTGAATTAGGTATGGATTTTTTTGCGTTCAATTGCAAGTCCTTTATCAGCAGCGCACTTACACCAGAATACAGCTACATAATCCTTGTCGTTTAGGAGTTTATCCAATTGTTTTGCATTGACCTCCTCGATTACAGCTTCTGGCTCAAGAGGAAGCGGCGGCGGTGGTGGGGCAGCCTGTGATCCTTTTTTGTTTGCACAGTTTACATATCCGGGAAAACTAAGTGCCAAAAACGAGCACACTAATATAGTTATCACTTTTATTCGCGTAAATGTCATATCGTTTTGAAAAATTTGTGTATTTTTACGTTAAAAAAATAATTGCAAACTTAATTAGCGGATCGAGATACGACAGAGAAAAAAAAATTTTTTTTATATATATATGTATTAAGTAAAAACGCTGCTTAACTATATGGAAAATAAATTATTTAAAAAAAAAAAAAAGTTTAATGTAAAAATTAACGTTTTCCGCGGACTTGCTGACAAAAGTTCCGCTTTTTTCAGAGGTCCGCTCGCAACTGACCGTTTTTGAATTTTTCTTGGGGAATAGAATTTTTTTTTTACGTTTATTTTTTTTTTGATTTTTTTCTTGTCTAAAAATTTTAAAATAAACTCTTTTGCTTCGTTGGTGGAACAGTAGCAAACACAACAGCGAAAAGTTTTTCTATTCTCTGTCTGTCTGTGTTTTGTAGAGGAAAAGCCATTCGGTCGGTCGGTTGATCGGTGGGTCGGGTATGGTTTGATTTTCCCCAATTTTCGTCAATTTATATAGTTTTCTTTCTCATCTTACACATGCAGACGCAAATTGCGGTATTGAGATGTGTGTATGGTGTGGCGGGATAAGCCACAGCAGGTATACGCATCACCAACTTGTTGATGCTAGATTTTTATTTTTTTATTTCGAAAAAAAAAAAAAAAAAAACGATCTTTGGGATTTCTTTTAAAAATAGATCAAGAGTATGTAAGCAGACCACTGTGGCAGTGAAACAGTGCAATAATTTCTATGACTTCCTTGTCCAATGATCGAAAGGTATATCGAAGGCTTCGCTTTTGTTGATTCAATTGAATAATTAATATTTAAATGGTCTTGTGTATGGTTGCCGGATTTAGTTATACCTTTCCAGATCAGCTGTTTGGAAACGGAAATTGGAATTCGCTTCTTTTATTCCCAATAATAATATTGGTTTTTATATGGGTCATTCATTTCGTGGTTGCAAGTTGGTAGCGCTGGCATTTGACACCTGTCAAACTCAGCTGTCATTTGAAGTGTCATAATATTAGTTGAATGTATGCCATTTACGATAATGGATCGCTTAACAATCGAACAACGCGTTAAAATTATTAAAACATACAACAAAAGGGGTGATTCAAACGTAGCCACTTTTCGCGCATTACGCGATGATTATGATTATACGCAAGCAATCGGTACAATTGTGAAGAAATTTAAAGAGAATTGAAGCGTTACTGATTTCCATCAGGCAGCCGTCCTCTAGGCAGTGTTGCCGCTAAGAAAAAAAGATCCACTAGATCACAACTAAAAATCCGCTAGAAATGTTAGTTTTCGTATCGCAAAAATCCGCTAGAATTCGCTAAAAAACTAAAACAATCAACAAATTCAAGATAACAAAACACAAATTCAAGTAGAGACAAAAAAAAAAAACGTTTTGGAAAAAAGCAGAAAGTTAAAAGTTACAAATTGGGATCCCTACCCTTTCGAAAATCTCTTATAAGACATAATCTTTCTTTTTTTCTCTTCTTCCAAAATCTCCTGGGACGAAATCTCCTATGCCAAAATCTCCCACCTACCTACACAATTACTTATTAAATTCGTCATTAAAATCACCTTTTCGCACAATTTAGAACTGATCCGTTTTTTTCTTCTTGTAACTTCAATTTAACTTCACCCAGATTCCATTTTCTATAATGGTAATTAAAAAACTTGTAGGTACTTTTGGTGGTAAAATTAAGCAAAGAATGTAATCATATATATATTTACCCTTACTGACTCTGTAACGCTCCTTACTTTTCATATATTTTTCTTATATTAAATAAAAGTTTGAATAAATTAAAAAATTTAAAAAATTTGAGTTTTCACATTATTCAAATTCCCACCGCCTACTTTTCATAATATTTTGCTTTGCACCGAGTTATTGCCAATGATCCCAATGACGCCTCACGAACCATTCGTCGTATCAATTTGAAATTTTGTACATTGATAAAGCTTAATACGCTGCTCGAGCTAAATTTTAACTCCCATACAAAATCCTCCCCAAAACTTTTTCTGAGCTAAATTTAAGCGAAAATTCATTTCAGACTGTGAATACCTCGATGAGAAATCCTTTGAAAGTGATAAATTTGAGAACAAGGAATAGCAGTCAAGGAAAAAAGAAAGTACAACGAAAATATAACACTTTTTCGCGTCTATGAATTTTTGAAGAAAGTTATTTTCAAGTTTCGCTCGAGCAGCTTATTTAGCAAAGAAGTAAAAAATGTGTAGTCGTTGAAGTATATTTATGAAGTATAACTCCAAGGTTACGGTATATAACCAAAAATGTATATAATGCTACTTGAAATAATAAGCATTGTTCTCTTTTTGTGTGTTGCTTTGCCTATGCAAGAACGCTCAACGGCAGTCGTTGTCTAGAGTTCGCTTGAATCTCATCAATCGTTATACAATTGTTAAATATATCTTAAGTAATAAACAGTAACTAAAACGGTGTTTTAATTCATTACATGGACTTAAGATATTACAGTGGCGACGAGGTAGTCAAAAGAATAAATTTCCACGAGTGTAAAAAATGGCTTTATATGGCTCTATACCAACCTTCGATTGTTCAGCGAATTGTTGGAATATATTCCTTATCAGAATAGAGCAATTTTTCATAGCAAATGATCTGCAAGCTGAAGACAACAAGAAAAAGGCTATTCTTCTCAACGCGTTGCAAGAGAATTCATATAAACTGCTAAAAAACCTTATTCATCCTACTAAGCCGGAGGAATCAACATATGCAGACATAAAATCAGCATTCGACCAGCATTTCAAGTCATCCACATCTGGATTTGCTGAAAGGCATAAATTTTATGAAGCAACAAAAGGCAAGCAGGAAAGTATTCAGCAGCGGGCAGCTCGTGTCAGAGAGCTCGCGATAAATTGCGAATTCGACACGCATCTGAATGAAGCGTTGAGGGACAAATTCATCATGGGTTTGGAAAAGGGTCCCGAGAAGGACAAATTATTTCTCGAAAATGTTAAGACCTTGACGTTGGAAAAAGCAATCGAGATAACGCAGTCAATAGAATGCATTCGTAACCAATATGCATCAGCAGCTGTAAAATCTGAACCAGCAGACTCTGAGCTGTACCGCATAGGATCGCGCAAAAGTTGCGGCAGAGGACAAAACAGTAAAACGGAAAAATCTACATCATCAGGGCAATGTGCAGAATGCGGATATAGAAACCATGTGGAAAATCAGTGCAAATTCCGAAATTACAAGTGCAAAAAGTGCAAACAGCGTGGACACCTGCAGAAGATGTGTAAAACGGATACCAACTCCAAGCCGAATAATTTAAGTTATCATAAGAATAATTGTTATTATACAGGTGATAATCTTGTCTTTATTTCATTTCAGAACCTCTTCTAGGTTAGAACCTTTAAGTGTCAAAGTGGAAGTGAATGGTGTTTTATTGGAAATGGAGATAGATAGCGGCGCGTCTAAATCGGTGATGTCACTTAAATGTTATAAAACGCATTTCTGCGCTTGTCCATTGCTGCCTACAAATATAATCTTAACCAGTTACAACGGTGGGGGTATTAAACCGGCAGGATACTGCAAAATGAATGTCAGGTATGAAGGTCAAAGTAGATTACTTGATATATATGTTGTTTCCGATGGTGGCCCTCCACCATCGGAAGAGACTGGATGCACATTTTTAATGTAGGTTTTGGGAAAATGCATTTTTTAAAGAACAGTGACTCTGATTTAAGACAGATTCTGAATAAACATTCTACAGTTTTTGATGGCAAATTGGGCACTTTTAATAAAAATATTATTTCGCTTCAATTAAAAGAAAATGCCGTTCCCAAATTTTTTAAACCAAGACAAGTGCCCTTAGCAATCAAAGACAAAGTGGAAGCTGAAATATCCAAACTGGTTAGCTTAGGAGTGTTAGAACCAACTGATTTCTCAGAGTGGGGTACGCCAATTGTACCTATATTAAAGAAAAATGGAAATGTGAGAATCTGTGGTGATTACAAGGTAACACTCAACCCACAACTAAAGGTAGTTCAGTATCCGTTGCCGAAAATAGAGGAATTATTCGCTAAGTTACACGGTGGTACGGAATTTTCTAAGCTAGATCTATCAATGGCTTACCAGCAACTTCAGTTAGATCAAGCGTCAAAAGATTTGACAACGATTTCAACCCATAAGGGTCTTTTTAAGTACACGCGGCTCGTCTATGGCATCGCTGCAGCACCGGCAATTTTCCAAGGAACAATGGAGAAACTACTGCTTGGTTTAGATGGGGTCATTGTTTTTATAGACGATGTTTTAATCACAGCAAGAACTAAGCAGGAGCATTTAAAACGTCTAGATACCGTTTTAAAAATTTTGAAAGAGGCCGGGTTAAAGGTATCAGAGGAGAAGTGCGAGTTCTTCGCCAAATCAGTGAATTACTTGGGCCATGTAATCGACAGCAAGGGACTCCACCCATGTCCTGAGAAAATAGAGGCCATTGTTAAGATTAGGGAACCCTCGAATGTGGTCGAGTTGCAGTCATTCCTAGGAATATTTAACTATTATAGGAAGTTTTGCCCCAATGTGGCCACTATTTGTGCCCCATTGTACGATCTTCTTAGGAAAGATAAAAAGTTCGTTTGGGGATGCAGTGAGGCGAGTGCTTTTTCGCGTGTTAAAAAAATGCTTGCATCAAATAAAATACTGGCTCATTATGATCCAGTTGTACCATTAAAAATTACTGTGGATGCAAGTCCAGTTGGCCTCGGAGGAGTACTCGCGCATGTTTATAAAAATGGTACCGAACGTCCAATCTGTTATATTTCCAGAAAATTAACGCGACCTGAACAAAATTATTCGCAGATTGAACGGGAAGCGTTAGCTATTACCTTCGCAGTTAAAAAATTCCATCATTATGTTTTCGGTAGGAACTTCATTCTTGTTTCAGATAACAAGCCATTGGTTTCCATATTTGGTCCAAAGAAAGGAATACCCACGATGACTGCAAACAGGCTTCAGCGCTACGCTTTATTTCTATCTGGGTATGATTTTAATATTGAATACGTCAATACTAAAAATAACATAGCTGATTACTTTTCCCGTAATCCAATAGAAAATTCGGGGGACGAAAGGGTTGATTTAGCGAATATAAACATCAATTACATTCATGAAGCGGGAGTCATGCCAGTGACTTTCGATGTCGTTAAAAAAGAAACAGAGCAAGATGAAATATTGCAAAAAGTTCGGGATTACACAGTAAATGGTTGGCCATCGAAGGTTACTGACACGATGCTCAAACCATATTTCATTAGGAAGTCTGAATTAGCAATTGAAGATGAATGTTTGTTCTGGAGTTACCGTGTTATAATACCGGAGTCTTTAAGATCAGCTGTTTTAGGTGAATTACATAAGTACCATGTGGGAATAGTCAAAATGAAACTAATGGCAAGATCGTATTTTTGGTGGCCAAGTCTAAATTTGGATATTGAGAAATTATCCAAATCCTGTGAGCAGTGCTTACCATATAAGGCCTCCCCTCCAAAAACAAATTTGAGCAATTGGGACTGGCCAGAACGTCCGTGGTCAAGAATTCATTTGGACTTCATGGGTCCTATATTTAATCAGCAGTTTCTAATAGTAGTAGATGCGCATACTAAGTGGTTGGAGTGCATCGCCATGGGAAACAACATAACAAGTAGTCGAACTATAGATTGTCTCCGCATGCTATTCTCAAGATTTGGGTTGCCAACTCATGTGGTGACTGACAATGGAACTTCGTTTGTTTCCAGAGAGTTTAAATGTTTTTTGGGGAATAATGGTATTAAGCATTTGACGTCTCCTGTAGGTCACCCAGCGAGCAATGGACAAGCGGAGAATAGCGTCAAGACCGTTAAACTCGCTCTTAAGCGCGCATTACACAATAAAAATATTAGCTGTAACGTAGTTTTGGCGAATTTTTTGTTAGATTACCGAAACACCATTCACTGCACTACAGGTTACTCTCCCGCTCAGTTAATGTTTAACAGAAATTTGCGAGTACGATTAGACTTAATCAATCCAATGCGGGCAGAGAGGGATTTCTCAGATAATATAAAAGCAAAACATAATGTAAGAGAAAATCAATGTAAGCAAAGGAAGTACCATAGGGGTAAACAAAGATCTCTGTGCGTTGACAATTTAGTTATGGCAAAAGATTATAGCTCGGCGGGTAGAGTAAGCTGGATAAAAGCAAAAGTAGTAAGAGTTTTAGGAAAAAAGTATTACCTGGTTCAGCCGTGTAATGGAAAAAATATTTTTTGGAAGAGGCATATTAATCAATTGAACTCTTGTGTGGAAAGTTCAAATGCTGAAGAGGACAACTACATGTCTACACACTTAGTGGACTCAAGTGAAAGAGTTGCCTGTTCCAGCAGTGATGTTCCTCACTTACCGGTTATTGAGAATTCAATAGCTGATAGACACGATAATAGAGAGGGTAATTTACTTGATAGCCCAACTGTTTCGCATGGATATAACCTACGAAACCGAAAAGAAAAAACATAATGTAATGGAAGTCGAAAGAATATCGGAGAATTTATTTTGATTTAATGTTCTATATATATATTTAGGTATTATGATCACCTGATTTTGTAATTAGAATTAAGAACTGAATTAAAATATTGTTAGAAATAAGAAATGAAATTATCACAAGAACTGGTGTCAAGCGAACTAAGGGGGATATTGAAGTATATTTATGAAGTATAACTCCAAGGTTACGGTATATAACCAAAAATGTATATAATGCTACTTGAAATAATAAGCATTGTTCTCTTTTTGTGTGTTGCTTTGCCTATGCAAGAACGCTCAACGGCAGTCGTTGTCTAGAGTTCGCTTGAATCTCATCAATCGTTATACAATTGTTAAATATATCTTAAGTAATAAACAGTAACTAAAACGGTGTTTTAATTCATTACATGGACTTAAGATATTACAATCGTAAATCTAAATCTATACTAAAAAAAATGTAAACCATTTTAGGCAATATGTATATAAATACTTCGCTACGTATTTTTAGATAACTGATCTACTAACTGCTCTCAGGTACTTTCATAGGAAGGTTTCCTTCGTGGTATTTAAAATCCTGAGGGCTGCGCGAGCGAAGCCGCGGGGAAAAACTAGTAATAATATAAACTTTGCATATACGGAACCTTGCACCTACTCCAAATCCTATCTCACTGTTACGGCATTTTTGTAAAAAAAAGAAATATAATAAGTCAGTTTGGATACAAAATTTTAGCCCGTCCCCTTGAAAGTAAGTGAAATGTCAGTAAAAAACAACAAAAATTCTGATTTGAAAATTTACCTTTTTTAATTAGGTAGGTACCTCATATTTTTTATCTTTATGATCCAATTTTTATGAAACTTTTTTTTATTAGTTAACTGCTCATTTAATTAATACAAAAAAAAAAAATTAGAAAGATTTGACACTCCATTCTGTCGCGCGACAGAATTAATAACATCAAATCTAACCAGTAAGACAATTATCTTCGACTATGCCGAAGCTCAAATACCCGGTACTATATTATTGTAAAATAAAAAAAAAATTTTAGTATTAAAAAATTATATATTTGTATGGGAGGTATGGGTACTTTTTATTCGACCAAGCTAATTTTTTGTCAAACATTTTTAAATATTATTAAAATAATATGTGCAAAGTTTAAACTTTCTATCTTTACTGTACCTATTTAAATTTAATTTTTAACATAAAAAGCTATATAAATCTGATATTTTTGTATGGGAGGTAGCAGTAATTTTCATCCGATGTTGCTCATCTTCAAACTTAGCCTCAGTTTGGTGGATAAAAGCTTACATACCAAATTTCAAGTCGATAGCTCTTAAATTACGTCCGTAATCGTGCGGACAGACGGCTAGATCGACTAAGAAAGTGATGCTGATCAATAATATATATAGTTTGACATACCTACAACGCCTCCTTATGGGCGTTACAAATGGAATGACAAAGTGAATATACCCTCACCACAGTGTGGTACCGGGTATAATCACCACAGTGTGGTACCGGGTATAAAAATGGAAGATTTTGTACCATGAGGTTTTTCTCTTAGGGTCTTTTGGAGTAAGAGATTTCATCACAAGGGATAGGGATTATAGAACAGGGGTTTTTGGAAAGGGAATTTTGGAAAAGGATATTTCATCACCAACCCTTTTTTGATAGGGTTTGTATTACCAGGGTTTGGTAGTGAAAAATCGCTAGAATCCACTAGAAATTATTTTAGCGACAACATTTGATTAAAAATCGCCGGGAGTCTTAAAAATCCACTAGATCTAGCGACAAAATCGCTAAAACGGCAACAGTGCCTCTAGGTAGACCTAGGATGAGATGGTTAGATCAAGTCCATAATCTCTCCTCTACCCGTATGGGGATTTCCCTTGATAATTTGGAGTCGATGGCGGAGGATCGAGAGCTATGGAGGGTCCACTTGAGCAACCTACACCCGCGACCCACTTAATGGACAAGCGGACCATTTGAAGGTTAGGTTAGGTTAAATAGGGGTATGAGAGAGATATCTCATACGGCACTAGGCACCAAAAGGGCCCATCGCGATCCCTAGAGGGAACCAATTGCAGTGACCTACAATGGAAAAACACCTAAACACTTGCCCTTGAGAAAACCCCAATTTCCCTGCAAAAACCAAGTAGCCCCTTGTAGTTGGTATTGTCTATCTCCTCTAGATGTTGGAAGAAGTACCTGCCTAGAAATTTCCTTCTACTACGACATATTGCCTCACATTCACAAAGTATATGTGTTATGTCCTCTTCGGCTTGCAGGTCATCGCAGAATCTACAATTGTCCGAGTCTGCCAGCCTGAGCCCTTTGGCATGTTTTCTAAGAAGACAATGCCCTGATAATATGCCGATCAGTGTCCTGAGCTGTTCCCTACCTAGTTTGAGGATTACCCTAGATCTTTTACGGTCGTATTGCGGCCAAAGTGCCTTAGATACTGCGTGACCGGTGAGGCCCTCCCACCTCCGGTCGGCTTCCTTAGTTATTTTATTCCTAATATCACTTCTTATGATGCAGGGAGGTGGTTTAATATCCACATCTCCTCCATCTAACATTTCCCCGCCTTTTCTCGCAAGCTCATCAGCCTGCTCATTTCCAGCTATACCGCAGTGTCCTGGTACCCAGCACAGTCTCACTCGGTTCTGACTGCATAATGCCTTGAGCATTGTGCGACAGTTCCTGACTAATTCAGAATTGATGTTTGTAGATTCCAGTGCCTTGAGCGCAGCCTGGCTATCGATGTAGATGGCTATATCCCTTCCGGATACAGATCTCATCCGCATTAGCTCTGCCGCTTTCAGAACAGCCAGAACTTCTGATTGGAAGACACTGCTTGTATCCGGCAGTCGTATAGACATTTTTAGGTCTGGGTCTACGGAGTAGATTCCAGCTCCAGTACCTTCCGCTGTTTTTGAGCCGTCTGTATAGACTGCTACTTCGCAATGTTTAATTACTTTATCCCTTTGCCATTCGTATCTTTCCGGGTATGATACCTCGTACGGAGTGTCGAAATCGACCAGAGGGTGAATTTCATCAGTTTGCACCTGTACGCCAGGGAGTAGCTCCGCTAGTATTGTACAGTGCCCAAAACTGCCCTCTTTAAAATAGCCCAAGGTTGTGAGCCGTAGCGCACTGCTTCCCGCAAGTTGCTTAATATGCAAGTCAAGTGGCGTGAGGTTTAACCTCCCACTCCTTCCAGTTTTGGGAGGTTAAAGTGTGGTATCTTATGTTTTCTGGTGAAGAGTACCAGTTCCGTTTTGGAGGGGTTGACGTTAAGTCCACAACCCTTTGCCCATAAGTTGACTTTTCTTAAGGCACTATCCATGATTTCACTTAAGGTGTTTAAAAACTTTCCCTGAATGATAATAACTAGGTCATCAGCATATGCTGTGGCACTTATACCCCTGGAGCTCAGTTTCTTCAGAATGTCGTCCATAACAAGCACCCAAAGGAGAGGTGAAAGGACTCCCCCCTGTGGTGTACCTCTTGTCACCGCCATTCTAATGGAACTTTGTCCAAGGGAGCAGTTTATCTTCCTACTTGCAAGCATGTTGCAGACCCAGATAACTATACTGTGTTCAATGTTCATATTTAACATGGCACTTTTTATAGCTTTGCCCTCTACGTTATTAAAAGCACCCTCAATATCGAGAAAAGCTGCTAGAGCAAACTCGCCCAAGTGTAAACTTCTTTCTATCTTCCCTACTACGCTATGTAGAGCTGTTTCTACCGATTTTCCCTTCATGTATGCATGCTGCGATTCGCTTAAGAATCCATTTTTGCATTTGATCCTGATATGAGCTTCTAATAACCGCTCTAGGGTTTTTAGCATAAAAGATGACAGACTGATTGGTCTGAAATCCTTGGCTGTTGTATGCCCCTGCTTGCCAGCTTTGGGAATGAAAACCACCTTCACTTCCCTCCATGCTGCTGGTATGTACCCTAGTTTCAGACTCTGTCTTAGAATCTCCATAATTTTCCGTATTGCCCTCTCAGGTGCTTTTTGCAGCATGATCGGTAAAATTCCATCTGGGCCCGAGGATTTATACGGTTTAAAGGACTGTATAGCCCACCGCATTTTTTTCCGATTTATGAGATCAACTATCTGCCCCTCCATGTGAGGGTCAATATTGATATCTGTACGACTTTGCAGCTCAGAATCCTCTGGGATAGTAGCCCCGGGAAAATGAGATTCCACCAGGGTTACCAGAACCTCCTGACTGCTTTCGGCCCAGGTACCGTCTTTCTTTTTGAGGTAGCTAGGTACACTCGCCTCTTTTGAGAGTACTTTACGTAGTCTCGAAGCCTTATCTGTATCCGCGATTGATTCGCAAAAAAGTTTCCACGAAGCTCGTTTGGATTTCCTAATTAAGTATTTGAATTGTCTTTTGCATTCAGTATACTCATTCCATGTAGTGTCGTCCCTGACCAACTTCGCCCTATTGTAAAGTTTCCTTACTTCTTTCTGTTTCAACCCTATGTCCCTGTTCCACCATTTCGGCTGTACCCTTTTTGGTGTCTTATTTTCCGGGCATACTTTCTCAAATGCCGTTATAAGTGTTTTGTTTATCAGCTCCACCGCCCTATCCAAGTCATTGGCAGTACTGCCAGGACTGAGTTGGGTATCGAGATTCTGATTTACCACTATCGCATATTTAGCCCAATCTGCTTTTTTAGGATTCCTATGTATACTACATGCCCTACTATGGAAGTCTACTTTGAAGCGTATCCATCGATGATCCGACATAGACGCTTCGTCCACAACCCTCCAATTTCCAACTACCAACCTGTCTGTATTGGAGACAAGGGTGATATCTAAAACTTCCTCCCTATTTCTAACTACAAAAGTAGGTGAATTCCCTCTGTTACAAAGAATGAGGTTGGACGATATAATAAAATCATAAAGACACTCACCTCTTGCATTTATGTCACTGCTGCCCCATTGAGAGTGATGGGCGTTCGCATCACAGCCCATTACATGAATCCAGTTTGTCTGACCAGCCAGTTTCTTCAATTTCTCCGGGATCACTACCTCAGAGTCATATGGGAGGTAGGCTGATGTCAAACATAGCGGTTTACCGTCTTCCCTTTCGCAGAGTACTGCAGTCAAGTCTCCTGAACTGTAATTATTCAAAAGAAAAGCCCTTATATGGTTTTTAATTAGGATACAAGTCCTGATTTTACCTTCTCCCTTATAGAACAACTCGTAATTCCGGTTCTTGAGCCCTTGGATCACGTTGTTCTTGTTGATCCAAGGCTCTTGTATCAGTACGGCTGCGACGTCCTGCTTGATGATGTACTCCAGCAAACAGGCCGTCGCTGCCCTACTATGATGCAGGTTTATCTGCAGCGCTTCCATCATCAACGGGGGGTTCCTCCTCGTCCTTGCCCTTGGTCGGTCTGACCATTACCCTTCCCATACTATACCTTACCATACCGTTGGATTTCTCCAGGTATGGCAGACTTTCCTTGTTTAAGGACAGCAGGAAGTGCTGTCCATATTGCCGTCTTGGTCCCGTCTTTAGGACCCTCCATGTGTCGGCTTTAAGTTCCCGGTTTTGCACATGTAGGAGCCCTAGTAGCTTCTCAGGGTAGGTGTATGGGCACGGAACCCAAACCCATGCCGTCGGCGGAGTGTACTGTGCCAACTCCGCCACCGTCATGCATTTCAGTTTCATACCTTCCCATGAGTCGCTACTCCCCAGGATGAACCCTCTCAGAAATTCTACCGAGGAAGTGTTTCCACAAGCGACAACCTTGCGCCCTCCTTCCCAACCAGCACCGTCGAATAGAAGTTCCACGTTTCCCGTGTCGGACAATTCCTTCCACAGGGCGTCTTGGAACTTTTCTTCGACGTATTTCCACTGGTCGATTGTCAGGCGACCGCAAGGTTCCCGCTCGTTTACTACAGCAACGAGAAGCTCATCTTTCGGGTCGCTTTGCCCTCGGCGGATAGCGGATGAAGTCCCAGCCTTCATCTTCTTCGCGTCATTAGGCTCCGCGACGTCGTCCGACCTGCCTCTCTTGCTGCTGAAACCCGTCTCAGCAGAGTTCTTCTCCCTCACCTTTGCTGCGTAAGACGTAGAGGGCGCCGGTCCGGCTTCCTCCCTCGTCTGCACATTAGCCCTCCCTTTTGCCTTCTTTTGACTGAGCGGTGGAACGGCCAGAATAGCCTTTGCTCTTTCAAAAGAGGATTTTTCCCATTTGCTGAGAGTGCTAGGATCGCAACCCTCATATTTGGCCACCTTGCGCATAGCGCCTCGAAGTGCAGCCTTTGCCTTCTGGTGCTCGTTATGCTTCGCACCCTTGCTGTTTGTGTTGGGGAGAGCACCGGTCACAGCGGACGAGCCAGCTGTTTCCACTTTTCCCCCCTCTGAAGCGTCGCCCTGTTTTGCCTTGACGTCGGATCCAGCTTCATTGGCAGCGGAAGTTCCAGCTACCTCAGCCTTCTTCTCAGCCATTTTATTTCCCTTATTTTCCTTGACGTCGGATCCAGCTTCATTGGCAGCGGAAGTTCCAGCTGCCTCAGCCTTCTTCTCGGCCATTTTATTGCCCTGTCTTTTTGCAGTTTCGAAATTAGCCTCTTTGACAGCGGATGCTCCAGCTGTCTCAGCTATCTCCTCGACCGCGTTTCCCTTAGATTCACCTGTGAGAGTACCAGCCTGCTCACAAGTGAAAACGCTAACGTTAGTGAGAGTGTCGTCAGACTCCCCACTATCGCTAGCCAACAAACTCCCTTCCTCCAATTCCAACGCCAGGAGGGAGACGGTTGAGGAAGAGGATAATTCTCCTTCGCTCAGCTCCATCTCCCCCTCAGCATGAATTGCTTTTTGTTTTTTAATATGTTTTTTTTGTTTTGTTTTGTCCATTATTTGTACTTTAAATTTGTCCCCACGAGTAGAGCCGGAAATAACAAGGTCAGCCCAGGCAGCGCCGCTATACCTGGGTAAGGCTAATTACAACAGACCCGCGCCAAGGCGTCTGAGGGAGCTCGTTAGTAGCCGGTTTTACCCCCGGCCGATTGCAACCAGAAGCACGGTTTGCTATACGCTCTCTCCACTTCTGGTATCAGGTACGATTTTAGGGTTGTCTCCCACCTCAACTAATGGATCACGACATACGATTAAAGCGTAAGCATAAATCCTTGGCTGACACCAACCAGACAAGCTGATTGGCCATTTTCAGACGGGCGCCCGCGGGAAGGAACTACAAGCTGAGGATTTTGCCCAAGTCCATCTGAAATGATTTCATTTGAAATGATGACTGATTTCAATTTCCCGGCGTTCGCAGCAATTGAACGTGTCGTACACCTCACTATGGCGTATTTTGCATTTGGATTTGCATCTCCATCCTTATAAAGTTCAAATTACGCAACAATTGAAGCCTGGTGACCATTCACAACGCCGTAGATACGCTTCTTGGGTGGACAATAAACACCGATTTTTCGAACAAAATGTTCTTCAGTGATGATTCACATTTCTCACTCGGTGGGTATGTAAACAAACCAAATTGCCGCATATGGGCTCAGAAAATCCACAAGTTTTCGAAGAGGTGTCGTTGCATCTAGACCTCGATCCAGACGACAAAGTGACTGTGTGGTGTGCTGTTAGTCGAAAGGTGTCATTGGTCCGTATTTCTTCGAAGATGCCAATAGGCAGACGGTTACATTTAATTCGGAACGATATGGTCGAATGTTAACCGATTTTTTTTTGGTCGGGGATTGAAGATCATGACTTGGACGATATGTGGTTCCAACAAGACGGGGCAACAAGCCACTCAACACGACCAATTATGGCTTTATTGCGTGAGTAGTTTCCTGGTCGCGTAATTTCACGTTTTGGCGACGTCAATAATTGGCCATCAAGATCATGCAATTTGACACCGTTAGATTTTTTTCTGTTGGGCTATGCAAAAGACCGTGTTTACGCGAATAATCCCCGAACTACGGACGCATTGAAAACCAACATTACTCAAGTTATGGACGAGATACCGCCCGCAATGTGCGAAAAAGTGGTTAAAAATTACCTCAAAAGAATCGCATGCTGCGAATCTTCCCGAGGCGGCCATTTGAATGATATTGTTTTTCACACTTAATGGCAATGTCCAAACTTTATCTAAGGGTCCGCCAAATAACTTTTTTTTTTTTGAAAATGCTATAAAAAAAACTACTGAATATTTTCTCAAATTTCTTTTTTTATTTGAAAGTACAATCCTTTCGGTTAATAATGGAAAATAATTTCATTCAAATGGCTGCCTCGGCTGGCCATGCAGTAGCCTACACGATCGGTCCAATTTTTAAGCACAATATCGATTGTGTGCAGCTGTATTTCACCAATGGCTTCACGAATATTGTCCTTTAAAGCGTCAATTGTCAATTGTCTTTGGATGGTCAGTTGGCTTCAACTCCTGAACCAATTGGACTTTGTATGGCGTCATACCAAGGTTGTTTGATATTAAACCACACGAAGTTGACCGGTGAACATTCAAACGTTGGAAAACTAACAGAAAAAAAACTATGCGGTCTTCAAACAACGTTATAACATTTATTGTAACATTCGATGTTAGCTTATGGCTGTTGCCTCTATAATCGCTCAACACGTACTGCACTGCAATGCATATTAAGATTATGTAAAGGCAAAGAGTGAGTGAATAACAGAAAATACCGAACAAAATATACAAAAAAATGGTGAGAAACTGATGAGACATGAGAGTATGAACTATACATTAACATTTAAGAGTAATTACGTACTATGTATATAACAATATTTATTTAAGTATGTATGCTAATCGACAATTAGGCGATACAGGGTGCCTATGAATCCAAAACAAAGGTCTTTATGCAAAATTCGTCTCAATGATGTCTCCGAAATGTTCAATTGTTGAGAACGACGGTGAATTGATGTTGATGGGGCTTCACGCACACTTTCTGCCACAGCAGCAATTTTCTCGGGTGTACGCACTGTTTTTGGCTTTTCACGCTTTGCTTTATCATTGAGGATGCCAGTTTCTTTCACTTTTTTCACAAGATAACGAACATACGGAGCTGACGGTGCTTCTCTTCTTCCAAAATCCGTACGCAATTTTCGCACAGCGTTGTTCAAGCGTATACACAACCATATTCGTTCAGCGGGAGGATAAAACTAATTATCTGTCAAATCAGACATGAGCTAAGTGTTACCATTCGCGAAATAAGCACTAAGTAGTTGAAAAAAAAAAAACGTTAGATGGCGGACCCTTTACTAGTTGTGAGACTTGATTTGATTGATACCACATTTATTCCTGATTTTTAGAAAAGAGTCGTGAGAATTTGACTCTTTTCCTAATATAAGTCGCCTTTTCGCAGTTGTAAGCACACTATGTATGCGGCCTTTCACGTTTTTATCCATAGTTGGACTCATTACTTAAAAATATGGATATAACGTGTCGGCTCCTCTCGATTTTCTTAGCTAAATTGGCAATAAATAGGCCGTCCTTAAAGCTTTGATTTGTCCTTTTCCGCCTCGGTTAAGGTGTTTTCTCTACCCATTTTATTTTTTTTTGTAAATTAAATAGTCGAAATTAACAATAAAATTACAACAATTAAATTAACTTTAATTTAAAAAAAATAAAAAATTAAGTCTCTATCATGCTTGGTTTCGGACCAGTAGACAATAGAAAACCGACCATAGGGGGTGTGTCCTTAAATGGCGCAGAGTGTATTATATAGAAGCCTATAACTAAAGTTCAAACTTCAAAAGAACAATTTCAAAGTCAAAGTGTCAATGGCAATCGTAAAAGAGAAAGCCTCGATTTGAGGTAATTTCTCTTAATCTAATCAACTAGCTAGATTGCCAAATATTAGCCAATAGTAAAAGAATGAACATCTTTTATCTATTTCGGAACAAGAAGGGGGTAAATATTCTATGCTTCATGTATTTGTGCTTTTTACTAAGTATAGAATTTGCAACAAATTGCTTCAAATAGAATGGGTATCTATTTACGATATACTTAATTTGAACGAAGATACGAAATACGAGCGGTGATAATAACATGAAGATAAAAGTAACTTCCTCTATAATTTTTTTTTTTTTAAATAATTTCTTTTTAATCACGAATAGAGTCGCCTTATATGCTATGCATCCTTGTTTGCACTAATATTATACTTTTTATTACAGTCACCCGATTTGAATTTATTTTTATTAAGCAGACAAATCTTTGGCAAAAATATCAATACCTAAAACAATAACATTCACTTAACCTACTTGACAGCATACAGAGACGAGCAGTTCGACTTATTGGAGACCCTACACTCACATCGAATCTTCAACTGTTGGTGCACAGAAGACAAGTCACTGACCTATGCTTGTTCTATAGGTACTTCCATGGTAGATGTTCCGAGGAACTCAAAGGCATTATCCCTCGAAATGCAACTTTTGGGCGCCCCACAAGACAGGCTGTAATGCTCATGACCATACAGTTCACTTGACAACAGCGAGGACAACAACTTTCCAAAACTCCTTCTGTTACAGGACAAGCAAACTTTGGAACTCGCTTCCTGGGGATATATTTACAAAAGTACCTATATACAATTTGCAGCAATTAAAAAAGAAAAAAAAAAAATAACTAAACTTGTATTATAAATGTATATAGACAAAGAACATGGCGCGCCATCCTGCATGAACCAGTGGTCGTCCAAATCCATGTCTTTAATTTCAATAAAAAAAAAGTCGGTTAACATGGCTCTGTAACGCCCACCGTTCGTTTTCCGAAACGTTATTCCCACTTCCCAGCCTCATTTTCGAAGAAAAATGGTCCAATGATGTTACCACTTCACAATCCGCACCTCGCAAGTTGTTCACAATAATTAAATACTTACCTTTGAAAGGATGTTGTGCGTTTTAATGGGGATTGGGGTCTGACCAATAATGGTGCAAATTGTGGACGTTTGTAACCCCATCTCTTGTGGATTGCGCGTCAGTTCCCAGAATGTTCTTGAGAAAGTGTTCGTCTGTTTGCGCAAGCTACTGGCAAAATTCCACTCTTCTTTGCACATCTCCTGGTACTAAATCTTGTACCGGTGTTAATAAATATAAATGGAAAGGGTGTAATCTATTAGTCTGTATAGATTTATTTGAATCCTGGTTCTGGGAAGTTCCAACTGCGCAGCTAGTTTGCGGACCTGACTGAAGGCTGACCTTCCACAGCACGCAAAATCCCACCCTCAAATTCTGCCGTCGTCGCTGCGTCTGAACTTAGTTCCCTCTTATTTGGAGGAGTTGATCCGGTATCAACAAGGCGCCCTGATAGGCATCAGTGATAGACATGGTGTTCTACGATTCCAATCTTGCCAACGAAGCGTTTCCATTGCAGAACCTGTGTATATGTATACAAACACTATTTCCGTGTATTCATGTATTTTTCACTTACAGAGCAAAATGTCGATCATAAATCAGTTGAAACAAAATTACGGTACATTTGATAAGCTCTTATAATTCTTTGACTAGCTTCTTTTTTTCCTATTCAATTAACTGTTAACCATTGCTCATAGGTACATTAGTTTACTATTCTCACTTAATTTTGTTTGATCATTTTTGTTTGACAAAAAATGGCTTTTACTATAACTTTTATAAAAAAAATAAAAATTTATAAAATAACTTTTTTGTAGCACCACAGATGTACCCGAAGTGCTTAAGATTTGTATGCGCTACTAAATTGTCTTTTCAAAATGTAGAATACCTAACTTTGTTTAGAAGTTCAAGTTATGGCGTTTTAAGTAGTAACACCTCCAAATAAGAGGTCACCCACTTTGGTGGTCTATAACGGGAAATATGGTCAGAATAGACCCCCGATGCGATACAATTTTTTGTTCGGCGAAACTTTAGGAATCTTCCCTTAAAGTATTATACTGTTTAACTGATGGGATACCCATGTAGAGCCAGTAGTAGTATATGCACCAATAATAGGGTAAGCTCATATAGTAATAATTAATGCTTAACGTTAGTTCCGCTCGCGACAAATGGTCGGTCTGTTCAGGAAGGGAGGTTGTTATATCTACCAATGTCCATGGACACACAGGCCTTACCATGATTTCCATTCCCATGAACGACTTGGCTGGACCAAAACAAGGCGTCATTGCAATGAAATAAAATTTGGCAGGTAAAGGAATAGTGAAATAGAAAACACAAATAAATTATGTATATGTATAATATAATGTACTAGCTGTACCCGCCCAGCTTTGCCCGTGCACAGGAATTGTATTGCTTACGTCTTAGATAATAATGTTCTTTTGTAAAATGCGAAAAATAAGAATCAGTGTTGCCACTAAAAAAAAGTGAATCCGGTCAAATCTGACCGAATGACCGGATTTTTATTTTCTAAATCCGGTCAAAAATTACGGTCAAAAGTTAAAATGAGAATTTTTGACCTGAAACCCGGTCAAAAAGAGAAAATACCTATACCTACCTATACAATTTACGAATTTTTATGTTATGTCATGTTTAGAAAACGTTTTTATAATACGTGAATCTTGAGTTTGTGAACTTGTTTTTTATTTCGTTTGTTTAAAATTTACTGAAACTAATTTTTCATTTTATATGACATGTTTTAAGTTCTGAAATACACTTTTAGTGCATGGCCATACACGCCTTCCAATAACCGAGGTGTCCAGCAACACAGGTAGATTTTGAGTGAGTAAAGGAGAAAGGTATATAGCATAGAAAATCTACTTTCAGAAATAATTCTGGCACGATCTTTTTCGCACCATTGTGCTTTCGATACAAATCTTTATTTGATATTTGCGTTGATAGAGTGAGGACGTCAAAAACGGGCGTCCGCTTCGGCTTAACCATAGAAATTGTTTGTGTTTTCAATTTCACTATTCTTTTACCAGCCAAATTTTATTTCATTGTAATGACGCCTGGTTTTTGTGTGTAGCCAAATTGTTAATGGAAATGAAAGTCATGGGAGGACGTGTATGGCCAGGCCATGTACTAAGGTCGTGTGTCAATTGGGCTAAGTAATTATTCTCGAATAATTTTCTGACACTTAAAAAGAGTAGTTCACCAATCTGAGATTTATCGAATTTCACACTTTAATTAATTGAAATTCAATATTTAATTTCCTCTTCAAAATTCTAGCAAAAGAAAATGCCAAAAAATTAGCCTATAAGATAATTTATTATCCTGCTCCCTGAGCAGAATTTGTTTGAACTTGGGAGCATATGTTCATAATGTATGGCAAAGTTATATTCAAATTATAGAAATCTATCTTTATTTATAGTCAGTAGGGAAATTTTATTTTTCCGGTCAAAAAAGGGTTTTCCGGTTAAAACCATTTTTCGTTCCGGTCAAAAAACGTTTAGGCCGGATTTAAAAATTTTCTCCGGTCAGAGTAAACAGATTCCGGTCAGATATGACCGGAATCCGGTCAGAATGGCATCACTGATAAGAATATATCTATTTTCTGGAATTTTCTTTCTGCCTAAACCTGAAATATACAGCAATACGAAAAAAAAAACAAAAAAAGAATCATGAAAATCATAAAAGATGTTTTTTTTAAAGGCTTTTACTTAACTTCGTGAAAAATTTGTTGTGTCAAAATCTTGCAAGCCAAATTTGAACCACTTTCTCTAAACTTAGAACTTTGAAATTTTCGATGCCGGTTGGGTTGTTTTTTGTATGGGTGGCGTAACCCCCGTTTGTCCAATTTTGGCGTGGCGATATCATTAATGGATGTAATGTATTGGATACATAATGTGCACCTCTGCATCGCCCTCCCTCTCCATGATCTTGCTACTTGTTTATAATACTGCATTTCCTTTCCTTTCTTTTGTTTCCCTCTTCCTATGGAATCCAAACAACTACCTACCCCAACCCTACACTTATCGAATGAAATTCTGAAATTAAACCTGTTTTGTATTATACGTCTCTCGATCATAATATACATACCTACATATATAACTGACCATAGCACTCACTGCGAAAACAAATCAACCCTTTTCGAATGTATAGTAAGTATACCGTATACGTATTGATTTTGTTTGACGATCGCAAAAGTATAAACGTCCATTTGTAGTAAGGTATATGTGTATGTATATATTTTCACTTCAGAAAATACATTTTGGCTAAAAACTGTTCCTAAGGACGTGGCTATAAACGACATAGCCTATAGCAGTCTTACATTCTTAAGGAACATTTTAAAAAAGTTTCATGGAAATCTGTCCAGTAGTTTTTGAGTTTTTAGCTGACAAAGAAAAGTCCTACAGTTTTATTATATGTATAGATATTGTATAGTAAAGCACATGTGGACGCCCGCCTTTTAAGTCCTAACTCTATCAACGCAAATACGAAATGAAGATTTGTTTCGAAAGCGCAGTGGTGTGGAAAAGAACCTTCATACCCATGCGAGAATTATTTATGAAAGTGAATTTTCCTTGCCATCTACCTTTCTTCTTGCTACTCACTCAAACTCTACCAAAATGAGTACAATGAGACACACATGCCTTCCCATGAAGTCATGTCACGAGAGACAGGAGTCGATTTTAAGTGACTAGAAAAAAGAGAAACGATTTTCCGGGTAAACTACCCTTCCACCCTTCTACTAAAATCTATCTGCCTCGCCTGAAACGTTTTTCATGGGAAGGCCCGTGTATCCATGGTCAATGTTACTTGGTGGCTTATGCAAGGCTCCCACCTTCCATCGACAAAAAAGAAGACAACAATACCTACTACGTACCATGGACAAATAGTCTATAGTAGGACAACCCCCACTGATCTGAACCAATTGATGAAGTCATAGTTTGGTTCCCTTGAATTAAGTAATTTTAGTTTTTCAAAGCTCCGCGACGCCATGACATACATAATTTCATTAATTTTGTAGTAACAGTCAAGCTCTCTGATTTGATTTGCCGCTTCAACCCTTATCTCACTTGTGTTGTTCATTCCAACAGACAGTTGCATTGTCTACAAGCACTAATACTCTCTATACATATACATGCATGCGTTAGCGTTAAGATCAAGTTGAATGCCGTCGTATCACAGTAATCCGTTTCAGAACAGAAATACCTGCTATCAGTAAAATCTTAATCTCGTTTTGCATATTATAAAACTTTCAGCCTCCCAGTGTTGCCATGCTGTGCGACTTTGCTGACTGGGTTACATGTTACACTCTAAATATCACTGATCAGTGACCATCCCTTTTACTACACACCTCAAAGCACTGCACGTGCACCTATCTCCAGTAGTTACCTCCATCTATTGCAGGTCATTGTTCTATCTCAATATGGCTCCATATATCGTTATCGTTCCTTTCCCACAGCATTTTTGTATCTCAATCTCTTAAAACAAACAGAAATTTGTATCTCAAGTCCCGGTGAATTGGAGTAGTACATCATTTTAGGGTAAAAATGTATTTGTAGAAGTGGTACATTTGTATATGTGTATAGCACCCAATTGCTAAGACAGTTACTAGGTTAAGCTCGCGGTGTCCGATTCCATTTTTCTATTCACTGTGACAACAGAGTGAAACACTGTAAGGCTTCAGTTGAAATTTGCATGTGGCTCATATCATTTTTTATTCGCTTTTCATCTATGATCCGATTTACTTGAGCACCGGTTTGCTGTCGATTGGGTTGAAGTTGTGATTTTTTTATATTGACTTGTGTGTTGCTTAAGTAAATTTAAAATTTTATTTATATAACAAAAGTGCGCTAGTAGCGGTGGTATTGCATATAAGATGTCACAAACAATTCCTAGAACAACTACTGACAATGGGTCAAATGCTAATCCAATGAAAGTTGCAGTAATTGGAGCTGGACTGGTAAGTAGTGTGAGAGAAAGTGCGGTAATAAAATAAGTAAACAATACGAACTTGTCAAACGCATCTAGCATCCTGAAGTTAGTTTTTGTAGCATCTCCTTCTTGATCTGGAAATATACCTAACTTTATATTGAAATATTTTCGGGAGATGCGTAGCATAAACGAAGCTATACCTACCCTTGAATGCTTCAAGTATTCTTATCAGAGATAACATCTTGATCTATAGTGTTTTAGTACATATTTAAAATGTAAATATTTGTGCGTGTATTCTTTGTGCAAATAAGATAAACAAGCTTATTGTTATACAAATTAAATTCTAATATCTTGGTACTTGAGAAGGCTTGGGATAATGACAAACCTGCGTGCGCGTGGTTTAGACCTGGAAAATGCATACGGTACCGCGACCCTAGAGATAAACTCTTGAGAGCCATTCAATCTCTTTAAACTGTGCAAGCTGTCTTCGGATAAACGGCGTTAAGTCGATGCATTTCACCGTGGGCGTTAGACTACGCCAAGGCTCCAAGGGTGCGTTTTGTCTCCTCTCCTTAACATTTTTTATATGGACTGTATGTTATAGCACCAGTCTTGGCGAAAAACGGTTCGAATTGGGAGATCTTTTGCTATTCGCGGATGACTTGGTCATCCTTGGGTCCTCTGGGACTGAACTTCAACGAGCACTCGATCAATTTGTGGCAGTTTGCGTTGAAGCTGAGTTGAAAGTAAACGTGAACAAATCTGAAGTGATGGTCGTCTACAGAACGCTCTGCATGTTAGTGGAGTCCCATTGAAACAGGTGGAGAAGTTTGAGTATCTCGGGGTTATTCACGAGTGATGGAAGGAGCAATGCAGAGTTTTCCTGCAGGATGGCTCACACTGCGTCAATTTTGAGACAGCTTAGACATTCTGTTATTAGGGAGACTGAAGTGTCAAAGCTAAATAGTTAAAAAAAAAAATTAATAGTTGGCGCAAAAGGCGGATAGACATCCTAGGCCTAGCTTCTCGCAACCATTCGTTTGTGTGAGTTTTTGGGACGAATGGAAGGGACCTACAATTTTATGCCGAGTCCGAACGGCTGAATTGAGAAGCTTTTTCAGGACAGTCATACTCTCGGATGTTTGTCAGACGTTCGCGAGAATTTGTGTGTTTTCCGGGGATCGAACCTGGGAACCCTCGCACAGTAGTTTTCAATTTGTATTTCGCACTTTCTTATAAACTTTTCACCAATAAACTAGGTAAAACCTATACCCCGCCATATAAAATTTCGTTAGTTTTCCTACTAGTTTTTTAGCTGTCATTTTGTTTTCGTTTTCGTTTTTTTTTTCATTTGACACCGACCGAAGAAGGAACAGTGCAAAGTTCAGTTTTCATTGGAATGACGCCTTATTTTTGTGTGTAGCCAAATCGTTCATGGGAATGAAAGTCATGCCTATGATCGTGTGTTCATGCACAAAGAAAATCATGCGTACCACCAACTTGGCAATATAAAATTTCGGCTGGCTTCAGCTAGCTGCAATTATCCAAAAAATAAGCTGGCTGGCGAGTTTTGAGAAAAACACGCCTAATGATTTTATGTAGGATGATTACAAATGCTCTATATAATAAACTTTAGAAAACCACGGTAGAACTTTAAAAGAAAGACCGAAACATTCAAGAAATATGACAATTTAATAATTCAAAATGTTAATTGCTACTGAGCCATTATTAAACAAAATGAATTAACAAAATTATTAAACAAAATTAAACAAAAGGGTTTAATTCATTATATAGATTTACTTTAGACAAGAACAATTCAGGAAAAACTTTAAGTTCAAAAAGGAAATGTAAATGTGTGAGTTATATAAAGAAAATATAACTAAGAGAAAAGAGTTGCCATTATAATTTTTAACAGGTAGCATCAATAAAGAACAGATTCAATTTAGCAATTATTAAATTCAACAATGTGTTCTGTGTTATTATAGGTGACATTTATCTGTTTTTTTTTATATTCATGGACCATGTCAGCAAATATTTGACAGCCATAAATAATAATGGGTAATGTTGGGCCACTTCGCATAGACATACAAATTATAGTATCATTAAAATTGTTATTTTGAGTTATATACAATTTTACTTATCAAATTTCTAAACCATTTCTTGCTTTTCATATGAAGTGTATCTACTAGTAGCTAATTGCAATTTGAATTTACCTCCAAGTTTCAAACATTGGCCATATTTTCTCTTGCCATATCCAGTTAAAATTATACCAATTAAAATGTATAAATAAAGATCAATAAAGCATAATTGCGGCTATTGCTGCGCAGTGCGCATAGTTATACAACCGAATTGTCGGACACACTCTCGTCTTCTTTTAAAATTTAAAATGTATTTCAAAAAAATATGTATCCGAAAAATCGCCTTATCCATACCCCATTTATTGGTTGAGAATTTCGCTACAATTCCTGTCGAGGATCGTAAATTTTCCCATCCAAACAGCTCAGAATTTCGCTGACTTTACAGGTAATATGAATGACCGAAAGATCTTTAATTTTATGTTTTTTTGGGCTGTAATTGAATGTTGGACGAACGACTTTGGAGGGTGACATTGATTTTGGAGCTCTTTTTTTTTAAACTATCTAAATATTCAATTTTGGATTTTTGGGGAATTGTTGAAATGAAGTGGAGGAAAGGAAAATTAACCTTGTTTGCCGGATTAAGATTTAGCTTGATTTCTTAAGTTTTTGTTCAGTACTTTCAAAGAAATCGGTAATTAAAGATTCCAAATGCAAGGATTACCTTCTTTGAAGTGGAAATCAAGAAATATTCAAATACATTTAAACGAATGTGGCCAACTATTTATTAATTTATTTACCTACTTATTTATTTGTATGACCATTTCTTATGTTTCGTTACTTAAAACTTTTGTTTTTTCCTAGGTTGGTTCGCTGGCTGCACTAAATTTGGCTAGAAAAGGACACGATGTGCATTTGTATGAATATCGCGAAGGTACATAAAGAAATTGATATCAATACTTAAACCATTTCCTCATTACCAAATCAAATTATAGACATTCGACGAGCGGAACTCGTTCAGGGTCGTAGTATAAACTTGGCCTTATCGCAAAGAGGCCGCAACGCATTAGCTGAAGTCGGCTTAGAAAAAGAAGTACTATTAACGGCAATTCAAATGAAAGGACGTATGTTGCACGATTTGAAAGGCAATACAACGGTTGTCATTTATGATGCGTGCAACCATCAGGTAAATGTTTATAAAATATAAAAGCCAACTTTTCTGAAATTACTGTATTTTTCAGTGTTTGTACTCTGTCGGTCGGAAGCAATTAAATGAAGTACTCTTGAATGCTGGACAGAAATTCGAAAACATCAATTTTCACTTTCAACACAAGCTGGTTTCAGCTAATTTGACAGAAGGAACTATGCAGTTTAGAAGGTAAAATATTTTTTTTATTTATTTTTATGGTTGCTAAGGAGGGTCGAGTAGGAGTTTTTTAGGAGTAGTACTTCTACGAAATTCCCAGGAGTGGAGTTAAAGTTTAAGCTATAAGTTTACTAAAAACGCCTTGTAAATGTAACTATACCGAATGTACATGTAATTGGCTATTTAATAATTATATCAGTTTAAACCTTGCCCATTGCAATAACAAAAAGTATATCTAACGACTTCGACAGGTGAAAGTAAAATGTCCATATCTTTTATAATCCATAGACTTTGTCAAATTTGTTGTCCTTGGATGATTGCATTGATTGCGGCCTTTTCTTTGTAGAAAATTCCATCTTCTAAATAACCTTGATTTTCTCTCCGACAAATTTTTGCTGTTTCTAAAGCATTTTTCATTACGGAATACAAACGTTTCTGAATACAGATTTATTACGTAAATCTACTTGTATATTTTTTTAAGGCTCATGAATTGCTTGTTGCTTGTTTACCCGCCCCTAAGAATAAAACTATAAATCAGGTACCTAATCTGTGAGGCTAGATTAGATTAGATTAGATTATAATGGTGGAGGTGGGAGTAGCACTGTATCACGACAGTCGCAGATGGGCCTATTGTAATTTCCTCCAATCAGAGCTCTCTCCTGTTACCCGAATTGGTATGATGAATCCAAGTAAATCTTTCGGCGAGATATCAGCTGTAGATAGATTTACCTAAGATAATACTATACGTACCTACTCGCGTTAATCAGTTATATTGACAATGTGTGTTCTGATAATTTTTGAGCCTAGTTGCACATTCTGCAGGGATTATCTTAGATTTTTCCCCAGAGTCATGAGCATGACCATGAGGTATCGACATGTGACTAGGTGTACTATATATAGAATTCTAGGACTGGGTATACTATTTATACAAATCTGGGTAAAGCAGGACTTCTTTCGGTCACATTTTGGCTTGTCTATTGCCTTCAGTATTCACCCAGTACTGGTTTTTAACAAGGTTTTGGTACACAATTCACAGAATGTTCACAGAATATGCCCTACTAGACAGATAGATAACCAAGGGACGTTATCTATCAGTATACACTTAACCGAGAAAAGATCACTCTTTCAAAACTCCTTTATCAACAGGACAAATAACCTTTGGACCACGACTTCTGGGCTAGGAAACCTATTTCCAGAGGACAGCAACTTATAACAACTAAAGTATATAACTAAAACCTATCTGAAACCTTCTCGATGCGCTATTAAAGCGTTATAGGTTCGTTCTTCCTGAGACAAGTATCTATTTAAAAAAATGTGCTTTATAATAGTTCGCTGTGTTCTGACACCCAAATGAGGTGAACTCTGTTTTTGCTGGCTAGCACAGTAAGTAGTTGAAGGCAGTGCCAAATACAGTGGACGTCCAGTATAACGAATGATGTAATGTTCGAACTCATTCTCTATATCAAGAGCGTTCGTTATATCGATCGACTTTTCATTTTAAAAAAATTAATAACTGATTATTATTTATGAATACCTACGTTTTTTTATTCGTAATATTAAAATGAATGGTCCTGCTATTACTTACTTACTTACTTAAGGTGGCGCTACAGTCCGGGGTGGACCTGGGCCTCAACCAACAAGCGTCTCCAGCCAGCACGATCTTTGGCCAGCTGCCTCCAGTTTCGCACGCTAAGTTGGTTGAGGTCCCCTTCCACTTGCGTGCGCCACCTGAGTCGCGGTCTTCCTCTACTGCGCCGTCCCTCGGGTGTGGATTCGAAGATCTTCCGGGCCGGAGCATTCACGTCCATTCGCTCTACATGACCCAGCCACCTCAGTCGTTGGACCTTCACTCTTCTGGCTAGGTCGATGTCGCTGTACAGCCCGTACAGTTCGTCGTTGTATCTCCTCCTCCATTCACCGTCTATGCAGACGGGACCGAAAATTACTCGAAGAATTTTCCTCTCGAAGCAGCCAAGAGTAGCCTCATCCACTTTTGATAGAGTCCATGCCTCTGCACCATAAAGTAGGACAGGGATGATTAGGGTCTTATAAAGGGTCACTTTAGTTGTTCGAGAGAGGGCTTTGCTACTCAATTGCTTTCTTAGCCCAAAGAAACAGCGATTGGCAAGAGTTATTCTTCGTTTAATCTCAGCGCTGGTGTCATTGTCTGAGTTTATAGCGGAGCCTAGGTAGACAAAGTCCTTTACCACTTCAAAGTTATATCTGTCTATAGTGACGTTCTGTCCAAGACGTCGGTGTTGGGTGTCCTTTCTTGATGACAGCATATACTTTGTCTTGCCCTCATTGACCGCCAAACCCATTTTCGCCGCTTCCGTCTCAATGCCCACGAACGCGCCAGTGACATCACGCTGCGTTCTGCCGATTATGTCGATGTCGTCGGCGTAGGCGAGTAGGTGGACGGACTTTTGAAAGATAGTGCCTCTGGTGTTAGCGTTTGAGTTTTGCACTATTCTTTCAAGAACGATGTTGAAGAAGTCACATGACAGCGCATCGCCTTGTCTAAATCCTTTTTTGACATCGAAGGTCTCGGTGAGTTCTTTACCGACCTTGATGGAGCAGCGTGCATTCTCCATTGTCATCCTGCACAGACGGACGAGTTTGGCAGGGATGCCAAAACTAGACATTGCTCTGTATAGCTCGTCTCTATAAATGCTGTCATAGGCGGCCTTAAAATCGATGAAAAGATGGTGGGTATCGATTTGGACTTCCTGGGTTTTTTCCAAGATCTGCCGCAGTGTGAATATTTGGTCGATGGTAGACTTTCCTGGCCTGAAGCCACACTGATAGGGACCAATCAGGTTGTTGACGAAAGGCTTCAGGCGTTCACACAACACGGCAGATAGGATCTTGTAGGCGATGTTAAGAAGACTAATCCCTCTGTAGTTGGCGCAGTTCAGAGGGTCTCCTTTCTTGAGGATCGGGCAAACAATGCTGAGGTTCCATTCATCGGGCATACTTTCCTCCGACCATATTTTACAGATGAGTTGGTGCATGCTCCTAACCAAGTCATCGCCTGCCGCTTTGAATAGTTCGGCGGTTAGGCCATCTGCTCCAGCGGCTTTGTTGGACTTAAGCTTAGATATAGCTATATTGACTTCGTCCAGGTCGGGTGGGCGGAATTGTTGGTCTTCATCGTCCAGGTTGAATGGTTCATTCTGCCTGACAGCGGGATTTAGTTCGTCATCGCCGTTAAACAGTCTGCAGAAGTAATTCTTCCATATCCTCAGCATCGACTGCGATTCTACTATGATGTTCCCTTGTTCGTCCTTGCAGGCTTCGGTTCGGGCTCTGTAGCCTTGGCAGGTTCTTTTTACCCTTTGGTAAAACTTCCGAACCTCATTCCTGCTGTAGCATCTCTCTATTTCCTCGATCGCGCGCTTCTCGTGCTCTTTCTTTTTTCTCCTGAGAAGCCGGTGTTCATCTCTTCTTTTCTGCGCGTAGAGCTCACGAGCAGCTCTGGTCCTTCTTTGCAGCGCCGCTTTGTATGCCTCTTGTTTCGCTGCATGTGCTTGCCGGCACTCGTCGTCGAACCAGGGGTTTCGTTGTGGTGGTCGTGTGAAACCAAGCACATCAGAGGCGGCGTCTCTGATGGCTTTTTGGCAATGTTGCCACTGGTCTTCGATGCTTGATGCTGGCTGCATAGAACCTCTTGAGAGATTGAGAGAGACTCGATCGGAGAAGGATCTGGTGACCTCTTGCGATTTTAGCCGTCCGACGTCAAACTTCCTCACAGTATTTACTTGTATTGGCGGTGTTCGGGATATCCGAAGGCGTACCTTGGCTACAACAAGGTAGTGGTCCGAGTCAATGTTGGCCCCTCGGAACGTTCGGTCATCCATAATACTGGAGGAGTGCCTTGCGTCGATCGCAATGTGGTCAATCTGGTTGACGGTTGATTGATCGGGAGATCTCCATGTGCCTTTATGAATATCGAGATGCGGGAACCGCGTACTTGCTATGACACCATTTCGCCCCGCCGCGAAGTCGATCAGCCTAAATCCGTTATCGGAGGTGGTGTCGTGTAGGCTGTACCTTCCGACAGTACTACCAAAGATGCCCTCTCTTCCTATCTTTGCATTAAAATCACCTAGGACAATTTTAATGTCATAGTTAGGGCACTGCTCGTATGTCTTGTCCAAGAGCTCGTAGAACCTCTCTTTGGTGTCGTCGTCTTTCTCTTCCGTGGGGGCATGGGCGCATATTAGGCTAATGTTGGCGAATTTAGCCTTGATGCGGATTGTCGCGAGGCGCTCGTTCACACAGCTGAAACTTAAGACTTCTTGCCTAAGTCTGCCTCCAACGACGAAACCACATCCAAATAAGCGCTGTTTTTGCTGCCGATAGCAATCGCCATAATAGATGTCGCAGTTTTTCATCCTCTTCTTGCCCGGTCCATCCCATCGCACTTCTTGGATGGCGGTTAGGTCTGCTTTATAGCAGTTCAGGGCCTCCGCTAGTTGTTCGGCTGCACGTGGTCTGTTAAGGGACCTAACATTCCAAGTGCAGATCCGAAATTCGTTGTCCTTTATTCGTTTGCCAGGTTCGTCAACAGTAAAATCATCCGTATCCGAGGCTTGTTGTTGTTTCGGAACTATTGTTGTTTTCCGCAGTCGGGCAGTTACCCCGGCGTACAACCCCCAACCTGGAGGGCCAGGCCCTTTGTTGGACCCCTTGGACGAAAGGGGCCGGATTCCTCCGGTGTCAGTAACCCACTTCGGGGATGTGAGAGCTGCCGTTGGCCCATAAAGGGTTCATCCGCCACCATCTCTGTTTCAGGACCCTGACTAGTCCTGAAAAATCCTCACTGACCTCAGCTCCAAATATGTCGAAGTAGCTCAGGTAAGGTATCTGCCAAATTGACTGTTGTCGTCACCGTTGATTCAGTCTAGTGAATTCATCCGCCGTACGTCCTCTTTCTGAGGGGCTCATGTAAGACTTCTGAGACTCGTTCAGTCAGTCATTCCGACAGAGCATTATAGTGTTGCTATTTTCTTCGTGTTCAACACTCGCGCTTATAAGTTTAGCAAGCCAAGCCCGGAAGGGCGAGGCCAGTACCCGGTGGTTACCACGCGGAGGTAAAATAAGCACAATTGATGTGTATGAAAAAGTTACAACAGCTGGGCACCGCCAAGTTGATGCCAGTCAGCGCCTACCCGATTCATACACACCCAACCACCAAGTCCTGCTATTATTTTGCACAAATTTTAAAAGAATTTTGAAAAAAAAATCACTTATACGAGTTTGTCTCACTTCACAACACGAGAATAAATTTCCGTGTTGACATAAGAAAGCAAACATCACATTGTCAACTAGAACACTATTTTCTGTCAATTTAACGGGTGGGCCATCTAGTGGTTTCTTTTAAAATCACAGGTTATTTTGACATTGGCAGCTGATTTCCGTTCGAAATCTTGAAAATAAGTTTTGGCCGAAATAAAGCAGCCTGCTGTACGCAAGTCATCTCGGTGGCTACGTTAACAAACTAAATTGCCACAAATGAGGCTCAGAAAACCCGCACGTTATTGTCGAGAAGCGGTTTGTTGCGGATTGGCATCATTGGACCATTTTTCTTGAAAAATTAGGCTGGGAACAACGTTTCGATCAACTGTGGGCGTTAGAGAGCCATGTTAACCGACTTCTTTTTTTACTGAAATTGAAGACATGGATTTGGACGACATCTGGTTCATGCAGGGGGCGCCATGCCACAATCAATCTTTTGCTCACCGTCTTGGCGATGTCAATTTGCCGCCTCGGAGCTACGATTTGACCCCTTTGGACTTTCTTTGTGGGGAACCGTGAGGGACCAATGTTATGCCAACAATCCGGAAATGATTCAAGCACTTAAGGCCAATATCATCCAAGCAATCCGTGAGCTACAGCCCGAAACCATCAACAAGGTCTTTTGTCCAGGAGCGCAGCTTTCTTCATTTTCAGATATGACTAAGCAATGAGCATAAGGGCCTATCTCACAACTCCTTTCTGTATCTGAAGATGGAGGGTTGGAAGGTTAAGGATAACTTCAAGCACTGCAGTGTTCTTATTGAGCACGTAATGGATATACAAGCTCAATAAGTGTATTGATCTTGTGTTTACTTTTGCTTCTTACCAATTATAATTCTGCTGGTTCATAATATGCTGGATTTTGTCTATATGCTTTAAGCTTTTCGTGACGTGAGAGCTCCAAGTGAATTTTTCGTCTACAGTTAGGCACAGGTTTGGTGCCCTCTGGAGGAGTTCCGAAATGATTTCTTTGAATTTACCTCTGATTAGGCTCGCAATGTCACCGTAATTGCTTATTATATTTTGCAGCTAATTTACTACAATGGGCCATAGCAGACGGGAAAAAATACAACCTTTCGCTGCCGTGATACTGATTCTGTCACTGCCTGGTGTAGCATATTGATATTCCCACCGCCATTTCTCTTTCTTGAAGTTCATTTTGCTATTTTAAACTGACGGTTAAAGTATTCGGACTGTCATCTTCATATAAATATTGGCCCACGCGACGGCTCTATCGGCCTGAATTCAATACGAATGTACATTGTACAATTGATACCTACTGATGTATCAGGGTTCTCTTTTTCATACTGCGACTCCCTAGAGAGGATGAAATATTTTCGCGACGCCCTTCTAAAAGCATATAGATATCTTCTGAATAGAAGCTGATCTTTTTGAAGACACACTAAATTATTTTTCAATAAGGACGGGTCGCAATTGTCTAAAACTGCGGTTCCGTTCAAAACGCTCCGAAGACAAGTCAGCGAACAAACGGCTTTGTCTATGTTCATTAAGTTCCTGGGTTAGTTGGATCTTGTACGGGCGTACGCCCAAGTCCCCATACAAAATTCACCAAGTTGGAATCAGCGAAAGGCCGGTTTGTAGATGGAACGTGAGATAAAGCTAATGGTTCAGTCCTCGGGCACACCTACTTGGCTGATGATTTGCTGCTTGGGCCCCACCAAACAATACCTCCATATATCAAGACCGCAGCCGTTGAATTTCAGATCCAGGCGCTTAGTTTTAAGCTTTTTTTTATAGCTAAGCTAAGCTGCTTCTTCATTGCCTTAAAGTGAGCTGGCTTTTTGTACTATCACTATCTCTATAGAATGTCCATTTAGCAGCCGCCTAACCCGGTACAGTGGCTAAGTAGTTAGTGTGCTGGACTACTTAGCGAGGGGTTTCATATCCCAGAGCATTTCTGTTCTAAGAAACCTTCTCAGTTCAGCCGTTTGGATTCGGTATAAATTTGTAGGTTCCTGCTATTCGTCCCAAAAATTACGACTCATACAAATGCCTAGGGTGCCTATATGGGTCTGTTGCGCGAAAAATATAGGTATTTGATTTTCTTACCTGTGTAAGGATTCCTTTCGAAGAGTCAGCATTCTGGTCTTGAAGTCGAAAGGTATTCTTAGCAAACCTTTTGATGTTATGTATATAATTCGATCGCGAATACCTATCTTCGATCCCCTTGGAGCTGGTTAGTTTTCCATTATTCTTCAGCATTCGAAATTGTTGCCTATTGAAAACCTTGTTGCTTGTTCCACGCTACGTCCTGCGATGTCATATGTGCATTGTGCATGTGTCCCCTTTTTTTAGAAAACGTTATTATACTACGGCAAAAAATAAATTTGGGTTTTGGATGATTTCTCATTATGCTTTTAATTTTAATTTTTTTTTGTGGCTGATTTTTTCACAATGAAATATCGCACAAAATGTCAAACATGAAAGTTCATCCAAATCGATAATTTTCGACTTATGAAGGATTGCCCAAACAAAATTAAACCAAAACTAAAAAGTATAATAATGAAAGAAGGCCCAATAAGAATGAATAAATGCCCAACTGCAGATGAAATATTACCCAAAACCAAAATTGAAAATACGGCCAATTTTTCTGCTAGAAAAATCACTCAAAAACTGAAAAATCGCCTTCACTTGCCTAAAATAGTTTTGGGCTATTTTTCATTTTCTTTTATTGTGTTAATCAGCGCCAATTTATTTTTTGACGATCTTTCATTCTGACTTTTTGGGTGATCTCACATTTAATTTTGGGTCTTCTTGTATAATTTGTTTGGGCTTTTTTTTCATTTTTGAGCGTAAATATTGGGCCATTTTGCATTTTCCGGTTTTGGGCGATTTTTCGCATAGCCCTACAGCCTCCTTCTATGGGGTTGCTGGAAACTGCTCTTTGATTTTTCGTAGCCCATAATCTATAATTTTGCTTATTTAGGATGCTTTATTGTTGGCTTGGCGGGTCCGATCCGTACATTTGAATTATCACCTTCTATGTCAAGAAAGACAGTTCTACTGTGTATTTTTCAATTTTGAATTCCCCAAGTCTAACTTCTGAAAAAAAAAGAAACGAATGAAAATTCAATTGGGAAAGTCAATTTTACGCCACCCTGTATGATCTTAGATATAATTTAAGGTCAGCGATGTATGGTTACTAACACCAGTTCCTTTTTGTTGATAACAATTTCATTAAATATTTCTATATTTCAGAAACTATTCCGAAACGGATGTGGTTAAAGCAGATGCCGATTTGATTATAGGATGCGATGGCGCCTTCAGTGCTGTACGCAATCAAATGATAAAGATGCCTGGTTTCAATTTCAGCCAAGAGTACATCGAGCACGGATACTTGGAACTATGCATACCAGCTAAGGATGGACAGGTAAGACTCGGAACGATATTCTTGGCATCCGAATGAGTAAAGAAAATATTCCTTTCAGTTTCAAATGCCAGAAAACTATCTTCATATCTGGCCACGAGGCGCGTTCATGATGATTGCGCTCCCAAATCAGGATAAATCCTTTACTGTGACTCTATCTATGCCCTTTACAGTCTTCAGTACCATTAAGGATGCAGACGCTCTGTTGGCATTCTTCGAGAAAAATTATTCCGACGCCATACCACTGATAGGAAAGGAGAAACTAATCAAGGATTTCTTCAAATCCAAGCCACAACACTTAGTCTCAATTAAGGTATGAACATTGAACATATCCTTTATGTCCTATGGCAAACTTTATGTAACAATGTCCTTGACTTTAGTGCAACCCATATCATGTGGGAACGAAAGTATTGCTCCTAGGAGATGCCGCCCACGCGATGGTGCCTTACTACGGACAGGGAATGAACGCCGGCTTTGAGGACTGCAGTTTACTTTTATCGATTTTAAACCAAGAAGGCATTTCAATCGACGACGCATTGCAGCAGTTCACCGAAACACGATGGCAGGACGCACATGCAATTTGTGATCTGGCGATGTACAATTATATAGTGGTTAGAACTGCCCTGTCATTGATTTTGTTCAATCAGATACATCTATTACGATTTCCTTTCAGATGCGTGACTTGACAAAACGCTTCTCTTTCCGCTGCCGGAAGTGGTTTGATGACCTGTTGTACCGTTTCTTTCCAAACTTCTGGGTACCACTGTACAATAGTGTTTCATTCACTAATATGCCCTATAAGAGGTGCATTGAGAATAGGAAATGGCAGGATAGGGTATAGAACACACAATTTAAATGAGTGCTTAAATTAACGCTCTTTCTTTGTAGGCTTTGAAGAAAACCTTTGTTGGACTTGGTGTCGGGACACTTCTTCTTGGACTTACATATGCATCTGTTTTTTTACTGCCGTCTTATATTTCTAAGATTAGAATTTAAAATTAAACTGTTTATAAGTTACAATTACAAAAAGCAACTTATACATTTCATAATGAATTCCCAACATGTGAAATTCCAAACTAATCGTTGTCATAGATCTGATGTCACAGAGGAAATATAATTTGGCTTTAAATTTAAAAGGGCTGATTTATTATTTTATGTGAATTAATTTTATTTTATATTTGTAGTACCTCTCAGAATGTAGGGTGGGCCATCTAGTGGTTTCTTTTTAATTCATAGGTTATTTTGGCACTGACTGCTGTTTTCCGCTCGAAATCTTGACAGAAAGTTAGTATCATACCTCCGTGGAACGAAATGAGTCGCTTTACCCTTGAACAACGTTGGGAAATATTGAAAACATATTTCCAAAGTGAGTGCTGTGTAGCCCAAACAGTGCGTTTTTTGAAAAGAAGTTTTGGCCGAAATGAAGCACCCATCGCGCCTGCGCGAAAAGTTCGTGAGACTAGTATGCTAGTGGACAACACTCATGGTCCCCGTCGTCGTACGATGGCAATGCATCCACAGAGAGTGACAGTTTAGTGCGAATTGGGGAGTGGTGGCATCATTGGACCATATTTCTTCGAAAATATGAGGCTAGGAACAACGTGTCGATCAACGGTGAGCGTTACATAGCCATGTTAACCGACCTTTCTTTACTGAAATTGAAGACATGGATTTGGACGACCTCTGGTTCATGCAGGATGGCGTGCCATGCCACACAGCCCGTGGCACAATCGATCTTTTGCGCTCCAAATTCCCAAACCGTGTTATCAGCCGTCTTGACGATGTCAATTGGCCGCCTCGGAGCTGCGATTTGACCACTTTGGACTCTTTTTTGTGGGGAACCGTGAAGGACCGATGTTATGCCAACAATCCGGAAACGATTTAAGCACTTAAGGCCAATATCATTCAAGCAATCCGTGAGCTACAGCCCGAAACCATCAACATACAAACACTCATTCACTCTTTGGTGAAAGTCCGTCTCTCCAATCTTCCCTGCTGGGCTACGCGCTCGAGGGGGGTCTTGTAGACTCTAGGTAAGGCGTTATGTAGTGCGTGACAGGTATACGCGGCCAAAGTATTTCTGTAGGATCATCGAATGACCCGTTTCGTTCAATTTCCAATTTATTGATTGGCTGATTCGCATGGCACTAATAGCGGCCGATAGTTGTATAAAAATGTCTAGCAGAAGCAGGTTGAGGATACCCTCAAGTCCTGCGGTTGGAGTTGTCCTCATTGCACTAGTAGTGACGATGCACGCTAGTCTTTGAACCCTCGTTAACGCCTTTAGGTAAGTGGCCTTATTGGTTGCCGGCCAACATACGAGAAGGCCGTAGTACAATATAGGTCTTACAATTGCGGTAAACATCCAGAGCTTAATATTGGGAGATGGTTCCCAGGTTTTCCAGAAGTTCTGCTGCAGGAGTAAAAGACTATTGTGGATTTTTCGATTCTTTCATTGGTGTTCAATTTCCGGTCTAGTTTTTTGTCTAGTATAAGTCCCAGGTACTTTGCGCTATCAGAGATTCTGAGGTGTGTGCCGCCAACAGAAGGTGTAGAAAACTTTTATTGAGAAAAGGTACCAGTTCAATTTTCTGGTGATTGACTGTGGTGGTTGGGTGTTGTATTAATAGGGCTGGGCACTGATTAGTATCAACTTGGCGATGTCCAGTTGTCGTAACTATCTCATACACATCAATTGTGCTTATTTTACCGCCCCGTGGTAGAGAGTTCCTATGCAGCCAGATCAAGTGCTGAAGACCAGTGGCATCGATGCCAAGAAGCAATCAGTAAAGCTGCAATTGATGTGCTTAGATTCACAAAACCACCTCCACGAAACCCCTAGTTTGATGAAGAGTGAACCGACAAGCACATGCAGCAAAGCAACTTCTTGCCTACAAAGCGGCGCCGCAAAGAAGGATGAGAGCAGCTCGTGAGCTCTGCGAACAAAAGAGGAGGGTAGAACACCGGCTTCTCCGGAAGAAAAAGAAAGAACATGAGAAGCTCGCGATCGAGGAAATAGAGAGGTGCTACTCCAGGAACAATGTTCGGAAGTTTTACCAAAAGGTAAAAAGAACGTGTCACGGGAACAAGACCCGAACAGACACCTGTAGAGACGAACAAGGAAATCTGAGAAAAAGAAAATGAACCATTCAACCTGGGCGATGAAAGCCAAGACTTCCGTCCACCAGACCGAAATGAAGTGAGGACAGCAATATCCAAGCGCAAGTCCAACAAAGCTGCTGGACCGAACGGTTAAACTGCCGCGGTTTTTAAGGCAGCGGGAGATAACTTAGTGGAGAGCATACACCAACTCGACTCCAAGATGGTCTTGGTCAAAGGAAAGTATGCTTAATGAATGGAGCCTCAGCATTGTTTGCCCGATCCACAAGAAACAAGACCGTCTAAACTGCGCAAACTATAGAGACATCAGTCTCCTTAACATCGTTTACAAGGTATTGTCTGCCGTACTGTGTGAACGTCTGAAACCATTTGTCAACAAACTGATTGAACCCTATCAATGCGGTTTTAGGCCCGGTAAGTCCACAACCGACCAAATATTCACACTACGGACTACGGTAGATCCTGGAGAAAACCCAAGAAATGCAATTCAGTACTCACCACCTGTTTTTATCGACTTTAAGGCCGCATATGATAGCGTTTATATAGACGAGCTGAGCTATACCATCCATGTCTAGATTTGGCATTCCTGCCAAACTTGTCAAATTTTGCATTTTTCATCGTCACACTTGAGAAAATTGTGCGAAACTCACAAGCCAACAACAGGGGCAAATTTTTTCAAAAGTCTGTGCAACTACTTGCATACTCTGACGACATTGACATAATTGGCAGAACGCAGCGAGCTGTCACTGGAGGGTATTAGCACAGAAGCGGCAAAAATGGGGTTATTGAAAAGAGCAGTTGTGGTGATAAAGAATAAGTACATACTTCCATTAATTTGTTGCCTGTCTATAGGAGTGTATCGTTAACATTAACGGGCGCAGTAAGCGCTGGCCACGATGCCTGTCACTTGAGGAACAGAACACCAGGAATATACTACTCCCATTACCTACAACAACTATCCGATAGCTCACTTACAACCTGCCAAGGTTTCTGTGGATGTCATTCATCCTTCGCGGTGCCTTCCTTGTAAGAATTGGTTGGTTGGTTGAAAGTGGCTGTCAGCTGAAAACGCCAACACACTTAGACCAGTATAGGTCCATTGTGATGCCACAATGCAGGATCTGAGATCTCCCTACTAGTTGAACCATTTTGAGCTCTTTATAAAGCGTAAGAGGCTTCTGATGTCTATGCTTGTCAGATCGCCCAAGTCGTTGTAATAGAAGGCTCCTAAGTGAAGCTTCCTTCTGCGGGAGAGAGCTGGGCAGGAACAAAGAAGGTGAGGGATAGTTTCCTCCTCTTCCTCGTCCATGCAGCTTCTACAAAAGTCGTTTGCGAAGAGGCCCAGCCTTGCGGCATGTTTGCCAATCAAGCAGTGTCCAGTAATGACACCTATTGTGGTGCCGATATGCAATCTGTTGAGAGAGATCAATTTCTTAGAGCGTTTCAGATCCAGCTTAGGCCAAATTTGTTTTGTCGCTAGACAAGTGGTTAACCTCGTCCACCTAAGATTTGTACTCTCGATAGCATTCAGCTTCAATTGTTGTTTACGAGTAGCGATTGGTATCCCTAGGGTGCCTTTATCCAGCAGAATGGGTTGAGTTGTTCCTATTCTAGCGAGTTCATCGGCCTTACAATTCCCTGGAATGTCTCTATGCCCCGGCACCCAAATTAGGTGAATGTTGAACTGTTCGGCCATCTCCGTAAGAGACGATCGGCAGTCGAGGGCTGTTAGAGAAGTTATAGAGATCGAATCCAAGGATTTGATGGCTGCTTGGCTGTCCGAAAATATGTAGATATCCTTAACGGATATGACGTTTTTCTTGAGCCAGGATAAGACTTCTTTAATCGCCATGATTTCCGCCTGGAACACGCTACAGTAATTTGGTAGACGGAAGGAGAGCTTAAGATTAAGACGTTACGAGAAAACACCCCCACCAACTCCATCATTGGTTTTTGAGCCGTCAGTATAGAAGTGAACTGATTCATCTTCCGGGAAGGCATCTCCATCCCAGGTTGCTCTGGATGGGATTGTGACGAGAAAATTCTTGTCAAAGTTTAGAGATGGGGTGGTGTAGTCAGTGTTTTCAGTTGAGATCTCGAATTTTTTCAGAATAGAGGCGTGGCCAAAGTCTTTGCTTGACCACTGTGAGATGGCTTTAAGGCGAATGGCTGCACTCGCTGCCATTTGCTTGCTAAATATGTCAAGGGGTAATATATGAAACAATATGTCTAGTGCCGCAGAGGGTGTTGTGCGCAGTGCACCGCTTATGCACATGCAAGCTGTGCGCTGGACCTTGCTTATATGGTCGCGGTTTGTGGCCTTCTCCAAGGCTGTCCACCAGACAATTATCCCATAGGTGAGTATCGGTCTTATAACTGAGATATAGAGCCAGTGGGTTACTCGAGGTTGTAAACCCCATTTATTCCCAATAGCTTTTTTACAAGAGAAGAGTGCTACTGTAGCCTTCTTGACTCTTTCTTGGATGTTAAGTTTCCAACTAAGCTTCCTATCCAGGATAAGCCCCAAATATTTAGCTTTGTCAGAGAAAGTTAGGTTGATACCATTAAGTGAGGGAGGGTCGACTGTCGGAATTTTATATTTCCTGGTGAAAAGCACCAGATCAGTTTTGTGGGGGTTCACACCTAAACCACAACGACTCGCCCAACTGGCTAACTTATTTAAAGCATTTTGTAGGAGTTCTTTAAGAGTATTTAAGTGCTTTCCTGAGACGGCTATAGCAACATCATCTGCATAAGCGATCGCCGTGCATCCTTCACCTTCCAGGATCATAAATAGTTCATTGACCACCAAATTCCAAAGAAGAGGGGATAGAACACCACCTTGCGGAGTGCCTCTACTGACAGATCTTCTTGTGGACACCTCACCCAGCTTTGAGTTGATAATCCGGCCATTGAGCAGTAGATTGATCAGTTCGCCAAGTGAGCTGTCGACATTCAGAGCTGAAAGCGCATCTGCTATCGCTGATGTATTGACATTGTTAAAAGCGCCTTCTATGTCAAGGAAGGCAACCATCGTGTACTCCTTATGGAACAGGGAGTATTCGATATTACGTACTAAAGTGTGTAATGCCGTCTCCACTGATTTACCTTTGCAGTATGCGTGCTGGGCCGCTGACAGTAGTTTTTTATCGATACTGTTGCGTAAGTGGATATCAATCAGTCGTTCTAGTGTTTTTAGAAGGAATGATGATAGACTAATAGGTCTGAAATCTTTAGAATTTGTGTGGGAGCATTTACCTGCTTTGGGTATGAAGACAACTTTAACTTCTCTCCATATCTTTGGGATATAAACTAAATGTAAGAATTACTAGCTTATGCTGAGTGTACATGAACAGCCCCTTGCCCAGTTCTGTATTATCTTCAAATTATAACCACATAAGCTGCTGTGGAACTTATTCCAACTAAACTTAGTTTGCTTAAGATCCTGTCAATAACGAAAACGCCAGAGAGATGGATATAAAACCCCCTGCGGGGTTCCGTCAATACCCAACTCTCACGACCTAAGTTGTAAGGATTTGTAGATATGGGTTGAAATAAGCACAGTATTTAGCAATTTGATGACAAGGTTCCGTATTAATTATGATGATCTGGCAGAGTTCCAGTCCATTGATATGCAGAGCTAATTCACCATTTTAAACCTTGGCCACTGTCATAAAGAAATATAAACTTTTGACTTATATGCTCCAAATGTGTTTAAATGGCTATAAAATTTAAACTGCTCCTTTTTTTTGTTAGTTTTGGTTGGTCCTACGCGACTATAAAACGTTTCTCATAAATTCTATCTACTTAGGACTTGCCAAAAGCATCTGTTGCTACAAATGTATTTTTGCCAATTAAAAAAGTTCATATTATTTAAAGGCATAAACGCTATATAAATATAAAATATTTCTCTTGCTAAAATTGTTTCCACTATCACCCCCAAAAATTGAGTGGCATTCAAAAAATTTATTTTATACGTAAATGTTTAACCGCCAACGTTGTAAGAATATTTTCATTGAAACATTTTTTCTCTCTAAATTGTATATATAGCTGCCTTATTATATATTATTTCAATGAAAGCAGTATTCAGATTTTCACCGAAAATGACATTTATATCATAGATGAGCGACAGACATCGTCATTTATAAATAGAAGCGAAGCGAATCGACAGACAAGACTCTGGCATTACGTATGTGTAACGTATTTAGCTAAATGTTTCAAGAGAATACTGTAAAAATAATTTCAATTAAAAACAGAAGGCTTGAGCACAATGTGACTCAATAGAAAATATAAATTCTATTTTATTATTTAAACAATTAGCTTATGTAGCTGAGGATAGTCATTTATATACTTTTTAAAAAATATAAATACATTATTGTAAATGTTCTTCTATTAAAGATTCGCATTCGAGGAGTCCTGACGAAGGAATTAGAGATTGCGGATACAAAGCTATAACTGAAATGAAATTCCGTATAGTTTTATTGCTGGAATGACTAACTTGTCGGTATTCTTCGACAAGTGTTTAACAGGGGAAGACCAGACGGCATAAAGAGAGGAAGAGAGGAAAAGATATCCTTTTTGGTGATTTAAGTGATGTCCTAACCAAAGAAAATAAATGTGCAAAATGGACGTAAATAAGAATTGGACGTAAATAAGGGACGTATTTTGCCAAAATGATAAGAAACGCCCAATTGTAAGTACTATAACTAAATAAATAACATTAGTATTAATTAATTACACAAAATATTTTAGCCATTATGCATGCACTCGTCAGCTTTTGACAATATTCAAATCACCTGTCCTCATTGAACCACAGTTCTGCAAGTGTTTTTTGACACTTGTCGTGCAGAAAGAGGGAAATTATATAATTTCCCACTTGTCATATTTCATCGCAACAATTGTCGAAGTGTTCACGGACTTGTCGTTTTGTGTTACAAAATTTTTATAGTTGTCGAAATTCACTTGTCCTACAACTACTTGTCGCGTTGTGTTACAGGCCCCTAACACCTGATGCGCTTAGTGTCAAGCAGCTACTTCTCTGAAGGGAGCGGTCCATGATTCGATGGTTTGGTCTTGTTAATCGCATGACTTTAACTTGAACTTTAAACTGTACGTGAACGTTGTAATTTAAAGGCGGTAGGTATATTAAAAATGTAGAAAGTCGACCAACTAGCACTTGAGATTAACAATCATACAAGCTCGCACTTTTCTCAGTTTTTTTTTTAAACGTTTTTATTAAACGGATTTCTTGTCTGTCTGTCTGTTTATTTGTGTGTTCAGCACAATTTTTGGTATCGATTTAAACTAACTTCCTAATGAGTTAGAGACTTGAAAATTTAAATATAGACGTTTCCTTACCCGATTATGGAAGATGTTATCGATCTTTTGGAACAGATACTAGCACCAATCTTTTTGAGGAATGGCGAGCTTCTACTGGCTGGTCCTTTTCGAATCACCACCGAATTACCTTTACCGTTTAACCTCAACTTAAATTGAAGATATGCTGAATCGTTCATAAACCCCAAAAAGTCAATTGTGAAAAATTCTCAATAAAGTTACGCCCTCGTCACGTCAGTCACAGCCACTTCAAACACGTAACATTAAGAAGCCAACTTATTGGTAAATACTCTGAATGAATTGCGTTCTGGTTGACCGCAGAGCTTCGACAACTTAGAACGAATTTATTTATTGTGCTAAAACGAGTAGAAACTCATATTAGAAGACTCAAACCTTTACAGATTCAATTTCAACTAATATAAATATGGATTTAGAGCATAGAGGCTATGGTCATTCTGTAACCTCAGGCCCCGCAGAGTAATATCCAAAGACGTGTCCGCGGTTATATCCACATGATTGACGGAATATGCACAGAATAGAGTTAGGAATCTCTAGAACTGCTTATCGAAACACATTTCCCCAGCTGTATAAATATTGATCCTTCCACCCGTGGCGGGACAGCAGATTTTCCTTAGAAAATGCAGATTATACATAGGTAGCTTATAGGTAAAGGCAAAGAGGCATGGGCTATATATAAACGCGTTAAGGCCCTTAACATCTGCCCTACCTGTGGTCACTGTCAGGCAGTAATGCTGCAAGAATCTCTAAGTAAGGTATTACTCCACCTGATGGGGCCTGTACCACAAAACAACAATTTAACTTTTTAACAAGTAATTTCTTAACATATAAATTTAACAGGCGAAGTTACTTTCTGTACCAACAAATTATTCGCTATGATATGTAGTTAACAAGGAAAATTTCCCTTAACACTTGTTGTAGAATTTTGCAAAACTAAATGGTGATTCAAAGAGTGTGCGCGTTGGGAGAGCAGTTTACTTTAGACTAATATACATACATACCAGCAGTGTTGTGCCATGTAGACTAAAAATGTAGACTACACGATTGTCTACGTGTAGACAACTCAGCGTAAACAATTCTCAATTGTCGACATGTCCATGTTAACAACGTAGACAATGTAGATAATTATTAGAACAAATCAAATCATTAAAACAGAAGCAAGTTTTGTATTAAACTTTTAATTCAATGTCGTATATATTTATTTAAAAACAAAACAAAGTAAGTTTATGATGTTTAACAAAAAAAAATTGTTTAGCTCTAAACATGTTCACCTTCATCTATATTATGATTTAAAAAAAAACAAAACAGAACAACTTTATATTAATTTTTAATAATCTTAATATCAAACTTCATTATTTTAGAAGAATTGCCAATAAGATATAAGAACCCAACCGAAAGCGTTCTTGGAGCTGTTGATAATGCTTGAATTGAATTACTTCTCAATGGGTCTTCTTCCTTTAGGTAGAAATTTAGAATTAATTTAAACTAAAATGTAATATACCAGAAAATACTCACAAGATTATTGATAACTATTGCATTCTGATTGTCACCTTCACCAATATTTGTAACAGAAACAGACATCTAAAAGAATAGTTGGTCATTAATTTTTTGGTAAATCAATGGAAATTAAAATACACTATTATTTACCTGTGTCTGCGAAGACGGGTTTCGGCAGTATTTTGAAGATTTTTCCTGCAAACTGTGCAATGTGCTGAGTATTTGTTGTTTGTTTTCACCAAAACAAAAGCTCCTCAAAAGCCTTGTTTTTTGGTTTTTTGGACCAGACATATGTAAAGTTTTATATTTATGATACACAGGATTTTAATTTTTAAGAAAAGAAATTCTTAAAAGTGTACTTTCTCGATTGAAGTTTACAGATGAATGACAGATTGGCAGATCTGAAAGGTATTGATGACATTGTCGACATAATTTTGACATTGTCGTCATATTGTTGACATTTTCGACATTGTTGACATTGTTGACGATATTGTCTACGTTGAAAAGTCGACAATTAAAGTCGACATGTAGAGGAACAACACTGCATACCAGTCATCGGCATATTTGTTTAGACAAAATTAAAGTTAATTCTACTCATAAATTTGAACTTACTTCATGCAAATTTTGGCATCAATGGAAAGGTCATTTAAATTCTGTTTGAATGATACAAAACTTTCCTTAACCCATTAAAAATATAGAACTTATGTAAAAGTCTACTTTTTTGACTTTTTTCCTCGGTTCCAAAAAAAAAATGTTTTGATGCAAAAAGTTTCTTCAAACAATTCTAATAGTGACTGTGAACATTTTGTTTTTTTTCCAAAAATCTCTTCGCTAATATTTTTTATGATTTTCCATTGATGCCAAAATTTGCTTAAACACCTGTTTAATTAGACTTGTTGTTTTGTGGTACAGGCCCCAGGTTAACATCTTCTCAAGCTGTTTACATATAGAATAGATACTGGGTGTATACCTAGCAAATGAAGGTTAGGCCGTTTTTTTTCCGAGGGTGTGTCGAAATCTTGAAAGACACTGGTGAAGCTAGTAGTGTGGGACCCGCCACCCACTAAAACCACCTCCCTTTTTATTTACGACTGAGTTAAACTCATTTAGCAAGTTCTACTTTAATATATATTGTAAACGGTTGGTGGGATATAGCCCATTGGCTAGTCCCGAAATTATTTAAAGTCGCGAAATTATTTAAATTTACTTTATTTTTCTTATTTGGTTAGACTATCTCGATTTAGTAATTAATAAGCTACAAGGGTTAAGGATGGGTAGTTAAGAAGGAAAGGAAAATGGGTCGTTATTCATATTCTATATATGTAGCTAATTAGTAACTAAATCATTCGGCTTTAGTCTCTTAAGCCTTCTTAATATATTTCTATTCTCTTCCACCATGTGCTGTATTGCAGTATTCACATGTTCATGGATTAGGTTATAATGCTTGACCGCATATTTTCTTAATACGTCTTTGACATATTCTACCCCTAGATCTCTGTGTAAATTGTCATTTCGTATGTACCATGGAGCGTTAACAACACTTCTTAGTACTTTGTTTTGAAGAGTTTGAATCATTTGTAGATTAGATTTTTTCGTACAACCCCAAAGCTGAATTCCATATGTTCATACGGGTCTTAGGATCTGCTTATAAATCAGGAGTTTGTTTTCGATTGAAAGTTGGGAGCTCCTACCCATTAGCCAATGCAAATTTCTTAGTTTAATGCCTAGCTCTTCTTTTTTCTTTTTGACATGCTCTTTCCACTTAAGCTTAGCATCTAGCGTCATACCTAAGTATTTGGCCGTATTGGCATACGGTACTTCTTTTCCATCTATATTAACTCTTACTGTATTTATTCTCATATTGGTAAAGTTAATATGGACGGATTTATTCTCATGGAGTTTTATTCTCCATTTTTTCGTCCAGTCGCTTATAGATCTAATGGATCTTTGTAGTTTGTGCGCTGCTTCTTCCGCATTGTCACCAATTGCCATTATTGCTGTGTCATCAGCAAAAGTGGCAAGGCTTGTTTCTTCTTGTTCAGGCAAATCTCTTGTATACAAAAGATAAAAGATTGGACCCAGGACACTGCCCTGTGGTACCCCTGCCGTTATTTTTTTCAGATCCGAGTATTCATTTTCATGTCTTACACGGAAATACCTGTCCGTAATGTATGATTTAAGAATGCAATAGAACTCCTCTGGAAGATCCCTTTTCAATTTACATTCTAGTCCTTGGTGCCAAACCTTGTCAAATGCTTGGGCTACATCTAAGAAAATGGCCGAACAAACTTTTTTCGTTTCCAGTGCCTTTTCTATATTACTCGCTATTCTATGCACTTGTTGAATTGTCGAGTGTTTCTCTCTAAACCCAAATTGGTGAGCGGGCACTAAATGCCGGTCCTCTATTATTTGTTTGAGCCTCTTTAAGAATAATTTTTCAAATAACTTTGAAGTTATTGGTAGTAGAGATACCGGTCTGTACGATTTCTTTTCATTTGGTGATTTATCCGGTTTCAGAATCATAATCACTTCTGCTACCTTCCATTGACTAGGGACATACTTAAGTCTGAACGCTGCATTAATTATATGTAATAGTTTTCGCATAGCTTTATCAGATAATTCTTTTAGTATTTGTCCTGTTATCCTGATTTCGTTCTTTAACTCTTGTAGTGTTATATTTTCTATGGTTTTGTGATCGTTTTTTTTCAACCATAGTCAAATCTTCTTCTGTAGTTTGCATAGGAAATGGTTGAAACGTTTCCTTTCAGCAAAAAGATTTGCCTTTTCTTTGGAATTTTTCGCCCAAGACCCATTATCCTGCTTTATAGGTGGTGCTTGTTTCATTGGTTTTCTCAAGCCTTTCACCGCCTTCCATAGCGAGTAATCTGCGTTTTTATGGGCAGAGAGGCTAGTGAGATATTTGCCAAAGGACTCGTTTTTAACTTTTTGTATTAGCACCTTTAGTTCATGGCATAGTGCGTTATAGATTATTTTATTTTTATTCTCTGGTGTTCGGATTCTTTGCCAGAATTTTCGCGCTTTTCGCTTTCTTGTTAGAAGTTCTTTTACTTCGTTAGGGTAATTAATATCCACCCTGTTCTTTCTTTGACAGGTAGGGGTGCTTTGCCAGGCTGCTCGCTGTATGTTTCTATTGAACAGCTCAACTTCTTCTTCTAGTTGAAATGAGTTCTTTATTGGCACTTGTAGATTAATGGTATCATCTAATAGTTGTCTAAATAACGGCCAATTTGTCTTATGATTTATCAGTCGAGGTGTGTTTTCTACCTCTATTATTTGATCGCTGATTGACATAAGTACTGGCGAATGATCTGATGAGAGATCATCTTTATTTTCTACTTTAATGTAGTTTTCAGATACTCCTTTTCCAACAAAAAAATCTATTAGATCCGGGATTTTACTCATGTCTGTAGGCCAGTATGTTGGCATTCCACTTGAGTGAAAGTCGCAATTCATTGCACGCCCTGCTGCATACAGTTCTCTACCTTTTGTATTAGTTAACCTTGAGCCCCAAAAGGTATTTTTGGCATTAAAATCTCCTCCGACCATGAAGTAATTTCCCAAGGTTTGGAAAAAAACTGACATAGTCTTCTTTTTTTAGGTTTTGTCTTTAGGTTTTTTTTTTTTTTGATTGACCACTTCTATAGAGTGGTGACCTTAATTGCGCGAATGAGAACGGAGTGGTTGTAATCGATGGTTTTTTTCTTGGGCAAAAAATATGTTTAATTGCCTTGCTTTACTTTTCTGAGATAAGTGCTCAATAAAACAAGGCCCAGATCACGTAAAATGAAAACAATCGAACGACATCGTTTCGACAATAGACAGGAAGTGGTCGTATACATGACTTACATGTCCTACATTACCGAATAAGTGGTATTTTCATGACCTGTCATGACATGTCAGTCATCTGTCAGTTCAGTTAACTAGAGTTCAGAACGTTCAAAAAATATTATTTTCAATGACGTAAGTTTGACATTCCTTTCAGTTTACTTTTATTTTTTTGTCATTTTGTTTTACTAATAATATTTTAGCCTATTTTCTATTTTCTAATCGAAATAAATGTTTTACTTAAACTCGGCGACAAAGCGAAAACGGACCAATCAGCAAGTACAGCTTTGACAGCATGTTGCCTGTGTCAGTGTGTCGTCTGGTACGAATAAAAGCAATGCTGAAAGTATGCAACGCTATTTCAGTTATTTTTCTCAAAAAATAGATAAGCTAAAGCTTCACTATAATGGAGCTGGAGCCCCATGAATCGTATAAAAATGTGATTACCATACATACAAACGATTTTTACCCATTCTCAATGCCCCGGTTAGTAATACAATAATTAAAAGATATAAGATGACTTCAATTTGTTGCAAATATTTTATATTTTTATAAATGCGATCAGGATGACGTACTAACGCATGTATTTCGTAAATGTACCTATAATTTTTCAAACAAATTCGTTTGTGTCTGTCTGGTTTCGCAGAGATACCATAGGCCGCATTCAAGAATCTAATCATCGTCAGTCGACTTGAATAATTGTCTGGACTCAAATTTACCTGAACGCGAAAACTAACTTAAATTATTTTATGTCACTTATTGACAATAATATTTATATCTCTTGGGTTCTGAGCAGCGTTGCCGCAAAAAAATTTTCTTAGGTGCCATTGACGGTAACCAAAGGTGCCAACTGGGTGCCACCAGCCCTTCAACGGCAGAGAGATATTTAAAAACACAAGAAACATATAATTTCGCATTAGTATCATTACGATTATTTGTGTATGAATTCGTACACACACACACGATATGTATGTTTCACTACTTGAAAAAAAAAAAACACTCTTTTCAGTCTTTTTTAAATGACTTTATTAAGTTTTTTTCATTAACCAATAGAACAACGTAACAACAGCCGCTGACTGAAGCGCTGACATTTTACCTCATTTTCGAGAATGCTATAGATTTCCTACCCTATAGGGTAGTTCGCGACAATGTCAGTGTCAAATGAGAAAACAAAGTGACAGCTAAAAAAACTTGTAGGAAAACAAACGAAATTTTATAAATTTTATATGGCGGGAGATAGGGTTTAAATTAATTTTGGATTTTTTGAAACAATCTCTACAAATTTATTTATTGAACTTTTGTAAACACTTTTAAGAAACTCTAAATTTCAAGACTGTAATGTTTTCAATTTGTATTTGGCACTTTATTATAAACTTTTCACAAATAAAATGGGCAAAACCTATCTCCCGCCATGTAAAATTTCGTTTGGTTTCCTACAAGTTTTTTTGACATTTCAGTGAAAGAGAAAGCACACTTCTGAAAGGGATAGCTTCGCGAAATACCCTATTGGTGCTCTACAGGTCAGGGCAATCGAAATGACAAACTGCGCTCTCACATGCTCTCCGATGCCATGCGTTGCCATAAGTGCATATTTGTCTGCATTTTGCAGATTTTAAGCCCAGCTGCAGACTTTTAAAATCTCAAAATCTGCAGACAGATTTTGTCTGCATTTATTTGGTTTGTTTTGGTAATTCTGAGCTACACCGAGGAGAACAGGAAAAGGAAAGTAGAGGTTTTTGCGCTCTATAAGTAGAAATGCTGCCTTAAACTGTCGCACTTCGGGTCTTATGAGGCTGTACGGAACGTGTCTAGTTCTAATCTTTCAAAATTACATTTTTTGATATTGCAATATTTATGAGTCCCGATAATATCATAGAAATCTGCATTGCAGATTTTTTTTCTTCATAATTGCAGATTTGTCAAAATATTTTCATGGCAACACTGCCGATGAGCCAAAAAACTGTCAGAACTGAGTTCTCCGGATGCGTTTGGCACAAATAGATGTCAATTGAGAAAAATGTTCAAGTGAAAATTTGCAAAATTGAGTGAAATTTTTATTAGGGACGATAAATCAATTCATGCCATTCACTTTTTGAATATTATTTTGTGTAGGTAAATGTTGACCGCAACTACGCCTCAAGCAGTGGTCCATCCAGAATGTCCAATTTTGACATACTTTTTCCAACATATCGACCGGTATCTCAGCAATAACACGAGTTATGTTGTCTTCCAAGGCGGCAATAGTTGCTGGCTTATCCGTATATAAATGAGAGACTTAACATGTCCCCACAAAAAATAGTCCAGCGGAGTCAAATCGCACGATCTAGGCGGCCAATTCACAGATCTAAAACGTGAAATAAATTTGTGACTGCTCACCAAATTCGCCTCGCAATATGTCCATAATAATAAGGCCCAGGAGCACCACGCTTTGTAGCGCCATCAAGGGTAAAGTAAAAGTAAGTAAAGTAATATGTCCATGGATTCGCGACACATTTTTTTACTGAGCACGATTTTTGGTAATAAAATGCAATAAATTTTCAAACGTTGTTTGGGCTAACTGAGCATTTTCTACTTTGACACGTGTCCCAAATTATGCGTGAACTGTCAAAAAATTCAGGCTGAAAAACCAAACAGCAAAAAAAACAGCCCAGGTTTAGATGGCTAGATCAAGTTCGACATCTCTCACCGTTTTTTATAATCGTTGGCGGAAGATCGGAAGTTACTAAAGCATCCTACATCCGTTGCCATTATATGTATATTCAATATTGCACATATTGGATAGACGGTACAATTGAAAATGATTGAATGAAGTGGAGTTTACAAAAATGAGGAAAGGATGCTACGCTACAGCAATAACTTATGTAGATTAAGAGGTGGCACCCTCCAAGAGCGAGACATCTTGGACAAGGAGAATTATCTCTGTATTGTATGTGGACCTTTATAAAATCTTGTCTTATATAGAATCTCCTTAGTGTTTCTTGACAAGACAAGTCAGTTGCCTTCGTAGGCCAAAGAAACAGGGGCTGGCAAGTGTAACTCTTCGTTTGATTTCTGATGTGATGTAATTTTCAGAGTTAATAGCGGAGCCGAGATAGACAAAGTCCCTAACAACCTCAAAGTTGTAGCTGTCTATCGTGACATTCTGTCCGATTCGTCGATGTTGTGTGCCAATTATGTCAATGTTGTCGTTCTGCATCGTCATTCTGCACAATCTGCCAAATTTGGCAGGGATGCCAAAAGTAGATATGGCTCTAACTCGTCTCTATAAATGCTGTTATAGGCGGCTTTAAAATCGATAAATAAATGGTAGGTAAGTATCTATTTGCACATCTTGAGTTTTTTCAAGGATCTGGCGTATTGCGAATATTTGGTCGGTTGTGAACTTACCGGGCCTAAAACCACACGACTTATCAGTTCATGTTCATTCGTCCACACATTATAGCAGATATGATCTTATAGGCGATGTTGAGGAGACTGATGCCTCTATAGCTGGCGCATTCTATAGGGTATCCTTTCTTTTGAATCACAAAAGCTAATCACCTCGCCAAATTTTATATTTGTAATAGACAAGGCCCGCACCGAAATGGTGTGGCAGTTGCGTGGCGGTGGTATGGCTTTATTCTCTTTTAAAATGTGTTTTCCAATGCGCCATCTTTTGTAAAAGTCTGTCAACTTTAGTACTTTAGAGCAATTAGGCTCTGGAATTCCACACCTCACACTACCCATGTCTAGGGTGACCAGATCCATGTCCACCAAAAAGAGAACACCTTCAAAAATGTAAAATGAAAAATTGAAGAATAAAAAACAACAACCAAAATAACAAAATACACCTATTAGTAGGCGTAGGCACAGTAGCGCAGTGGTTAGTGTGCTGGACTACTGTGCGAGGGATGCCAGGTTCGATCCCCGGAAAAACACAAATTACATCTTAAGGTTTTTTCTACTGCGCCACCTCTCGCGAACGTCTGACAAACATCCGAGAGTATGACTGTCCTGAAAAAGCTTCAGAATTCAGCCGTTCGGACTCGGCATAAAATTGTAGGTCCCTTCCATTCGTTCCAAAAATAGAAACTCACACAAAACGAATGGTTGCGAGAAACTAGGCCTTGGCTGTCTACTGCCTGTTGCGCCGCCTATTTATTTTTTTTTATTTTTATTTTTTTTTAATTCATTAACACAAACAAAATTCATATCATTATAAATTCATTAAACATATCTCTGAAGATATTTTAAACACCTTAAATAAATCTCTAATACATTTTTTCCACGTTTAAGGCATCATTTTCATTTCCACATTTAACTACAAATTTTAAGTAGTGTTCAGTTCATACCAGAAAGATGCAGACAATGTCTGAATTAGTGTTGAAAATAAAGTTTTGTTTGTGGTGTCGAAAAATTCCGTAAATTGAGAAATCCCAAAAAGAGGACAAATTGCATATTTTTTCAAAAAGATACCGGACATTTTTTTTAGGATAAAATGAGGACATGTCTTTTTAAAAGAGGACGTCTGGTCAGCCTATCCATGCTATGACCTATGAGTGAAGGTGTAACTGGCTACTATGTACGTACAAACTTATTTACTGTCTTAATTCAAGGCATTGATAAGACCAGATTGACTTAAGTTTCCTAAATGCTGCCTAAGTCGCGTGTACTTCAAAATACCGAAAAGTCAAAAGTCGCAGCGTCATAACTCGGGGAATTATTATGTAGAAAGCGTTCCGTCTATCAGACTTTTTTGGAATTCCCCGAATCTCTACTTCGTCGTCAAAGTTGTAAGCTTTTCAATCGTTATCACAGTTCTCTTTCCAATTTCTATACCTATTTTGGTTCGTATTCACATCTTTTGCAAAAAGCCGCCGGCCGGCAAGCGTAAAATGATCTTCCACAGCCCATTGATCAGAGCTTATTAACTTATGGCAAAACAAAAGCTTTCTCTACACAATTATAATGTAGTTGTTGCCATTTAAAAAAAAAATCAACCTCAAAGAGGCCATAAGCTTTTTCTCTGCGAATAGATTAATAAATAATTCAACCAACTGCCATGACTAAAAGTTTTCCACTTTTTATTTTATTTATTCGCTTGTTCAATTCTATTTTCCACTCTTCCTTTTATATTTTTCATTTCATTTTTGTGCAATTTCTTTTATTTAACTGATGCCCTCTCCCCAATAAGCTTTTCTGTTGTGTTGCTCTTGCTAAAACGGGCAGAAAAAAAAGAAAACAACAATCTACCGTAGCTTTCCTAAGACGTCGTCAGTTGGTCGTCACATGTTCGACTATTTAGACACAGACACAAAGTTATTCGACAAACCACCCCGATAATTTTCGATAAGCCTCATTATCAACGGATCAGTTAAATTCTAACCGAAGATTGAAAGTATCTTAGCTTGACCAGTCGTTGGGACAATCGAATATTTTTTTTTTATTTTCTCGGCTTACGCGGTTATGCTGTTTTGCTCCACCTCGAAGAAGATTTGAAGCAAACGTTTGTCTAACAGTTATTCTCTACCTCGTACGGTTTCACTGTCATCCGCTATTCAACCAATTTTTGTCGCCTTCTTCGTGATTACCTTTCGCGTGATTACCTTCAGTGTCATTTTTGTCGTCTACCAAAGGTGCTCCGGTTGTTCTTTGTCTATAGTTTATTTGCAAGGGTGCGTTAGGATCATATATCCTTGTTTTTTTTTTTTTTTTACCCGTTTGTATTTTTGCAAAATAAATGAAACACAATACCTAGAGCTAGGTGCTTACTGCAATTTCCAATCGAACGAACAATTATTCTTCCCCCCACACACATGTGCTAACAGTGAGAGTGTGAACAGCGTGCTGCTAATCCCAATCGCTTTGAACTTCCTGGCCATTGCGCATTTAGGAAAAAAATTGTTTTTTTTTTTTTTTTATTAAAACAGCAACAACATTAAAACAAATCAACTATTTTCGTCGCGTCGTCGTCGTCTGTCGTCGTGGTCGGTGTTTTTCTTCGTTTGTATATTTTTCTAATTTACAACCCCCGTCGCATCCCCCACTAGCGTGCTGTGTGTCTGAGTCTCTGTGTCTCTTTTAATCCGCATGCAAAGTTTTCCGTTTCTATTTCACTTCTTTTTCCGCAAAGTGATACATGGACTATTGAACCATCTATAATTATCTTATAGTGGAGAGTTAAATATAAACAAAAAAGTGAACTGCAATTTTGTAAGCCAAATAAAAAAGACACACAAAAGTATTTCCGCATTGAATACCGTACTAAATATTACATCATTGCCACTCACTGTACTCGTTGGCAGTTAGCGTAGTGAGATTATTTCAACAGAACACGACACACAAAAGTCAAAAGCTTTTCAATCGCACAGACCGATCGTATTCACACAGTAGTTGGCTTGATTGTAGAGGTTTGTCCTAAAAATATTCCCAATCATGGTGAATAACAAATCAAAGGGAAGGCAGCAGCAGCAGCAACCTCAATCGAATAATAAAAAAGGCCCAAGGACTGCGCAACAACAACAGCCATCGCAACCACAACAAGGTGCCGCTGAGTCTAAGGTTGCCAACCCCCCTAGACCGAATGCCAAAGCTGCCGTGGCAACGAAAAGCTCCAATGAAACAATTAAGACGCAAAAATTCGATCGCTCGCCGGCGAATGCAAATATCAACACGTCAATGAAACGTCTTAATATCTCCAACAAGAAGGCGTCTAAAGGTCCTCCGGGCAACGCTACGACCAAACCAAATCCGATCTCTACCACATCGACCACCCCCCGGATAACATCGCGCGACGAGGATCACAAGGACGATCCGATGGGTCACAAGAAGAACCAATTCGGCAAAATGAGATTGTCCGATATTGTGGCCAGTGGTGGTGCTCAAAATGTGACAAACTTTTCGACTTTTTCAACTCCGTGCGCCAAATGTTCGCCACAGGCGAATAGCCTGATCGGTTCGCTGATCTTCACTGGGAAACAATTTCGCAAACAGAATAATAATAAAAATGGCAACTCAAAGGGATCCAACAACAACAGTCACTATTACCGCAACGAACCAAGGAATGTCATCATGAACAGCAACTTTGTGCCAATTGTGCATCCGAGCAAGCCGGTTCTGTCAACATCCAATATTGAGGCTGTCATCGTCGATACGGATAAATTGACAATTTTGGAGAAGTTGGGGAAAGGTCGGACTTCGTATCCCATTATGCAGGTGAGTCGAATTAGTAACGTGACATTTTAATTTACGAAATTTACGAGGCGGTGACTATTTTTATTGAGAACAGGATTATCTTTGTTTTTGTTTTTGAGAGTTGTTATATAGGAAATACGGGTATATTTGCATTTTGGGCGCATGCTTAAATAATAGTTCGTCGCTTTATAAATAAAATTTGCAAGTCATAGAGCGGCCGGTTGCCTGACGCAAGTAACAATACTGATGCATTGTTTTAATTATTTTCGACCATATTTTTAAATTTTACATATTTTTTAAAAGCAGCTAATTTAAAGAAATAGGTGATAGTTCTAGACATCCTAAAAGTAAATATAGTTCTGTCAAAACGAAAAGTTGTGACGTCTGTCAATTTCACAACCCAGATGAGTAATTAGTTTGTGGTACTATTAATTTTCTGAGTGTCTAGACGGCCATTAATTTTGTACTGACTGACGTGTATCGACACGACTACTTACGTAATCAACGTAAAGTAATCATATTTTCATTAAAAACTGTTTAAAGATAAAAGTTGGGTCCTAAATTTACAGTATAATGTCCGAAAATGATGATACTGGAGTTTAAAGTCTTTGCCGCGAGCGAAGCGAGACACATATCCCAACTTGACGCAATATAAACTTTGACATTTCGTTACGTATGTCGTATTGCCGAATAGCAACACCCATTAATTTGGCTTTTGCTATTCGCCCGTTGTTCGAGACACGGGTACGTAACGAAATGTCAAAAGTTTATATTGCGTATTTTGCGACCACACAGCCCACAGGAGAAGAATATTCTGAAGTATATCTATCTACGTTCCAGCATTTTATTTTCAAATGTTACGATACGTTGTGAGAGAAAGATTTTGTTTTCGGTAAAACAAATAAATATAAATAAAAAATCTAAATCTAAAAAACATAAATCTGAAAAAAAGAGACAAGTTATCTTATATAGAAAAAAAATCTTAAGTGTGTAACTAGTCAGCCACGAAAAGTAATGAGATCTAAATGTACGCCAAGTTCTTACCTTAAGAAGGTTCAATGTTAAACAATTTGGTAGGTTCGCTGGTCAAGTTTTCAAACTCTAATATATTGTACAATATAATAAAGTTATAAACGAAAAACTTGTTAAGTAAAACCTACCAATTGTTTAACATTTTATCTTCTTAAACTAAGAACTTGGCGTAAATTTAGATCGCATTACTTAATATTAAATTAATTTCTTTTCATATTTTAAGTGGGCAGACTAAAGGCCCCTTAAATGGAAAATTTTTATGTTTGGTATTTCCCCTTTCTGTATACTGCAAGTCTTACAGCTTCCTTCTGGAAGTGGCCCAAATAAAAAATAACCGATTTTCAAAAGTGGGCGAATACCATACGACTCCTGAATGGAAAATCTGAAGTTTTCGACTTTTCCCAGTGTATGCACCACTAAATCTAGAAAATTTAACGATTCTAGTGAGGCCGGAAGTGCTTCGTAATTTCGATGATCATCATCTAGTGCCGAGTTTCCCAAAATGTGCTCCGCCACGAATATCCAAGTGCTCCGCGGAAAGATGCGAAAAAATATGAAAATTCCGCCAGGCTGGTCAATTTTGTACTTCTACAACTTTGTCATTGTGTTCACAGCAATCGAGTTTGTGTATTGATTACCTACACAATACAAAAATGGGTAAAGATAAATCGTGTACTACAGAACTATAGAAACGAATCAATGGCGTTGATATAGAAAAAAGATTTTGGTTGATTTGTGTTCTACGAAGCTTGTTTTAGGCGCAATTCAAGTTTCTAAGAAATAAAAGAGAAGAAAGGGAGATTGGATGCAAAACTTCTCTAAAGGAAGACACTACTTAGATTTGCCGGATAAGTAAAGCCAGGCAATTTCAATATCCATAAAAGTTAGGGAGACTGCTGAACCTAAAATCCATTAAGTAGTCTCGCCCAGGACCTTAAGTCGCCGTTTAGTAGAACAACATCTTAGTGGATGCATATTCCAGAAAAAACGTAATTTATGTCACTTCCAAAAATAATTGAAATTTTGGAAATTGCATATTTATTTTAATTTATTTGAATCCGATAGAAAAATGTATGTAAGGCGTTCTTCAACAAAGAATTGCAGCCAAAGTACACGCTTCAGACCATAAGGCTGCGGTTCCGATGCCAGCGAATGTAAGCGATTATTACTCTCGCGAATTCGCAAAGTTCGCTGAAATCATTTAAAAGTACGCATTTCCTATGTTGTGGTTCGAGTTCACAACATTTATTCGCGCGAACACAACATAGGAAATGCGTACTAAAATGATTTCAGCGAACTTTGCGAATTCCCGCGAGTGATATTCGCTTACATTCGCTGGCACCGGAACCGCAGCCTAAAGCATGAAGGAGGGAAAGTAATGCCGCAGACCATTAGTTCGCTTAGTTCGGTGTTGGTCCATTAGTTCGTATAAGGGTCGACTCTTTATCAACACGCTTGTAGGAGAATATTAGAGAGAACCCTTTTATTCCATACATGCCATACAACATGATTTCCAACACGACAACGATCCTTAGAATACTCCGCGGATAGTGAAGCAAAGGCTTACGGAGTTACGGATACAATATTATGTTTTGGATTGGCCCACACAAAGTCCCGACATAAACCCAATTAAAAACTAATTGCCCGAGATGCGTCGCAAGAGCTTTAAAAGCAAAAAAATCAAGAGATGCTGAAGAGCTTTTCGAAAATATTAAACAGGTCTGGAACACTATATCTTATCTACCACCATTATTTTCAGAAAAGATTGACTGCCATTTTGGAAACCTGGAACCCTAAAGTTTTTTAACTTTCTCGTATACGTAGTAAGAGAAAGATATGTATTGTTTTCGTACAAAATTTCGAACTCGAGATTTTGATCAATTCTGATATTACGATGATAGGGGAACTCAAAAAAGTGGGTCTCGCAATTCTGTCCGTCCGTATGTCTGTCTGTCCCACCCCTGGGGAATCTAAACGCTTGGACGGATTTGCTTCAAACTTCGTATTTAGAGTTTGTGGGTTTCCCGCTAGGGACGTTTTTTTTTTTTATGCTAGCCCTAATATTAACGGTACCTCCCATATAAAAATTTTACGAAATATTACGAAATATGTCTAAATTTAGATTTTTTCGAAAACGGCTCTAACGATTTGAACCAAAATTGATAGTTGAGTTAAGCATGTATGCATGACTGCATACCCAGTTTTTCGGTAAAAAGTCCAGCAACGGCAGTTTTGAAAATTGGCTTTTTCTCGAAAACGGTAAAAAACGATTTAAAAAAAAACTTATTTTTAAGGTACTATTGTCATTCTTAACTTGATAGCAAACTCAGTTTTTCCCTAAAAAGACTGCGTCCTTTGATATCCACCCAAATCCCTAATAATAGTACTTTAAAAAACTGCTCATATCTCAAAAACGCCATTTTCGATTATGATAAAAATGTTACTTTCAGGTAATGCTTAAATCCATAGTAATATCATTTGCTCCTTCGATTTCCACCCCAATCGCTAAAAATGGTACTTTAAAAACTACTCATATCTCGAAAACGCCATTTTCAATTTGAATGAAAATGTAACTGCTAGGTAATGTTTATATCCTGAATAATACGTCGTACTCAGTTTTGCGCTAAACAGTTTAATAACAGTGCTTTTCGAATCCAAATTTGTAACATTTGTCAGCATAATTTTACAAAAAACCGCTCTAACGATTTTGATCAAAATACATATTTAGGATAACATAAGCATTCTAAACATGATCACGTACTTAGTTTTTCTCAGAAAACTCGAATATAGCCGTTTTATGAATATTTCTCAAAAATGACTACCCAAATTCCGACAATTGAGACCACTTTTTTAAATAATCAAAAATGGGAATACGAAATTCATCGCCTACTTGCCTCCTTTAAGAGTCAGTTGTTCGGGGTGAAATTTGAAAGTAAGTAATAAAATGTTGTAGTTAATACGTATGTTTATGTAGTATGTATTACTTTTTATATTTTAATTAACAAGGGTTGAGTTACTAAAACTGAGTACATCTTAAGTGGGTATGATTTTGAACGTAAAATTTGCTGAAATAACTCTGAGATTCTGCGAGATTCGCAATAAAAAGTTTCGTGCGACCCAGTCGTGCACATTTTTTTGTTCTATGACCAACTGGAATATGAGTTAACCACACTTTTATTTGGAGACTATTTCTAATAGAAATATTACAGTATATTTTGTTTATTAAGGTCTTCCATGTCTATGGACATTATCAGGTGAAGGAGTGGATCTATATTTGTATGATGATGTCATGTCCGAAATGCAGTGAACAAAAAATGCTGTTTCATTTTGGACTTAAAGACCACTATAACCAAACGATTTATAAACAAAAAAGTCACATAAGTTTTACTTATTTCTTCAATTTAATAAAATTTTTAAAAAATCGGAAAATAGTTAGGTACTGCCTTTTCCATAACTGCGACTGCGAAAAATGGGGTAGGGACAACGAAGTGCTCCACGAGGAATTTATATCCTGAAAAGTGCTCCGCGACTAAAAAAGATTGGGAACCGCTGATCTAGTGAGTGAATGAGTAGGTTACGGCTTTTGTGATTAATTAATTAGTTCCAAGTTAGAGGAGGTGTCGAAAACAGCCTAAGTTTGTTCTTGTAAAAATGGTGTGTGACTTTACCGTCCGTTTAACAGGTTTCTTCAAGATTTGTATATGCTATGCGCGTGTGGCTATTTGCTTTTCCTTAATCTAGACCTCATTATACAATTTTTTTGTTTAAATTGGCTTTCTATAGTTTACATGAAAATGGGCAAAAGGGCTTCGACCAAAATGCATACTTGCAACAAAATTGTTGTCCCAGGTTTTTACTGAATTAGACATAACGGTAAGTACTTAAAAAAAAAACTTGTCGTATCTCAAAAACCCTGTTTTCGATATACATACAAAATTTAAACGGTTGGGAATGCTTACAGTCTTTGCAAACTGTGTACCTACGTCAGTTTTCATCTTAACAGTTTTAAAATATTTAGTAGATACTAGATAAATAGGCCTGGGGCCTCGTCTGTGTCAGTTTTTATTTTTCGATCCAAACATTGCAATATTTTTTGCAACTTTGTTTGCATAATTTTGCAAAAACCCCTCTAATGATTTTTATTGAAATACATACCTACATATTTTGAGAAAACATACGAATTTTCAAAAAAGATGGCGTACTTAACTTATGCCCAGTTTCACGGTGCCCACTTATATTTTATAATATCGATTCTTTCTCAAATTCCACTCAAGGGTTGACTTTCTCCTTCATTGTGCCAAATCTATATTATATAAAAATGAAGAGACAGATCATCAAAGCCCAGCCCTTTGCTCTAGATGATGTATACAACCACTAAGGATGGATTTTTCGAAATTCAACCCCTAAAGGGGTAAAAAAGGGGGTCAAAGTTTGTATGGCAAAATTTTTATTTTTCATCCGATAGACTTACAACTCGGTTTGTGTACTCTCTATAAAAAATAAAGAAAACTAATTTCTCCGATTTTGGAAATTCAACCCTTAAAGGGGTAAAAGGGGGGTCAAAGTTTGTACAAAATAATTTTTTTTTTTCACCAAAGTTGGAAGTCATTTGTTGTTCCGAAACTATTATCAAATAAATTATTAAATATTGCAAAACAGACCTTTTTATAAGTGCTGCCAAATTTTTATGTACCATTTGGAGTGAGCATTGTGTATTAGGGTGTGTCACATTTTTTAACTTTAGAATTTTAATGTCTAATAGTTTTCAAAAGTTGCATTGCTGAGTTAAATGAAAAACTACATTTATAGTTTTTATTTTGGTTAGTACTTTTGGCTCCCTCAATGGCCTTGAAATTTCGAAAAAATTGTTAGCCAATATGCTATTGATGCGCTATTTTTTTTTTTAATCTATATCCAAAACTAAAGTTAAGCCCTGCTCAAATTATGTAAATGGATTAATTTTATACTGCTACATTTAAAGATAAATATATTTTACAACTACTCGTTCTGTACACCGGTAAACCCATTTCGAGTAATACAATCTTCTTTAAAATATAAAAGAAACAGCCGTCCGTGTGTGCACTCATAACTCGAGAACGGATCGTTCGATTTTCACGATTTTGAGCTTGATGGATTTGTATTGGCCCAAAGTAGAAGATAGGGTAAAAAATTGGGCAAAGTGGCGTGGCACCTCCCATAAAAAAAAAACATTCAAAATCTTATATCTCGAAAACAACTGAACCAATTTACCTCAAATTTGCAGACCATCTGAAGTATTCATCCGGGAGTTTTTTGTCTGTGAAGTTTGGTCAAAATTGGGGGGTGAAATTCTATGACGTTAGATATAATTCGATAACCGCTGGGTCGATTTTCATGATTTCTATACAGTCGGCAAGTTCCTGAAATAAGTCGGCATTTCAATGAAAATCACCCCCCAAGGTTCGAACCCTCGCTACGCCCCTGGCTTCAACAGGCTAAGGAATGATGACGTAATCTAGACAGCTGTAAGAATAGAAACCGGACTCTAGTACTTTTTCGAAGAACATGCAGATATTGCCGAAAGGGATATCAGCAAAATATCGCACTGGCTGATATGTCTAAGAAGGTTTCCCAGTGGATTGTTAGTGACAGATTGATCCTGCAGTGAGCTGTGAGTGACTAAGTATTCTGGCAAGAGATTTATTTTTCTGTAGGCATCTTTTTTATGCATTAGAATTAGGTAAAGAAAGACATACCTTCCTACTCAATATGCACCAATATAGGCGTAAGTGTAGGAGTTGCCGGATTGCATCAGATAAATTCAGCTCTAACTACGTGTAACCAGACACCACTGTACACTATATGCATCTAGTTCGTTAATTACCCTATAAATTATGTAGATACCTACGTATGTACAATACATTAGTAGAATAAAATTTGTATTTATGTGATTACGAAATCTGTAAACTGTTTGCATCTAAACACGTCGTCGAGATGACTTTTCAACAGAATTATAGAAATATTTCCTTACTGTCAGTTGTTGTTAAGTCACGTCTTGCAGGGAATTTGTTTACACCAATTTGTCAAAGTAAAGATAACAAGATCTATTATTCCCAACTAGGAAGGGCTAATGCTAATGATTTGATGGTTGATAGTCTCTATAAAAACCCCAAACCCCTGTTAAATAAAATGAAAGTTCTAATGTAAGTCTAAGTACTTACCGCCCCCAGACCACAGCACGACCTTTTCTTATAATTATTATAATTCCGTGAAATACTGCTTTCCAATAAATTAAAAAATTTTCATTTAAAAACAAAGTTAAAGGTTAAATAATTTCCATGACGTCTGTTAAATCTAAGAGATGGCGCTGGCGCTAACCGCAAGGACGGTTGCAATCCCAATAAATGTCAAATTTTGAAAACAACAACAAATACAACTTCACCAAATTTATGGTAGGTTAGGTAGCTATTAATGTCTATTAATGGTTATTATATATATTATCTAACTGCTGTTGTGTTTAGCACCGACAATAAAAATCAACAATTGGGTTTGGGGTTTGGGGTTTTTTTTCGCCTCATCAATCGTTTTGATCAGTGCCCTTGTGTGTCGTTGCGGAAAGTCAACCCGTAATTACGTTTAATTACTTAACTTAGCTGATATACCTGCCTATTTATAGTTCCAATAATGAGAAATGTTTATTTAGACGAGAGTGAAGACTGTATCTACATGAAAATTGCGAATTATTTGCAAGTAAAAAGTTCACATGAAACAACAAAAATTGTTGTAAAAAAAATGAAAAGTGATACGAATGCGAGTCGAGTATCTTATCAATGTCATGATGACTGATTTGTATAGTAATAATTGTGGCACATTGTCGTCGTTATAAAGTTATCTCGATTTTTGTTTGCAAAAATACTTCAAGGTAATAATTAGTTAATCAGCTGCGATGTATGTTATACAACAATTTTAATTTTTGCTTGTATTGTTTTTAAAACTTATTGGCGCGCTTGAATCGTTTATGACGATGTTAATAATATTGCCTGCTTGCGTATCAGAATAAAATGTTTGTTTTACTGTGTTTACTAAAAATGTCTGTATTTAAATAATAATACAATTGGTTATTTGCGGTGACCAGTTACATATTTGTTTTTATTCTTACTTTTTTATAAAATGTCAAGTTTTATCTTTTGATGTGTCACAACACGACTTGAGACATGACTGACGAGTGATAATTTAAAAAATGTGGAAAATTATTGCAATAGTTGGCCTTTCAATATCACGTCTTCCGGTGGTCTTCATAAAAAAATTTCAAAAAATATTTATTATCTACAACCGATAGGCAAACTGAGGACGAATCCCCAAGGTTATGATTGATAATAAAGGTTCCGCCAAATAACTTTTTTTTTTTGAAAATGCGCTAAAAAAAACTACTGAATATTTTCTCAAATTTCTTTTTTTATTTGAAAGTACAATCCTTCCGGTTAATAATGAAAAATAATTTCATTCAAATGGCTGCCTCGGCTGGCCATGCAGTAGCCTACACGATCTGTCCAATTTTATTGCTGCACATTATCGATTGTGTGCAGCTGTATTTCACCAATGGCTTCACGAATATTGTCCTTTAAAGCGTCAATTGTCTCTGGCATGTCGGCGTAACACTTATCTTTTACGGCACCCCACAAATAATAGTCCAACGGTGTCAAATCGCAGCTCCGCGGTGGCCAAACGGCATCAGCTCTGCGGCTGATAATGCGATCTTCAAAAACAGGGCGCAAAACATCGAGTGTTGCTTCGGCTGTGTGGCACGTAGCGCCGTCCTGTTGAAACCAAATGTTGCCAATATCTTCCTCTTCAATTTTTGTGAACAAAAATTCGTTCAACATGGCCCGATAACGATCGCCATTGACTGTAACGGCCACTCCTTGCTCATTTTCGAAGAAAAATGGCCCAATTATGCCTCTGGACCAAAATCCGCACCAAACAGTGACTCGTTTTGGGTATATCGGCTTTTCAATGTATGCGTGCGGGTTTTCTGTGCCCCAAATGCGACAATTTTGCTTGTTTACATACCCGCCAAGATCAAAATGAGCTTCATCTGAAAAGATGATTTTTTTGGCAAAATCGGCATCTTCTCTAAGTCGATCGCAGGCCCACTTAGCGAAGCGAAAACGCATTGGATGGTCAGTTGGCTTCAACTCCTGAACCAATTGGACTTTGTATGGCGTCATACCAAGGTCTTTATGCAAAATTCGTCTCAATGATGTCTCCGAAATGTTCAATTGTTGAGAACGGTGAATTGGTGTTGATGGCGCTTCACGCACACTTTCTGCCACAGCAGCAATTTTCTCGGGTGTTTTTGGCTTTTCACGCTTTGGTTTATCGATGAGGATGCCAGTTTCTATCACTTTTTTCACAAGATAACGAACATACGGAGCTGACGGTGCTTCTCTTCTTCCAAAATCCGTACGCAATTTTCGCACACATTCTGCAACATTACCATGATTTTCAAAGTAATGTCGCAATATTTCCCAGCGTTGTTCAAGCGTATACACAACCATATTCGTTCAGCGGAAGGATAAAACTAATTATCTGTCAAATCAGACATGAGCTAAGTGTTACCATTCGCGAAATAAGCACTAGTTGAAAAAAAAAAACGTTAGATGGCGGACCCTTTACATACCTACACTTTTGTCTCTTTTACAAGCAGCTAGTTTTTTAAGATGATTTAATGTGATAAAAATGAAGAAAAATTGAGAGAAAAATGTAGAGTCATATACGGACTTTAGTTTTAGTTCTAGACATCATAATTGTGTTTATATTAATTCCTTTTTTTTTTTTTGTAATAAAAAAGTTGTTTTTAAACGTTAGCATATTTTGCTTAATTCCTCCATACAATTTAGCATATTTTTTTCTTAATTTGGCATATTCTCTTAGAAAATTTCTGGCAACACTGGGCGGAACAGTTTAAAATTGACCTTATATATGGGTCGTCGTTCACGTGCCGGGCCATAGGGACATTGCAGGTATGGAGTAAGAATTCGGTCGGCATGGCACAACTATGTATGATGTCAATTCCACCGGAAAAGGATAATCTCAATATGGCTCTCGATACTTGTATTATAAACTCTTAATCAATAACATTCATAGAATTTATCTGACTTTTCAAAGGAGAAAGCCGATGACTTTTATGGCACTAGAACTCTAGTGGCTATATTATATTCCGGACGTCACATAGAAATTATAATAATGTAAGCCATTTTCGTTACTCTCACGAGAAATGTTAATTCTTTCTCAAAGTCAGAACAGAAATTCATGGCGGTGTTAACAACGAAAACAGAAAACGCTATCATCTGTTAATGCATTTGTTAAATCATTTATACAAATTCATATGGAAAGTGGTAAACAAAATTAACTAACTTAGCTAGTTAGCCTAGATCGGCAAAATTTTATGCATCATCTAAGAACATGTCTGAAATTTCTCTTAAATTCTTAGTAGGTCATCGAATACATTTTTCTCAAACTAGGTACTATTAGATATTGAATATTCAGTGTCCACTGAAATGTGACCTATTTATCATATCGGGCGATCCTATGCCTATCCTTCGCAAACAGCCTTCAGTGGAAAAATTCCAAATTAAATTAGTATTGTAAGCCATTTAGATGCAATTGAAGAGAAAATAATTCAATATTCACACGAACAGAAAAAAAGATAATTGTATTACTCAACGCATTTGTAATTGTAATGCCATCACACAGATAAATAGATTTCACTCCATTTAACCGATGAGTAGTTATTTTTGCGTGTTAGATCATTTTCTGTATAAATAAGAAATAAATTCAATTGCTCTTCAAAAACGAAACCGAAAATGGAAATTTTCCTTTTACTTTCGTCAAACACTCGAGTTGGTTCGAGATCGAGCGCATCGAGATTCGAGATACTTATAAATGAAAAGCTCTTCGCCGCAGTGATTCATTCAGTTTAGATAGTCGTCAGTGATTGCCGCCTCTTCTGTTTCCAGATACGTAGATACGTAGATCACTGGCAATAAGTGATCTTGGTGCTACGGCATTTGAAATTTCAATTTCACCCACACGATTTTGAAAAGCACGTGGAGCTTTCATGGCGAAACGCACAGCAAAACAAAACGAAAACAGATAAAAAATTAGCATCATACAGCAACAGCCGCGATGTTGTTTATATTTTTCGAGGTCAGTGGGCAAAATTTTAGAGAGAATTTTTAATGTCAAATTGACATTGTGTGAACCATCGACTTGGGTGAGGGGTGGGGGGACAGAAGATAGGCAGCGAATTTAAAGGTAAACATGTGAATCTGTTTTGCGTGCCGAAAATGTTTGAAGATACATAGTTTCATTTTTCGTCACATTTTGATTTCTTCTAAGATTTTGGTTTTTATCTCCGGGGTTTGTGCTAATTGGACTTAAAGTCGTTGGCCGGTTTTGATGGTTATTTTGTTAACAATTTTTAATAACATGAACCAACGTTATACTGGTTATACAATTGTTACTGGTTTCACTTTCTGTTTCTAAATGACATACTGCAGAGAGTTGAAAAAACTAGTTATTAATCTAATAATAAAAATTATCGAAGCAAAGGTTTTTTTGTTTTGCTTCACAGGTAGGTAAGTAGCTTTTAAAACCGTTTCGGTAGCTTATTGACATAATACCTATGCTATGAGGACATTTCTAAGCTTGTTGACACAAACAAAATACAAATCTAGATCCTATAGGGGAGGGGTTTCCAAACTTTTTTTTCTCGTAGACCACTTTCAAAATTAACCTGGTTTCGTTAGACCCTGCTACATTTTTAACATATTCCCAAAACTCGTCAAAAAATGGGAAGATTAGATCTAACGATGGAAATTTTCGTCGCGTCTGAGTTTCATTCCAATCCAACCCTAAATTCGGAGTGGTAAAAATAAAAAGTCTATAAAACCGCAAAAAATATATCTTTTAAGCTCGAGTTTCCCAAAGTCTACTCCCTGGGAAGATGGGAAAAAATAGGAAAATTTCAACAGATTATTTAATTTTGTGCTTCTGCAACCAACTTCATGAAACTTTGTCATTTTGGTCGCAGCAATCGAATTTGTGTATGGATTATGTATTGATTACACTTACACCAGTACAAAAATGGGTAAAAATAAATGGTGCCACTCCAAAACTTCGTTTCAAAATGGCAACGAATCAATTGCGGTGATAGCGAAAATATTTGGTTGTCATACGAAGCTTGTTTTCGGCGCAATACAAGTTTCTAAAAAGACCAAACGTTTTGAGAACCCTAAAAGAAAGTAGATTGGACGCAAAACTACTCCAAAGAAAGGCACACACATGATTTCAATCACAACAACTATCCCTAGTATATTCCGCAGATAGTGCAGCATTGGCTTACGGATAACAAAAATAATGCTTTGGAATGATCCATGCAAAGTCTCAACCAAAACTCTATTGACAACTTGTGGGCCGATGTCGAAAGAGCTTTACCAAGTTGTCGCCTGTTACCTTAAATAGTTGGGCTGGTAGCCCGTTTGGTTCAGCAACCTTGTTCAGCTTGAGTTTGGATATTGCTATCCCTACGCCATTTGTTGTCGGGTGGACGAAAATCTTGGCTTTAATCATCCAGATTAAATGGTTAGTTCTGTTCTGCCTGACTGCGAAATCTCAGTCGTCTTAGGCGACTGTCTGTCGAAGAGGTATTTCCATATCCCTAATACCGATCGGGAATCTACTTCCAGGGTCGATTTTTTTACCTCTTTACAGTTCTTTGTTGGGTTCCTTTCACCTTTTGATATAAGACTTCCGAATATCGCTAATGGGGAGGCACCTCTGTATTTCCTTCATTACTTGTTGTTGCTACTCGTGTTCTATCTTTTTCTCCTGACAAGCCGTACTTTACTTTACTTGGCGCTCACAGTCCGGTGCAGACAGCGGACCACCCACCGACCGCAACAAACAAACCCTTCCAGCCAGCTCGGTCGCTAGCTAGCTAGCTGCCTACAGTTACTCACACCAAGTTGGTTGAGGTCGGCGCTTTCCAATTGTGCGCGCCACCTGGTGGTGGGGTCTTTCTCTGCTTCTTTGTCCCTCAGGGGTGAACTCAAAGACTCGTCGGGCGGGTGCGTTGTTATCTATACGCTCTACGTGACCCAGCCATCTCAGTCGCTGCATTTTTATCTGTTTGACCAGGTCAACATCGCTAAAGTTCGTCGTTGAATCTCCTCCTCCAGCACACTCCGTCGATACAAACTGAACAGAAAATCACTCGAAGAATCTTTCTCTCAAAGCGTGGCAGGAGGTTTTCGTCCGCTTTAGATGAGGTCCATGCTTCTATGGTTCTGTGAGAGAGGGCTTTACTTCCTAGATGCATTCTTAGCCTGAAGAAACAGCGACTAATTCTTCGCTTGATTTCAACGCTGATGTCGTTCTGCAAGGTTATTGTAGAGCCTTAGGTAGACAAAGTCTTTAACTACGAAGTTATATCTGTCCACTGTGACATTTTGCCCGATTTCGATTGAAAAATTGTACCTCTGATGTTGGCTTGCAAGTTGCGTATACAATTGATTCAAGAAATATGTTAAATAAGTTTTACATGATAGCGAGTCGGTGCAGGGAAATAAGTCTCCGGGAACTAAGTCCACTAAGTTCCCACCTAGTGGGAAATAAAACCACTTTCGTGAAGTGGACTTAGTTCCCGTGTGACATTGGGTCTTCTGGCAGTATCCGTGGTTGTGAAGTATGAGATATCCGCATTCGTACATGGCATTGGTCGAGTCTATCTTGGCCGCTCGGAAAGTTCGGGTATCGATAATTCTGCGCAGTAGTGACTTACGTTGATTGCTATATGATCTACGATTTCTGGTGGCAGTCATGTTTATGGATATTGTTTTGAGGGAACAATGTAGCGCTACGGCCAGCAAAAATGTCAATTGAACATAGTTTGCTTCCAGAAGTTGTACCGTATATTATGTCTTCTCTCCAATTGTACTACCAAAGGTGTCCTTATTGCCTGTTCTGGCGTAAGTATCATCACGGATGATTATTGAACGTCTTTGAGCAGTCTTTGGTAGCAACATATTTTTCTTCTTTGAAGCCATGAGCTCATATCAGGAGTTTAGCCATGATGCTGATTGTCATACGACCGACGTTCACTAACGTCTCGGTAGCTCGGCACCCAAATTCACTCTTCTCTCTGTAGCAGTTGTCATAGTACTTACATAGATGTCAACGTTTTTAATATTTCTTTTGCCTGCCCCAATGCAGGCGGTGTTGGTTGTTTTGTGAAGGAGGATTACAAGATTCTCGATGTAGAGTGTGTTGATTTTTTAAGTGCTGATGTTTTAAAGGTTTCCATTGAAATTGACCATGAAGCTTACGTTTTTTTTTTTTTTGTGTTTACCGACTGCACATGTTTAGCGTTTTGAGTTATATAGAGGAATTTTCAGGTCTTTTAGAAAATGAAAAATCAAAAAATGTAATTATTGTTGGAGATTTTAATATCAACACTTTAGAAAATAGTGAAACTGTTTCTAGATACTTGGCTTTGCTAGCATCAAATGGCCTAGCATGCGTTATCAATGAGCCTACTAGGATTGTATCTGGTAGATGTTTAGATCACATCTATGGACGCTTCAGACATGTTTCGTTTGGTAATTGTGAAAGGCTTGTTCTGGATTTAATGATCACCGATCACTGTATGACAGGGCTCTTAGTAAACATATATAGCAAGTATAGAAAAAATGTAAAATCGGCTGACAGAGTGATTAAAATTGACTTCCGCAAACTTAAAAACATTCTTTTTTATGAGTTCTGGGAAGATGCTTATTCGTGCAGAGATGCCTCTAAGGCCTATACTATCTTTATTGATTGTCTTAAGAAACACATTCTTAGCTGCTCCTCTGTTTTTCCCTCAAAAAAAGGTTTAAAAAGACTTAAACCTTGGATCTCAAGTTACCTCTTAAATAAAATAAGAGGTAAAAATAAACTTAGTATTAAGTGCAAAAAGTATCCTCATAATGTGAGTTCAAAAAGAAAATATAAAAAATTGTGCGATGAACTTAAAAAAGAGATTCCGGTTTGTCGAGATACGTATTACCGCAATCAATTTAATTCCACAAAGGGAAACTTAAAAAATGAATGGAAAATAGTAAATAATCTGCTTTATAAATCATCCCTTTCTAAGAAACCTACCCTTATACGTGTTGATAACGTGGACGTTGAAGACAAACCTGCCATTGCTGACGCATTTAATTGCTATTTCGCAAATATATGCAGTCAGTAGCTTACAACCTTGTCGAGTCCCACCAACCTGTACCTCCTGTTCGTCGAATTTTAACTCTTCTGAACTGTTCCAAAGAAATAGTTTTGTAAATAAGCCCATAACATCTCTTGAGATATTAAAAGTTATTGGTACCCTAAATAATTCTAACTCGTGTGGAGCTGATGGTATTTCTAATTTGTTTCTAAAAACAGTTGCTTGTTTCTTAGTGGATGTCTTGGCAGATATTTTTAATCGTTGTGTATTTGCGGGTGTCAGAAGCACTGAAATGTGCAGATATTCTACCGCTGTTTAAGAAAGGTTCTGCTGTTGAAATGAGCAACTATAGACCCATATCACTTCTCCCAGTCTTCAGTAAAATCTTCGAATTCTGACTACTACCAAGTTTTTTAACCCAAATCAATTTAGGTTTCAGAAAGGTCGACTGAAGACGCACTTTTACAATTTTGTGCTTAAGTAATGTCAAACCTCGATAGCAAAAAGTCCACGGCTGGTTTATTTATTGATATTACGAAAGCTTTTGATATGGTGAATCACAATATTTTGTTGAGGAAATTGGAAAACGCTGGATTTCGAGGTTTCGTACTAGACTGGTTTAGGTCATACTTAAAAGATAGGTCGCAAAAAGTGAAGTTAGATTATATTAGAAGCGAAACTAAGTTCTTCAATTTGGGAGTACCCCAAGGCTCTGTTTTGGGACCAATTCTGTTTCTCATTTATATCAATTCACTTCTTGCACTTAATTTTAAAGGTTCACCTACTGCTTTTGCGGATGATATTGGTTTTTCTTATGGGTTGAACTCTCCTTTGAACCTAGTTTCTGACATTAATTGGGATTTACATTTATTGAGAAGTTGGTTTGCTGTGCTCAATTTGATTATAAGCTCAAAAACTAAAATAATGTTTTTCAGTTTCTCGTCACTAAATAATTTTGAAGCGAATGTTTTTTATCACTCACCTGACTGCCTAAAATACAAGCTTTCTCATTGCAATTGTACGTCTGCTCTCACATTCTGTGACAGTTTAAGTTGCAGTGATATACTTGTTTTTTTGATTGAGAAAGTAAGAATGAGCTTTTCGAATCACGTAGAAACTCTGAGGAAGTATTTTCGTTGCACGCTTAGACATTTTTTCTATTTGCGAAATATATGCTCGACAATGCTCTTAAAAACTATTTATTACGGAATCTTCCATTCCAAACTGCAATATGGAATTGTTTGTTGGGGAGGCGTTTATGCGAACAAAATTCAATCACTTTTATTTCTGCAGAAATATATTTTACGAAAAATATGTTGCAAACCTAGTAGACATCCGAGTTTTCCATTGTTCTGCGACCTGAAAATTCTGCCGGTCCGACATCTGTACTGTTTTCAAGTTTTAAAGACATTCTTTATGATGTCTGGTAATCGCAACTATCGTTTAATTTCAAATTATAATTTACGTGGAAACTTTTTTTACTTAGCACCTGTACCTAAATTTCGCACTACTGCATTTCGTAATTTTTATACAGTTTCATCATGTCGTTTATTTAATAAACTTCCTCAATCGATCAGGACAATAACAATGCCTGGAATGGCCTTAAAATTTCTAAAACCTTGGCTTTTCTGATATTCTGGTTTAATTTTAATTTTAATTCTAATTTCAGTAAAATTTTAATTGTATAGAAATTAAAACGTAAATTGTTCAGTCAAATTTGTTGTTCAAGTACAGTTTTGCAAAAGTTAATATTTTGTTAATGCGAATTGTTTTATTAGGGTCACCCCACCAAAAAAATAATATTTGAAGTTGTTTAGAGCCCATTGAAGAGGCATTCAACACTATTCTTAATACTTAGTATTCAAAAATACAGAATGTCTTTTATATTTCTTATATTTATACTTAAAGTAATAATTAAATTTAAGTTTTTAAAAAACTATTGTTAATTTATTATGAATTTATAAGAAATAAATTATTATCTATCTATCTATGCACCGTACCACCTGTGATGACATTCTACAAGTCCGGTAATTAACTGTCAGTGCGCGGCCTGTAACAACATTATTAGTGAGACAGTGACGATCTTTTTATTTTAACGCTTTCTGTCAATTTGACAGCACAATACCGGTTATATTCATTTTTCGTTCAATGAAAGCATCGAAACAATTTTTTTTAAATCTTGTTTATAAAAAAAATATTGTCCGTATTATTTAGACACCCTTACTCTCTGCTCTGGTACACTTAAGCCATTTAAAACACCTGGCAAAATTTTGTAAATAGGTATTAGTGGGAAGTATCTACGCATAGCAAATTCTAAATCAATTGTGTTGACTAATATAAACAGTTAGACGATAATAAACGTAAAAATATAAATAAATCATTTGGCAACGCTCTACTAATCAAGTGACTTAACATCAACATCCTATAGGTACCTATACTATCCGTACTAGGTACACACTATAATGTTCAATCATATATCTGTGTATGTATGTGTGGATTGTTTTCTATAAGGTAGAATTTTTTGATTAAATTCTGTATCCACGTTGTTGAATCGAACTTTTTGTTATTTTTTTAGTATTACGCTTTGGTATTTCTTGTTTTCGGCAAAGTGCCACCAACGACACATGTGCGTCGTGAAAATTTCGCGACAGCCTCTATGGTATTGTTTACAATGAAACCACTGCCGCCCAGATTAGCAGCAATTCCGTTTAAGTGAAGCGCAAAATTCGCTTCGCTATCAATCGCTAGATAAGTTGTTATCTCAACGAATTTTCTTAGAGTTGATTAGGTTGCCATAGCCGTGCGTTGGTCGAGGAGGAGAGGGTAGTATAATTATGAAAATTTAAATTTAATCGTTGAGTTTTGCTTGCACTACTAGTATCTTATTTCACTTAACTTATTAGCATTTTTTGTAGCCTGTATTTGATTAGTTTTTTTCTATATAAGAATCAGGAAGAGGGAAGTCTACCATATTCAATATCTACAAGGTGGCAAAAGTTGTCATTTTCCGTAACTCTTGCCAGAACGTTTGGCGATAGGTCCTCGCAATTCAAATAGAAACAGAATTAAAAAGTAGTTTCCTGTTCTCTTTTGGTTTCTGTTCCAGTTTCCGCTCTTTGTCACTTGCCGCCTTAAGGGCCAGTTTCAAATGTTCCGCATAAAGGTTTGGATAGTTGGCTGACACATAACGCTATCCAACAGAGATAAAGATTACTGCTAATTTTTATATCCTCCACAGGAAGGTATATTCACTTTGCCATTACATTTGTAACTCTAAGAAGGAGTCACCGGAGGCCCTATAAAGTATATGTACTATAATTCTGAAACAGGATCACATTCTGAATCGATTTAGCCTTGTCCGTCTGTCTGTTGAAAACACGATACGAATGGACATAGGCGAATGAAATTTTGTGAGAGCACTTCTTTTTACCATCGTAAGGTTGGTATTGAAAATGGGCTATGTCGGTCAAGTAGTTCTGTTACCTCCCATACAAAACCATTAATACTAACTCAAACGCCAAACATTTTGCATGCCTCTTAAGCAGTGAAGGGTATTAAGGCATCGGACAGGCCGATGTTAACACTTTTACTTGTTTTCTGTTTCATCGTTTACGTCTCTGACTAACTAACTGGTAGACAAATTTATAAGTCACTAATGGGGCCATGGTTAATAATTAAATGATAGAGATCGCGGCTATTGAAAATAATGAAATTCTATATGCTCGTATTTGATATTCTACTTAATAGACAATTAAAGTTTCTATACCAATTTCTATTAATGTAAGAATACTTGCAGCCGTTTTGGTAAGCCGGAATTGATTTTCAAAATCTCCATCGTCGAGTGTTTCAAATAAGTTTCAAAAAATATTCTGTTCGTATAGACATTTAATAAACTCGTAGTATTCATCAAATTCGTCTTCTAAAAATTCAAATAAATCCATGTTAGGCTTAGGACAAAAAAATGTCTAAAACTATATTTTCTTCCAGCCACTTTGAATAAATATTTGGCTCATCTTCTGAACATACTCGCTTACAGTGTTCGTGGCTCCACAATGCTGTTGGATCGAACGAGAGAAAATATGTGATATGGCCTGTGCGTGCGTAGGGTGCATAAATATTAATGGTGTTCCTGTATCGTTTGTTTACATTTATACTGCATACTGTGGTGACATCAATACGAAATGTAGCCAAATTTAAAATCGAACTGCTTTCATTCAATTTAGTGAATGCTCATAAATTAGCTATATGAATTATTTAAGGGCCTAAGTAATCAAGCTATTTTTTTCCTGAGGTCAAGGACCGAATTACTACATTCGTGATTCAGTATTCAGTACTACATGATTTAATTTGTTTTTGTTATGCTCATGTAAATTCGACATAATTCCGTAACAAATTTCTTGAAAAAGCTTTTCAATTCAGTCGTTCGGACTCGACATAATATTGTAAGTCCCTTCCATTTGTCCCAACCATATAAACTCACACACACGAATAGTTGTGAGAAGCTAGGCCTATGGTTTCTTCACGCCTGTTGCTTCAAGTATTTATTATTATTTTTTTACAATTTCTAGGGACTGCCTTTCATACTTTGTATAACGATAAAGAGTGTTCACTAATTAGGAAGTCTGAGTGGTTAGGACGTATACTCTATACATTATTTAGTACACTGATTGTCATCGATAGCAGTAATTAATTTATAGAATTGCTGATATGGGTAAATCACCAGTAACTGTACCTAATATACCTTCTTCATGTATAATAAAAAAACACTTAAAACTGATTGTACAAAGCAGTTATCAATAATGACACTTAAAATAAGATTTATTTTATTTACAAATTATTTGTATCCAATATTTGCAGTTTCACTTTTGTAATACTTAGATACTCTATTCCTTCCATAGAGGGGCTTTCCAGGAACCGATTGACAGTGTCATAATGTAATTATTTTCTACATTTTTTATTTCCATTTGCTCACACTTAAGAGGTTACTACGAATGACATTAGAATGACAATGCACAGCGCTAGCATTACCAAAGAAACAGTTTGATGGAAAGTGAACAAACTCACTTGATGAACTATGGTGACCTAGGATTTTTATAGCTGTATTCATAAAAAAATGTATTAATATTAGTTTTTATTTTTTAATATAAAAGTTGGTAGACTTATAATCTTTTTCGATTACTTAATATCTATACGTCAAATGTGGATAGTGACAGTGCTGTTTAGATCCACGAATTTTATAGTTTTAGATTAATTTTTCGCACACTTTTTGTTGTTAGGTACATAACATTATATTATATCACAATTTTTATCAAATGTCGCTGTTAACTAAAATTCGACACACATTGACGCAGAATTTAATATTATAGCCATACAAGATATGCGTGACAAATTTGTCATTAACCTAGCCACATCAGCTGTTGTATTTTTGTATCCCAAAATCAGTGACCTGTTCGCTTTGTCATGATGTGACAGATCTGATTGACAGAGTAATGACTTGCGAATAAAATACAATTTTTTATTGGCACAGCATGATTGTCATCCAAAGATTTATGCTTACGCTTTAATCGTATGTCGTAATCCAGGAAGGTGAGGTGGGAGTAAATTCTAATGGACCATTTACATGGGAGCGAACGAACGAATTGCAGAAATGCGAACAAACCGCTTTTTAAGCATTTATAAACAGAAATTTGCACATTTTATTATTCCAAAAGGAGGATAATTAATTATCCCATCAAAATGCATTAAGACAACAAGTTTATAAACAGTTTAAATAACGAAAAATCGATTTCCAAACTATTTGTAGCGAACGAAAACTCAAGTTTATTCGCAATCCACACCACTTAATTTGCGTTCCACAAACTAACGATCAAAACATTCGTTCGAACTTAACCTCAAACTAGACATTGCGGGTAGAATCTGATGGCTGAAATTCGCGAACTGCCGCGACCTAGAAAAGTGGTCATTGTGAACGGTCTGTCTAAACTTGCGAATATTCGTTCGTTCGTATAGGTAGTTGGTCGCTCTCATGTGAATGGTCCTTAAAGTCGTACCTATTGCCAGCTAGTGGCACGCCAAACCATGTCAGATTGTCTTGGGTACCCGGACCGGACACTGTAAAATTGAGAATAACGGGCTGACATTCTGTCCAAAAACGGAGCAGAGCTTCCACAAATTGAAACTATTTAGGGCATAAGACCACCAATAGCCGTGGCCAAGAAAATTATTCTCGAGAAAACTAGAAATAAGGCAGACCAAACGTGGTCGGATATATTAGGTCACAGTGTCTCAAAGGGCCTCTGACCTAAGTTAGATCGGACAAAAATCTGTAGAATTTTTAAAACTCAGCAGATTAAAGCTACAAATGGCAATATCTATCTACTATCTCCGGGCACTGTCTTCTAAGAAAGCAAGCTAGGAGATTAGGTTTAATACATGTATATGTATTGTCGCAGAGGATATTACTCATCTTCTCTGTGAATGTCAAGCCATTGCTTGGTACAGGAGGAAACACCTTGGAAGGTATTTCTTCGACAATTTGGAGGAGGTTGACCTCACAGGCAAACAATTTTTAGGTTCTGTAGGGAAATTAATTGCTTTGGCGAATTGGTTTAGGTTTTGACCGTGAAGGTTCCCCAGGGATGGCGATGGGCCCAATATGGTGCCTAGTCCACTCTGATGAACTTACATCCTATACCACCTAACCTAACCTACTTTTTACTTACTTTACCACATTTTCTGTCGGTTAATATCGGCAATACATAGTTCGAAAAATAAATTAAACTAATTTGTGAGTACAAATTTGTGCAGTTTTGACGGACGAAGATGGCGGCATTGACAATAGTTTAAGGCCACCCCAAAAGCGCAGTACTGTGTGGGCAAAAAAGTGGTTGATGCATGTCGGGAGAAGGATTGTTTTTGGGCAAAATTGCTGTTTCAGTTTGCCGAAATGAGCCTAACAAATTTCATTGAAGGAGACGGGACATGAGTATGAGTAGTGTTGTTACTTAGGATTTCAGAAAGGTGATTAATTGGATGAAAAAAAAAAAAAAACAGTAGTAGATTTAAAAATACATTGACTCCATGTATCGATTGGAATTCTCAAAAGAATGAGGGCAACCGTAGCAGTCTGCCTCCCGTTTATTTCTTTTGACGATCAGTCCACCAGACTGGTGTTGAGCAGAAAATCTAGATCGAAGCACTCTAACCTATTACTTGGTACCGAAAGTGGATGTCTTAATTTGTCTTTGGTGATAAGGCGAGGGGTGGCCGTAGTAGTCCAACCCCCCGTCTGTTGCCTCTGACGGGGTCCTCGAATTATCGGGATGAGGTTGATTGGTGTAGTCAGCCCTTCCTTCGGAAAACAGACAGAGGGTGACCGAAACAGTCCAACAGCTGGAAACAGCTGGTAGCCTCTGACAGTCCGTTAGTAAGGAGGGTGGCTGGTACAGATTAGGGTAGGCTACGGCAGGAAAGAGCGACGAAGGGTGACCGAAACAGTCTAACCCCCGCCTATCTCCCCTGACGGAGTCTGAAAGTTCGACGTATGGAGGTGAAATTTACCATCCCGTTGGCGGTTTAGTGTTCAGAAACAGACAAAAAGAAAAGGTGAGTTGTGTGTTGATATTTCAGTGAAGCCAATTCGACTTTGTAACAAACATGCTGATGCAGCAAGTATCGGTAGGTACGGGACAGAATGACAAAACTTGGTAGAATTTTTGAGTGCAATGGTAGATGATGTGGTAGATTGGAAAAGTATTCAGAAATTGTGATAGATGTACCACATTGTGGTGAAAGTGATAACACAGGCCACATGATGTCGTCAACAATATCTACATATAGCTCAGCCACAATCAATGCAGACTCCATTTGGCGGTCCAACTGATAAAGCAATTTTTTTGGTTGGGTTTTTGGCGGCAGCCATGAGTGCATTATTTTTGAGGTTCACGATCGGCGATTCCAAACCATCATCATAAGATATATATAATTATTAAAGAATATGATGTTTATATCTGATTTCGTTTCAGAACGCAACAATTGTGATGCACCAAGTTATTAATAAAACTGTTTGAATTTGCTAATGGAAGTTTATGATAAGATAAAACATCGCATGTTATCTCGATATCAGCTACATTGTATGATTGGAAATCTAGAAGTAGTTGAGTGCATCACAACTCAGATTTAACTGCACACCTTCTGTGATATCATTCAGAACAAAATACACTCCGTGCCACTTGATTACGAACAGGAATTTTTTTGTTTTAATTTTACGATATTTTTCAAATCCTTTGCTTATCCGGGAAAAACCAAATGCACAAGGAATGAAGGATATATTATGTTTACATTGTAGAAAAAAAAAAATGGGAATAAGTTGATAAATGCAACTTTTATGACGCTTTTCCCAAAAAGGTCATAAAATTTACCTGTTAATTTTGTCTCACTTGATTATGAATAGTGGCTTAATCTACCTGTTACCATGTTTTAAATCAAATAAAAGGATACTTGGAGTATTAGGGAGCTTAGTTTAAGAAATAACTTCATATAATCCACTACTATAGGTAAAGGAAAGACATTAACCAAGGAGGAAATAGGCCAAATTCGAGCTTACCGGGCACAAGGACAATCCATCCGTTTCAAAGGCAGCAAGATTGGAAGAGGCGTTGTTAACAGCTTTATTAAGGACCCTGAGAACTATGGAAAAAACCGCAAAGGAAGAGTCAGCAAAGGAATAACATGGAAAGGCGGGCGATACTGAGAGCTGCTTTAAGTTCAAGGCTCTCAAGTCTAAAATTAAGGCAGAAACTGGAGTTACAGCTAGCAGATCGACTGTTCATCGCGTGATACAGAAGGCCAGCCATATTGGCCATTGAAAAATTAAGAGGAAACCACCATTGAATGCGGCACGTAAAAACCAGCGCCTTGAGTTTGCAACAAGTGTGACAGGTGGAATCGAGAGTCGCATTCCGTCGTCTTTTCTGATGAAAAAAAATTTAATTTGGACGGACCTGATGGATACCTACAGTTGTTAATTCCATGGTTTGAGAAAAGAAGGAATACATCTTCAAAGGCGGCACAGCAAAGGAGATGGTGTAATGGTACGGGGAGCAGTAAGCCATTACGAAACTGTGGAGCTGGATATCCAAAGCTCCAAAATGACAGCAATCACTTACAAACCGATACTGGAAAGAGCTTTAACGCAGTTTTTGGAGATATTTGGTGGTCAGCGATAGACTTTCCAACAAGATAATGCACCGATACATACCGCACGGACAACAAAAGCCTGGATTCAGAACCAAAATGTAAACCTACTTACCTACTATCCACCTGACCTGAGTATCATTTAAAACGTGTGGAGTTGGCTTTAAAGAAAATTCTATGAAGGAAGAATGCAATATCATGAAACGGAAGAAATTATGAAGCCATAAAACAAGCCTGGTCCCAAGTTTCGCTAGATTATTTGACAGCACTCTATGAATCTCTACACAGCTGGTTACTTGAAGTGATTTAGCGATCAAGAGGTAGTACCCATTACTAAAAACTTTTGCTACTCTTTGAATAAAGTCATTATTTAACTATACAAACAAATTTTGTATTTTTTTACCTTTTAAGCTTCTAACAAGTAGATTAAGCCACTGTTCGTAATCAAGTGAATCAAAAATAACAGGTATATTTTATGACCTTTTTGGGAAAATCCTTTTTTTTTCTACAATATAAACATAATAAATCCTTCATTCCTTGTGCATTTGGTTTTTCCCGGATTAGCAAAGGATTTGAAAAATATTGTAAAATTAAAACAAAAAAATTCCTGTTCGTAATCAAGTGGCATAGAGTGTATATATAGGAAAGTTCTATATGTTTTGTGTGTGACATCTTATCTTCATAATTTTCAATGCGCAATATGCTTAGGTGGACTCAGTGCTAATTGAGGAAAAGTACACATTCCATTTAAAGCTTTTTCCACTTGGTTTTTCTCTTGCGAACATCAGATTTACATCAGAAAATTATAGCTTTACATAAATTGAAAAAGACCTATAACTCAAACGTTAGAATACGACATAAGATAGTAGGTCCTTCTATTCGTCTTAAAAAAAATCACACAAACTATTGACTGTGTGAATGATAGTCTGTTTAAATGCCCTAATCATATATGTAATGCCAAGTCCGGGTCTTAGACTTTGCCTCAAGTAACCTTTAAACACACATCCTGCGGTTGATTTTAGAGCTAGCTATCTATTTAAAAGAACGCCAAGTTTTTTCTATGAAATTATGAGACACCAATTTAGGACTGCATATCCATGCTCGTCAGGGTAAAGCTTATCAGTTTTACAACAATCAAGTTGACATGCATCCAATTTAACCATATAAATCAGTGAAGAAATAATTATTTTTCTAACCTTGAAATTTTGCACCGACGTAGGTAGTTGTTGGAAATATTTTCTTTGTTTATGCTTTCTATTCGAAATTAGTTTATCATTTCCAAGATTGTTTATGATAAGCGTAGTAGGTATATTTCAATCAAAACGAATCTCAAAAAGAAAGAAGAGTTTATTTAATGGCTGCACAGATAACCACTATCAGCTTGATATAGATACCGATATCATTATACCTACCTACCTACATAAGTAGATACATTACCGTAGGTAGGTATTGCCTTTGTGTGTGAACAAATTGTAAACAAATTTTACAACACAATGGGGCCTAAACTATTAAATTGGTATAATGAAGTTCACAATAGTGAATTACATTTTCTATAAACATTTTTACTATTTTCTAAGCTTCAGTAAATTTGAGGTTGAAAGCAAACATATGGCAGTTAGTGTTAAGGCCAATTTATTTACCTTGTTTCAACACCCAAAATTGAGTCTCACAGAGATCGAGGTTTAGCACGCTAAATGGATTTTCGGATGCATTATAAATAATTGACCTGCCTCTATAGTAGGAACTTGTAGGCGATTTAATTTTCAATGAATGTTTGTAGCGTTAAATCGTCGAACACAATTGACGTTCATTTGATGTAAAAATAATAGGAAATAGAATTTTGTTTTCCTATTTTTGACACAATCAAAATCACATACCTAACACTATTCTATATAGAGGAGAATATACACTCCCGCTCAACTGAATATGTTCAACATTATTTAAAAAGTAAAATGATGTCTTCTGCTCGGCAAATTTCACGTGTATTCTGTCAGATCGAAAAAAAAAGTGTTAACCATACTGGGCCTAAGGTTAGTATAATAGAGGTCTCATTGAATTGGGATTGGAATCTTAGGTATATCTGGTTATTATAAAACAATCAATTATTGTTATTGTTATGTTATTATATAACAATCAAACATTGTCATTAGAATAACTTGACAGTTGATTAGAAAGACTTCCTTGGTCTAAACTTATTAACGCCTAATTTTATTACTAAAAATATTGCAATATCTTGAAACTTAACTAATTTTTTATTTAATTTTTCTATTTACAGGTATGTCTTCTTAAAATAAAAGTGCATAGTAAGTAAAAGATGTTATAATCTATTTTTATCGAAAAACAAATTCGGAATTTGTGCAGAGAAAAAAAAACTACGTTGTATATATTTAAGGGAATATGCTTTCGATGTGCGCCCATCAACACAAAGCAGACCTACGGTTGAAGAACATGTTTATTATATTTTTCGATTTAAGAAATGAGATCCAATCAGATTTTGATTTTTAAAATTTCAAATAATAATCACTCAACAAACAAACATTAAAAAGCAAGAAGCTCATAAATAAAATCCCATCATAACTCGAGATTGGCCGAACCGATTTTGATGATTTATACTTTGTTTTAAAAAAAATAAAAATTGGACAAAGGGGCGTGGCACTTCCCATACAAAAAAAATCTTATATCTCGAAAACCACTGAATCGATTGAGTTCAAATTTACATACGATCTTAGGTATCGGCCCAGGAGTATTCCTGTGAAGATTGGTCAAAATTGGACAAAGGGGCGTGGCACCTCCCATACAAAAAAAACATTCAAAATCTTATATCTCAGAAGCCACTGAATCGATTGAGTTCAAATTTACATACAATCTTAGGTATCGGCCCATGAGTATTCCTGTGAAGATTGGTCAAAATTGAACAAAGGGGCGTGGCACCGCCCATACAAAAAAAGATCTTCTATGGGGTGACAATCGATGACGTTGTAACTCGATAACCGCTAGGGCGATTCTCATGATTCTTTTTTTGTTTTGTTCGTATTGCTGTATTTCAGGTTTACGCAGAAATAAAATTCCAGAAAATCGATTTATTCTCATTTTTCGCATTTTACGATAGAACGCATTATTGGGTCGTATGAATAAAAACTACATTTGCTTTGAGTAAAAGGTGGTAGCAAAGTAAAAGCACTTAGCAATTGCTTTGAATTGGTATGAATAAAAACTTACTTTGCTAAAGTAAGTTCGAAAATTCGAACAAAGCATTTACTTCACTGCATGTGTCCTTCCCTTGCAGTTTCTGTCAAAATTTGAATTTGAATTTGAATTTTAGAATTAGAAAAACAATTTTTGAGGAAAAATAAACAAATGATAAAGTAATTTAATAAAAAAAAAATTCACATAAATACAAAAAAAAAAGTTAAATCTATGGCCTGAGAGGTGAATGATGAAGAAGAGTATTTGGAAGAGCTTACTGGTACGCATAAGTGCATAACCTATATTCGATTACAAATTAATTGCTCTGCAGCTGACGATGAGGAATTTCCATCTACTTCTATCTCCAATAGTGATCAAATAGTGGTATTCGTGCAAACGTTAGAAGCTGTAGGAAAGATTTAATTTTCTGGATATTTGAAGGAGCACCACCCCGCGTCTCCAGTTGCTTAAAGTTGTTATCGTAACCAATTCTTCTTAGCTTATACTGTTTTTTATTCACGAGCGTTAGCAACAGTAGGTAAAACAGGTAAAATGTGCCAACTTATTGCATCCATTTTTGTTTCTTTCACAAGCAAAAATTATTTTAACTATGTATTTATAAAAAAAAACACTGCAACTCACAAGGCTAGACTGTTTTTGCAAAAAAATGTGCGCGCAAAATATTTAGCAAATGCTCTGAGTCAACAAAATAGCAGACTCGGAATTTTCGTAGCAATTGCTTTGTCTTCCACGTTTTATTCATACCAATCTGAGTAAAAGGTCGGTGGCACCGCTTTTCGAAGATGTCAAAAGTTGGAGTTAACTCAAATCAGTTTTTATTCATACGAAGCTTAGCAATTGCTTCGATTTTGACATTTAGTCTGAGTAAAAGCAATTGCTACGTTTTATTCATACGACCCATTATCTAAGACCTAAGCAATACAACTTATGTGCACGGGCAAAGCCGGGCGGGTACAGTTATATTACATTACCTATATAAAAACGTTGGTGCGTATGTAAGTCCGATAATGGCCCAGCGTTACCAGATTATTTTTTCCAAAAATTCTAAATTCTAAAGGAAAACTGCAAAAACTGCTAAACAAAACCGTAAAAAATGCTAAAGAAACTGCGATCGATTTCTCCACGAAAAATGTTTGAATTTTTTTACTTATTAATGTAATTCTTGTGAATAATTTTACATTTACAAAAAAATCATATTATTGTGTACGTCAAACTTCCATAACTCGAACTTCTTGAGGTCCAATTTTTCTTTTACTCGAAGTTTTATTGAGAACTCTACGTTTTCAACTTTTGGCCTTCATAACTCGAAGTTTCAATAACTCGAATTTATTTTCTTTCATTTTGAGAGTTGGATTTATCAGTCGTAAATTAATCTATACCAAAATCTTAAGTTTGCTATAAAATGTGGTAAATTTCTTGCACTTTTGAGGTTATAGCATTCTTATATAAACCAACGCAGCGCTGCCAGAAATATATTTTCGTGTTCAGTAATTACCACGAACTAAGCTCACAAAGTTACAGCCTTGCTAAAATGACTTGAAAAAAAAAACATTGCTAGCTCTTAGTCTATTATGGAAGTTCCACTACTTTTGTTTTGCGTTGCAGTGCAGTGCGATCAAGTGCGTTTTTGACTGATGTTTTTGACAGCTTCATAAGAATGAAAGCAATAAAAAAAAAAAAACATTTTAGCAAATTAGTCTTTTGTATTTTTGTTGCTTAAATTTGTATTTCCAGGGCTAAAGCAAACAAAAAAACAAGCACCTAATAGGAAAACCCCGATGGAGGACGAAACAACATCATGTCATATCAATACGTCGTCGCATTTAAATTTTTGCGAGTTTTACAAATTTTTTATATAGCCAATGTATGAAATGTTGCTAAATGTTGATTAAAAGTGCTTTTTTCAAAATGTTTTTTGAACATTTTTAAAAACTGCTAAAAACTGCTGAAATTTACAAAAATGCTAAAAAATCTGCTGCATGTGAAATTTACGACCAAATCCTGCTAAAATCGAAGGAAACTGCTAAATCTGGGAACGCTGTAATGGCCGCTGAACCACTTAAGCTATCCGCCTTCATTCCTATTAAAAGAAATATTTGAACAAAAATATCAAAATAAATCTTGAAATATTTAAAATAACTATTTTAGGCAGAACAACGTTTGTTTGGGTCAGCTAGTTTCAAATAAAAAGCAACTCAACTAACGCCTTCGGCTTCGAGTTCGAGCTAATGCATTGAAAAAAAGTTTGATGAACACTCTAGAATCTAGATACATGGACAAAAGGGCGTGACACCTCTCATAACAAGCAAATACATTTCAAACGCTATTCTTCGACAGTCATGGGAAAAAATATATCTGAGAAAATATCGGTCAAAGCACACGGAGAACGGAGTACAGAGTCAGTCCGAACACATCGGTTAAAAATAAAACGGCCGCTAGTAAAGTATATATTTTCTGAATCAGGATCACATTTTGAATCGATTTAGCCATGTCTGTCTATTGAAATCACGATAGCGTCCAAGCAAATCGACTTACGTGAATGAAATTTTGTGAAAGGATTTTGTTAACACCGGCACCATTCACTTCTCTCAAAGTACTTTGTACTTTGTTTAATATTTTTATTTTCAATCGTTCGTATTTTTCATTTCACAATTTTATATTTTATGTTATTTTAGAGCTTCAATAAAACTTCCTTAGAATTCGCCTCGTCTGTTGATTTTGCTTTCAACAAATTTTCTGGACAACAAAGGAGCAAGGAGCAGCAGAACGAAAAGTAAATACAGTCCACAGCCTGGCTATCGAACAGATTTCTTTACCGTCGTCCGCTTCGTATTAAAAATTGTCTATGTCGGTAAAGTAGTTCTGGCACCTCCCATACAAAACCAATATTAGACCCCAGGCGTGTACACTTGTACAGTAGGTACATACTAGCTCGCATGGCAAATATTTTGCATGACTTTTATGCAGTGGATGGTATAAAAGCATCGGCCAGGCCATGATAACACTTTTACTTGTTTTTTTTTTGCATTAATTAAGAATGATTTGAGAAAAGACAAGGTCAGTGAAGTAGGAAAAGACATCACAATAAACGACATTACCTAACTAAAACCATCTCGCAGTCTTAAGAAACATTTCAAAATAAGTTTCATAGATATCCTGTAAATAGTTTTCACTCTTTTAGGTAACAAAGTTGTATTATATCCATAGACAGACTAGCATTTATCCGTGGCTTCACTAGCTCGCACGCGTTACAGACGAATACCTAATGCCCAAGCCACAATGGCGCTTTGCGGCGTGCGCGCGTTGACAGATAAAGTAGAACCAATGCTTTCATATGGTGCAAGCCAGAATGCGGCTTCAGGCTTCGGGTCGCGTTGTGATCGTAAATATCGTAAAGTCCAACGCGGCGCCCAAGTAGAGCAACTTTCTACTTTCAGTGGCGTTGGGCGGCTTTGACGTTTTCTTTCGGTTTGGTTTGTTCGATTTGATAATATTTAAAGTGTTAGAGCATATGCCGTTCATTGTTGGAGTTGCATGGATTCACTTAGGTATATACGTACCTACTCGTTTTTAGTAGTCTATGAGGTTTTTTCAATACAAATTAATTATTTTACTGTGTGGAAATGACGAATATTATTTTTGTTGTAATGCTTCTTTAGATTGTTGATAAAAAAAATATGTGCTCAAATGTAATGTACATGCTTTTGATATTTCAATTTTGTCTGAAACTACTTTATTCTTCATACAATTTATTAACGAGATAAACATTTTTGTTTAGAATATTTATAGTTTCTTTTTCTAGTTGAGGGTAAATCTAATTTCCTGCGATGTGCAAATGATAGGTATTATTTTATTACTTGGTTTACCCGCCCAGGTTTGCTCGTGCCAATGAATTGCATTGCTTAAATATATTTTTTTATTGTCCATCGGGACAATGCACATGAATATGCGCACCTTTGTCCGACTTTGACCCAACTTCACGGGAATTCTCTGGCCAATAGATATCGAAGAGTCCCTATAAATTTGATCTCAATCGGCTGGTAGGGTTTGAAGTCCGTACATAGGAACATAAAAAATGTCTGGACAAGACAGCGAAGATCTTCGCAGAAATATAGCAAAAAAATTACCCCTATTAGGTCATAAAATCCTTTCAATATGCATTGTCCGATGGCTGACCGGATGTGGTAAAAACCCAGCGAGCGACGAGAAGCAGTACCTGCGATCGCAATCGTCCGAATGTCCAGCATACCACCAGATGTATACATATAATTGAAATAAAATATAAATTGAAAAATCAGGTAAATCGTCGGTATCCATATTTGAGAATTTATTAATAGGGGTTTTTTTTAAATAGCCAAACCAAGTTTTTAACAAAATTGCACTTCTCTATTTAAGTGACTGAACTTCTTTCCACAGCTCAGATAAATGCTGTCCATTTGGTAATATTGCTCACTTAAATCGTTTTACAAGAAGTATTCCACAAAGTAATCAATTCACAATTTTAAGGGAAGGGATTTTCGATGTAATTTACCCATATTTTCTCAACTAAACTAAAAATCTACCTGTCTCGCCTGAAACGCCTTTCATGTGAAGGCATGCACATTAAATGCACAGGCAATTCTTCCACAAAAATATTCCACGACAATAAAAGTGAAAATACATTTTATTGATATTTATTTATGAATTTTTTTTACTATTTTGAACAAATTTCCTCTTAATTCGTGCATTAAAATAACAATTATAAGCAAAAAGGAGTAGTTGAATTCTGCTCTGAATTCGTACATAACGTACGTACGCAACATAAACCAAACAGAACTTTCAATCTCTCCTACTCTAATCTCTCAACGCGCCAACGCTCTGAAGCGCCATTTAGTTTTGGAAAAGAGCGGCTTGCGCGCGTTGACATAAAGTACGGTAAAGTTTCTAAAACGCCTGTCAACGCACGCAAGCGGCAAAGCGCCATTGTGAATTGGGTATAATGTGCTTTGCTGCGCACTTAATTAAAAAAAAAAAAAAAAAATGATCTCCAACTGAACCCCATTTTTTCCCGTCGCTAATAACTTGGGTCCCAACCATAAGCTAAATTTGCAAAATCTGACAAATAGATTTTCTTTATTTCTTTTATTTCGGATGAAAAATAAGAATTTTCCCATATACAAACTCTGTCGTCCATTTTCGCCCCTTTTGCAGTTCGGATCTCTCCATATCGGTTCTAATTCTAAGTGCTCACTTTGGCCATAAAGGGAAATTTCCTTCCTATCTCACCGTTTGGGCTGGGCCTTGATCACCAATCGCCAATCAGTCGGGACAAACTTTTTTTTATAAGAGATATAGTTAATAATGTCCTAGGCCGAATGTGTAATGCTTAGCTGGTCTTACTCCGAAAATAAAAACGCAGTAGGTATTTGTGAGAAAAAAACTAGGCCTATATCTACTAACAAGTTGCGCGGTGGTGCTACAGTACGGGGTGGATCTGGGTCTCAACCAACCGGCGGCGTCTCTAGCCAGCACGATCTTTGGCCAGCCCCAGCTGTCTCCAGTTTCGCACGCTAAGTTGGTTAATTCCTCTTCCACTTGCGTGCGCCACTTGAGTCGCAGTCTTCCTCTACCGCGCCGCCCCGCGGTTGTGGGTGGATTCGAAGATTTTCCAGGAAGGAGCATTCCTGTCTATTCGATCTACGTGACCCAGCCACCTCATTTGTTGGACCTTCACTGTTCTGGTTAGGTGGATGTCTCTGTACAGCCCGTACAGTTCGTCGTTGTATCTTCTCCTCCATTCACCGTCTCTACAGACGGGACCGAAAATTACTCGAACAAGCAACCAAGACCAAGAGTAACCTCGACCGCTTTTGATAGAGTTAACTCTGCATCTGCTCCATAACAGAAGGACTGGGGGTGGGGGGATATTAGGATAAAACAAAACTAATGACAATAAAAACGAATCCACGACTGCATACAAGTTCAAGTAGCATAGATACTCGTTCATAAAGCTACCTCTCAGATTGGTTTGAAAGTTTGAAATTGAAACTGAAAACAAAAAGCTGAAATTAAATATGCCATAACTCCCAAATGTATGCAATGATAACAGTTTTTGCGCTAAAGCTCATTTTATCGCATGCTATTTTAATTTAACTCGCATGCGACTATTTTTAAAAAAAGTTATAACTTCAACCTACGAGACTGTGGTGGCAAAACAAAAAGCACCCTGCAGATACACTATCTACAATCTGGCACTGGCACTATGTCTACTAAAGACGTTCATAGTAGCTCTAGCTAGGAACCGTATCAGTTACAGACTAGTTACCTATCATAAATAGTTGCCGTTCAACGGCTTTTATGGCTTGTTGCAGTAAAATAAAAATAAGGTGATAGATTTGTTTGCTTCCACCAAACTCATAGTTTGTTTGATGGAATCAATCAAATAATTGACACGAGATTATCACATGCTTCTGCTTAGTGTGAAAGCTCTTAGCAAAGCAATTTGGTGGACACGTACATACAAGTACCTACCGACTCACACAGAGTCGTTGATAAGCGATAACATTATGCATGTTGGACAATATTTTCAACAACAGGTTGGGTGATTTTATTTATTTAAAAAAAATACATGAAAGTAATCGAATTATCTGATAGAGTCTTAATTAAATGCGTTGTTTAACAACAAAATAATACATAATTTTAAAAGGTTATAAATTTTTTATTGACGCGCCATTCCAAGGCATATCTTATCAAGTAAGTTGTGATAACAGATTCTGAATTTGGCCCTATATCTACGTACCTAAAGAGAATTTCAAAATTTCGAATTCAAGATAATCATCAATTTGTAATTATCAATTCTGATAGGATAGAGAAACTAGAAAAATTGTATTTTCCAATTTTGTCCGCATCCTTTCAGAAGCCAAGTAGTTTAACTAACGTTCAGTACTAATCCTATGCCCTGATTGAATCCGAAGGCGGGTTTGTCTTTCTAAAGGGTTTGCCATAAGTCACGCAAAATGTAATACATATACCTATTTCATTTTTTTTTTGGGTCTTATTTCCAGGGGCCTTATTTCCAAGAGTCGTAATATAATATAGAAAATACAGATTTTGAATTAGAAACCTTAAATTTTTTATTGATTCATAGAGTACCTATACAGATTGGAGTTATATGTAATAGAACACTGGATAAATGGCCGCCACGACTTTGCTGGCAAGTAACGTACTCTTTTATTGAAATTTTCTATGTGGCTGAATTTCATTAATACACCTCTCAATTTCCTCTTTCAAGGCGTTGGTGGTCGTGGGCTTGTTTGCATAGTCCTTTGACTTCAAAAAATTCCAAAGAAAAAAGTCCAATGGCGTTAAATCGCAAAGATCTGGATGGCCAATTCTGATTCCAAAACGGCCAATTACACGATTAGGAAATGACTCATGCAGCCATTGAATTGTTTCTCCGACTGTATGGCATGAGGCACCGTCTTGTTGAAACCATATGTTGGTCACATCCATATCTTGTAATTTAGGCACTCAAAACTGGGTTATCATGTCATGATAACGATAACGAACACTATTAATTGTTACTGCCTGACCAGCCGCATTTTCGAAGAACAATGGTCCGATAATGCCTACATCCCAAAATCTGCACCAAAAACAGTCACGCGTTGCGGATGCATTTATTTCTCAATAAATACCCGTCGGTTTTCTGAACTCCAAATGCGACCATTTTGACGATTAACGAAGCCATCAAGATGAAAATGAGCTTCATCACTGAAGACGATTTTGTTGGAAAAATCAGCATCCACTTGTTGTTGTTCCAAAATCCATTCAACCAACTCTCTTAGCGCTGCATGGTCAGTAGTCGTCAGTTCTGGAGTCAATTGAACTTTATAAGCATGAAGTTTCAAGTCTTTCGTGAGAATCTCTGTAAAGAGCTGTTCGAAATGCCCAATTCTTGACTACGGTGCCGAATTGATGTCTCTGGACTATCAGCAATACTCTCGCGAATTGCATCGATGTTTTCTATTGAATGACTTGAGCTTGTGGCAGGATGCCCACAGTGTTTATAATCTAATCACTAATTGATCCAGTCTCCCTGAATCTTTCAATTATTCTCTTCACATTTGATGGTTTTAAATCACTATGACGGCCTTATTTTGTTCGAAAATTGCGGATTGTAACTGACAAACCTTCATTATTTTTAAAATATTGCTCAACAATGAAAATGCTTTGTTCTTTCGTATCGCGCTCCATTTTTACTAACCCCGAACTGTCAGCTGTCACATCGTTATATTTTTTTCCGTTGGCATCACTGTACTATTAAAAGGCGCTAAATTTAAATTTTGCATGAATTATGCGACTCCCTATATTAAGCTATCCACTAGCTTTCTGTCTCATACAGAACCTGAACTACAGACCAAAATCTGACAGGATCAAATTAAATTTATTTTATGTCATTCTCCGTAAATGGACGATCGAGTGCAACGACTTATGCAAAATCTGAGGAGATGAGATAGAGGTGGAGTGAATTCTACATCTGCTTTGCCAATGCACCGCTTTACAAGAACGATGGACGGCTACATACCCTAGAATGCAGGTTCTTCGCAAGCTCCACACAGTTAACAGGCTTTCAGATATCAAATCTTCTACACTTCTTTAGGAGTACCTACCTATACCTACTAGCTCGAAAGCTGGTCAGTAAATTGGTGTTTTTTTTTTGGTTGTTCTATTTTTCGATCTCACTTCTACAACAAGTGATTCACAAAGGACTTTTTAGATCTTCGAGTTGACATGATGACAATATATTTCCATCACACACCCCTTCATATCTTAACCCATTATATATTCGATACACATTCACTCACTGCAGTTCTATTCTAACTTTCACCCTGACTTCGTCCATAAAATCAGAAATAATAACGGAATCCTACATAAAGTATACCTCAGCTATTATTCAAAAAGTCAATTACTTGATTGATAGTTAAATTTAAGCAAACGTGTTGATTGCCACCCATTAAATGCTACAGTTACAAATTTGTTTGACATACTAAAGCAAAAAAAAATAAAAAGAACAAAATTTAGGTGTGGCCTTGATACAGTCTTCTGGAATACCAAAAGTCCTTTCTCTTTTCGGCTAGGCGTCGCGTCGCTTTGGTCGTCGTCAGTGCCAGATATACAAGAATACTATTCCACAATTCTACATAAATGCTAAATTGGTCTCCGCCATACACGACAAACACTCTTGGCTACGACTTTTAACATACCGCGCGTCAAGGTTTCAATATCATTTGATACGAACTAGAATGCTACGGCAGGCACCACCACCAACAGCAGCTGCTACACTTTGCAACGACCTTCAAACGCCCATTATTACAAGTTTTTTAATCACCCAAAGACTTGAAAGAAAATCGTTACAACGACGTGTTAAACTTTTCGAGTATACTGTATACTATACGCAAAAGTAATTAATATAATAGTTATTAATCATAGGATCCTGGTGTCGTGAACAAGGAGTTATCCCACTTCGTTGAACATACTAATTGACGTTACTGAGTTCTTCAATAATTAATAAATATGTAGGGTAGGTACGTGCAAGTTTGGATGATTTTTAACAGTGGGCTGGCGGTTAGTGATAGGGAGGGTGCAAGTGCAGGCCTCCACCACCGACTGTACATAGCATATACGTAACGTGTCATCCGTTGTCGTCAGAGAACACAGAACAATACAAACACAGCTGACTTTCGATGACTGTCGTACGAGAACACAAGTGGCTTGTTGTTTTCTTCAAGACTTTGTCGAGATAAAAATAAGAAAAAATAAAAAAAGTTTTAATTAAAATCAATTTGGTATTTTTATGCAATTAGACTGAGCGATAAGGCGTAATCAGTTATTTAATATGACGGTCCTTTTTTCCTCCACATTTGCTCGACTTGTTTGTGCTTGCAGCGTATATTTGCACAGTTGGGAAATTAAACTGGAAGTAATACAAAATGAACAATTTGTATGTGTTTTTGGGACTCCCTGTATCTAAGTGGGATTTAAAGAAACATTTTATATGACGAAAGTTGTTTAGAATTTAAAGTTACCTAAATTGAGGCTGATTAGAATTTGTCGGCATTTTTGGCAGACGGCTAATATCATTTTATTAATAGGCTACAAGTTGGCGAATCGATTAAGGGGCTATTTCAAAAGCGATTTTTAAAAATATGGATTCATATCACATCATTCATTTGAATGAGGGACTTTTGTAGATACTCTTCCGCATGTAACTATTCTGTCACAAACAATAATTATAAAATTAAAAAAAAACCAGTAAGACAATTATCTTCGACTATGCCGAAGCTCAAATACCCGGTACTATATTATTGTAAAATAAAACCAGTAAGACAATTATCTTCGACTATGCCGAAGCTCAAATACCCGGTACTATATTATTGTAAAATAAAAAAAATATTTTAGTATTAAAAAATTATATATTTGTATGGGAGGTGTGGGTACTTTTTATTCGATCAAACTCATTTTTTGTCAAAAATTTTTAAATATTATTAAAACAATATGTGCAAAGTTTAAACTTGCTATCTTTACTGTAGCTATTTAAATTTAATTTTTAACATAAAAAGCTATATAAATCTGATATTTTTGTATGGGAGGTAGTAGTCGTTTTCATCCGATCTTGCTCATCTTCGAACTTAGCCTCAGTTTGGTGGATAAAAGCTTACGTACCAAATTTCAAGTCGATAGCTCTTAAATTACGGCCGTAATCGTGCGGACAGACAGACGGACAGACGGACAGACAAACGGACATCGTTAGATCGACTAAGAAAGTGATGCTGATCAATAATATATATAGTTTGTCATACCTACAACGCCTCCTTATGGGCGTTACAAATGGAATGACAAAGTGAATATACCCTCACCACAGTGTGGTACCGGGTATAAACAAAGTTTTCCTATTACTCGAACAAATACACAAAAGAATATAAGAAATAATATAAATAAGAGTTCAACAAATTAGCAAATAACATATTCCTTCGAATTTAACTTCAGATTAGAAATGCCGCCCGTTCTTTATACTATTGATCAGCATCACTTTCTTAGTCGATCTAGCGATGTCCGTCTGTCTGTCCGCACGATTACGGCCGTAATTTAAGAGCTATCGACTTGAAATTTGGTACGTAAGCTTTTATCCACCAAACTGAGGCTAAGTTCGAAGATGAGCAAGATCGGATGAAAACTACTACTACCTCCCATACAAAAATATCAGATTTATATAGCTTTTTATGTTAAAAATTAAATTTAAATAGCTACAGTAAAGATAGCAAGTTTAAACTTTGCACATATTGTTTTAATAATATTTAAAAAATTTTGACAAAAAATGAGCTTGGTCGAATAAAAAGTACCCACACCTCCCATACAAATATATAATTTTTTAATACTAAAATATTTTTTTTTATTTTACAATAATATAGTACCGGGTATTTGAGCTTCGGCATAGTCGAAGATAATTGTCTTACTGGTTTTAAAATCGAATCGAAACTTGCTAAATTTTAAGAAGTTCATGTGGAACCTTTGAAAATGCCGACTTGTATAAGTTTTATTTATAAGTTTAAATCCTATACCTAATGAAAGTCCAAGCATAAGACCTAATTTTTGAAAATTCCTCGTTAAACTGGAAGTAATACAACCGCAAATTCTATGAGCTGTACCAAGATGTGGATGTAGTCCAAAAAGCCATAGCCCGTCGACTTCATTGGCTGGAGGAAATGGACAATAATGCTCCAGTTAAGAGGATCTTCGGATCTTAGCCCCCAGGTTCGAGAAGACAAGGTAAACCGAAACTCCATTTCAAAGACCAAGCCATCGCCGATGCCAGAGCCATAAGTAATTACAAAAAAAAAAAAAACGATTGTATTGGAGTTTGTAGATGTTATGGACGGCTCATATAAAATTGCATTTGCGTTTAAAAATTATTACATATGTTTTTATCTTTTCCCTAGAATGCGGTCAAATTTTGGCTGCTCGGTTTTTCTATAGTTGAGATTAATAATCGTAAAAAAAATTCATAAGCCAAATTGCTCCTAATCATGTTTTGTCTTTACAAACTATTTTTTGTAACAAAATCTGTTGCATTTTACAAAAAGTTAGAAATTAACCAAATTGTTGTTGGTTGTTATATCTATTATACCTGCAAGTATTTAGTACATAATAACCAGCTAAAATTACCCGTCGTTGCTCTGGGGCTTTCTTTGTTGTTAAGGAGTCGGTATAAACTTCTTAAAAAAAATTAAGGAAATATAACAGCCCTATTATGGCTATCAAATATCAATTAGTTGATACTTGATAAGATCTATCAATTCATTGATAGTTTGGTATTATGAGTATCAATTGATACATTTTACCTCATTGTGAATACTTATCGAAATTTCATTGAGAATGGGTTCTGTTTTGACGTTTCTGATTTGTAGTTGGTTTTTGTTGTTGTTTGCTGTTTTTTATAAACAAAAGTTGTTTTTTTCGCAAATCAAAAGAACGAACAACACTGTTGATTGTGCAATGCAAATGCTGAAGTTATTCCCAACGCTCAGTTGATAGTTTCCTTATTGAATAAATAATTTTAAAATCGCTGCTACTCGTGGTTTGAGTACATTTGGGATGTCTACCGAAGACATTTCGCTCTAAAGTCGTTATTTAACAATAAAACGAGGATATACATTTTTTAATTTGATGCACCGAATATTTGATACGCATCAACGAGAAATTTGTGGTTGATAGAAAATTTGATGAATATCAACTTTTTTGATAACCGTAATACCAAGTTTATCGATAAAACTATTCACAATAGATCTTAAATCTAATACAATTCACAATTCATCAAAAATGTTGATAGGTTGATAACCATAATACCGATTCATTCATTTTGTTGATACGTATCAATTATTATCAAATATCGTGTTGATATTTGATAGCCATAATAGGGCTGTAAATGTCATATATTTAAGGTGTGTTTGCTTCAAGAAGGACATGTGCATTGTGCATGCACATTGTCTGCAGGAGGCTCATGGTTCTAACAGAATAGCACCAAATTCCAATGGTGGAGAAATCATCGAGTTAATTGAAGGACTTGTTCGATGACAACATTGGGCGGAAATAAACCTATGGCCTGGCCTATATAGGTTTGGTTAGATTGTATAGGGTATGAGTCCATCACAATAGACTAGGGAATACATTTTGGTCCATTGACATACTAATACTATACATAGACTGCTAGCAGCCAATTTTTCGTTGAAGCAATCATAAGCACTAGCTCTTTTGATTCACAGCGGAGAGACACGAAAACACTCAAATGTCATCGACCAATTCGTACGATTGCAATGTTTCTACAATGGATGACACTGTTGTCTATGTAAAAAGAATAGCAATGGCGCGCAGAGGTTGAAACCGCTTTCCTACTTTCCGACTTTCGTCGCACTGAACCAAAAGGGCTAGTTCTTATGTTTGCTTCATTTTTCCTCGCAGGTTTGTATGAAACTGACATTTCTAGCAGTCCATGTATAGTATGTCAATGATTGGGACCATTGCCATCCTTGGGGAATCTTTACGATAAAAACCCAAACACTTAGTTTCCCTATACTTATATAGGATATAAAAATGGTTTTAATATTTTTGAGAAGCCAACCTCCTTCAAATTGTTGAAGAAGTACCTTCCAAGATGCTTTCTTTTGTTCCAACCAATATAGCTTTACAGAGAAGATGAGTAATATTCTCTGCGACATGTACAGTGGCCGGCACAAGTATTTTGACAAAAATAAAGTTAATTCTGCTCATAATTTGAAACTTACTTGCCAGATGAAGTTCTTTGGATCTTAGTTTTTATGTGACTTATTAAGAAACATTTCAGAAATTGAATTTACATACTTATACTTAGGTCTGGGGTATAGTAAAAGTGTAAAAGTGTAGCAAGTAAATTTCACACTTTTACACTTTCACAACGATACTAGACCTGATACACCGAATCGTGAATACCCCTATTATATTTACTCTTATCACAGCCTAAATTCTTCACCCTATAAAGCTGAAATTTTCCACCGGGGTTCCCTATATAATATATACAAGGAATAAGGAATTGAATCCTTAAAGGAGTGTAATGAGGGAGTCAAATTTTGTATGGGAACATTTTTATTTTTCATCCGATCGACTTCAAACTCGGTTTATGCAGTCTATATCCATATCCATACTACCAAGGACTATTCGAGAAAAAATCGGGAAAAAGAAACCAGACCTGACAATTTTGAATGCTGAAAAACACGGATTATGCTTAAAATTACTTTTAAACTACTATTTGTACACTTTATAAGGCCATGTTAAATAATTATCTTCGCTAATTTTTTGACACATGAAAGTATTGAACAGAGAAGTTCATCAAACTCCAATCTTTAAACAGAGATTTATAGAATTTCACGTAATTATTAATTTATTGAAATGCAGTGTTTTATTTCTTCTTGAATATTCTAGCAAAAGAAAGGAATTAGGAATCTGTTTGTACAAAATCCTGAGGGCTGCGAGAGGGAAGCTGCGGATAAAAATTAGTTATACTGCTACCTAATGTCGAAAATATTTTCGCCAGCGCTATTTATTCTAAATTCTTATAATACAGGCTGTATTTTTTTAGAGGTTTGGTTTTTAAACTGGCAGCACTGCTTCTATAGATTGTCAATTTGACAGTTGAAATTGGATTTGTGGTTAGTACGTTTTGCCATTTTACGATGAATAGATTAACGCCAGAAAAACGCGTGCAAATTGTGCAAACTTATTTTTAAAACCATGGTTCGGTTCGTAAAACTTATATCGTGCGCTACGACCAATCGTCCATCACCACGTACACTCTAGTAACTAGTGGCTAATATGCTTCTCCAAAGATGATAAACAGTGCGAACAGAAGAAGTTATTGCCGTTGTGGAGAATCCGAATGAGTCGATTTGTAGATACACAGCAATTGGAGCTATGACCATTCACTTTGTGGAAGATTATAGGGAAAGATCTTCCCTTGAAAGCTTATAAGATCCAGCTTGTGCAAGAGTTCAAACCGCGTGACCATTAGGCGCGTGACACCATCAATTTATTGCGAGAAACATTTGCTGCTAATGTATTTGTTTAGTGTTTATGTCAAATATTTCAAATTGTCAATATTTTGACTTCATCTGGCAAAGTGTTGGACCTTTGTTTTTATGTGACATATTAAGAAAGATTTCAGAAATTGAATTTACTTAAAAACGACGTACATTGGGATAGTTCACTTGCGATAGCGTCCAATTTCTGCATCGAATTTCAAATTTTCCATTGCATTTATTTATCTAAAATATGCATTTTTGAGTCTTCCTCCCTATAACCTTGTAACACATTCAAATCATGAAAACCACCAGATAATAGCTCAGAAATTTATTGTTTCGAGTCAATACTAAGTACATTTCTATTGAGACTTTTATGGTGCCTACTGTCACTTTTGGTTTGCAAACCTTTCACTTCAGTACGGTTACAGGTGATACAGCTTTCGGCATGAAAAGTACGTGTCCAAATACCGATTTTCACTCAACTGCCCTTTCTTCCTTCTGCATCTGATCAATTGTCGTTCATTTCATTCAACCTAACCATAACCCTATCGCCGACTTTAAAAGTTTGGCACTTTACTGAAGCCATGTCATCAGTTTGATCTTCCAGTTGGCGTTTCCTTTTTGCGCACTTGAGCATTTTCTTACCAACATCATGATCCTCCCTTTCTGAAGAAACTTTTTGGCCTTTTTCCATTGCCCGTCGTATTTCATTCAACTCGGCAAGTTTCTGCTTAAGCAACGCCAACTGTTTTCTAAGCTTCTCTTCGGTTTCGGTACCATTGACCTTGCACAAGTCATTTGCAATGGTATTCTCTGAATTTCCGAACATAGCCTCATGCGGTGTCCTTTGAACCTCTGGATGGAAGCTGTGATTTCGAAGGCTTTGAATGATCCGAAGGTTGGCGGCCCAGTTGCGAATTTTATTATCCGACATCCATTCTCTGAGGCTTTTGTGAATATGCTTCGAGGCTTGGTTTGTGGAGAAAGCCGGCAACTCGATTCTTTCTGGTTTCACGTTCCAATTGGTTGAGAGGATTCGGTGAATCTATCAAAAATAATTTGGAGGTTTATAAAATCACACAACTTGAACACCAAACAAACCTCGTTGCAGCATTTTCGCTCAATGTTGCAGGACATCGTACTGGGAATACCAACCAAGCAGAATATATCGTAAAGAATGTCGGCTACCTCTTCGGGAGTTCTCGTTTTCAACGCTCGAAGGATCAAAAATTTAGTATTATGATCCTGGTGGATCAAGATGTATTTGTACTCCCCATCGGGTTCACTTTCCATGTCAATGATATCGACCTAAATACGAACAGAAAAAAAAAATGTAAAAATTAATCAATTACAGGACGAAAACTCCTCTTTACCTGACAACGGGATGCTGGCAGTTGGGTTTCTTGCACAGCTTTCGCTTTTATCTCGTTCCCTTTTGGCGGGTATTTCCTCCTCCCGCCACAGTCCGCACATAGGTTCAGGTAGATGCCTATCACCTCTCTTGTTATGTTGCAGTATGTCCTTTTCAACTCCAACTCCATACCCTTCTCCTTCTTATGGCCGGTATCCAGATGAGCTTTGTGCACAACATCGAACATCTCGCTTACCATACAAAAATACAATTTCCTTGAGCTTTGACCCTTTTCGTTTCTCTGAACCAATCTCTCACCGTTGTCGCCAACTGTGATGACGTCAAAACGCTTCAGCCTACGATAGTGTATGCCAGACAATTGTATGCCATTACGTCGCCTTGCGATAGCTTCTTTCGTCTCGGCAAGCAGCTCGTTGTACCGATCATCTGTGATTAATTGTTTTCTCTCCTTTTGCACCCCTAATAGCTGATTTAATTGTCTCTCGAACTCGGCCTTCATTGCTGGTGTTGCGCACTTTTCACAGACATATTATGGTGTTGTCCCTAATGCCACAGATAGACGACTGAAGTTGAGTTGCTGTCTAGAGGAATACCCTACCCAGTACCCACCCGCTATGCGGAGTGAGCTATATCAGAATCAGAGAGATACCCGCTTCTATATATGTGAAGAGCAATTAAATTGTCAATTGCTTTGTTTGTGGAGTTTGATGGAGAGTGCCGACTACCATACACCAACAAACATGTTCATATATTCATATTAAGTTGACCTTTCGCCCCATGCGCGCGAAGCACGTGACAGGCTTCACATTTCATTACTCACTTCGAGTACTGGGTACGATAAAAGATACAAAAGCGAGTTGTATCTGTTATGTATACCATTGCCACAACAGTAGCCATTAGCACAATTCCGATATATATATAATAGAGCGAACGATAAACAGGCAAAAGCACATGCAGCATGTTCTAAGTTCTATGTCACGAAAGCACTTGTGAAGTTAAGCTCCGTCATTGTCGGCCAGCATTGCCAAGCTGATTTCTATCGAACCTTTCATTTTGTGAGAAAGGCTCATTAGTATTTAACGATATCAATGTTTTGATGGGAATGACTTTCAATTGTGCCACAGAAATCGGGGGAGATATGGAAAATGAACAATTTCTATGAATGTGTACGAAAAGTTTGTAATTTAATCCCGAAAATAAACACAAGACGATGATGTCTGTGATACTGATAAGTCTAATCTGGGCGCCGCCGATGAGTTTCACCACACTGTACCGAATATTATTTCTTGACAGCCCCTAGGTATATACTTGACCGTCCGGTAATCAACATGATGATGAGGCCTTGTTTTTAGACCTTTTGATGTGACTTATGATCTCAATGAGAATTATAGCATTTTGAAGTCCGCAAAGAAGTCGACGTCATTCAGTCTGCCTGCCGTTGGCTTTGAACCCATATTGATAAAATGGATATCTTACTTACTTATCGGGCTCCCGACCCGTGAAGAGTCTCTGCCTGAGACACTGCAGCCTTCCATCCTCTACGATCCCGGGCACGCTGCTTCCAGTTGTCCAGACCAAGCGCTCTGGCATCCGCGATGGCTTGGTCTTTGAAACGGAGGTTCGGTCTTCCTTGTCTTCTCGATGCTGGGGGCTGGGATTCGAAGATCCTCTTAGCTGGAGCATTATTGTCCATTCGCTCGATGTGGCCGAGCCAATGTAGTCGACGTGTTTTTGCTTTTTGGACTACATCCACATCTTGGTACAGCTCATAGAGTTCGCGGTTATATCTTCTTCTCCATTCGCCCTCCTCGCACACAGGACCAAAAATCAGCCGAAGTATTTTTCTTATGAAGGAGCCCAGTATTAGCTCTCCCTTCTTGCTTATCGTCCAGCACTCGGCGCCATAAAGCAGAACTGGCAGGATAAGGGTTTTGTAGAGCACACATTTCCTCCTTCGAGTTAGGAGTTTTGAACCCAGTTGTTTTGCCAAACCGGAGTAGCAACGGTTTCCAAGGGTAATTCTTCGCCGGATCTCCACTAAGGTGTCATTCGTGGAGTTCATGTTTACTCCGAGGTAGGTGAACTCCTTAACTACCTCGAAGTTGTTGCTATCAATAGTGACGTTTTGCCCTAGGCGGTGGACAGATGCTTGTTTGTTTGTTGATAGCATGTGTTTAGTCTAGTCCTCATTTACTTCAAGGCCAACGGATTTCGCCTGTTCTTCAATCGCCGTAAACGATTCTATCACGGCACGCTGGGAGCGACCGATGATGTCAATATCGTCCGCATAGCCCAGCAGCTGGACGGATCTATTGAAGATAGTGCCTTCCGTGTTGACACCTGCCCTGCGCCCTATCTGCTCCAGTACGAGATTGAAGAAATCGCATGACAGCGCGTCTCCTTGCCGAAATCCGGTGCAAGTTTAAAATGGATATCTTCCTACCTTGAAAATCGGTATTACAAAGTTTGCTTCAGGTCCGTACTATGGTTCCCTTTCTTAGCAACATCTGGTGTCCCACAAGGCAGTCATTTAGGTCCGCTAATGATTTCCGATAGTGCCAAATACCTGGAAGTTATCCTAGATCGAAAATTAAACTGGAATCTCAATATTAAAGAAAGAACCAAAAAGGCAATGATAGCATTATATGCCTGTAATAGAATATTCGGAAGAACATGGGTACCTCATACTAAAATAGTCATCTGGCTCTACACAGCGGTTGCAAGACCGATACTAATACATATAGTAGTTTATTTAGATGACAAGCGTTTTCAAAGGCCAACAACCTTAAAACCATGACAAAAATTCAAAGAACGGCCTGCATTGGCACCACGGGGGCAATGATAACCAGCCCCACGGCAGGGCTAGAGGCTATATACTGAATCTCAAACCCCTAAACCTCTTTGTACAGGAATCTGCTACCAACAGCGCCAGCCGGTTAAGCCAGGCCAAAAACTGGAAACACAGCCTTACGGGACATGCGCACAAATTCTGAACAAATACACGGGCAATAATGTATGCACGGACTGTACTACTCCCCGGCTAGATTTCACAAGACCATTTACCACGTGTTTTCCCAGCAGGGAGGAATGGATCAACCAACATCCATTTGGATCAACCATACATATAATACACGGATGGATCAAAGATGGAAATTGGGGTTGGCGCGGGTTTCTACTCGGAACGTCTCAGTATATTCCAAGCTGAGGTACTGGCAGTGACAACAGCTGCTAAACAAGTTGCAATGATGGCAATACCTCATGCAGATATTACCTCTTTCATTGACAGTCAAGCGGCAATAAAAGCGATCTCTGCCGTTGAGTTAAAACCTAAGCTTGTAAGTCGGTGTCGCGAAGAGCTACGGGTTCTTGGCGCGTATAGTACAACGTAAGACTATGCTGGGTTACCGGGCACAGAGGTATGTCTGGAAATGAAAAAGCTGATGAGCTGGCAAGAAAAGGGACCTCCTTTGAACTAAACCAGACCGACACCACAGTATAATGATTCCCCCCTGTAATTTAAGACACACGATTGGGAACAAAGTACTAATGGCGACAAATGAAAGATGGAGCAAGCTCGACTCCATCTGTGGCCAATCTACAACAAACAGAAACCTGAGAAAATCCTACAATTGAACAAGAAATCATTGTCCTCGATTGTGGGTATATTATCCCCGGACACAATATGGCATATGCTGAAAGAAAATGTGAATCAGTACAGATGACCTGTGCAGAGGATGCGGTGGTGAGGGGGGAACTTTCAGACAGGTCCATTAATGACCTACTTAAATTTGTAAATAAAACGGGTTGGTTTACCAATCCGTATAGGTTTTTCTAGGTTTCCAGTGTGTGGGGGTATAATAAACCCCTAGGGCATCACAATGGATCTACATTGATCTAAGTGTGGCACGTACAGGTTTCTCCTGTCTTGCCAACCCACTAACCTAACCTAACCTTAGTCCCCTTCTCTTCATCCTAACTATAAATGATTTTTAGAATGTAATTAAACACTGTTCGCTTCTTCAAAATCGCCTCTTCATCTCAAGACTCCTATCTCCTTGAACAAGACCTTGATTGTTTTTCGACCTGGTACCACAAAAATCGCTTAGAGCTCAACATCATCAAATGCCAATCCATTACCCTATAACGCAGGCGCAAGAAGTCCCCTCCTCGACTTTATCTTCTCCATGGTCCACCATAATCTCTCCCGTTGGATCTCTTCGTGACATTGGTATATATTGTACGAAATGGTGCTCTAAATATTTGTATTTGTTCGCATATGTATGTATGTATGTAATAGAGACATTAGCACAGGCCTCGGCCCTCATTGAAGCTAAGCTCTGGGCCTCCGGTTATCGTAGAATAGCGCCAATGCAAATGGACAAACTAAACCCGTAAATAAGCTGATTGAATAATTACAGAGACGTATTCAAGGTTCTTACATATACCCGTATTTATCAGAAACATAGGATGTGGAGGTCCCATTTCTTGTAAACCTTCAAATTACTTCGACTTCTAAATCTATTCCATATAGCTTTGATTTTTGATGCTGTTGTTGATTTCCCAATTTCCCAATGTCTGAAAATACAAAAAATCTTTTAAAATCGTTAATGCTTAAAGAAAAGTTGATTCCTCCAAATGGAAGTTGCTTCTTCGGGTGTATAGTTCACCATATTGGGAATATTGACCCGTTAGATCCACAGTTTGATTTAATGGTCAGACAGCTTCGCTATGAGAGCTCTGCGTTTTTAGAAAGTAAACCTTGGCTCCGCGAGGCACTTTTAAAGCGTCTGTTTGCGAAACCGCCGAGCTTAACATATCCACCTTGCTGAATCTGTAGTCCAGCCAAACTCTTGCCAATTGCAGAGCATCCCGATCTCTCGGACACCACACTACAGGTGTCAACTATATGGTGGATGTGTCGGAGTCGGAAGTGGGTAAATCCTCATCTCCTTTTCTGACACGGTGTTGAAGTTTGGTCACACATGACACCTAGAAGTTGTGGTCGTGTGCTCTATAGCACAAGGGTTGTTGACTATCGAGAGCCCAGTGGCTGCACGATCTATTTGCTCTTCTGGTTGGCCAACAGCAAGGACAGAGGTTGATGCGATTGCAGAGGCATCAGTCTGTAAGTTTTTATTTATTTATATTGATCCCACGAGTATCCGGGAAAGAAGCATCATCCATGCCGGAGCCCGGTACGGCACAGGATGGCTGGTTTAAAACCGAAGGTCGCCTTGTATTCAGAGTCCGCATATTAGCGACTAAGCACTCTCTTAGCCACGCATCCCTCACCATATATGCTGTTCCACCTTGGATTCGAGATTTGATAAAGCGGTTTACTCCCCATAGGCAGTTCTTAGGTAGTTGCTCCTTAACAGCCTGTCTGCCATGGGTGACCCTTCAGACGACTACCGCCTCCGACATTAAGCCTTCGCACCGGCGCTTATACGATTGCGCACACGTCAAGGTCCCTGCCCCTAGCGAACGGTAAATAAAATCGAATGCAAGGGTTAGATTTAAAGCGGGCTTGTCTATTTGTGGGTGTCGAATTTACAGTTTATAAGGACAGTACCTACAAATCAAAAAGTGGTTCACCTCGTTCATTGGTATCGGTATATGCCTCAAAATCAACATCGCAATCTTTCACCCCTATCGTAGAATCCGCCAGGAGGAATTATTCACGGAAAAGAATATTTTGGTATCGTCAAAATCGCAAAGTGAACAGTTCCCCGTGTGGGTAATGTGTAGGAGTTTCACTGTATCGTTAAAAACGTTCAAATCGAATTTTTCCCGAACGGGAAACTGTTCATTTTGCGATTTTGACGATACCAAAATATTCTTTTCCGTGAATAGTTCCCCCCGGCGGATTCCACGATAGGGGTGTTTGATGAGGCCATCATCATTCAGCAATAGGAATAATCTCATCAGCCACTTTTTCCGGTGGTATAGTGTACCCACCAGGTTATGGCAAAAATACGCCGAGACCAGCCATTAATTTAAATTGCTGGAAATTTCTAAAAGCTTAGCATTAATATGAATGTTAGCCAGAATATGAGACAAGTGCCTTTTCCGGAACTGAATTTCTTAGAACAGTTTTCTAGTATTAGTACGACATCTTCTCTATTCCACTGAGGCGTAGTAGAAAAGCGAAAAATGCTACTTCGAAGTAGTGAAGACATAGACAAATCTGAATCATGCGCACATTAGGGCGACACGGTCAGATAACCACTTTGTAACATACATACGCCATACCAGCTTTTGACGTTGTTGAAATTACTGAAATTAATTGCTTTTGTTAAGAACGATACAACACTTTCCCAATTCACCTTAAAGACACCTTAAAGAAGTGCAATTGATTAACACTTTCTATTATCAGGTTTCTTTATTTGCTCATGCACATCACTCGCACCCGCGCTATCAGCAATTCCATGCAAATATACGTTATGCCTCCTCAGTGAGGTCAAAAACTATCTGTACCTCGTTTCAAAGTAAACGATTCATTATCATTAGCCGATTGCTTAAGCAAGCAAGTCTGAAGTTTGCTTATCGCTCAATAACCCGCACGCTGTGTGGTTACAATAGACGCAATAAAAATAAAATAGCTATATGCCCGACTACAAACCAACACCAAAGTACAAGCACCTTAAAACTCGTGGACTACAGTTGTATGGATATTTTTATATGCAAATCGATTACAAAAACAAAAAAACCACTGACGTCTAATATTTTAGTTTCTTTTCATTGACAACAGTGGCGATACGGACATTGGACAAACGTCTGCAAAATTTTAACACCAAGTATGTTCGGGCCTATGGTAAATGCTTTGTGGGTTGTTCGGTATGTACGGATACCCTTTGATCGAAATTTTACGTGTACGCAGCTACAGTTCCAAATTTGTGTGCGTATCGCACTAACTTAGAAACTGTCTCTTTGACAAAATTAATATTCAATTGAAACACATAGAGTGATATATTATGGTGTGCATGTGGCGGATGCGAATGACTTTCTAAAAACGAAAAAAAAAAAAAACTAATAATGTCATCACACGTTCCAGAGTGATAAGAGCTTATGAATGAATATTTGACGTCTGACAATAGTGACAGCAATTTTATTAAAGTGTTGCTTTTCCGATTTGGGTATAACTAGGGCAAAAGTCCAAAAATTTCCACATGGAAAATTTGTATTTCATTATTACAATTACAATATTCTTATCAAACGCAAATGATTTCGGGAGTTTTTTTTTTAACGTGGTAAGAATTGACTTCGAGGAATTTCTCTGTCACGCACTCCCGCCTTACAAGAATTTTGAATCAATAATTATGTACCTAATTGTAGCGTCTTATTATACAATTCTTTTCATTCCTCACTTGCAAATTTTGGTAGTTCTGTTGTTGCCGGTACCAAGCAAATTCCTCAGAAACCTAGTCACAGAAGCGCAGGGAATAATAGATGTGTTTAAGCAGCATTTCCAGCAGCTGCTTAATGACCATCATATGTAGAGAGAGTGATAGGGCAAGAAGAGAACCCACGTCCAGTCAATGAAGAACTAGTTCCATCACCAGTTGGCCTAGCTATAAAGAAGCTTAAGAACAACAAGGCTGCAGGCTCTGATGGTTTACCTATTTAAGCTCTATAAATACGATGGTGATGTTTTGGTAGGGAGCATGCACCGAACCATCAACCAACTGTGGGAAGAAAACATTCCTGATGACTGGACTATCAGCTCCATACGTCCCGTCTACAAAAAAGGCGATCCTATGTCTTGCAAGAACTATCGAGGCATATCTCTGCTTAATGTCGCATACAAGATCCTATCCGACGTACTGTGTTAACGTCTAAATCCGTTCTGCAACACACTAATCGGCACGTACCAGTGTGGCTTCCGGCCCGGCAGATCGACTATAGACCAAATTTTCACACTGAGGCAAATCCTGGAAAAGACCAACGAAGTTCAAGTCGAAACTCACCACCTATTTATCGACTTCAAGCCGCGTATGATATCATACATCGTCAGGAGCTCTATATGGCGATATGGCCGAATTCGTGTCGTGTGTCGCTGGAAATCGCGCGCTACAACGTGCAGTTTGGAAGTAGATCCTCCGAACTATTTGAAACATGCACCGGATTTCGGCAAGGAGACACGCTATCATGCGACTTCTTCAATCTCGTACTGGAGCAGATAGTGCGCAGGGTAGGTGTCAACATGGAAGGCTATCTTCAACAGGTCCATACAGCTGCTACTTCGGTTTGGTAAAAGAACTGGGTTCAAAACTCCTAACTCGAAGGAGGAAATGTGTGGTCTACAAAACCCTTATCTTATGCTCCAGCTAAGAGGATCTTCGAATCCCAGCCCTCAGGTTCGAGAAGACAAGGTAGACCGAACTTCCATTTCAAAGACCAAGGCATCGCGCATGCCAGAGCGCTTGGTCTGGACAACTGGAAGCAGCGTGCCCGGGATCGTAGAGGTTGAAAGGCTGCAGTATCTCAGGCAGAGACTCTTCACGGGTCGGGACCGGGAGCCCGATAAGTAAGTAAGTAAGTAAAGGAAGGAAATTTAAAAAAAAAATCTGTTGGACCGATGGGTAATAATAACCCACATGTTAAAAGGGCTAGAGGGAATAGAAGGGGAAAGAATACTATCTGAGCACATTAAAAAGTTACGCATACTGTCCACGTAGCTGCGCTTCATACTCACGCTTTCGTCATTTGCAGCTTGTTGTACGCTTGCTTGCAACTTCCTTGCATTAAAAACCAACGAAGCTCTATCCACGAGGCGGCAAAGTCACATTATCGTAGTCGCAAAAAAGGTTTTTATCCTTAAATTGCATATTTTAATTTTTCTACTTTATGTAAGAGTGTACAAATTTTATGGTGAATTTTTCTTTTTGTTTAAAATATATCTTTAGGGCACAATTTCATTTGAAACCGTATAAAGGTACCTACGTTTTTTGACAAAATATGAAAAATATAATTATTTAAGCACATTTTTCTGTCGTTTGACCTAATGGGGCAGGTTTGAACAAATGGTCTGTAAGTAGCATTTAAATAAAAGCTAAGCTACCACCACCAATTACAAATTACAAATACTGCCGTTCAAAAGTTCCCCAGCGTAGTTCAAAACAAACCTTAAGGACCTACTTCGTTTTTAAGGTGCCCCAATCTCCCCTAAAAACCAGTAAGACAATTATCTTCGACTATTCCGAAGCTCAAATACCCGGTATACCTACTATATTATTGTAAAAATAAAAAAAAAATGGTTAGTATTAAAAAATTATATATTTGTATGGGAGGTATGTACCTACCTATAGTTTTTATTCGACCAAGCTAATTTTTTGTCAAAACATTTTAAATATTATTAAAATAATATGTGCTAAGTTTAAACTTGCTATCTATACTGTAGCTATTTAAATTTAATTTTTAACATCAAATAGCTATATATTTTGTATGGGAGGTAGTAGTAGTTTTCATGCGATCTTGCTCATCTTCGAACTTAGCCTCAGTTTGGTGGATATAAGCGTACGTACCAAATTTCAAGTCGATAGAAAGTGATGCTGATCAATAATACAACGCCTCCTTATGTGCTTTACAAATGGAATGTCAAAGTGAATATACCCTCACCACAGTGTGGTACCGGGTATAAAAAAAAAAAACAAACATCAACAATCAAAATATGAAAAAAAAGATTGCAACTCAAAATGTGGACTATTAAAGGAAGAGGCACTGGGACCAGACTGTAACTGCTGAAATGCTACAGTGCACGTAAGGATTTTGTGCACTGCCACTGCTTCGCTGGTGGAACTTGAATCATCCGATAAAAGTGCAAGCCCATCCATTACGTCCTGCAAATCGCTATTACGGTTGGAAGTTACTGTTGTATTTTAAACGAAATGTATCTCTTCTCATTTGTGAACTATTTTAATATGCCTATAGATATGTACTTGTTCTCGTCATTTATCATTTTACAAACTAACCTGCAATTTTTTTTTGTGAAGACAGAAATAAAACAGCTGAAAAGTCAAATGTCAACTAGCCTATAGTGCTGCCAAGTCACAGTAATGCCTAAAACACATGTGCAGAATTCACTGTACAGCAAGATTAGAATACACATGTTCTTATGTAGTGATACAAATGTAAATTCTGCACCTACCGCATCACTGCAAGATGTCTCTATTTCTAAATCCACTACATAATAACGCAGTGAAATAAATTAAATAGATTTGGCAGCATCGAATTTTTAAATTCAGCTACTGATGCATACGAGGAAAAGAGAGACGGGAATTATTTGTCGTCCATGTTGCACTCTAGTATTTTTCCCCACATTGACAGCAATCGATTCAAGTTAAATTCTGCACATCTGTTTCATCAGCAGTAATGCTTGCAGTGAAGCATTCAGAATTTCTACACATGTGTTTTGGGCATTAGGTGTTTTTTTTTTGTGTTTTATCTAAGCCTATATGTATAAGATTGCAAAAAAAAAAAACACGCCTAATATTTAACTGCATGGTGTACGAAAAAGTGAAGCTGTGGATAAAACTAGATATGGACGGCTTTTCGAAAGGTCTGTATCTGTATATAACTTCCCAACCAAATTAGATTGAAATAACCACATTCGTGTTCATTATTTTTGAATATTCAACTATAAGCGCTTTTCCCTGCATAACACCAACCAAAACCAAAACGTTCAACTAACTTGGCCCACTTGAATTCGATTTGATTTTTCTACGTACCTCAGACTAATTAAAGCGCAATAGAAGATCCCCGAGAGTAATTTCACCATCTCGTACTGAGCAGATACTCTTTATAGATACATCCCCTCGCAGCCTTGTTTAACCACAAATAGATACCATTCATTTTTGCACGTCTTCACTATGCAATCATCTTGTCTCGTCTGTTTTATGTAACTCGTGTCGTAAGCGTTGAGCAGAGTTCAATCTGCAGCCACCAATCAAAAGAATATCTTCAATCTGCATCTACATGCCAATCCAGCTCTTCTGTATCAAAGAACAAGGTGTTGGGCTTGGGGCTATAAGAGGTGCACTTCTTCGCTTCTTTTCTTCTTCTCACCAGCTCTGTCGATGATTAACAAAATGTTAAATGCAAAGTAATGGCAAATTAAAAGTGGAAATATAAGAGTTTCACCTTTTAATAAATATTTTCAGTTTATTATTATGATTTTTTCTACAAAGAATAAAATGATTGAATACACAGAGGCAACGCCAACTATATAGAGACAATGCGAAAAGAGAAAGGAAAACCTGAACTTGGAGTACGGGAACGGGAACGGGAACGGGGGGCGATATGGCAGATAGCTGCTGACAAAATGCACACCAGTTCCAGTGGCCTGGCCATAACACTTGGATTCGAGTGAAAATGAAAATGCGCGCATGCAAAGTGCGGCTGCGACTGCGAGCGTCTTTGGTGAATTCGATTCGACGGGTATATTTCTTGTTTGACCTATCGCGGATTCCGTTAGAAAATATCAGGTAATCATTTTTCATGGAGTGGGAGTGACTCGACTTGGTGTTCTGGATAATTTCATGGAATTACGTTCAGTTGCTGGTTGTGATTTTGACGCTTCAACCAAGTGCAAGTGTGCGCAAATATCAGCTCGATAGGGCTTAATTACTTTAATAACGGTGTTGCGCAACCACTAGGTACAGAGGGAGCGATTTGCCTTTGTTTTCAATTACAATTATTCAACTACCCACATATAGTAAATTTTATTGTTTGTTGCATGTTGTTTAAGGGTTTGATTAAATCATTAGTACAGTAAAATGGTGATTTATAATGCGCTGCAATGAGTAGGTACAGTTAGGCATCTAAGTAACCAATATTGTGTAACTTTTCACAATAGATGGCGCCTTCAGTTGCCTCAAAAGGTAAGCACATCCAGTAAGCTCGGTCTGTATTTAGCTGTCTCCAGATACTACTACTACTACTACTACTACTAATAGATCTACTATTCATTACTAATTCCGGTCACAGATTTACTAGGGTCCGGTATCATGAGCGAGCTCTAATTGAAGGATATCTCAATGAGCCCACTTATGGCTGCAGTGATGTGGTGACCTTGACATGCTTCCACAACCCTCATCTAATCTAAACTAATCTTAGGTAACACTGGTAAAAAATACCCACTATAGGTGGACATTGCTCATAAGTCATCGAAAAATTGAGACCATATGGTCTAACCCGGACTGTGCTAAGTAAGTACTTGAATTTTGGGAGAATATGTTTAAGATCGTCGGGATATATCTACAACGAAGGCTTTGATATCCATCCGATATTCCGATTCGATGCAACCGTTCGGCGTATTAGCGGCAGCCGTAAGATGGCGGTGGTGCGGTGGCACGCATGTATTAGAAAACTCGTTTAAAATATTGTTTCTCTATAATTTCGTTTTAAATAACTTAACAAAATAAAACTCATTAGCTGTACATAAAAATCGAACTGAAGATTGAAATAACAATTAAACTAAAAAAGTCAAAAATACATCAATTCGCCAGGGAAACTAATATTAACTTTTGGAGTCGTGTGGCGGGGAGTTTAGTCTCACCAAGCAACTTTACGCATTGGCAACTCCGCTCACGACAAGTGACAGGTGACAGCTCGGCTGAGTAGTGCTGCCAGATGTTTTTCCCCAGAAATCGTAATTACTAACTTTCAAAATCGTGGAAATACGATTTTGCTGGAAATAAAAAAAATAAAAATATATATAGAAAATATACGTTCAACAGTAGCAGATGACTTCGGAAGTGATAAAACTTCAAAAATGAAATTTTTCATTAACGGAAATGGTAAACGTTCATTACCATGCTTTGTTTGTAAAACGTTTTTCCAAAAAAATGTTACATCTATTGAAGATCGAGGTGCAGAAAAAAGATATTCAAAATCGAGGTTTCTTATCTCACGAAATTCGGCATCGGCGTCTTGAATATCTTTATTTAGAATTAAATTTGGAAAACTTTTGAATAATGGATAAAAATAATCTACTTTTTTTTTCAATTATGTTTAGTGGACTTAGAAGGGTTAAACTTTGAAGCAATTGGTTTTTGAAGTCAAATCTTTTTTAAGATTTGATGGACAAGCTCTATATAGAAACCCAAGCAAGCCTGTTTGAATGCTTCAACATCGTTCCTGTTTAGATTTAAAGAATCCAATTGGTCTTGAACTTCTACACGGAGATACAATTTGAAACAATATTCGAAGGCAATTTAAATTCATCATTAAGGTATTTTATGTTTACCACCTTTAAAATATCGGGTTTAAGAAAAAAATCTAAAATTGTAAAAACTAATTGCTTCACTTCATAATACATTTTATGTATTTGTGGCTGCTCGTTCACCTTCATATTTTCAGAAGATATTTGGAAAATTGCAAATGAATTTTTGTATTCAATAAATTTGAAAAAAATCTTGGAATTTTATGTTTTTTTAGCTTAAAAATCTTGGAATAAGTTTTAAGCCCTAAAATCGTAAAAATACGATAAATCGTGGAATCTGGCACCGCTGGCTGAGTGATAGAAGCCGCCTGCACCACACAATCAGTGCTGTCCACGTCGACGACACCCGGCAACATTGCAATGCAACTAATGTCAGCGAGTTCGACTCTCTCCCTTCGACAGAACAGACTACGAAACCCTTAAAGTCAACTTATCTTTGGTGATAAATTAATAAAAACAATTTCTTTTTTTTTTTTATTTTAATATTTAAATGGATCAGTGGCTTATGAATGGAAGCTTGCTGGTAGTGAATGCCAGGAATACAAAATCACAGCAGACTCTCTTGTGTAAGCAGGAAAACTCTCAATATATTTAGAGAATCCACTTGAGACAGTTTGAAGAATGAACCGTTGATGTATTTTCTTATACATTCCAATTATTGTTAATAACGTAATTTTCAAGAAAACTAGCTCTTGTTGGCAACAGTTGTGCGGAATCCTTTGTTTTACCACATCGACGAGCAATCCAATCTCTTCTCAAAAACTATTTGCTATATATTATATATTATATATTATATACTATATTTTTTTCTTTATGTTATTAAAAATATCTTATCGGATGATGCTATAATTTTTTGCAAATGGCGGCTAATGTGAATTCTACTTTGACATTTGTGAAGTAAACAGATATAAAATACACGTCAACAAGACATGAATCGCTATAGATACTCCTAAAGGACTCGGAAGAATTGGCCACATTCAACAATTTATTCAAAGTAAGTCGACTTGAATTGTCTGGACTCAAATTTAACAGAACTACTTGAAACTAACTTGAATTGGTATTGGTGCAGAATGAATTTAATTTCAGTGTAGATTTTCCGGACGTCAGACACCAACTTAGCAAACATTATCTACGACATTTATCCTAGAAGAGTATGGGACAACACGGAATGCTGCCAGGTCTGGTCGGCTCCGGAGCAGTCGTTCTGCTGAGAATATCGCTGCAATGGATGAACGCTGAAGATGTCCCAGAGGACCCCGGAGACGAAGTGCGACGTAATTAGTCATCAATCGGCGGTATTTACAGAGAATTTTGGTTAAAAAGTGTAAGTTGTCCCCTTCCAAAGTGCAGAGCAGACAGTGCATCAGTTATTAGCTGTTGAGCTACAACCGAAATTCTGAGGGCCACCTAATCTCTCGTTTTGGCCCGATTTAACCGTTCCAGACTTTTTTTTGTGGGATTTTTTGAAGTCACTATAGTCTATCGTCTATGTCAACAATCCTCCGACTCTTGAACTTCCGGCGGCGGCCACTTAGCCGATATAATTTTCTCAACTTAATGGAAAAAATGTAAGACATCAAATAAACATATTCCAAAAGCAGAGCAGAGGTAGAGATTTTCATTTATAAAAAAAATTACATCCAAAGAACTTTGGATGACAACTTTGTACTCAGCTGTAGTAGGTACACGTATTTTTAGCTGGTACGAAATATTCAAGAATACTTCAAGAGACTCCGAAGCAGTTCTGCCTGTGTTTTGTCATAAGAATTCACACGCAAGTGCCAAAAAAATCCCTTTTTTCCTGGCTGGCTCAAAAAAGTACCTCAGATTTTCCCATACATATTTTACAAAGGAAAACAAAAAAAAAAAAAAACGAAACAAACAAAACTGCCTCAATAACTATGGGGAAAAACCTTAGTCTATTCCACTATGCCTATTTCAACACCCTTCAAAGGCTTAGGGCTAGCTTTAAAGGTTCCGGAAAAAGTTTCGGATAATATTATGTGACACAGAACGCTATCCGACAGGTAAAGGAGTATCAGTGTGGCAATAAAATCCCTGTGATACTAGTTTCTAAGATTCTTGTCTGTCAATTATTTATTTACAACTTGTTTGTCATAGTGTTTATGTATTATGAATATTTTTATTAGGATTCATGAACAAATTGTTCCAACTACTTTTCGCATAGAGACTGATGTAAAAATTAGTTTTCTAAAAATTCTAATAAATCCATGTTGTGGCTGCAATTTATACGCTCGTCAACGAAAAAATTATCTGAAACTATATTTTTTCCAACCACTTACAGTACAATCCCGATAAATCGTAATACCAAGGGACCTAGAGTTTATTACGAATTATAGAGGTTTTCGAAATAGCGAGATTACGAATTATTGAAGACTTAATAAATAAAAATTCGATTTACCGGGATAATAAGTTTTAACAGTCAGTTTGTGAATACATGTGTGAAAATGACTAACATTTCAACAGAAACAGCACCCAATTGTAGTAGTGGTCCCATTTTACTCACATTCTCAAGTGGAGAGTTTTCCATCACACTCTCTATTGCTTTTCCAAGAACCAAATTCTTATTCTGTCTTTCCAATTAAACATAAACATGTATATACCTAACAAACGTATTTCATAGTATTGAAGAGAGGAAGGAGTTTTTTTTTTCGACGTTTTATAAGACGTTTAATGGCAAAGTCATACGGAAATTATTGCGAATTACCGAGGGGACCGAAATCCACTGGTTTTTTACGAATAACCAGGATTTTTTCAAGGGACCAACAGTTTATTTCGAATAAGCGGGGTTTACGAATTAACGGGGTACGAATTATCGAGATTATACAATAAATTTTTGCCTAAAGGGTTTAACAGGCACTTGAACCGGCTGATGGGCTATCCTAGACTTTATCTGTTAGATATCACTATCCGATCTGGCAGATAAGTTCCTGATAGGCTAATCGAGACTTTATCAGCTAGTCTTGAAACTGACCTTAGCTTCGGGAACAGAACCAAATTTATGGTGGGTTCCTGGCCATGAATTCCTCGAAGGAAACGAAAAGCCAGAATATGCTCCAAAACCCCTTTCGCGGGACCGGAATCTTTCTGATATACCCCCAGATTGGCTAAAAACTTAGCCATAAAATGTTGGGATCATACAAAATGTATCTCATAATGGAAGAATATCCCAGGTTTAACAATGTCCATATAGCAGGCATGATATCAGAAACCTTGTATAGGATTCCTTATAGGACATCAATACTACCTAAGCTAAATAAATATTGCCAACTCAGCGGAGAGCAGGCTATGTACGAGAGAAGACGAAACAACATTATATGCGACTTTGGAAGGAAGATCTTCTCCAGGGACCAACTGGACCCGAAAGAGATAAAAAAATCATCTGCAGCAGTATCATAAACTTTACAAAAAAAGTGGAGAACCTCCCAGCCTAAACCCTCTTTCTAATCGGCTTTTATCGGCTAGAATAAAAGGCTGGGATAGGGTAGTCAGTCTTCATTATAGTTATTGCAAAAAAAAGGGGTGGGATTCTGTAAAATACGAAACGAAAACCACTTACGTTTTCACTAAACAGTGAACATTGATCTATCATATCTGTGCGGTAATAATAATAAAAATAATAGACAGAGACGTTTTCATTTTATATTATTTGGCCCCAGGACTTCTTTCTTTTTGTGTCAATACAAGCGCTTGTTCATGGACGCAGTCAGGTGTATAAAATAAATTGTCTTCCTGAAGTTGAACACGAAAATTAAAGTAAAGTTTCAAAGAACAAGAATTCCCTTTTGTTTGTTCTGGAAAACGGAAAGTTTCCCTTTTTCCCTTTTAGCTCATTTCGAGTACAAATATTCCCTCAAAAAGGGAAATTTCCGCACTGCTCCGAAGTGGTATTGAGTTCAATCTCTAGTCTAGAGCAACTGAAAAATACCTCGGGGTAGCAACGCACATGCTGCACAATTGCACAGATAGTTGTCCTAAGATGCCCAACTCTGGTGAGTTCTGTTTGTTTCCTTAACATCTCCATAACATCTGAGGTATTTGAAGATGAAGACCTTTAAAGGTAGCCGCTGTAAGCAAGGAGAAAAAACCTATACAGCATTTCGATGCAAACAACTATTCCGTTTTGATTTCAAAACCGATATGGGGTAGGTATTCGACTAAGTAGCCTCCGATTTTATCACCGTTGGTTGTCTAAAATGACCAAGCCGATGATCATTATTGACAGGAGCAAACTCAGAAGGCAAAGAAATATCGCTAGGGAAATTATTATAAAGAGTGACATTTAAAATGGTTTCAATCCACATTTACAATTTGCAAATATAAATTCTGCGTGACATCATTTGCCGAAATAAGAAAAAAAAATATTTTATGCATTTTATTAAAAATTAAAAGAAATGCGGTTAGCATCTATGTGAAATCGCAAAGAGACGGGAGAATTGACCTTTGCACATTTTACCTATCGTTATTTACTTCTCTTATTTGTCTTTAATTTTTTATAAAGAATAAATCTTCATTGTTAATTTATTTTTTTTTTTGTATATTTATGCGTCATTTTAAAGTATATTCGATCAGAACATGAATTATAAATAAATTTATGATCCATCTTATTTGCTGTCACTTATATGATGACCCTACATATAACAATTAATAATATATGCTCATTGGACGGAGATAAGATTTTATATTATCATCGGCACGCATTTGGGTTCAATGAATGCTGAATTATGCATTGCATGCATAGAATTCTTTCAATGTCACTCACAGAAAGAGATAATCCAACAATTGCCACTTGAGAAGTGCGCTGTTGGATGTACATTTTTGCACCTATCGTACTATTTAAAAAAAAAATTGCCAAGCATAAATTAGTCAAATATTTTGTTGTCCAATTATAGAATTTTATTATAACTGGAATGATTTGATTCAGCCGTGAGTCGGGCCATTATATTTGAAAATAATTTCAATTTTATATAAATTAATGCAAAGCGGCCTTGATTCTTTTGCAAGAGCTTTCAACTTGCAATTAACGACTTGAAAGGCAGCTGCACAGCACTCGGCATTTTTCTGCCTAATAGAAGGTTACTTGTATCTTCAAATGTTTGGCAATTTGAAATGATTTTAATCCAAACTTTGGAAATTAATGGCCATAATTCTAATTCTATTAACGCAACAGGTCCATTGTACTACCAGGAAACAAATCGAGTATTAGGTATACCCATTTTACTGGATTTGCTTCGACTTTCAGAAAAAAAACCGAGAATGCACTTCAGTGATGAGGAGCTTACATTATCAGCACTCACAACATCTGCCACCAGATTTGAGCAAAGGCAGGACAATAACAATGGAAATGATCCGAAGTACGAGTATCATCGCCCTCTACACAAGCGTCGCACTTAAGCCTAGTATACTAAGATGGTTAGCAAAAGCTAAGTGTCCCGGAAGAACGCCAAAAAGTTGTTTACAGTCTTTTTTGCTGAGAGACACCCAGGACTGCCGCAGACTTCTTACTGTTTTTCGGGAGCATGCGTTTAATCTGGCTCGTGGAGAGCCTTGCCATACAAAATTGTGTTAGTTAATGGAGGCCCTCGAAGACTCAGGAACCCCTGCGGTGTTTCTAAATTATCCTCTGAGCCTTGACTAGAAATCTCATCGGATATCTCATTTCCGTCAATCCCAATGTGATCTGGGACTCAGACAAGATACAATAAGCTCAGTCTTGCGACCGAATTCAAAGTGTTCTTGCATCCCCGAACTATTTTGGAACGTGTAACAGGGTTGTGGGCGCAGTAGCGCAGTGGTTAGTGTGCTGGACTACTGTGCGAGGGATCCCATTTTCGATCCCCGGAAAAACACAAATTACACCTTAAGGTTTTATCTACTGCGCCATACCTCATCAGACTGCATACCTATCCATGGAGCTAAAGTCGTAGGATAAATGTCGCGTAAAGTCATCGAAACTCCAGTCTGGATGATACTAAAAACCACCCCCCTCCCCTAAGACGGTAGACTGCTATGATAGTAGAGCCATAATATTGGTATCAAGGGGAGGTAAATCAAGCAGAGTATCTAGAGCAGAGCCCGGCGTACTCGGGAAAGCGATTGTGAGAGAGAGAGACCGAGAAAGACCTTTGTTTGGAGTCACATACTTTCGCGAAAGCCCTCTCCACCAAACAACCCACGCATAGGCTAGAAAAGGCCTTATCATAGACGTATAGATCCAAAGGACCATTTTAGAAGATAAATCCCACATCTTACCGAAAGTACCCTTACACTGTCAGAAAACTGAGAACCCTTAGATGTCTTCCATTCGTTCCAAAAATAGAAACTCACTCAAAACGAATGGTTGCGAGAAGCTAGGCCTTGGGTGTCTACCGCCTGTTGCGCCGCCTATTTATTTATTTATTTTTTTAGATGTCTTCGACTTAACATGCTTTGGCCAAAGAAGTTTCTTATTCCCACAGGATCTCTTCCTCATATTTCGTTTCATCGACGCCTTTTAGTACTGGCTGAGTCAGTCCGGTTAAAATCCCCCGTGTCGTCAAAAGAACATTCTCAATTTTCAAAGTATTGACGGAAAGCCCATTTCTAGTGCACCATTCATCGACCATATTTAGGGCCATCTGCAAGTTAGCACAGACAGTTTGTAAGCATTATCCATCAGAAAGCATGGCAACATTATCTGCGTATGACTGACCGTAGACGTTTGAATTATTTAGGCCATGGTATTCATTAGAGAGTCAAATATACCATGCACCATAACAGGGAAGACAGAACACCACCTTGCAAACAGCCTTTGTTTACCCCTGTCCTAGCTCTTAGCCTTAGTTTTATTGCATCAATCAACCATTTGCAAATTATTTAATTAGCGCCATCTATTGTTTGCCAACAATTCGAAAAGTGCACCAAACAAACTGCATCAAACTTCGGTTCACTTCACTTCTAATAACAATTTCTTCAAATGTGGTCATTTCAGAAGCTTAATATGCGGAATGATATAAAATATCGTATTAATTAAAAATAGTAGCAAGCAATAATTGTCGCTAAGACGTAAAAGGGTAGGGGTATATCCATGGCCATCTATGTACAACAATTCATCACAACAACTCATCTATGAGTCAACTGAACTTCAGACAACTGAACTCATTCTTCGAAAATGACATGCTCGCTCCCTATCTTCTTCTCCCTTTATTCTGAACAACTTTTGTCCTTAAAAATCAATCCCTATGTAACAATTGAAGTTGGATGAAATATCCATGGACGAGTTGTCCACATGTTCAGTTTATATACAAAATGGACGTGGATGAGTTGCGTTGACCTCAAGAAGAAGCTAATTTAATAAGAACTATACAAGCTACAATGAATGTAACTTGTGCCGAACCAAAATGATTAGTATGGGCTTGTTAAATGAGGTTATGAACTTTCGAGTTCCAGACAGTCATTAAAGTCAACTCAAATATATTTGCTAACCAATGTTCTGTCCATTTCAGCATCACCCTAAAGACTGTTCAAAAGAGCTTAGGTATTTATAAAATATCTATAGCACAGTAGAGATGCATTTTTAACCATAAAATTCATCGAATTAAACTTGTTAAACTCGATTACAAGAGTGAAAGAAGTAATTTCTCTTCACCGCCAATCGTATTTGAATACTCGAATGTGAAATGAAGGGAAAAAAAATCCAAAATGCCACAAATGACATCAAGCTGTCCTTGGCCTTTATATGAATGCTAATTGCATGTAAACAATAACTGGTTTCACGGGAATTTTTTTTTATAACAAAAATGTATTATCAAGCGCTGTTCATTGATCCTGTAGGTTCATCTTAAAGTGTACACACGAGTAGGTGGAAATTTCCGCAATTGCATCTGCAACCACAACCACAAGCACATTGTCCATCGTCCATTCTCTGGATGGATGTTTTTCTTCATCTTATCAGAATGTAATTAAACTAGAAGACACACCTCTCCATAAAATATTTTTGTTTTTAAATGACTTCAAATCGTTTCAGTTTTAATTTTTTGTTATTTATAGAAAAAGTATGACTTGACTTTCAAGAAATACAATAAGCAACATGCAGATATTATGGCGAGACAATATTTAACGATTATGTCCTATCAGACCCCTGATAAGCAAAAGATGCTGAAGAACACAAACATTTAACACACTGTCATAATGACAGTGAAAGTATGCAATGTATGCTGGCTGTATGTGCAATTTAAGGTGCAGAAGAAATGGGATTGTTTTTTTTTTATTGTTAAAGACATTCCGTTGGCAATAGGCGGTGATAACCTACTACATGAGTATGGTATCAATATTTACGATTTGACTTTGACATTGACATTGACATTTTTCAGAGCACTTAATTTTCTTTTTTAATTATAACACACGTGTCTACATATTGCTTTGGTAATATTGCTGGTAAAATTAATGAATGGAATTTTTTTTTTTTTTTTTCAATTTTTGGCATACAAAGAATTTATGTACCAACAAATATTTTGTTATATTTCGACTTAAATGAAAGTAAAATTGCCTGCATTGAATTGAAACAAGCGAACTATCAAAATTGTTATTGCTGTACATGTACAAGAGCTTATTTTTCGAAAAAATGATAAGCTGCGAGCGCTGCAATATCAACAATATTGAAAAACATCGAAAGTGGCCAGCGATTTGTTTTTCTTTTTGTGGTAGATATACTGCGACAACATTTTGTCCATCGTGTCGACGGCACCTTTAGTTTGGTTGTAGTAATGTATAATATCTGGCTTTAGTTTTGGCCCAGAAACGCTGTCATCATTATGCTGAGTTGATAAAAGCACTACCGCCTTGTCTTTTTTCGGTACATACATATGAACACAGAACCATTTTTTCTCCAAAACCAAAAGTCGTTGACAAAACTTCTCTAGTTTTTGAAGCTTTGAATTCGGCAGGGATGCAGCGCTTGTTTTTCTTCATAGTACCAACCGTATACAAGTTCCAGCCTAATAATTATTTGGCTAAAGGAAGCGATGTAAAGAAATTATCCATCGTAACGTTTCTGCCTGTGTTTTTGTATGGAACAAGCAAATCCTTAACAACACGTTCGCCTTGATTTGTGTCCCGATTGTTCCCAATTTTACCGGTATAAATCTGGCCGTTCAACGGATATGCCAGATTCGAGTTGAGCATTCCAAATATTTCACTTATTGGTGCTGATTTGTCTGTTTCCATTCTAAGTGTTCTTGTGGCATCATAATCAAATCGAAGAAACCTTGTGATGTTGTAAAATCGCCTGATAGGTAGGGGAGACTGGGGCACATTTGAACGTGGGGCACATTTGAACATTGCTAATAAAACAACATTTAAAAAATATTTCTAAGTATAAACCAAATTTTAAACTTGGTAATACCGTGCTCTTTTGTGGTCAACGACTTTCGGATATCTTTTCAGTCGTCGCCTGGAAGTAGCCGCATGAGGAGTTTTTATGCTTAAATTGCATATTTAAATTTTTCTATTTGTAAGAGTTTAAAAATTTTATGGTGAGCTTTTCTTTTTGTGTAAAATATATTTTTAAGGCATAACTTCGTTTGAAACCGTTTCTTTAAATGTACGTTTTTTGATAAATATGAAAAATATAAATATTTACGCACATTTTTCTGTCGCTTCACCTATTGGGGCAGGTTTGAACAAAACAGTCGGGGCACATTTGAACAAGTGGTCTGTAAATGGCATTGAACTAAAAGCTAAGCTACCACCACCAATTAACGCTCCGGGACCATCGAGGACAGCTGCGATGATGAATTTTGTCTTTAATTTTTCAAAATTTCTGTTCGGTTAATAAAATAACTCATTTTTGTTTTTATAAAGTTTTTTAAGTCATTTGTAAAATATTTTAGTAATTTCAAAATTTCAGTTTGCTTTTGTTAAGTCGTTTTTGTTTTTTTTTAAAGTTAATTTATTTTGTTAAAGAAATACAAACCTTGTAGTACCTAACTTATTAGCTGCTAAAAGCAATTAAAAATACTGCCGTTCAAAATTGACCCAGCCTAGTTCAAAACTGCCCCACATTGGGGGCACCTTTGAACATAAGGACCTACTTCGTTTTTAATTCAAAATAAATTATACGCCCTTACTAAATTTACGTAGTTATTTGTCCAAATCAAAGTTTATTTGTATATCTTAAAGTGAGAATACTTTACAGTCCAGTAATTTAAACAAATAGGATTTTATGAGACCTCAAAGCAAAAAGTGTTCAAATGTGCCCCAGTCTCCCCTAAAGTTGCTCGATATAGTGGGAAGGCATTCTTTTTCCAGAGCTGGTCAATAGCTTCATAATTGGATCAATGACTACCAATTACAATCAGCAACCCGATGTACGCCATAAACTCTTCTTCTTGTAAAGGTTTCCAGACCAAAGCTTTTTTAGTGGGATTGGCCGCATTCCATTTGCTGTATTCTTTTTCGGCCTTTCTATTTGTGTGTCTACAAATAATGTCTTGCATAGACGAATTGAACAGCTCACAAAACGTATCGACGTCACTCAAATTTCCAGTGCTAGGTTTTGGTCCCATAAACGATTTGTCACGAATAATATTATGTGCTGGCATTCGCTGTAGATTTGGCTTAGTTTTTTTCCATTGGGTTCCATCCTTGCTGACATATAATCCATCCAATTGTACAACATTATCGTCGTTTCCTTCCTGTCCATGTGTCCATCGCTCATTCCTTCGTCCTCGCTTTCAGAGTCACTGTTAATTTCCACCTCGACGTTTTCAACTTCAGCATCTGATACTTCTCCATTATTTCTCGGGATATTTTCATCTTCAATTTCATCACCCCTTTCAGCATTAGTAGGCTGATCATCCTCTTGGTCGGAATCCAGATTCTGCACAATTCTCCGAAAATATGTTTGCTGTTCTTCATAAGGGAGTCTGTGATAAGTATTGCGAATGAATAAAAATAATGCTCATCGATATGGTAGCTAAATAATACCTTTTCAGTTGTGCACTAGTGAGAAATTTTATTTCTTCATTTTCCATTTTGAACAAAAGCAATAAACGAATATGTACGTAATTTATGCAAACACTTTTCCGGAACAATCCGGAACTCTAAATAAGAACAACCAAAAGAAATCTTGACTAATGGTAGGAATTCTAATTTGATTGACTATTCCACTTTTGGACGATGGCCAGAAGAAATTACTTACTTTGTTACTTGAATAAAATCTAAAACAAATAAACAACTAACTAATAAAATGGAAAACAAAATATTGGCGATACGATAAAATTCAATAACTGATAGGCTGGTTCACAACGTTATAATAGATTTTTTTTTTTTTATTGTCACCCGCTATTGTAGGTGACTTTCAACTAGAAATCGACAGTACTTATACCTACAAAAAATAAAAATTCAAAACTTAGTAACTAGGCAACAGATTCAAAAAAGAAATATTTTGTATGTGCATTACAAGGCTTAAACATTTTTGAAATAGTTCAATGAATGAGAGACAAAGACAAGACGTGTTACCAAAATTTTCAACTTCTAGAAATTCTAAAGAAGTTGAATTATTGTTGATACGCATTTAAAAAAATGTTTATTAAGAACTAGCGAAGCATACATACTTAGTAGTGCAATTGGGAAAAATAAAAAAAAATAAAAATTTCAAAATCATTTAAATCAGCGATAAACAGTTTTCATTGTAATGCTCAACACAAAACATTTTATGTTTTTCCAATAATCGTATTGCCTAGATAATATTCTTGTATATCAGGACTGCCGAAGAATAGCATTTGCAATGTTTTTTATTTTTTTTGTATGGGTAGCGCCCCTTTGTTAAATTTTTTCCGATTTCAAAATTTTTCACAGAAACACTCCCGGGCCAATACCTAATATTGTCTGAAAATTTAAGCTCAATCGGTTAAGTAGTTTTCAAGATATAAGATTTTGAATGTATTTTTTGTATGGGAGGTGCCACGCCCCTATAACTTATGAACCAATAAACATACAACGATCGTATATGCATATAAACCATGGTATTGATGCCACCTTTCATGGGAAACTTTAGATTTCAAAATCGGTTCACGCATTACAGAGAACATTTATTACAAACAAAATACAACTTATTTTTATATAGATTTAGCTCTTGTAGGTAATTTATATTCAGGCGCGTGGTGGCCATACGGGAAACCGGGAATTTTCCCGGGGCGTTTCGTTTTTTTTTTTTTTCAGGAAAAGTTGAGAATATAATTGACACAAATTTAAATCTTGATTCATTTTTTCTTATTTTAAAATTAGTTCTTCTCAGTTTTGTACTGGGTATGCTTGATGCTTGACCAAATAAAAAAAATACGTGTTGGTGGTTTTGAAAGCGTTTGAAGTGTGCTCACAAATTTGTTAAGGCAATGAGTAAGTATTTAGTAGACTTTGATATTCTCATAGAAGAAGCACTGCCTGAGCAACGAAAGTCGACGAACAAGAGTTGTGTTAAAGATGTACTAAACAAATTTGAGATTATCAATTTTAATGTTATTTTCGACAAAATAATTATGGCAATTGAAAATCGCTTTACACTACCGATGACACAGGTAAAGTGTGAAAGGAGTTTTTCCAAATTGAAAATTATAACAAAAAAAATTAACGGACGCGGCGAACTTCGTCTCGCCCCATTTTAACGCCTTCAGATAAACTCCGAAGTGATATAATAAAACACAGATAGTTAAAATTTCAATGTGATTTATTTGAATGGAATCGAAATGAGTAGAGAGCGATGGGATAAACAATGTTTTTTGATTTGTTTTCCGGCGCAAAAACAAACAACGAAGACGGTTTGCCAACACGCGAACAGGTAACGTACAGCTGACACCGTGCGAAAAACAGGGGAATTCGAGATTAATCCCACAGACTTCCAAAGATTGGTCTTGCGATTATTATTGATTGTCATCGCAAAAGCCAATCGAACTCGGAACTGAATCCGCTTGAATTGGAATGAAATATCAATTGGTATAATCGGAATTCGTGGGATAAAGACTTCCTCTCATTTGAATTTGCCCTTTATAATTGTCGCTTGAATCACATTGTTCATCAGTTTCTAGACGGACAACCGCGTATCGTTGCACAATTTCGGATGATTTAGATTCCACAACATGATTATGATCGATCCCACCTTCAGCAGTAAATTGCCAAGCGCCAGCAGGTTAACTTCTCCACCCAAAACGCAAAACGTCTTTTATCACAATGAATTTCACTATTATCCGAAATTTTTCAAGCTTCACAACGAATTTTCCGCCTTTACATCATCCAAAATCATCAAATCATGCGATAAATTGCAAAATTTCGTCGAAAAAAAATTCAAATTTCGCGTTTTCCCGGAATTTCCCGATTTTTCCACTAAGAATTTTCTAATTTTCCATTCAAAAATCCATTCCGGAACAATTGTACACAAAATTCCATACAAATCAATTTTCGATTTTTCCAATTTCCCGACTTTTCTGGAGGGTTTACCCAAAATTTTACTTCGTAAAATCCTTCTCCTGGGAATTACGAACAACTGAAAAAAAATTTGAGCCAAACCGGTCCAGCCGTTCTCAATTGATGAATTACTATACATTTTTGCCACCATTTTTATATACAGTTCCGTTTATGAAAATAGTAGTGCTTCTCTACACAAAACTTGAACCAAATGAAACGGTACTTTTTCCGTTGAAAAATGTAAGGATGCAAACATTTTGTTTAGAATGCAAAGAAGAGAATAAAAATTTCAAAATTCCGTTACTTTCGGTCAAAATTTATTTACTTTTGACTATCCGTCAACAAATCAAAGAAAGTACCTACTATACACTCAGAGGAAAAACGAGCTAAAATCAAGAATATCAATGTCAGATCAATCTCGTTCGTTGACGAATGTATGGTAATCTCGGAAAATCTTATTTCAAGTACGAAAATCTTATTTTGAGCTCGTTTTTTCAAGACCAAAAAATCTTAATTCAATCCTGTTTCGGGATTGATTTAAGAATGTGGTTCTTACATTATGCGATGCCTGAAAAAAATGTATTTTGGGTATTCAAGATCTAAACCTAAGATCTTAATTACATACCATCTTATAATTTATCATCACATCATTCATTCACATTTCACATCCGTAGATATCATAGGTAATAATATTAAATTTTCAATGTTGCCTTATGAGAATTCACTCAGTAAGTGAGTGTGAATTTTAGGAACGAATAGAAATCAAAATAAAGTACATGCGCATGCAGTTTAAGTATTGTTGCGCTTGTTTCAAACATGAACAAGCTTGAAATAAGATTGTTTCGGCTTATTTCAAGAACAAAAAAACTAACTCTAGAGCTCATTTGTGTTTCAATGTCCTCTTTTAAGATTGTTTCGGCTTATTTCAAGAACAATTGGTGTCATATTAAGATTTAGCACGTAAGAATGAAAAAATCTAAAATCAAGCTTGAGCATACTTGATTTTAGCTTGCGATTTTTCTCTGAGTGTACTATTATAGAAAAACTATGTGAAAGTAGTTCCGAATTCCGTAGTCTTTTACAGTAATGTAATACGGATTCATATGAAAACATTTATGTATTTATGTATAATTTGCAATAAAATTAGAGTTTATACAATTTTTTGGTATAATTGTTCTTAAAATTGAAATTTTTTTCAAAGAAGGTAGAGAGGGCGTTTTCAATTTAAAATCCCGGTAGCGTTCCCACCACGCGCCTGTTTATATTGATAGTAATTAAATTGCTTTCATTATACCACAGGGTAGTGCATAAATAATTTAGATTATTGTTCGGAATTCGAAAATATGTTCATATTCACTCTTAAACTGTGAATATGATGCCCAATTCTACAGTGACCCCTTAAGTATCGATTCTCACTCAAATTCCACACAAAGGGTCGATTTCTGTTTCATACTACTATATCCATCCATACTACTTATAAAATGCAACGTCCGTCTGTTCGTTTCTCCATAACTCGAGAACCATTCGTCCGATTTTCATGATTTTTTTCTGATTTATAGATGTGTGGCCAACTTTGTCCGTAGGGTCGGTCGGTGAGAATTGCTCAGGAGTAAAGGAGTCGCGGGGAGTAAGGGGAGACTCACGAACCGATAGCCGTATGAACTTGAAAGTTTGTATGTTGATAGATAAGCAAACATTATTACATGCCTCATTCATCGTTTTTCAAAATTCGTCCTATAAGGGTTGAAAAACTTTTCAACCCAATTTGTCTATTTCGACCTCACTACGCTTAACTTGCCATTATACTCATAAATCTATATATGTCAATTCAAGATATGCTTTTAATTGTTAGGCAATACTTCACCGAGTATTTTGAGCTAACATTCATCTTTCTGGTCCATCCAGAGGGTGAAACACAAAAAATTTAAATAGATCTTATTTGGCCAAGTGCGAAAAATTTGCTTTATCGATTGCAGTTGTCCTCAGGGGTAGTTTTATATTGCGTTCTAAAATTAGAACGATTACTCGCACCTCGCACGACAAGCATTCAGAATGCACCTGTGACGAGTTTTCATTTATGTGAAATAGCTATTATGTCCATTGACTTAGGACTTCGTTGCAGGTTGCGTAAGGACTAAGTTGGTGACTGGGGAGGGGTAAAGGAGTCGTAGGGACTAACCCTGGAACAATTTGGCCGATTTTAATTTTTTTTTCAACATTGTACTGGCTACATCCTCCGGGTCAGTATAGGTTACTTGGGAGAGGATGGGGGAAGGGAAAATGGGGGTATAGGGGCTATCTTCGGAGCTACTCCGCCATTGCTGGAGTTGGACTCCGACAGCCATGTTGTTCACATGGACAGCTATACGTTGCATGTTCGCGTGTGAGCTGCAGTTGTTTATACTTGCGACCACTAAAATAATAACGTGTATAGTTTACGAAAAAGCATTGCGATAAAATATTTTGTAAGCTTAAAATAGAGCTTAGTTTTATTTAAAAAAATAAAAGAAACCGGCGGGCGGAGCCGCGGGCATTTGCTAGTTTAATTATAAAACTTAAGTGCCCAACATTGGACATTCTCGTAACTCCGACAGGTGATAAGCTATCCAGCTGTCAACGAGTTGACGTTTATATTGAATTTTGTGGAAAATAAAATATTTCTATTTTGTTTTTTTTTTTTTGTGATTTAATTCTTAAAATATATGATAACAATTTGTAAATATAGATTCAGATTATGATTTCGATTTTGGTAGTTACTGTGAGTAATGACGAATTGTTTAGTGGTGTATAGTTTTACATCGTTTTCACTAAAGTCCTTTGGCGATCGCAATCCATTTTGAAATTCAATTAAAATACCAAACTTTGCTATAGAAAACATAATTTTTAAGTGCTTCCAAGTTGTTTGTACCATTTGACGTGAGTATTTTGAAATGTGTCACGACCAGTGACACTTATCTGGTCGTCTCCACTCAAACTCAAACTAAACTTAAGTGCGCACTGTAAAACTAGACGTAAGTTTCGAGTGAAAGAAGTTCATTATGGAATGATTTCATTGGATGAATTTTATTTTCGAAATCAGCTGTATAAATATTTAGCTGTTAGATTCTAAACTGTTGTTGCTTTTTAATTTGAGTAAAGATGGTATATGCGTATGTATTTTTGTATTCTTGGAGAAATAAACGATCAAACGATCTTTTTGGAAAGAGATATTAATAAATCAACAATTTGGTATGAAATACAATATTATTTTTCGACATTTTCTTTATAATGTTAAAAAAAAGAACACTTTCGAAGATAAAAGTCCGTAAAGCGTGATGTAGATCGCTGGTGTCCCTATGCCGCTATGCGTATAGCTTTTCTAGATTCTAGATCCTACTAACCTCAGAATTAATAAATTAATAAATAAAGTAGTTTTACTTTCAACTATTCTGTCTGGAAGCACTTTCATTGGAAATATTGAGAGAATTAGAGAAACTGTCAAATGCTGCAGTTCAATGACAATGACAAATGACAGTTCAATCAAAATAATGTTGTTGATATTTTCGAATTTAATAAATTGTGAATTGTTTTAACCATTCCAAGGGCGGACTACGGCGACGAATTTATTAAACGGTCGGAAGTAAAAGATTCTATGGGTTTATCTCTTAGTCAATTTATGAGCCACTTCATCGGAACGTATTTCAAAGTGGAAGCCACTGAAGTTTCAAACAAGATAGACGCTATCTTCAATTCGGATAAAGTGATGGATTGACTATTTGTCATCATCTTGCACCTAAAGGAACGTTCATATAAAAACAAAAATAAAAATAAAATGCACTTACAATAATATCTACAATCTAATTGCGTGTACCTAAACACTGCTTGTCAAAAAAAAAAATATCAGCATTCAACTTCATTACCTGGGTTAAGGGTTTACGAAAATAATTTAATGAATTGTAATTTACACAAGTTTTTAATAAAATCAACTGGATTGACAACATTGTCGCATTGTGACAGTGAAATATTGTAAAACTGCATACGAGGAGAATAACCTTTCGCGTGGTAAACGTGACAGCTCAGCAGAAACTTTTAATAATACAGTATACCTCTATATAATGTACGTTTCCGGTTTTCAATCATTGATTACAGGGCATTTTGCGTCAGATCAATGGAAATTAATATACAAAAATTGAAAACGTATAGAAACAACGTTCAATGACTTGTGAAGATGAAAAGATTGAAACAGTTGATACGATCATGATGCTTGGGTTAGTAATAAAGATGTTTGTGAATGAATTGATTGACATTACTATAACGAATGATTGATTTGTTGACATGTGTTGTATATGACTTGCATTTGTCTATCTCTGTTTTGGGTACATTGAACTTATTTTTTTCAGACTTGATTTTTAGATCCTTGTACACATTTGAGGTAAACAACTTACAAATGAATATTGGAAGTATTTCTTATTTCATAACTTTCCGTTACACCAACGGAAAATAATGACCGATTATGGACTGGAAGGTTTTTAAAAAATGATATATGAAAATAGACATCGTTGCGTTCCTAAGATAGGAACAAATCCGGATTCAAGTATGAAATCCTATCGACCTATCGCCCTATCGAAGTCATGTCTTTTATCCTTAAAAGCATGGAAAAAACTTGTTGATAGGTACATAAGAGATAAAGGCCTACAGAATTTTTCACTTAGCATATCTCAGCATTGCATTTGAGCCGGTTAAATTCACGAAGTCAGTACTTAATGACCTAATTACTAAAATTGAATACTCCATCAATCGAAAGGAAATCTGCATATTGAAGGAGCTTTTAATGACACATCCTTTAAGCCCACCAACAGAGCTCTCAATACCACCCCAATCATAGAAAGATGCAGATATTGGCAATGCTCAATGAAAGAGTAATCCAGATCCGCATCGATGATGTGGAAGTCTCGAAGTTCACAACTAGAGGGTGTCCTCAAGGGGCGTCCTCTCGCCACTCTTATGGTCCCTAGTTCATTGACGACCTACTTCAATCCCTAGTAAATCAGGGGATTGGTGCTGTAGTATATGCCAGCAATCATTTTTACCGGCAAATACGAGTGCATGGTTTTAGAAAGACTGCAAAATTCACTACCGGTAGTTCAGAGATGGTGTAACAAAGAAGAACTTTCTGTAAATCCAAAAAGACGACTATCGCGCTTTTTACCGAAGGCTACAATATCTCTACTATAATGTATGGCTATACCTTTTAATTCTGACGAAAAGCCAAGAACCTAGGAATCCTCCTTGACAGTAGGACACAAATATGTAGAACGCACCGTAAATATGGCCAGCGGATCCCAATTTGGAACAGCCGTTGAGTCTGCGGTAACAATTGAGGTTTTAGACCACGGATGATATATTGACAATACTCGCTTGTGGTTAGACCAGCGATCATCTATACTGCAGTGGTCTGGTGGACAAAGTCTTAGGAACTCACCACAGTCAAAAAGCTGGAACAGGTCCAACTTGTAGCTGGAGACTGTATGAAGGGATGTCTACGCTTCTGCACCAAATGTCATCTTAGGTTAAACACATATTTAAATGGATGCAAGACTAAGCACTCATCGTCTATTTCATTTGAACAATATTGACCCCTATTCCTACCATGGAGGTCATCTGTCTTTTCTTGTCGTTATGGGGCTTGAAAGCCCATTCAGCATGTTTCGAGACGGGGATATGGCTTCCATAAAAAATTCTCTATCATCTGGGAAAAATACAAACCCAATCTATCACGACTAGACCTAGTCTGACACACATACGGTTCTAAGATGAAATCAGGGACTAGATCCGGCATTTTTGAAGAGTCACCTGAAGTCAACTATTCAGTCTTAATTACTTACTTAGATAGCGCTACAGTCCGGGGTGGATCTGGACCTCAACCAACACGCCTCTCCAGATAGCCCCCGAACCGCCACCAGTTGCACACTCCAATTTGGTTGAGGTCCCCTTCCACTTGCGTGCGCTACTTAAGGCGTGGTCTTCCTCTACTTCGTTGTCCCTCCGGATTGGAATCGAAGACTCTTCGGGTCGGAGCGTTGGTGTTCATTTGCTCTAAATGTCGTAGCCATCTTAGTCTACTTTCTGATCAGGTCGATGTCTCTGTACATCTCGTAGATTTCGCTGTTAAATATTCTCCTCCAAAGCCCGTGGGCGCAGTGGTTAGTGTGCTGGACTACTGTGCGAGGGATCAAATTTATATTCTCAAAACGCCAATCAGCCCTTAAAGCTCTTAACTCATCTGTAAAGGCTGGTCCTGGAATCATACATGGCCATCTGGGAACTTGCCAAAAAATAAACCTATTCATCTACCAATCAAGTCCCAATTTTTATTTTATTTTTATTATTTATTTTACTGACATTTTTACTGAATACTAGTTGCCAGGACACTACAATCCTTCACTGGATTTTAGCACCCCATGGGCTTTGCTGGCAACAACTCAATGGCTAAAATGGACGCGACAGTACCACTTGTCGGCTTCTGTAGTGTCATTAAAAAAAAAAAACACTTCAGCTACTTCAAGAGCTTGTCTCAAATCGAATCCAATGAAGTCTGGCTTAAAAAAACCTGAACTGCACCAGACAATTCTTCCCAAAATTCTTCACCAGAAAATCCTACTCCCTCATATTAATCTGGACAAAAATAACCTGAGAATCTAGACAATTAGTCAATTTTTGGATAATGGCCTCATGAAAAACCATTTTCTTCGAATTAGCGTCTCACCGGACTCTACCCTACATCTAGACTCTGTCTTGAAAGTGCCGATTGACGAATCTTCTCTTCATATACTCATGGAATGTTCGGCTCTTTTTCGTTTCAGAAAGAATATTATTGGCGAGGAAGTCGTTACTTCAGCAAATCTTCCGGACATATCCCCAAAAGAAGATTCTGGTCTTCCTGACTATCTACGGAGTAGAAAGATGAATCTACGACTTCCCATGGTAGGTCACAATAGGCTCTTTTCAAGGAGTCCCATGAAGACTCTCCTAACTTACTTATAATCTAATGGAAGAACGACATATCTATCCTATAGATGTGCACTCAAACCATTTCCCTAAAGCTCACTCATTTTGAGTGTAGACCTAGCTCTTTATTGACAACAAAAAAAGAACAACCTTTTGACAGTTGTATTTTATAGAAAGGACTTATAATTATGTTCATATTTCTTTGTGACAGGTATATTTAAAATTCTCTCATGATATTCGCTAAATAAATAATAACTTTAGTAAATCATTTGAATCCATTTTATTTATTTTTTTTTTTTGTTGTCTTTTCAGGTATGTTTCCGGTATAAAAACTGCAAGCAGATAGTAGTAAGTTTGTATCTATATACAAAAATAGTATTGTATTTTATTGTGAACTGCGACAAGGTCACATTCCTTTCTTGTGCTGCGAAATACGAGCCATTAATAAGCCATTGGTAATGTATTTGACTGTATACCGGGACTAGGAATGGGTGAACCTGAACAGAGCTGTACAGTGTACATAAATCAAGTGTTTAAGCTTCCGGAAGTGTTTATTCCTGACAATCTAAATTTATATGAGATTTTTATTGCTCATTATTATTATGTCAACAAGCAACTTCTGTGGAAAAAAAAGACACGCGACTTTATTGCACTAACTGGTCCTCGTCACACCAAGGCGTCAATAAACCTGTTACCTATTAAGTAATTTATTCTGAAAACAATTATGTAAGTATGGACATTATTTACGTAATTAGCAATTAGAATGTTTCTTGCTTAAAATAGACAGTCGAATCGACAACTGTGATGCATATTGTTCTTGCTTACACAGATTTGTTGGTCTATGGATTCTTCTTATCTTGGTAATGAAAGCAAAAGATGGTGTCATACATAGCTCGGTTTTTAAAGTGACTTTTTCATGATCCAATTGGACATTTTATTACCATCGCCACTACGGTTTTCCTACCACCAAATATTCTGTAAGCCAGTTTTCTTATTTTTCTATTTCCACAAGTTCGGCCCATTTTATTCAGTCATCTTAGGGCCAGTCTTCCTCTTCATCATTGACCCTCTGAAGGTTAGGCGAAGTATGAGAATTAACTCATACCTTTTGACGTACCTACTTTGGAGGAAGAAATTTATCCGCTCCACATGTCCTCGCTATCTTAGGCGATTGAGTCGTAGTTTTTACACTAGGTTAATGTCGCTGTATAGCGCGTAGTTCGTTTTTGAATCTCAATCACTCTATAATAGTAATGAGGGGGATAGTACAATAACCGTGGCGCCAAAAATTTAGCACTTTTTACTATGTGAGGTGGGTCTACATGGCTTCGTTTAGGCGGGAGGGTTAATTCAAAGAAAATTATACTTTAAATGAAAATATATATATATATACATATTAAAAATAATGGCAACACTCATAATAAAGGACTATAGCATTTTTGAAAATCAGGAATACGGTTTTAACTTGTCTATACTGCAAATCAGCAAAATTTTGTCTATAATGTGCAATTTTAGGCCAGAGACTGTAGCTGAAGAATGTTGTTGACATTGGGTAAACTAATATAATTTAAAGAAAGTTTGCATATACTCAACATTGGACCCATCCCACAATTCAATAGTGACCCAATTTCGCAGGGGGATTTCACGGGGGGCATACACATTTCAAGGTACAATTTTTTCATTAAATCTGAAGTTTGAAATCATTTTTTTTTTTCAAAAACTATTAGGTAACAGATATAACTTTATTTAAAAATAATATCACCGAACAGATTCCTGGCTTCCAAAAATTCTAAATTTGTTTATTGTAAGTGTTGCCATTGTTTCTCAATTTTTTTTTCATTTTAAGTATTTTTATTTCTTTATTTACCCCGCCTTTACAAAAAAACAAACGATTATCGGGGTTTAGCTCTTTCTTTATAAAAGCTTGACAGCACTCATAACACAGAAATTCGTAAAATGTCACTCACAAAAAAAAAACATCAGAAAAAAAAAATTCTGAAAAGTCACAAAAAAAGCAAATTCACAAACACTATATATGCGAATCAAAATAATTTATAAACATGTAAAATGCAGGGAAAAATAAAAATTCTGCCTGAATGCTTTGATTTATTATTTTTTAATGGATTTTGCGATGTCAGATGTCATTTTTGACAGAATCGATAGCATTTTTCGATAACATTTAAATCAATAATAGTTTGGTTGCTACAGTTTTTATCGGGGCTAAGGAATAACCCCCGATAATTATCCGGGCTAACGAAATCTATATAGAATTGAATTTGTATGAAATTATTTTACTAAGGCTATTATAGGTATTCCACATACGATCCAAACCAGCTGATCTATAGTGCTGACAGGTATTTTTTTTTATTTATCTTCCTCGAAAGAAATTTGCAGTTTATATCATAAAAATTACCTTATATTGTAGCAATATTTTGAAGTAATGATGAAAATTTTGAAGTAATCATAAAACAAAAGGGTCTTCTTCGAATCCGGAAAGGTATAACGACAAAATTCTATATTTGATCTACCAGATATATCTAAGTCAGTAAACGGACAAAAATTCATTTGAAAATCTCAATTTAATAAATAATTTTCAGATGGAAAATGTTTTTTAGAATGTCTAATGAAATCTTCATTGAACGAAATAAGAGATAAGCTCGTGGAAAGTACACGGGCGCCATCAGTGCTACCAGAAGGATGAGGCAAAACATTTTAATTAAGGATGCTAACAAAAAATGTCTGCGAATCATATCCATATATCTTGATAGTGGTCTAGGTTGGGCTGTATTTATAATATATAGTCCTCCCATTCGATCTTGACGCCAACATTTAAGACTCCCCTTTTAAAATACCTTTGCCAACGAAGTGTTTTTCTATCAATTCCATCAAATTCTTAAATTGTTTTTGGTTTGTTACTTTTAACCCTTGAAAATAATCTAATTTAATTTAGTTATTTAAATAAATTAAAAATTCAAGGCTACATTTTCAGTCGCTTTCAAATATCCATTTTTCTTGAGGATTTTGTCGAACCCTTAGTTTCTTGTATTTTACGTAGACCCCGTCCCAAGTAGTTCCATTAAATAGATAAATCAAATGTCCTTCGACTGAAAATTAACAGCCAATGGCCGATAAGAAAATTAGAAATATTCAAAGTCAATCCAACAGAATTGTGATCCAATAATTACCAACAACTTTAATGAATAAATAAATTCTTAATACGAAATAATTTAAGTAATTCTTATAGCAACATGATTTTTCGTTTAATCAACTATTTGCATATTAATTATTTAAAGAACCTATCAGAAATGATTGATTAATCGCTCTAAATATACAGTGATCTGTGTTAGGTGCCAAAACGGAGTCTTCAACCGACTGTATCTATGCGCAGCCTTAGGCTTCAAAGCCATCAGCTCTAACCAACAGAACCGATTTCCAAATAAAACCAAAAGAAGTGCAAAAAATAAAAAAATATGAAATTTGAAATAACTCATTTCTAGCCTAACAACCACCGACCACAAGCGCACAGCACCAGGTTCACTATTTGGTCAGCAGTTGTAGTAGCACGCCAAACAAGTGCACGCTAAGCTGGTTTTGTGTTCGCATTCTGCGTTCCATGAAATGAGGCTTAAAGACTGCCTTCAGCAAGGCCGTTCGGCCTGCGCTGCACTTTCAATAATTTCATCTCAAACATCCCTTTCAGAGCTGTACACTATACCTTGCTGTTGGTGTGGGCCCACCACCGCGGGGCACCGGCTACCATATGCGCCAACCAAAGTGGTTAAAAAAGGTGTGGTAACCGTGCGGTGCACTCTAAGCACGTACCATATTATATAAAAACTTATTTACATACAAATGGATGTATGGACAGCAAAAAAAAAAAAGATAGAAAAAAAATTGTATTTCTTTTGCGAACGCGCGCCCGGTCTCAGTCACTAGGTCTGCGGTATGCACTGTTGCGGATGTGGACGCTCGCTCGCTCTACACTTACTTGCCTAGTTACCCAGGCGGTTATTGTATTAATTACCTTGTTGAGAAATTGCTAAGCGCACAGTTTTCGCTGCTCACCAAACTAGCTCTTGCGTTTGCGTATTGTTGTGCTTTCGACACACGTCGAACCAAATCCACGATTCAAATCATTTTCCCAAATAAGTATCCAAATTCAAATTCAAATTCAGATACTTTTTCTGCTATTTAAAGACGTATTCTTTATATAGCCCCCGTTTGAAGATTTATAGCGCATACTTGGCGTCTTAGATATAGCTACGTGCGCCTAGCGAATTTATCTGTTTTACATTTGTTCTGGTTAACTTTATGGCCATCAGGGCGTTGTTACTTTGTCAGCAGTTCGAACTCGTATCTGATTCAATCTTTATACCAACTTGAAAGTATACAATTCTAAATTGGTGCGTGGTATTGAAAGGAAAAAAAAAGAACGTTATAAGTGACTTTGGGTGCGGCGGCAATGCAAGACATTGAGTGCATTTGAAAGCAGACCACTGACCAACTAGTCATGGTTTAATAGATAGAATTGAATTTAATCGGATTTACTTTATATGGGCTAGTGCGCCATTCAGTGGTAAGACCGGCTTTCTGTCTTGCATATTCTATATTGAATATTAGTTGAGGCAAAGGCTATACCTTTCGTTTAACACACCTTTAAAAGAACTACACGCAAAGTCAGTTTGACAAAGTTACAAAATTGTTTAAGCTCTAGAAAGTACTACGATTCGACGGATATGGAGACAAATTTGTATTGATAGTGCATAATGGCAACACTAATTTCTGCAATGGAATCATTATGTTACATATTTTGACACTGACAGCTCATATGCGTTAAAAAGAAAATTGACAGGAACTCGTTATTATATTTTCGCGATTGGAAATAAATCGATTTTCGCAACGTTGTGAAATATTGCAAAGTTGCTTTCAAAATGAATGCTGTGTTGCCGAAACAGTGCTAATTTTGAATAAATAATTCGACAGAAATAATGGACCAACTGCAGCTGGTTGGTGTGTTTGTACGCGAGTTTGTGAAGAAAGTTCGTGAGACTGGTTTGCTGATTGATAACCGAGCAATGGAGAATATTGCAGATGTTGCCAAAAGTGTACGCAGAAACTCTAGAACCTCAAAGGGATAAAGATCTCAGCAACTGAGCTGAGCATCAGTCGCAATAGCCTAAGAAAACGTTTGCTTAAAGATCTCGGATTATTCGCTAACAAGGTTAATTTGACTAAAGAATTCAAGTTACATGACCACACAACTTGGTTGTCGCATCTCTATTTAGGCTTTAGGGCCGGGCAGCTTGAAATTGATGCCAATTTTTCTCAAAAAATCATCTTTTCAGATGAGGAGCATTTCTTTCTCAGCTGTTGTCGAAAATGTGCGCCGAAACCATATACAACCTTAAAGGGACAAAGATCAGTCGCACAAGCTTGAGAAAAAATTTGGTTAATAAGATCTCGGATTATTCGCTTTTAAGGTCCAATTGACTAAGGAATTGACTACATATCTTCGTTGTCGCATCTCGGTTTAGGCTTGCAATTGAATCCAATTTTGCTCAAAATAAATCATATTTTCAGATGAGGCGCACTTCCATCTCGGGTGCTACGTAACAACCAAAATTGGGGCTTGGAACTATGCTATGTGAACTATCTAAGACTCAGGAGCTATTCGTGAAACAGGGACCGAAGGAAGGCTTACTCTTTTCAATAAAGCAACAAACGCTAAACAATATTGTGAATTCCCTGTTGTGAGACTGAAAAATATGGAACAAAACCAAAGATCCCCTGTTAGAGACTGAAAATGATGGAACGGACCAAAAATCCCATCTAGTTACTGGTGGGCTTAGAAACCGCAGTTGGTGCACCTAATCAAGTGCAGTAGATTCGATATCAGAAATCCAGCTAACTCTGTGGTTCGCATGAAGAAAATGCGCTTGACGTAGGAAGAATTTTGTAGAGCCTTCGGTAATGAGATAGCTCTTGAGAACGCAATGCACTTCCTAGTGCACAGTGCACAGGTCTACAACACACCACTTTTTTCACGACCTAGATGAGCTTTTCGGCACATCGATCGACAAAATAACGAACTTCATCAATGCCTCAGGAGGGTTTGTAAGTAACAGCACAGTAAGAGTAACATCTTCTGGTGTCTCTCTATAAAAGAGCTTGATCCGCATTTCTGCAGTCAGTCGATTCTGAGATGTGGAGCTGAGCAGGAGCACATCTAGTTGCTGCCGATCACCGGTAATTAAAATGAATAAGGAAAAACTTCAGGGTCAGTATTGACCTGAGTGAGACACGGTCGCACGGAGTACTCTTCGTCAGCTCACCAACCTAACCTAACCTAAGTCTATGTGCTTGTGAAGAACCTGCATCCTTATGTGCGTATAGCCGTAGTTCTTATAGAGCGGGGCAGTGGACAGCCAATGTTGGATTGACTCTATGTCTTCCTCATCACCGCAACCTCGGCATCATAGATCGTTAGATTCTATTCTCCATTTTCAGAGTCTTAACTCCAAATGGAACAGTGTTCCGGTGATTATACACCAGTAGTGATACGGACAGAGAATCTATTTAGTGGCTCAAGGCTATTTGCTTTCTTTTGATCTAGTTTCGACAGTAAAGTATGAGAAATGACAAGCAGTGTATGTTGGCCTCTTTCTCTGTTATATGGTCGATTAGCCGCTAATATCATGTCAACTACTAAAGAGGCACTGCTGAAATATCTCTTAAAAAAATTTACACAATTGTTTTTGTTGCTATTATATAAAAGTTATACAATTTACACCACATCTAAGGTGTCCCATTTCGACGCGCTATAGATTGAAATTGAGTAATTAACGCATCAAAAATCTCCCGAAAATAGCTCCAAAATGCGTCTGCCAAACGCACTGAAAAAAGGCCCTAAAAACATTCCGAAAAGCGTCATAAAAAAATTTCAAAAATTTGTATAAAAAACTCCTCAAAAAATCTTTGAAAAACGCCTCGAAAAGGCCTTAAAAATGTCCGAAAAATGCTCATGAAATGCCTTAAAAGCGTCTCAAAATTCGCACCAGTAAATACAAAGAATATCGTTCCAAGAAATGCCCTCAAAAAACTCCACGAAAACGCCGGTTGAAAACATTGGAAAATCCCAAAAAAAAATTCCTTAGAAAAATTCTTCGAAAATTCTTCAAAATATTCCTGAGCAGACCCTTAACATCTTAAAGGTGGGGTTGATTGACAAAGTTTGACAGCTCTCGCGTTTGTCATTTAACGAAACCACCGTCAGTTCATTTCCGCTTATGCCAATTATTGGCAAAAAATCGTTTGTCAGTCGATTGACCAACTTATGAACTCGATGCCAATTAATTTTCACTGTCAATTATAGACAAAGTGACATTTGGTGTGACAATTCAGCTATTTCCACTTATCCAGTAGTATCTTTGTTAGTTTTTGACAAACGCTGTTAGTCAATTCATTGACAAGCAATTTTTCGCTATTTCCACTTGCCAATTTTTGAATTGGCATAAAAATACGTCAATTGTCAATTTCAAATCGACAAGTGGAAACCCAGCATAAAACTTTGTCAATTGGGCCGCCTCGCGCGAACGTCTGAAAGTATCCGAGACTGATGAGAAAGCTTTCCAAAAGGCTGTTAAGAAGATAGACCTAAGGTCCAACATGAACACGCAGAGTTTTTTTTTTTTGTATTAATTGTCGTTTGGAAAAATTGCTAATGGACAACGTCAACCATAATTACTCTCGTCTTCATCTTTTAACCCAAACGTCTTCTTGTCATGCTAAATTGTATTTACAGCAATAGTACTGTGCGTTTATGTATTCACGAATAAGTTTAAATAATTGATTTAAATAACTACCTACCAACTGTATAAATCAATGCTATAAAATAAATCATCATAGCTATCTATTAGGCAAAACTAAGCCTCATTAGTCCCAACACTCTTGGTGTTATTGATGGCAGCAAAAGTGACATTGCAAAAGGTTAGCTATAAATTGAATAGTTCAGATAAAAGATACAATATGACTTGGCAAGATCGGAGCTCAAATGCCAATATTCCTTACATTCTAAAATGATAATTGCATTTACATAAATGTACTTCGCTTTTCAATTCTTGTAAATGTAATTGTATCTAGCTACTTGTATTTGAGGCACCCCGTTATTTATGTGTCATGGGAATTAACGAATAATATCTGCGAATTCATCAATTCAAGTTAATCAAAAAATTATGAGGTCATTCACATCAGCAGATAAGATGAAGTATGTATCTATCTTCCGAGAGATGAAAAAAAAATTTACCTAAACTAGTTGTTGATAAACCCGATGCTAAAAAATTATAACTGCACATGAAAACCAGAAATTTAATTTATTTACTCCTAATGAAAGTGAAGTAACAGTTACCATTGTTTACACCTGTTAAAACTTGACCCCTATACGGTATAAACTAGTAATGCAACATTTTTGTGAATTCACATCCCTGGTAGGTATATGCCATCTGTCAAATACAAAATGTAAATGCCATCTACTAGATATATAGTCGCCTTGTCGTACTAGAATATGAATAACTTAGCTTAATCTGGAAAGTCCACAAGCTGACAATGTTGCTTTGAACGAAATCTTATTCAACTTTAAGCCTCAGTTCTCACTGGACAGCTGGGAAGCAAAACAAAATTGCAGTATTTGTCGATCTGAGATTCGATGATAGTATCCATTCTTGAGTATACCAGAATTTGTGAAAAATTCGACTAAGTTTTGCCATTCGACACTTATTTTAATAAGAAAATTTAAGTCAGATGTAATTTAAATAATTTATTTTTGTCATTTTGTCACTAAATATGTTCATTCCTCGACTTCGCATCCCGCAGAAAACCAAAACCAGGCAATTCGCATTTCGTTCGCTTCGAGTTCGATTACATACGATATTGTTCCCCGGCGAATTCGTCTAAAAAATCCCAGGTTATAATCATGTATCATGTAAAATGATTGACGTCAATAAATGACGAAATGTCATTCAAACAATTGTTTTAAAATGTTTGATTGCTGTTTATTTAATTCTGCGAAAAGTTATCTTAGGCTTGTTGGTGTTTGCCAATTTGTCTAAATTTTGACGGAAAAAGGTCTGAATTTTTCTTTGAGATAGGTACGGCAGGACATTTACTGTGAGACTGGTTGTATTCTCTTTTTCATACCCACCGATTACCGAAGTTAAAATATATTTTAACAAAATGTTTAACCTTTGTTGGCCTACAAAGCTCTGATAAAGATAATGTCTATGCAGCGCGGAAGACCGGTGTATTCGCTCTGCATTTTCTAACTATTTTAGGCATTTTCTGGTCGGTCTAATATCCTTAGTTAGGCTTGGTGTTAAGTCTTCTACAATAAAAGCTACCACCGCAAATGGAACTGAAAATCACACTGCCTTCCCAATGTCCAATGATATGTTCGTCTGCCTTTGGCTTTGCTAAACTCCCTAGAGTTTCCATATAGGAGTATCTTGATAAGGCCTTACTACTCAAGAAAAGCTGAAAATAATACGGCTGAGATGGCTGGGGCACGTGGAGCGTATGGACAGCAACGCAGCAGCCCGACGAGTTTTTGAGACCATCCCTGAGAGACAACGTAGCAGAGGAAGATCCAACGCACAATTGGAGGGCGACTATAACCAACTTGGAGCTGGCTGAAGGGGCTTGTTGATTGAGGCCGTGGTGGCGTGATCCACCGCGGACTGTAAGCACCCACAAAAGTAAGTAAAGTAAGGTTCTGGGTTCGTCTTTTCATAGCATTTGAGAAAATCACATCATTCATGTGGTGGCCATGATCATCGATGCACTTCTAGAGGCGTTCTTTAAAGTTGGCAACATTCGTCATTTTATTTCACTTATAGCGCGTCAAACCATCACTTTCCGTCTTTCATGTAGACAATTATTTTGGATATTCATCATCTCAATAATGGCAGTTCTGTTGTTAAGACCTCGAAACCTAAAGTGCCTGCTGCACAGCTGTCGTCCCAATAGGTTGGAATTACACTCCGCGCCACTTGAATAGCACACCCCCTAAAGGTTGGTTTTCTCTCGCCCACTGGTCCGAAACCAAGCATGCTAGAGACCTAATTATTTTTTTTAATTATTGATAATTAATTTAATTGATGTAATTTGACCAGAAGGAAGACTTAAAAATAAAGCCTTAAGTATTAACAAAAATTTGTTAACTAAAAACAGGAAAAATGTGGGCCCCTAATTTTGCGCCACTTGAATAGAACACCTAAACGAAAAAATCATTTTAGAGAATTCTGCTTCTTTTTAACACAAACTTTACTTAAATTTAAGGTAATTGGAGTATTTTAGATTTAAAAAAAAATTGTTCAATTGTGTTTTAAACCACCTTTCTGCTACAAAATTCACACAACTGGTTTGGAAGGGATGCTGCATCCCGGATGCATATACAAATTGGCCAAATAATTTAACGTAATCGAGCTAAAAGCTAATTCGATGGCTTGGGCTAGTTTATATACAGTCAAATATTGTTGTCCCGATCCATTAACTTGACGTGTCACCACTACGAAGTCCAGACCACAAAAACGAAGGATTGTGCTTTTCGAACCTGATTAAGAGGTGTCTTCTTCTTGATTTTTAGTCTTTTTATATGCTTGGCATTCGAAATAATACGACAAATAGTTGTGAGACTAGATTTGATACCACATTTGGTCTCTAGCATGCTTGGTTTGGGACCAGTGGGCAATAGAAAACCGACCTTAGGGTGTGTGCTATTCAAGTGGCGCGGAGTGTATTAGCTATTTTAAGAAACTTCAGTCCTTTCTGCCGGACGCTGAATAATTAAGTACTAACATTTTGAAATCTTTGTTCTTATGGTCGTTTTTTAAAAGGCTTCATCTAGGCTGCGCCGATACATCTGAACTGATACAACGAACTTTTCTACATAACGGACAATTTTTGTGTGATAAAAATTCATGAGTAGGTTCTCCCTCTCGCAATAGAAATACGAGTGCCCGCCAAAGTGTTGACAAACAGTTCTTGTGTCGACACCTTTATGCGCCCTTACCTAATGTAAAAATGAACAGAAAACCTTAAGCTTTCCACATTTTCGCATAAAGAGCGGTCGTTAAACGAGGCACTTCCAACACCAGTCGGTTGGCGGGATTGCGTTACTTATTTCAAAATTGCACCTTTACGCAAATGCAAGCTTAGGTATCGCATGTCAATTCGTATATGCAGATCAATGCTCATGAATACACAGCGACTGCGAAGGGTTGCGTATCAACGTAATCGACACAAAATCACCGCCATCCGTCACCACCAACCACCACCACCCATTAAAATGTATGCGTCAAACTGAACCCAAATGTCCGACTTGTCATGTGACCTGTCATTCTAAGGCGTCAGTTATAAACAAATAACAATCAACAAGCAATGATGCTAACTGCTAAGCGCTGATTCGTATTCCTTTCGTACTGCTACTGGTTGGATGGAAACCAATTCGGGCACCTCAACCTCACGCTTGCTTGTTCTGCTGCTGCAATCCAAAAAAATCTTTTTTTTTCTAGTGCTGTCGTTTACCTCACTTCAGACTTCACTGGTACTGGTGCTGGTGCCAGTGCAGAAGCTGTTTGCTGTTGCAGTGGATTATTCAATTTTGAAAGCACAATGTGTTTGTGTGTGCACCTAACAACTGGTAAGATTGGTTTTTGCTTCAAGGACTTTCGGTGGACATTCACTTTTTGGTCTGCTATTTAATATAAACTTCACAAAAAAAAAAAAAAAGTAAACGCGAAATAGATTGCATAAAGCCGACTTTAAACTATCGCAGAGCATACCAGCGATTGTAATAAGACAGCTGATTCTGTGGATGTGTTTTAGGTTAGATACTGACTGCACTTGTATCTCTTGTTTGGCTCCGGTGTTGTATCTTGTATAGAGTGATTGTGTGTTACTTGCAGATACATACGAGTGTATGTGCGGTGACTGGAGTTTTTATCATTATTTTTTTTTATTTCTAGTCAAAGAATTTGTATATACTATCTACATATATAGGCGCAACGGGTAAATGGCTCAAAGAACACAACGCAACAACGGTCGGCTCGCGGCTGGCGTTATCATCGGGGTGGTGTAGGGTGTGTAGACTGTACACAATCACAAGGCTCTTCTTTGTCAGATATAGTCAAACTTGTCTTCGTAAATATAACTTTTTATCATGACAACATATCAATGTGATTGTTTGGTTATTATACATACCTACCATTTGGTCAGTTGTTGTAGAGTTCCGTTTAACGATCGAATAAAACAATTTAATCGCGCCTGGCTTACGGCACATACTCGTAGTTTTTGTTTGGCAAACAGTTCGCAGTTAGATTATGGCAAATTGTGGTCTCTGAATAATTGCACGTTTTGAGTAAATCGACAGCACAATGTGTTCTTTTTCATGAAAGGTAACCTTCTAATCAAGTATTTGGTTCTTTGAATTTTAAGTAGTCACCTATAGATACCTAATGTTTAAAAAGTTCTTTGTTTCATTATTAAGAGTTTCCTCATTACTTCAGATACAGATACATACGCGCATTTGATCAGAAAAATGTTAATTTTATTTTTGAATTGGAAAACAATTTTGACGAAAACGGAAGTATCTCAATGTAAGTTATAGCATATTGCCAGAAAGAGTTTGACGAAACTATCTGTAAGTTCCACTAAAAAGTACTCCCCTAGAGTTTGCTTTCTAATCAAGGATATCGCCGGACAGTTACATAGTAAGTGGGGAAAGGTGTTTCATCATTTTCCTCATCCATTTAACTGCAACAAAAAAATCATTAGTGGTGATGGTGACTCCAAGTCTTGCAGCGTGTCTTCCTATAGTACAAAGTGACCTGTTAATTTACTCCGACAAGGGTTCCGATATATGCTGGTGCTGACATTTAACAGGCTCTTTGTCTTGCGCCGACTTATCCGTGGCCATGTCTGTTTTGCATGGTGACAGGACAGCTGTCAAGATTGCGCCATCTTTCGTTAGCGCTAATGAGAAGATGTTGTATCTTTTCATTTCCATTGGCACATGGGTGTCACCTTTTTCTGTAGAGCATTGACACATTGGATTGCTAGTTGAAATGTCAGTTCATACATTTACTGCCCGGAAAATTACGCCAACATAACTAGGGCTCGTGGTTTGGAATCGGAGCGAAAAATAATTGAAACAAAATGACAACTATCTTGATGGATTTCTCCATAGAATGCTAGTGAATTTGTCAAATGTCAAGTAAAGCTATTGAAATTCAAATTGAGAAATGGAGGGTGTACCCCAGCGGCGATAATTTGAACCCTTCTAGATAAACAAATTTGACAGATTAGTGAAAAAAAATATACAGAAAAAATGTTAAGCGACATTAAATAATTAAATATTGTTAAAAATAAATACATTTCTTAAGTAAAAACTTAAAAATTATTCCTAACTAGTTTACAATAATGGATAATAAAGAAAAAGTGTTGCATCGAGTGTTTCATTTTCTTCCTTCACCAGCTTTGCACGAGCAAGTACTTATCCACAACTTCCAAGATTTTGCAAGATGTCTTAGTTTGATTTCGTGGAGTTTTGAAGTGATCGAGGATGCATTTATGACCAGACCAGTTACATCACTGTTTGCTGAATCTGGTATTACACCTATAGCATAGACGAGCTCTTCCCCTCCGCGAATGGATCGTTTTATGCCGCTAAAATATTCTGCAATATTACAGATGGTTATCGACAAAGTCTGAGGGTTAGTTGGGTCCCCCAATAACAATAAATTAAAACACTTTAAACAATTAAAAAAAAGTCTAATGCAATAAACAAAATTGTTTACACGAAACCAACACAAACTTTTTCGTTCCATTTTTAAACGATTTAAACATATTTTATAGACCCGGGTTTATTTTATTTTTCATGAACATTACTTGAATTTTAGACCGAAAAGGCGGTTACATCAATTAAAATAGTTTTTCAATTATAAAATAAATAAATAACCAGTACAAAAATACACATACCGCTTACCGATGACAGATTACTGTGTATCTGAGAGGTTTCTTTCCCTCGCCAACAGATATCGCTGGCCAACTTGTACATTCGTCAATATTATTGCGTCATTGTTTACACTTCAAAGTAAAAGTTTCCAATTTATTCCGCTCGGAAACATGTTGGAAAAATGTTGGAACCAATGTGAAGTTGTCTAAATAAGCAGTCAGTTTGGTAATCTAAAAGACTTGTTTATGGATAATGAATCGGATAAGATCCTGGCTCCTAATCCGTCGTCCGTCTTAGACCCGCCTGTGTAGGTATATTTCTAGTGCGTTTTCGTCGATCACCGTATTTTCTTCCCATTGCGCTGTCGGTCGGGGATACTTACACAAACACATGCCGCTCTATTCTATTCTATTAAGTAGAGAGAGGTAGCTTATTTTGTCTAGTACTGGCCACCAAACGACAACTCCGTACATGAGTATCGGTCTGACTACTGCTGTATACAACCAGTGCATTATTTTCGGACTGATGCCCCATCTGAGGCCCAAGATGCTTTTGCAGAAGTATAGTGCGGTAGCGGCTTTCTTACATGCGAGTTTAGGTTTCAACTCCGCTTTCTATCCAGAATCAGACCTAGGTTTTTGGCGCTGTCAAAGAGGTGAGACGGATTCCTTTTAATTCATTTTAATTTAGGTGGATCTATTTGAGGAATTCGGTGCTTCTTTGTGAATATCACAAGCTTTGTTTTACCCGGGTTTATATCCACCCAGCATTTGTTAGCCCATTTGACCAGCATTGCGAGGGCCGATTCCATCTAGACCCGTCGAGTTGGAAGGTATTTCCCTATATGAAATATAACTTCACAGCCTTTTTTTCCAGGGTCACCAGTATTTCATTCTTTGTTAGGCTTAGCAGTCAAAGCTGCGGTAAAAGTGATCTACCCTGCGGCAGTGTTGTCACTTCTACCACAATTTCTGAATATTTTACCAATCTACCACATTTACCACTGCGCCCACAAAATCTACCACTTTTTGTCATTCTACTGGTAAATAGCTATTTCCTTTCTATACCTTCGTAACTCTATAAGAAAATTAAACTTTAAATGGATTTTTTAAAGCTATTTGTTGTTGTCATAAACTTTTTTCCCCTCAGCTTCTCATTCTAGAAAACAGACAACTCGCTTTTCGTTCGCTCTGAGTTCCCATAAAGAAGATTCCATTCGCCGTTGGCCGGACATGTTTTATCGAATGAAATGGTTAACGTCGCGTTGGTAGAAATGCAATAAAATTAACAAAATTAAATTTGTACATGTATTATGGCTTTATTAGTAAGAGCAAACATTCCCATTAAATATGAAACACAACGTCGTTCAAGTGGCTGCCTCAACTGACTTCGCAGTAGCGCATTCTGTCACTCCAATTTTCCAAAAGCTTGTTGACGGTTTCGGGCTGTAGCTCACCGATTGTTGGCATAACATCGGTCCTTCCAAAAGTCCAAAAGGGTCAAATCGCAGCCGAAGAGGCCAATTTACATCAGCAAGATGACTGATAACACGATTTGGGAATTTGGTACGCAAAAGATCGATTGTGGCATGGGCTGTGTGGCATAGCGCGCCAACCTGCATGAACCAAAATCCATGTCTTCAATTTCGGTAATAAAAAAGTCGGTTAACATGGCTCTGTAACGCCCACCATTGACCGAAACGTTGTTCCCAGCCTCATTTTCGAAGAAAAATGGTCCAATGATGCCACCACTATACAATCCGCACCAAACTGTACGGCGACGGGGACCATGAGTGTTGTCCACTAGCATACCAGTCTCACGAACTTTCTGCACAAACTTGCGTACAGCAGGCGCGGTGGGTATGCTTCATTTCGGCCAAAACTTATTTTCAAAAAACGCACTGTTTGGGCTACACGGCACTCACTTTGGAAATAAGTTTTCAATATTTCAATATTTCAATTGTTCAAGCTGCCTCTGATTTTGGAAATTTTACTTTGCGCCCGAGTTATTGCCAAACTTTTTACATTGATAAAGAAGTAAAAAATATGTAGAGTCATAAATCTAAATCAATAAAAAAAAAAATGGAAACCATTTTGAGGCAATATTTCGCTACATATTTTGAGATCACCGATCTGCTCCTCAGGTACTTTCTTAGGAAGATTTCTTTCCCAATCTTTATTATACTAGCGGACCCGGCAAACGTTGTTTTGCCTGCTCTTACATTTTCATTTCATTTTTATTTAACCGATGTGTTCATACTGATTCTGTACTCCGTGTGCTTCGACCGATATTTCCTCGGTCGTGTGCCCACGAATTGTAATGTCTAAACAAATTTTTTCCCATGACTGTCGAAGAATAACGTTTGAAATGTATTTTTTTGTTATGAGAAGTGTCACGCCCTTTTGTCCAATTTTGACCAATCTTACAGCAACACTCCTAAGCCAATACCTAAGATTGTCTGTAAGTTTCAACCCAATCGATTCAACTGTTTTCGAGATATAAGATTTGTAATGTTTTTTTTTGTATGGGAGGTGCCACGCCCCTTTGTCCAATTTTGACCAATCTTCACAGGAATACTCCTGCGCCGATACCTAAGATTGTATGTAAATTTGAACTCAATCGATTCAGTGGTTTTCGAGATATAAGATTTTGAATGTTATGGGAGGTGCCACACCCCTTTGTCCAATTTCTCACCTTTTAAACCTTCCCTGGACTTCCACAAATAATTCAAGACCAAAATTAGCCAAATCGGTCCAGCCGATCTCGAGTTTTAGTGAGACTAACGAACAGCAATTAATTTTTATACCTATACATAGAAGAAAGATAATTCTTATGTACGTCTTTGTAACCGAACTCCTCCTAAACGGCTGGACCGATTTTAATGAAATTTTATGTGTGTGTTTGAATGGGTCTAAGGATGGTTTAGATCATAATTGGACCCGGTAGGTGGCACTGCAATCCGATTCCACAAAATTTCAAATAATAAACACTCAAAAATAAAAAAAATTTAAAAAGCAAGAATAAGCTCATGAATAAAATTTAAAATAATTATTCACTCAACAAAAAATATCATAAATAAAATTTCAAATAATAAACACTAAAAAAAACAAAATCATAAATAAAATTTCAAATAATAAAACGGCCGCAGAACAATTGACAGACAATGAAAATGTACGAGCAGGAAAAACAACGTTTGCCGGAACCGCTAGTTAAAATATAAAAAGAGAAACTAACTGTTTGTGGAGGAATCTCTGTGTAGAAAATACTGATAAGGGCTGCGCGAGGGAAGCTACAGGAAAAACTAGTAAAATTCAATAATTTGCAAACGTTGTTCGTGCGTAAATCTATATCCAATCCACGGTGAAATGGCAATGCTAACTGAGCATTTATTACTTTGACACGTGTCACAAATCCCTCGTGAACTGTCACAAAAATCAGGCTGAAAAACCAAATATTCATTCATCGTCATCCTCCCATATAGCCAGCCATTGAATAAATTTATCTGCGGATTTAACGGATATACTCCCTACAGATAATCTTCAGTAACGAACCAATTTACTTCCTACTCAAGTTATTTTTATCTTCTGAAAGAGGATGTAACATTTGCATCCCTGACAGTGTAATAACTGTCATCATATTAACCTTTTCTTTGATGTTGCTTTCAGTTCCTACATAAAGCATTTGTCTCACTCTATACAGTCCTCGCCCAAACCTCACCCCATCCGTTTCTGACCTATGCCGTCATGCGACAACAACGCCATCAGCATTATAACTACATTACAGACAGATCAATAAGCCAAGTCATTGACACTGTGGTAGATGGCGCCAATTGATTCGCCATTCATATGGACCCATCATTCATCAATCAATATCCCCGCAGCGAGCGGTATGCAAATATTCAGCTGACTGAGCATGATATCGCTGTTAACCGATAAACGAAATTAAAAAAACTGTCATTATCAGTTGCTATGCAGCATTTCACGGTGGATGATAATGCACAATTCGGTTCTCAGTGTGGTTACATTATTTGGAGAATGTTATCAAGCCGCGCCGCCGGCCGGCCGCAGAATTTACTAATCACTCAGAAGTCAGCACAATAAAAGCCATGCCAACCATGTGCCACTATCTCTGGCCCCAAAAACAATCGCAGGCCACAACATTAACTTATCTTTCCGTAAATACGAGCACATTTTTCATGTGTTACACAACACGTAGGTGGTGAGCACAAGGACTATCCCAATCCCAATTCCAATCCCAATTCCAACACCCTTCGGGGCAACCTTCTAAACATCAAGTTGAATAATGTTATTATATCTGGCGCCAGGTTCCTGGAAAACAGAAAAATAAGTCCTTTCTTTCTACTCCCCCCACACATAGATACATGCATAATTACATTACTGGCCGGTATAATTAAATCGTACATATATGCAAGAGCATATGTGGGAGGAGGCCTTATCGTTATTAAAAGGGCTGTGCCAGCTAACCTCATTTAAAACCACTCAAACTCATACCATGTCTGTACGAAAAGAGAGAATGTGAGTGTGCACGTTTTTGGCTCCTAGCAACGCCACGCCGCCATGTGCTGTTGTCCTCTCTAACTCTACCATATGGCAGAGGAAAACTCCTCGAAATTGGGGTTTTCTTCGCTTCTAAACGCTCTTAGAAGGATCGGTCACAACAATGGAACTGTCATTCCAAATGTCGTATTAATTACGCTGGTGAATTATTTGGCAAAGTAGAATTGCGTTTCGTTGCTCATTTGTTCTAGAACTTTCCCCAACCAGTCGTTTGGCCCCAATGTAAAAGGACCAAGGTTAACGAAAAGGAATTGGGGTAAAAAGCTGTGGCGCAGCCTCCAGCTACAGCAGTATTTGAATGGAAAACAAATTTCCTCAGCCGGAACTGTGTGTGGGAGTACCTACATTAGAATACAGCGCGCAACCATATTGCGGTGTGTGAGCTATCCTTGTGTGTGTGTATCTATTCAATGAATGAATGGAAACCCTTTTAATGAATGAATGACGTAGGATACCACTCTGTTGCCCACAAACTGATTTTCCCTCTGACGTCAATGGGATACGCAAGCTTTTCCTTGAAAACATCGTAAAACCATCTCTAGACAGCAACAACAATATCGACCACGACCACGATGCCAGTGGCGACACGGCGACATAGTGCGCAATGGTGGGTAATCTGTGTGTATACGTGGGAGTTGATGTTGGAAACGATTGCTAACGGTATGGGCGGTATAGTAGACATAAGTTTTCCATGGACAGGACTGGGGTGGCAGGTAAATGAGTTTTGAATCGATTGACTATAGGCTACGTCATAATTTTCAGTTAGAAATTTTTCCATCTCCGGATTTGACAGTTATTCTTCCTTTTTAACTGCGTCGCTGATTTCCGTTTGTATAGATACTGCCAATGTTTTTAGGGAAACGGGCGTGTGCTTAACTCCAACCAAACCGGGGCGTGATTGGGATTGTGGAAAATTTGTACGAATTTACTTGTTGCGCATATGGAGTATGAAAGAAAAAGCTTTTTTTTAGTCCTTATGGTTGGTGTTACTTTAATGTTTATTCAAGCATGGCAATTCAGAAGCAATCAATCGGATTAGAGAAGTTTTTTCTGTGTCGCAGTTGAAGTTTATTTAAATTAATTGCTTCGTCGTTATAACAGACAAGTCGTTTTATGGCCAACAATATGGTTCATTGAAACCTTATTGGAACAAGGCAGTTAAGAACCAGCAGATAACAGGTAGTAGGCCCACAGTTTGTGTTGAGAATGTGAAGAAAATCGTTTAGACTACCCAAATTATGTGATTTGGTAGAACAACCCTTCAGCCTGAAGAAGCAAGGCAAGACTTCCTTCCGTCCATGCAACGAAAATGATGTGAAGATGGTGATATTTAAAATTAAATTATAGAAGGCTGAAAGATCCAATGACGCACCTATGGAAATATTTACATACGTTAAGTTAGGTTAGGTTATATACTTGTATAGGGTCAGGGAGTGCGTTCATCACAGTGGACTAGGAACCATATTGGGCCCATCGCCATCCCTGGGGAAAGTTCACGGTCAAAACCTAAACCAATTCGCCCAAGCAATTAATTTCCCTACCGAACCTAAAAATTGATTCAATTTTGTTTGTCCAAATTGTTGGATATTGATCCCACGGCCCAGAACCTCTGCCTGGAAGACACTACATGTGTTCGGAAGTCTTAATGACACGTGCAGGTCACTAGAGTATATACCTGTCCCTGAACCACATTCTTTTGCCAGTCCTCCCTATCTGGGTATAGTACTTCGTACGGTATGTCGAAGTCAAATTCACCCAAACTTTCAACCGTTTTATCAGGGGTGTTGGAAAAGGATTATCTCAGTATATGAAGCTATGTCCTCCCTGCCTGGTTTTGAAGAACCCTGCGTTAGTTAGCCGAAGCGCACTATTATACCTGCTTGTAGTTCTATTTGTAGGTCCAGTGGTAAAAGATACACTAACGCCTCAAGTGGAGTAGCGCGTAAAGCACCAGTGATGGCAGTGCAGGCTGTCCTTTGTACCCTGGTCAACATATATAACTTATTTGTGGCTCTCCACCAAACAAGACCCCATAAGGCCATAAGTAAGGATGGGTCTGACCACCATCATGTATAGTATAACCTATAACCAATACATCATTGTTGGTATCAATCCCCGCTGTCCTCTTTAAAGATGAAGGGAGCATTATGAGCCTTACGGACTCTTTCCTGAACATAAAGTTTCAAATTCAATTTTTTAACTAGAACCGTTCCAAGATATCTTGCGCTATCCGAAAGGGAAAGCTCCACCCCACCAATCCTGATGGGTAATATGAAGGGTGGTATCTTGTATTTTGTACTAAACAGTATCTACTAGTTCTGTCTTTTCCGGGTTGACACGAAGTCCACACCCTTCAGCCCAATTTCTGAGCCTGTTAAAGGGCTGATTCCATTCACTCAATGTGTTCGGGAATTTACCCTAAACTAAAATCGCCACATAGTAAGCAGTTTCTCTAAACCCAGCGTTGCTGAGTTCTTTAAGTATATCGTCTTCGTCTATGATAAGAACCCAGAGAAGGAGAGAGATAACGCCTCCCTGGGGAGTAGCTCTAGTAACCGAGAGGTACTCTTAGGGAGCAATTAAAGCCTTGGAAACTGACGCATTGGCTAAGTGGTTTAGCGTCTCATCTCAGGTCCAACTACTGGAAAACACAAATTACAGTCAAACGTTCTGAAAACGTCTCAATTCAATTGAGCTATTCGAGTACGACATTAAATTTCTGACCACTCCGATTCATCAAAAAATAAGATTCCGTAATCCGTACTATAGTAAATGGTTGTTAGAAGCTAGGCCTAAGATGCCATATGGACCTGTTGCGCCTTCTATTTTATATTTATTTTTTTGGAAGATGACTTGTTGGAGGTCGTAAACTCAAACCTCAGCATTATTTTCACGAAAGACATTACTTCGACTAATCGGTTAGCATCTCACAATAGACTGGACCACTATAACTTTAAAGTTTAGTTAGGGCTTTGTCTATTCCAAAACTGCTATATAGTCTGAAAACGATAAATTATTTATTTGACCTTGTAAGGTTATTTATTTGCACAGTAGGCCATTGCGGACGGCTGTAAAACACGTTGAAAATCCTTGCGACCATCTCAAGTTGAATGACCCCTTTCATGATAGAGTGGCCAGGTGAGTGGCCTGCTTAAGGCTTTTTCAGGAAACATTAAGAAGACTCTGTCTATATGAGACCTTCCTTATCCAAGTAGTACCTACTACTCAATACATAGAAGCATGAATGTAGAATGAAAATATAGTTTTTCGTTTTCAAAGCAAAATTCTTCGAGTGATTTTTTGTCACTTTGGCGGAACATGTATGTATAGCAAATTAACAGCAAAGTTCTGGAACGAAAACATAGTTGATTTTAATAAATACAAAACAACGAACTTTAAGTGGATCACACAAGTAGAATCAACAAACTTCGAGTCAGTTGGCCTTTGACCAGTGTAATCAAAATCAATAACGACTTGACGACGGTAAAAATAAGTCCTCTCACAAATTTTTCATTTGCCTAAGGCCTAGGCCACGCACTGTGGGGCAAGCGGCAAAACGGCAGAGCGGCAAAAATCTGAGCGGCAATCATAAGCGGCAAGTGGCCATTTTTTAAGCGGCAATTCCCATAGAAGATATTTTTTGTATAGGAGGTATAAGATATAGAATGTTTTTTTTTTGTATGGGAGGTGCCATGCCCCTTTGTACAATTTTGACCAATCTTCACAGGAGCACTCCAGGGCCAATACCTAAGGTCATCTATAAGTTTGAGCTTAATCGATTTCGTGGTATTCGAGATATACGATTTTGAATGTTTTTTTGTATGGGCGGAGCCACGCCCCTTTTGTCCGATTTTGACCAAACTTAATAAAATAGCCTTTGTGCCAAAAACACAGATTTTCTTAAAATTTTAGCTCAATCGGTTTTGTTGTTTTTGAGATATACCATGGTTTTTATATGGGAGGTGCCACGCCCCTTTGTCCAATTTTTGTTTACATACAAACCTGCTACAAAAGAATACCTTTCCAGCAAAAAAAGAATCATAAAATTTGGTGTTGCCAAAATCGAGATATAAACGTTAAAACATACATGATGATTTCTTGCCGCGCAGCACTACACTAAAATAATAGAACAGAATTGAAAGCTGAGCGACGCCGCTCTTCCGCTCAGAAACGTCGCTTGCCGCTCAGCGACCGCGTGGCCACACCCATACAATTTCATATGTTTGAAATATTTGTTGCCGCTCAGAGTTTTGCCGCTTTGCCGCTTGCCGCTCAGTGCGTGGCCTAAGCCTAAGTCGATTCGTTTGGGCGCTATCGTATTTTTAACAGACAGTCAGATAGACGGACATGGCTAAATCGATTCAAAATTTAATCCTGATCAGAATATATATAAACTTTATGGGGTCTTCGGTGACTCCTTCTTGACGTTACAAATATAATAGCAAACTGAATATACCTTCCTAGAAGACATTACTTACTGTTATTGCAAAAGTTCTTAAATGAATTTCATTGAAAAAGTCCTTTTCAAATTTGACTTCGCTACGAATGCCAGTGTAAGATTCGCCAAAATGTACGCGGAAGAACTAATTTCGAACATCTATAGGAAGCTTTTATGAATGCATACAGGAAAATTATGCAAACTTGCTAGGGATAGAAGAATATACGAAATGCGTGTCGCAACTTTACATTTTTTGAAGAATATTCTATTAGATTCGTCGGTCGTCGTACATAACAACTCTGTGACACATTTTAAACTCATGGTATAGTGCACTATATACTGACCTTGACGCATTAGCGTGTGCCAGTGCATAGCATTATGTAGGTGCTTAAAATTCGGGCATACTGTACGTTACTGCAATAGTGACCATAGAACATGTTAACAAGAAGAAGGTCAAACTGCCAAGACTTGCACCCCCTGTGTGTCTAGTGTTTAACAGACAAGCCGGAGAAACCTTTCACGCGTTTGATATTATGTAGTACCAAATGCAAGGTAATAAAAATGACGCTGACCGGTAAAATATGATGAAAGTCGTCTAGACAGAACATAACAATACTAAGTGCCCATAATGCCTTTAATAGTGACTTCTACAATTCTTTGCATAGTTGTAGATATAGAAGCAACTCAAAGAAGTACATACATAGATGGAAGCCCAGCTCTTCAATAGGTCGGTAGTCAGGCGGAGTACTTCGTAACCGGTAAGATAAATGGCATCCACTTCTACCAGCATCTAATACCAACGAGTTTGATTTTCACCCACCACAATGCTGATCACAAACCACAGAACTATAGACCGCCGACTTCCGTGCACCTACCCGATTCTCCCCGGAATGAATTCCTCTGTCTGTGAATATGTGTGAAATGACAAAATCAATGGCGGCAATGATTTTCCATGCTATAACATGGGCCTAAGGATTTTTCAAGTATGCGTGCGTTAATAGCACTCCTTTGATTTTGTATAATCCTGGGCCCGAAGGCAGCTTGTAGGCAAAGTCCGTTATGTGGGAGGAGTCGACGGTCTGTTTTATGTGGTTTGTAATGCTGATACTGATGCGCGAGGATAACGCAAATAGTGGATATTGTTGCTGACAAAGACGAGCCTCAGGTAGCGCCATCAACTAATCGGAGCGTAGTTAGGTAAAAATACAAACTACGTCAACTTCAGGTGGTAGTATGTTGAAAAACTAATTTATCAGCTAATTGACTCTTTATACGCCCAATTTTCTTGTATTTAAGCCCGAATTCTTGTTTGAGAGACGTTTTTATGAACTGACACTTTCAGCTCTAAAATATAGCTCAAAACATGTTGTATTGCACATACTTTTAATTGATGGACCTGCACTTTTTTCGAAAATGGGCATTCAGTCTGCCTTGCCTCTCAAGTGTAAGGACGCAGCTATATGGGCTGGTTCATTGCATATGTACAAGTACCTACATACAAATTTTTTCTGTTCATTATTTTTATTAACCTTTATATCATTTTGTAAGTACAATATAAAGTAATAAATAGTTGTCGCAATAGGCCCGTATAGCCACCCTAGGCCTAGCTTCTCGCAACCATTCGTTTTGTGTGAGTTTCTATTTTTGGGACGAATGGAAGGGACCTACAATTTTATGCCGAGTCCGAATGACTGAATTGAGAAGCCTTTTCAGGACAGTCATACTCTCGCATGTTTGTCAGACGTTCGCGAGAGGTGGCGCAGTAGAAAAAACCTTAAGATGTAATTTGTGTTTTTTCGGGGATCGAACCTGGGATCACACTAAACGCTGCGCTACTGCGACCAATCAATAAGGCCTACGTAAATAAACGTGGAATTTTGCAGGCGTGATGCCAATCTGGCGCCATTTATCTCAAGCAAGCTCTTGTGGATTAGGTTAGGTTAAGTTAGACTAAGGATTGTAAGAAGAACTGCCACAAGACACTAGGCACCTTATAGTGAGCCCATCGCGATCCCTGATGAGAGAACCATAATTTTACAGGTGGAAAAACCTACGCACTTTATTTTAAGCTTTTATTATACAGAATTTAAATGTGTTTGCTTGGTCGACATTCGACAATCAACAAGCCCTATCTCTTGTCTTCTATTGTGAAAGCAGTAGTTGCCCAAAACGTTGTATCGCGTACGTGCTATTTGCCATGACATCGAGGTTCTATATCAACGCTAAATCTACATAGATCTGTGTCTAAAAGTCCTAGTTTTTTGGCATGCTTTCTAAGAAGACTGTGGCCAGACAGGATACCTATTGCTATTCTCAAGTTTGCGCTGCTTAGTTTAAGAACTTTTCTGAAAGGTTCCCCAGGGATGGCGATGGGCCCATTATGGTGCCTATACTCCACTGGTGATGAACTGACACCCTATACATTATACAACCTAGCCTAACCTAGTTTAAGAATTTCTCTAGTTTGTTTGTAGCCCGTTTCTGGCCGGCTATGTTGTTGCTTTGGATAGATATACTATATAGAGTGGTTATAGATACTATAGACAGAACCTCCGTTTCAAAAACCAAGCCATCGCGGTTGCCAGAGCGCTTGGTCTGGACAGTGGACAACAGCGTGCCCAGGATCGTAGAGGATAGAAGGCTGCAGTGTTTCGGTCGGTAGCCCGATAAGTAAGTATAGAGCAATTATATTTTGCCAAAATTGTCATCTCTTTCTGTCATCTTAGAAATCAAAATGGCGACATATTAATTTTTGTATTCATTCCCGCCGAACGCATTCCGCCGCCCATCCAATGTAATTGAGGTAAACTCACTGGCCCGTTCATAATGTATACAGAAAAGTAAATTCTCTGAACTCTAATCCTCGTCATCCGTTGCCACTGTTGCCTTCCCATATCTATTAATAGCAACTGTCGGCCTTATGTTCGCAATTAAATTGCTGCCAATGGCATATCGCAAAATTAAACATTGATAAGAAACTTATTTGCTAAATGAGACGAAATGTGTCAGAATTACCGATTAGTAGAGGGCCCAACACCTACGGCGCGGCTCTGCCAGTGTATATAGCCTCATCCCCTGGCTAGAAAAAAACAAGAGCGAAAATAAAACAAAAGAACATGCTTCCAATTAATTTGTTTTTTGCTCATGCCGAGAGAAGCTTAAAGCTATACACAAGGAACAATATTCGTGATGCGAATCATGTCCTACCATCATCACGCGAAAATATCTCCACCGCATATAGCCATAGAACAGTGTTGTAGATACACACAGAATCTCGGCATGACGTCTGACGGCATGATTTCGGTGGGCGGATGTTGACTATTTTTAGAATGATTATTGTTTTTGTTGTTTGCAGGCTTGTTTTGAGAACGCGATTACAAAAGCCAGTGCGCCATCGACCGACCATACTATGCAAACACCAGTCAGGCGTCTTGTCTAATAAAGTGGGTTGAAAGTGACGGAAAAGGTATATTCCTGGCCTGATGCCGGAACAGAAGCCACCAGCTAAGAGTCGATTGTTCTGTTCGCGGTGATGAGGCTCGGATTAGATTCGCTGGATTCGTTTTTGTTAGTTTATCGATTTGCTCAACAGAAGGTATAGATAGATGGAAGTATCTAATTATTTGTCTTTTGTGGCGTTGATGATGGTGCAATGGTGTATGGGCACAATATAATGCCTGATGTGCGCGCGACTGTGTAATGATGTCGTGCAGAGATGTTGGCGTCGATGGGCTTCATGTGGAAATGTCGAAAGATTAGAAGCGGGTGTTCGATATGGATGTTAAAGAGCCATTTAAACTTTGAAAGTTCATCCAACCGTATGTGTCAGATTCTTGACTGTTGACTCTCTATGGGGATCTTCTGTATGTACATGGAATGTGTTTCATGTTTTAGATGTAAAAGAGATTAAGGAAATGCAAATATGCACATTTTAGAGATTTCTATAGCCACAGGCGGCCAGGCGGGGGCTATGGATTTAAAAGGTTCTGGCGGAAGCACATACTGCACTTTATTTTCTCGCAGAAGTTAGTGCATTGGATTTGGCTTAAGGACTTCGGTCTGAGAGCACTAGACAGCTTCTGGCTTGCTGTGAATTCGGTTTTAAGAATATTAAACGGCAGATTAATAATAAGAAAAGGGAGGGTTTAATACACTGTTTATTGTTTTTTCAGCTCCGTGACTATATATCGGAGAAGTTCATTCCCTATTCCCAGAACCTCGTCGCATTTCCTCTTAGAATTATATTTGTATTTTCTTTCCTATCTGGCTTAGCTCTGGCAAAGATATACATCTTAGAGCAATTCATACAGTCCAGTCTTTTGTTATGAATTTAAGAATGAATGTATTGGGGCTAATCCCCTTTTAGATCAGTGCCAAAACAGGGTTACATAATGTGATTTGGAGTTTTGGCGCTCTCGTCTCTGAATCTACAAAGACCCGCAGGATTACTTTTAGGGAAGGTTCATGCGTATTGACAATTTTTCCGTCGCATTTCAAACGAACTGGATATTAGAAACAAATAAAGTGTTAAAATCAAATTGTCCCTCATTTTAAGGTGGTTGAACAGTTTTAACTCAACATAGGTTTATTGGATTTAAGAACCAAAAAAAGTATTTTAGTGAACTCGTCTCTGATTCATTTAAACTACAAATCATTTAAATGTGTAGTCCTAAAGCTGAGCAATGCTAAAAACAAATCATCAAATCATCGGCAAAAATTCTTCATCACTGCAGAATATACAGGTAGACAGACTACCACTACCCACCTGACCCTACCGAATAGGGCCTGAGTAGTGGGGTAAATGTTGTCATAGTGTTTATTTATGTTAGTGTTAATAAAATGCACAACTGGGTCGCACAAAACTTTCTCGCTGAATGTCAGAGTCATTTTCATTTCAGCAAATTTTACTTTTGAAGTTATACTCAGTCGAGCTATTCGAGCTATATTTTTATTTGAATTTGAATATGTACTTACTTACTTACTTAAGGTGGCGCTAAAGGCCGGTGTAGACCTGGGCCTCAACCAACAAGCGTCTCCAGCCAGCACGATCCTTAGCCAGCTGTCTCCAGTTTCGCACACTTACAGTGGCCGGCACAAGTATTTTGACAAAACTAAAGTTAATTCTGCTCATAATTTGAACTTACTTCATGTAAATTTTGGCATCAATGGAAAGGTCATTTAAATTCCGTTTGAATGATACAAAACTTGCCTTAACCCATTAGGGTTAGGTCGATGTCGCTGTACACCGTATAGCCCGTACAGTTCGTCGTTGTATATACTCCTCCATTCACGGTCTCTATGCTTGGGTCCGAAAATTACTGGAAGAATTTTCCTCTCGAAGCAACCAAGAGTAACTTCATCCGCTTTTGATAGAGTCCATTCCTCTGCAGTTGCTTTCTTAGCCCAAAGAAACAGCGTTTGGCAAGAGTTATTCTTCTTATAATCTCCATGCTGGTGTCATTACCTGAGTTTATAGCGGAGCCTAGATCGGCAAAGTCCTTAACCACCTCAAAGTTATATCTGTCTATAGTGACAGTCTGTCAAAGACGTTGGTGTTGGGTGTCCTTTCTTGATGACAGCATATACTTTATCTTGCCCTCATTGACCGCTAAACCCATCTTCGCCGCTTCCGTCTCAATGCCCAGGAACGCGCCAGTGACATCACGCTGCGTTCTGCCGATTATGTCGATGTCGTCGGCGTAGGCGAGTAGATGGACGGATTTTTGAAAGATAGTGCCTCTCGTGTTAGTGTTTGAGTTTTGTAATATTCTTTCAAGAACGATGTTGCATCTATACCGTTTTTTATAACATCGAAGGTCTCGGTGAGTTATTTTTACCGACCTTGATGGAGCAGCGTGGATTCTTCGACGAGTTTGACAGGGATGCCAAAACTAGTCATTGCTCTGTATAGCTCGTCTCTATAAATGCTGTCATAGGCGGTCTTAAAATCGATGAAAAGGTGGTGGGTATCGATTTGGACTTCCTGGAATGTCTCCAATGTCTGCCGTAGTGTGAATATTTGATCGATGGTGGACTTTCCTGACCTGAAACCACACTAATCAGGGTTGACGAAAGGCTTTAGGCGTTCACACAACACGGCGTAGATAATATCTTGTAGGCGATGTTAAGAAGACTAATAGGTACCTTTGTAGTTGGCGCAGTTTAGAGGATCTCCTTTCTTGATGATCGAGCAAACAATGCTGAGGTTCCATTCATTGGGCATACTTTCCTCCGAGCAAATTTTACAGATAAGTTGGTGCATGTTCTTAACCATCTACTCCAGCGACTTTGTTAGACTTAAGCTTGGATATGGCTATCTTCATTTTGTCCAGGTCGGGTGGACGGAATTGTTGGTCTTCATCGCACAGGTTGAATGGTTTATTCTGCCTGACAGCGGGATTTAATTCGTCATCGCCGGTAAACAGTCTGCAGAAATAGTTCTTCCATATCCTTAGCAGGAGGAGCTCGTTCACATAGTTGAAACTATTAAGACTTCTTGCCTAAGTCTGCCGCCAACTACGATATGTAGGTAGGTACTCTTGAATGTTATTTTGCTAACATTGTGCGGATGGCCTAAGTAGAGACAGGATATAATAATAATGCATTCATTATTGCTACCATTTTTCTTAAGCTCTTCATATTATGATTCAACTGTCTTGTCTTGTGACTCACTCACAGCATGTTGCTTTCCTGCTTTTGGAAACTTTTAAGCTAGACATAGATAAATTAACATGAGTAAGTCGTTTGTCCAATCGATATATTGGTGGTTTATAACATCCACACTCTGCACGTCATCCAATCGATAAATTGATATAAATGTCTACGACAGGACTGATTGATGTTTCTCCACTGAACTCAGAAGAAACATAGGTGAATTGCCTTTGCCTCCCTTGCGTAAATAAATTAAGTTGCTAACCTTATATAGCTGTCATGAGACAACCTTGTCTTGTATTATGAACGTCCTCAAATCCTTCTACTCCATCGACCTCATAGATTCTGGCAATGGCATACATGAACGTCAGAAGATTTCCAATGGTTTATTCGACAAAAAACAAAAATGGTTCTAATGGTTAAATGGTTGAAGCCCCCGCTATGGCTTTCAAATAGCCCATCCCATAATGTACCAGTTTAGCTTCTTTTTTTTTAAATTCAATCTTACATAACTGCGTTCTAGGATAAATACCTATTTCAGTATAAATGTCGCTGTTTTACTTGTCATTGAATGTCATACGTTCTACAAATATATGATATTGGGCACGTTCAGATTTAAAGATGTCTTATGTTGCCTATACATGTTAACTTATTCCAATTGGATGAGATTGATCACGTGTAGACGTTTTTCAGGTGACTTCAAACGAACAGATTGGGTATAAAGTATAATCGATAAGTCTGCCTGCCTCATGTGTAGAATGTAGGGCTTTCAGATAATTTCTGGAATTACTCAGTGGGCAACGATGAGATTCACTTAAATTCGGCTTAACTTCCATTTTATGTCTTCACCTACAAAGGTAAACCGAAGCAACTTCAACTGAAGGTTGCGCCAAATCTTTAAATGAGAAGTGCAATTTGTCAAAAAATTGGCTATATTTATGGTTAACTAGTTGTACCATGGCCTGGCCATACACTGCTTACCATGAACGTCGTGACAGAGACAGGTAGACTTTCAGTGAGTATAGAAAGGAGATAGATAGATCATACAGAAAATGGACCAAAAATCTACTTTCAGAAATAATTCTCGCATGGGCTGGGCATGACATGACGCATGAAGGTTCTTTTTCGAAACCATAGCGCTTTCGATACAAATCTTCCTTTGGTATTTGCGTTGGTAGAGTGAGGACGTAAAAAGCCGGCGTCCGTTTTGGCTTTACCATAAGATATTTGTATTTTCGATTTCATTATTCCTGTCAAACTTTATTTCATTGTAATGAGGCGTTGTTTTTGAGTATAGCCAAGTCGTTCATGTGAATGAAAGTCATGCCCGTGTAATGGGCCACACTCCACACATCCCTTCCTATGAAAGTTGTTTTGGGCGAGACGGGTCGATTTTAAGTGAGTAGAAAAGAGAGAAGCGATTTTCTCAACTAACCTAAAAATCTACCCGTCTCGCCCGACACGACTTTCATGGGAAGGCATGCCCATCACATAGTGTGTCCTTGCTCTATGTCCAGTTTCAAAATATTACGCGCATTTCTAGAAAACGGCGGTACAACTTAATGGATAAGTGAAAATAATTCTCATTTTATTTAGGATTTTGAAATGAAGGACGAACCAACAAAAAAAAAATAAAAATGTCTCACGCAATTGGAAGCATTGCCCGAGTTCAAAAGCTGGCTACGCAAAGATATTTTTCTTCGGGGACATAAAAGGGAATTTTTTAAAGTAATTAATTTGGTGTTAAAAAAAGGGGATTTATTTTCTTAAGACCTGGGAACCCTGGTCGGTGGTTTTCGAGATATCGAAATGTGCGCCAGCGCCACCTGTTGAGCATTTTTCGACTTTTCTTTTTTCCTAAACCTTTGGGTAGCAATTACGAACAAACGTGCAGAATGAAGTATCCAATTTGGTCCAGTCGTTTTCAAGCAAGTTTTAAGCATCCGAACACGTCGCTAGACGTTTGCTTCTACTATACGTCAGATGTCATGACAGCTAGAAATTTATGGCAATTGTGGAAAATATTCACAAAATTATTTTGATTGAACTGTCATCTGCAGCATTTGACAGGTTCTCTCATTCTCTCAATATTTCCACCAATGAAAGTGCTTCTTCTCACGCTGGCTGAGAGTACCAACTGGCAGTACCAACTGTTAATCAACGTGTGCGACGGACAGAAAAGTTGAATGTAAACTTACTTTATCCGTCGAATACGGCACGTGCGCTTATTATGGGTCACCTTCCATAAGCTGCTGTGTATTCTATCAACCTGTCAGTCGACTACGTTGCCGCAACGGACGCGACGGATTCTATAAGTTGGGTCCTTTAATTGCTTATTGCTTGTTGCCTCAATCTGAGAGCCGCTTAAACCAAAAAAAATCCCATCTACCTACCGTACATTGAAAAATAAATTTGTATTCTCGTATTTACATGTCAAAGTATTTTTTTTTATTTTCCGATGTATTCTGTCAATAGGAACAAATCATCAAATCCTTTCTTTATATTTGTAAAAAAAATTCGCAATCGATTGCATGGCAAAATTTCAATGAAAACTGCAGGCAAATTGTGGCGGCAGTTATCGCCGTACGATAAGCAACTATATATCCTGTTAGCAATAAAACACAAAGAATTGAAAAAGGAACCCAAACCACGAGCAGGACGAAAGCGTTACAAATCAAGACTAATCAGCAATTATATTAATTAGTTGGATTGGATAAATCTAAAAATTTGAAGTAAGTTCCTTAAACAAGATACATTTTTGTGAATCCAATTTAAGTCCTCTAATTCTTGTAAATATTTAGAAATTTGCTCTCATTATCTCAAAAAATATTTCCATTGAAAAAATTTGATTTGCGTGTGATGTGTCCTTGATTTCTCTACATGGTCATTTTTGTGTGGACTACTTTCTCTAAATAAGTGAATTTTTATACTTCTTCGAGGCGTGTGTTTGGTTAAATCGGCTGTAAAAATAAAAAAATATCGAAAGGAACAAACGATTAATAGGTGCTCTAGCATGGGCAATGAGCATTTATGCTTCTGTTGTATCCTGAATGAAAGACACCCGTTTGGTTCAGCAGTTTCCTAAAAATTCTATTATTCAATCTGACATTTTATACAATCAGAAAAAAATCTTCTGACAATTTATACAGTATTTCAAGAAACTACAGCTTCTTGTTCATATTTTCTATTGATTTATCTATACATTAATCGCCGACACAATTTCTTGTGGTACATATTAACCATACTTAATGTAAACCAATTTTATTTTTTTATTTACCAAATTAAAGCTTAACACTCAGAGATGTGTCGAAAAGAAGAATAATTTCAAAAAAATATTTGCAAAACAGGTGATATAATATTTTTAACTAAATATTTAAATAAAAAAAAATTAGAAAATATAATCACACACAGAGAACATTGCTATTAGGAATCTCTGTCTCTCATAAGTCATAACGTTGCCGTAATATTGTACACGTATCGTATATCTGTTCGTCGGTAGATTGGCGTAACAGGTCAACATAAGAACAGGGGCATAGCTTCTCAGAACCATTCGTTTGTGTGAGGTTTTATTTTTTGTTCTTTGGGACGAATGGAAAGTCGCTCTACGAACAAAGTCACACAAAATTTTGAATTTAGTTCATATTGAACTAACTCCCACGATTTTCTGGTATTAAGTTCCGACTCTAGAATGAACAAAGTTCCAATATGACAATTGAGTATGGATACGCAAAGTTTCGCATGGATTTAAAGAAATTTTGTATAATATCTATGCAGTAGCGCAGTGGTTAGGCTGGACTACTGTGCGAGGGATCCCAGGTTCGATCCCCGGAAAAACACAAATTACATCTTAAGGTTTTTTCCACTGCGCCACCTCTCGCGAACGTCTGACAAACATCCAAGAGCATGACTGTCCTGAAAAAGCTTCTCAATTTAGCCGTTTGGACTCGGCATAAAATTGTAGGTCCCTTCCATTCGTACCAAAAATAGAAACTCAAACAAACAAACGAATGGTTGCGAGAAGCTAGGCTTAGGGTGTCTACCTGCCTGTTGCGCCACCTATTTATTTATTTTTTTATCTAAACTCCCACCTACTCCAAATCCAACAGTGACACCCCAATCAGGGGGTTAGAGGGGAGCCACCATGCCCTCCCATAAATATTTTACTGTCCTTGCATTTTAAATTTCGTTGAAAGTCCCAAATGAACATCCCCCAAAGTTATGGCGACTAAATACCACTGAACATTTTTATGGGACTTAGTTAATTTTGGATAGTGGGGGTTAGTTCCATTTGGGACTTAGTTCGTAGAGTCTGAAAGAGACCTACAATTTTACGCAATTGTTTTGCAGAATAGAGTTGAGAGGGGTTTATTCCCAAATGCGCGGCGGATCGCTTTTCATGGCGGATTTGTATTTTTGTATTTCCAAAAGCGATTTGATCCAATCAAAAGCGATAGCTGTAGATATAGGTGACAGATTTTTTGGGAATAAAAAATAAACAAAATTCCTGTGGCGGGAAAAAGCTGTCAAAGTGTTGGAAAAATAAATGGAAAATTTCAACTCAGAATGGAAAAAACCAGAAAGCACTGGAAATATTATTTTCGCACTCCTTCGCATTTGATAAATAACCAAAAGCGAAGACGGTCGAAATTGAGCTATCGCTTTCAATACGATCCGCTGCGCATTTGGGAATAACCCCCCTGAACTCTTTAGCGAAAAATGTAAATAATTATCCATGACGTTCAAATTAAGATTTATCAGGGGCGTAGCGCGAAGGGGATGTTGTGGGTGTCGCTCCCCCCCCCCCCCCCTATGATTTTAAAGAGTCATTAAATCAACGAGCAATTTTCAAAAATTAGGTCTTAGGATTGGATTTTCCTTAGGTATAGGTTTCTAAACTAGCAAATGTATACAAGTCAGCATTTTCCACATGAACTCCTTAAAATTTAGCTAGTTTCCATTCGATTTTAAAAGGGACGGTCGGGATTTCTAATTTGATGTTAAATTCGAATGAATGTGTTATTCGCAAGTTTGTGGAACGCGGCTTATTGATGTGGATTGCGAACTTTGACAATTCGCGGCAAGAAGTTTGGAAAATTAAATTGCGTTATTTAAGCTGTTTATAAACTTATTTTCTTAATACATTTTGAATTTTGATGGGATAAATAATTATCCCACTCAGTCGCAAGTTCCTGCAATAAGTCGGCATTTCAATGAAATTCACCCCCCCCCCCCCACGACTCGAATCCTCGCTACGCCCCTGAGATTTATATTTTCAAAGATCAATTTGCTTAAACAATATTTAAACAATTATCTACATTAAATAAAAATTACATATTTAAATTATTTGTAATGACAAATTGAGCACAAGTCAACTTTCAAACTATCAAATTGCTTGTCGCTGGGAAAAGTATTATATGTTCAAAAAAAACCTTCCAAAAATAACACACATTACCTTTTCTAAAGTTTAACTTTTAGAACTTAGATACTTTACTATCAGGAAGGGTCTACCACTACCAGATACAAAAAGTTATACATAGGTACTTTTGTTTTAAATGTATGCATCTGAACACATTTACTCCCATCGAAACCCTGCTATGGATTTCCCTTAAAAACAAAAAGCCAAAGTGACGTTGCCTTACAGAACAACTATTCAACAGTTTCTGTTGACGTTAATTTAATTAATAATTGAATAGACACACGAGACGCGACAGAAGATAATTTACATTAAAAAAAAAACCTTTTTATTTTCAGGAATTTCTTGCGCGCCGGAAATAGATAAGAAATGTAAATTTGTTACCGGAAATCAAAAGTATCTCCCACTCAAATATAATACCATTAAGCAAAAATTTCGCCTGAATCTAGATAAGATAGCAACACTTAGTTAGTATATCTAAACATTCATTAAAGGTAAACGTCAACTTGTTGATAAATTGAGCACGTTTTTTTTTTTTTGTTGAAGGTTAGACGCTTGTTTGATAACAGATAATGTTTTGACTTTCCTCTTTCCGACCGATTAAAAGTGACGTATTCTGTATACCGGCAAAAGGAAGACGTATTAAAAGTCTATTGTTTAAAATGATCATTCAAACAAATACAGTGTCAATATTAAAAATGTTGTAATTTCAGCAATCGATTGGGACGAGCTGATCAAAAGGCTATACGAACTTAGGAGTTCCAGAGCCAGACCATCAGATATTTTGGTTTAATTTAAGGTACAAGTGACCGCATAACGATCTACAGATAAGACTTTTATATCGCTGGCATTTCACTGTTACTTCTGACGTACCTGAAACGCCTGGAAGTATGCTAATCATTAGCTATCAATGCGATTTTTGGCCCGAAAAATCTACAATGGACCTAATTTTTGCCAAAGAGTTATAAATCTCTATAAAAAAAATAGAACTGTTCTATTTTTTTATCTATTTCAAAGCTTCGTATGATGCTTGCCTTAGCACTACAGAACGGGGTGAACATGGGCCTCAAGCAACTTCAAGTTGTTTGAATCGACCTTCTACTCGTGCGCACAATTTGGGGCTAGCTCTTCGCTCTGGGTTTGAATCGAAAACTCTTTGGACCGAAACACTGTTGTGCATTGGCTCTACATGGTCCTATCCATCGTAGACGACAGATTCAGACTTTTCTGACAAGGTCGATGTAGCCGTACAGTATACAACTCGTAAAATTCGCTGTTAAATCTTCTCAATTCAAACGGGACCTCAAATCATTCGAAAAACTTTGTGCGTTCAAAATGGCCAAGAATAAATTTGTCCACCTTCGCTAATATCTATTTTTCTGCGTCATCATATCAGCACTGGGATGATGAGAGTCTTCGGGTTTCCTTAGGGTTTCTTGAGGAGGCTTTCCTCATCATTTGTCTTTTAAGGCCAAAGAAACGGCAGCGATTGGCAGGCGTAGTTCTTCGCGTGATTTCATAGATAATACCATTTTCAGAGTTTCTAGCTGAGTCTAGGTGGATAAAATCCGTAACTGTTCTGTTATTTGCAGCCTTCAAATCGATAAACACATGGTGGGTATCGCTATCGATCTGCACTCCAAGGGTTTTTGTTCAGGCACTGTCGTATTGTGAATATTTGAACGGTTGTGGACTTATAGCGGTCCTAAAAATGCACTCATATGGACCAATCAGTTCGTTGACATCCGTTCACACAGTACGACAGACATGATTGTGTATGTTATGTTAAGAAGACTGACGCCTCTATAATAGCTTGCGCACTTTAAGGGCCTTCTTTTTTGTGGACCGGACAAACGATTCTAAGGTTCCATCCATTAAGAATAAATTTTTCCTACCACTTCGCTGGTTCAGAGTCTACAAAAGTTGTTTTTCCTATCTGTGACTCTAATACGTTTCCTTGCTCATCTTTATAGGTCCCTGGTCAGGTTTCTGCTGCCTTGACACGTTCTTTTTATATTTTTTTAAATATTGCGGCTGGAGTAGCACCTATCAACAAGGTACTGGTCCGAGTCATGGAATATCTAAAATACTTTGGGAGTGCCTTACGTCGATCACAACATGATCAATCTGGCTAACGACACTAATATCCTGACTTAGTGTAGCTATTTTGTGAGGTCCTGTTTTCATTCCTGAGTTAAAATGGACGAGTGCTTTCATATTTGTTTTCAATATGTTACTCCTACAGTCTTCGCTTCTAGACGCACTGTTGTTATTGTAGTATGAATTTAAAGGTACACAACTATCGCCATCTTTAGAAACTAGAATATCTGAAAGTAACAGATTATTATCGAACTGACTTATAGCCCATGGTATATCAGAATGTACTACAAGTTTTATGAATATAGATGCAGATGCATGAGGTTAGGTTAGGTTTGTGGGCTGGCGAGGAATAGTCGGTGCAACACTCAGGTAAAATACTGACCCATTGTGGTGGTTATTTAAGGTGGCCCATCTAACGTTGGCCTCCCTTGTGGCTTTCCTCCCAGCTTCAAGTGTGTGCAAGGTGGGATGTACACAGAGATATCAGCTTGTTCTGAAATAGCTGTAGAACTTTGTCTTGCTAATTCGTCCGCTTTCTCATTGCCTGGAATGCCTTCATGTCCCGGAACCCAGCAGAGCGATATCTTGTTCTGTGTAACAAGAACCTTGAGTTCTTCGCGACAGCACTTCACAAGCTTCGATTTTACTTCTGCCTATCTGTCGATGAAGAACTCATACAGACTCACCGACTACTATTGTTACTGCCAGGACCTCTGCTTGAAAGACGCTCATATGGTCGGGGAGGCGTATCGATTTTGATATACCCAGCGATTCGGATTCGGATACCCCAGTATACATTTTAGATCCAAATACGGCTATGGTTTCCATGCTAGGTACGAGTCCGTCTCTCCATTTTTCCCTGCTGGGATAGCAGAGAAGGGTCTTGTAAACTCTAGGTAATGCGTGATGTAGTCCGTGACAGGTACGCGGCCAAAGTATTTCTGTAGGATCATCGAATGACCCATTTCGTTCAATTTCCAGTTTACTGATTGGCTGATTCTCATATAGCGGAAGCAGGTTTAGGAAAGCCTGCGGTTGAGGTTGTTCTCATCGCACTAGTGGTGCCAATGCACGCTAGTCTTTGAACCCTCATTAACGCCTTTAGGTAAGTGGCTTTATTGGTTGCTGGCTACCATACGAGACTGTCACAGGTCAATATAGGTCTTACTATAGCCGTGTACAGTACATCCAGAGCTTAATTTTGGGACATGGTCCCCAGTTTTTCCCGAAGATTCTGCTGCGGTAATAAAAAGCTATTGTGGCTTTTTTGATTCTTTCATTGGTGTTCAATTTCCAGTTTAATTTTTTGTTTAGTAGAAGTCCCAGGTATTTTGCGCTGTCAAAGATTCTGAGGGGTGTGCCGCCAACAGAAGGTGTAGAAAACTTTTATTTGTGAAAAGTACTTGTTCATTTGGGGATTGACTGTTAGGCCACAGTTCTTGGTCTAGGTATCAACGATTTTCAGGGCGCTATTGTTCCGCCGGTGTTGGAAGGAATGTACCCTTTGCCAACAATGCGACATTATCCGCCTAAGCCGTTATTCTGATGCCATTGTTCCTAAGGTTCGTAAACGCTTTATTAAGAACAATGACCCACAATAGTGGGGAGAAAAAACCCCTCCGCTTTGAGGGGTGACTCGGTGGGCTTAGAACCCCCAAGCTCGGCTATAATGTGTCGTTCTTCAAGCTTTCTTATTATCGAGTTGACAATAATACTGTCAATGTTAAACTTACTTAACGTTCCTACTTGCAGATGCATTAGAATAATCGCTGTGTAGTTCTAGACATTCATTAAAGGCAGGCTTTATATAGTGTTGTATATTGTGGCGTTAAAAGTTGTTATAGTCCGTCCCAAAGCAAAAGAAAGATCCCAACATGCGCAGTAGCACTTTATTTAAGGGAAATTTTTCCCTTAAGGTATTTTTGATCGCATGAAATTGTTAATGCTTTTCTCTACTTTATCACAAAGTATACCGAAAATTCCATTTCAACCCTTTTCAACACATAGTGGGTTTCACGCTGTTATAATAAAGTTACTCAGGACTCTGGCTGTCATTACTCTACAGTCTGCACATAGCTATTTGAGAAGTGCAACACCCAGCAAATTTCCCTCTTCTCTGGGATGGGTAAATGTGTATCTTGTGCACATGCCAAAGACGCTGCTGTGTGGACAATCAGTCATGGCTCGATCGTCGATCGGTCGAGATATCTTCGGAAGTAGGGGTATGTTTGTTTTTTTAAATGCGCACATATTTTTTTTAGCTGTAGTTCTGGTAGGATAAGTTGTTTTGTTGTCGCTAAGAGAATAAAATCCCTATTGTGAAGAGACCTGCGCAAGAAATTTTCACTTAAATTGGGACGGGCTATAATATAAAATAGATCCCAATTGAAATTAAGCCCTAACCAGACACAAAACATCTGTTGCGTCATTTACTATTTTTTTTATAGGACATCAGTTGAGTAAACCATTGCCAAACATTCGACAGCTGTTTTTTTTTCTTCAAGAATATTTAACTAAACTTAACTTGACTGTACAAAAAAAAAACACAAACCAATTGTTGAAAGTAAAATTCAATGAACCAAACCACTTTGCCATTCTCTCCATATGCCATATTAAATATAACCAGGCCGATACACCACATTTAGGTGGCCGGGTGTGTGTATCCACAGTACCACTACTGAATGCCATGCAAAGCTTCTCACTACAGAGACTACAAGCACACTTAATAGTGGTATAGTAACAGAAAACGAAAAAAATAAATTGAATTTCCTCCCAAAAGCTTTTGAAGGTGGCTTAGAGCTAGAATCTTCTTGTTACCACCAACCAAGTCAAAAAGTGCTTTTGAAAGTCGAGGGTAGGTTGCGAAAAATAACTGGGGAAATAGTGACGCAATAGATAAAGCTTCCACCGACAGGTGGGCGAAGAACGAAAATACCCTCCGAGGGTGGTTATTTAACCAAAGCTTAAATTCACCATCATCTCGAACTCACTGCAATATTGCATTCACTCTCCATATATAGAGGAAACCGCGCGCCGCGCCGCATACACCAAAATCACTGATAAAAAAAAAATCGAGAGAGAGTCTACTTACAACACAGAGATGAAGGCATTCTAACTAACAAGTATGCAGGTTTTCCCCTTCGATTTTTCGGCATACGACAAAAAAAAAGCTCCCAAGCAATTTTTATAGCCCCATCGTGTTTGGTAAATGCCAACGCCAAGCCAAATACAACAGAAGTCGTTCAGTAGACCAAAGTTGGGGAAATGTCAATTTAGGAGCAGCCAGCTACCGAAAAGATACTCTACTCTACTCTACTCACATCTTGGTAGCTTGCTAGCTTGCTGGCTAGTATCTAGTACTAGTCCATGGCGTTGGCCCCCTCTCATCTTAAACAGTAACAAGTTTTTCTCTAGCTAGCATAGCTCTTCTCTGGCTATGTGTGTGTATAGCCCCCCATAATTGTCAGTTGTATATACAACAGAGAAACAGTCGGGGAACAAAAATGTTCGTTTTCACTCTTCACTCAATTAATGAAATAATGAAACTGGCAAGCAACCAGTCGTTCAGTGAGTGTGACCGCGTACGAAAGTGAAGTTTTATGAGTAGCTGCAAAAGATACAAATCACATATAGTTAACTGATCGTTCGTGTGGTTATATTTTAAAACACTTTTAATTCAATATTTCTGTTCGAGATTCTGTCGAATTTTAAGTAAAAATTTTAATTTTTTTTTTTTAATTTTTTTTGGTTGATTTTATTCTGAGTGAGAAGAAATCTCATAGATACAGATACAGTCGAAAAATAGACTTTTCTCGAAGCAATCGGAAAGTGTTCTCCTCAAAAACCGCATCGCCACAGTTTTGTCTATGCAGTAAAAAAAAATTGACTTAAAAGATACAAACACGAATACCTCTACCTAAATCAAACGAGGTGTATCTGTATATTCTAGTGACGTGCTACGGGGTCATTCACGAAGGTATTTTGCAAAGAAATCGAATTGAATCACTCGCCATTTAGTTGCTGTGAATTTTTGTTTCATTTACCAGTCTCAGTCTGAGTCTCTCTGTGTGGGCTATTTTAAGAAAGCCGCAAGAAGAAGAATAGAAAACCCCCAACTACCTATATTGACTATATTTTTCACGAATATCCGAATTTCATTCGTATAATTACGTTATACCTATGACAAATATGCGTTATACTATCTAGAAGATTTTTATAGATTTGTTGACAAGGGAACTCATACAAGTGACTCTGTAAGCAAAATCAATTCCGACGACGCAATCAGAAGGACAAAGTATCTACATTCTGCAAGCACCTTGAATGATGTTATAGATATTGCGTATTTTTCGTGCAGCAATAGTGTTAACCATATTGTGATCTGAAAAGTGCATTTTTGCCAGTGAAATTATTAATACAATTACAAAATTAGCCCTTAGAGTGTGTTGTTGTTGTGAAAGTGCGAAAAAGACAATTTTTTCTTCGTGTGATAAAATATATCGCGTCGTCGTCGTCGTCATTATTATCAACCAACCTCATACCACCCCCTTATCAACAGGAGCCAGTCCCCACATTTGTTCCAGTCATCGTCTTCGTCTTCGTCGTCATTGTCGTCATTCTTCTTGGGAACAGTTTGCTGCACACACTTTTTTTTTTTTTTTGAATCAATTGATTCCGCCATCACGCAGTTGAAATTTTTTAAATTGAGTGCAAACTAAAGTGGAATAGTATTGAAACGAAAAGTTGTCATTTGATTTCTTGCCCCTTTGTGAAACGTGATAAACAAAACAGCGTTCTTATGAAATCGGAAAACTGGATCGAATCCTACAATGAAAAGGTGAATAAAATTTCTTCTTTTTTGATAAATAAAATATTTTTAGAATGACTTGTAGTGGCATATATTTTTAGCACTATATTAGGGTGGGTATCTGTATTGTGCATTTGGGGGGTGGGAAAATCGTTTCTATTCTTGAAACATATGTTGGCGACATTCAGCAGGGTTGGGGTGACATTTTGTGGCTTCAAAGTTGTAAATAACTGGCTTATTTCAAATAACATGGTTTTTGTGGATTTGTTTTTCTATAAATGGTTATAGGTGAAAATTTTTTACTTTCGATATTGAAGAATCAGATAGAAGGGAATTTTTCAACTTTTATTTTTAATGCCAACATTCTTTGAAATATATAAGATTTCTCTGTGTTGGGTGGAGATATATTTCGAGTATATTGTAGTTTTTGATTACTTCTGATGAGGTGGCAACTTGTAGAGAGGCGGTCTGTGGAGTTTCTTGTTTAATTGGGTAATTTTGAAAAAAAAAAATTCTTACACGTTGATCCGCATTTAAATAGATACAGATAAAAAATAGATACAGTGTCGGACAAAACATTTATGGAATGAAAAGACATTTTTGTTAAGCCTTAAGTCAAATTCAAAAAACATGATATATGCATTTAAATTAAAAATATATGCTTTATTATTAAATACTAAATAAGGATATTTTTACATTTTATTTAAAATTTAAAAATATTTATAAAAAAAAAAACGAAATTTGACAAAACACATTGAACTAAACTTTGGGATCAATATTTTGTTTTTAAGGACGGCAGTACATCTTTTTGTCATGGAAGCAATAAGGTTATCTATTATAATTATTTCTAATAGCATAGCTTTTAAAGCATCAAATAATTTTTGTTTATCTCCTCCTACACCTACTCTATTGATCCTTTCACTATTTCCCAAAGGTTCTCAATTGGGTAGAGGTCTGGAGATTGTGCGTGCCACTTCATAATACGAATTCCTTCCTTCTCAAACCAATCTTTTACAGAGCTATGTTTTGGATCATTGTCCCGTTGAAATTGCCAAAAAAAAAAAAGCATATTCCAATCTGCATGAGGAAGCATCACACTTTCTAGAATTCCTTGGTACATGAACCTGTCCATAATTCCGTCTATTTTGTGTAAGGGCCCTAAACCATTTCCAGAATAGCAACCCCAGAGGCCCAGACCATCACATTACCACCTGCGTGTTTCACAATACCTTGACAATACTTAGGATGCAATCATTTATTATTCGGTCTGCGTATTCTCTAAATGTCATCAGAGTTTTTTAAATTGAATTTTGATTCATCTGAAAATAAAACTGTATTTATTTATGGACCAGTCGATGTGCTCCTTAGCAAATTGTATTCGAGCTTTTCGGTTCTTCTCCGAAATAAATGGCTTCTTTGCAGCCCGATGGTAGTATCTTGAAATACTGTATAAATTGTCTGAATTGTAGTGTTTGCTTACACTGTATAAAATGTTAGATTTAATAAAATAAAACTCACTTACAGAACCAGACAGATGTCATTTGTACAGGATACTACACCGATAACTATTAAGTCCTATGCATCACATGCTTATTTGTAAGTCCAGAATTTCAACAACTGCATGAGCTGATTATCTGGATATTTTTTAAACTCTCTTACTATTTTTGAATCGTCTTTCGATGTCGTGCACCTTGGTCGAGTACCGCGGTGAACATTATTTAACTTTCCCTGACGTAAACTTCTTTATAATAAAGCTGACAGTGAATGTTGGTAATTAATACTTTTCGCAAATGTTTTTTTGTGATAGGCCTTTAAAATCTTTAATTATTAACTTTTTAAAGTGAACGTTGTATTTGTTTCCAGCCATTTTAGATCTGACACTAAAAATGACTAAAAATGAGGAAAATGTAGGTAGTAAGATTTCACTCTCTATTCCTTAAGCACTCACCTTTGTCTTAAGAAAGTAATTAAACGACTACAGAATGAATAATTGTAATACCACATGCCTATGGAAAGTCCAATATGTTTTGTTGCATGCTTTTTATACAATTTGAGCTCTTTTCTATTATAAAAGTTAAAAATCCAATAAAAATTTAATTTTTTTGAAATATTTTTGTAAATAAAAATCCTTTTCACGGACCCTGTTTTGACATTTCAAAACAAACTGCACAAAATAATGAAATGTTATTTCAGATCAATATTTTTTTTCCGTCACTGCAAATGACTCAGCATTTTCTTGAATATAGATTTTTACCCAGAAGACTAACAAATGTAGAATATTTTTAATAAAATTATGGTTTTCGAGAAAAGCATCAAAATTAATATAATTTTGGTAAAAATTATTAATATAATGACGGATTTTAGAATATTAATATTAATTTTAATTATACAATAAATAATTTTAACTAAACAAAAATAAGTAGCATTTTAAAGCTATGTAGGTATTTCTATAACATTGTTTATTTATTATTCTTTCTTAAAACCAGTTTTTAAAAACCCTCAAAATTTGTAAATATTTTGCCAAAAATTGCACTAAAATTCGCTTAGTAGTTTCGAAGTAATTGTGTCAGATACAAAATGTAGCGAAATTACAAATTAGGTATCTATATATTTTATTATTATAATACTTTGTTCGCTTTTGAATTATCCTCTGTCACAGAATTGGTAACTATTGTTCCAAAAGTACAACCACCGAATCTGTTACAAAAATCTTACTCTGCGAACTTGTCAAAAACCGGTACCATTGAATTCGAATGGACTAAAAATATGACAGGCATATCAATTAATGAAGGAGCAACAAACTGTTCCAGCTTCCCCAATATGCAGTATTCAATGCTCACTTATTTTGATCCCTTAACAACAATTTGGGAATTCAAATCACAAGAAATACCCGGAAAAGTTACAAAATGTATCCCCAATTAAAGGGCAGATATACCTCCCCAAGAGCTAATATAATATTTAATTATAGCGTTTGTTAAGTCCATCACGTTTTTCGAGGTCCACAAGATGCATAATTAGTCCTACATGTTTATACGATGTATAAGAATGTCACTACGAAGGATAGTAAGTGAAATACAATTATTTTATAAATAAAAGATATTTATTTAAGTCACTTACTATCCTTCGTAGTTTGTTGGTTACTTCTTTGACAGTATTTTCGAAAGCATATGCAAGTAGGCATATGTACAAATGTGGCAACACTAAAATCGTTGTTTGACGTTGATGAAAAATATAAATATACAGGTCCTAATAGACAATACAATGGGGTACCTATGTCAGAATTCATAAATTTTTAAGGCGAAGTAATTAACTTCTTAATCAGTTCTAAATATATTTTAGATTCTTATTAATTTCTGAGTATTGATTCTGCCAAATACTTCTACATTCTTTGAATTTTTGTCATGGTTATGTTAGTATCGGTCTTACAACCGCTGTGTAAAGCCTCATGACTTTTTTGAAATCAGGACCCCATGTTTACCCGAATATTCTATTACAGGCATAGAACGCCTTTTTTATTCTTACTTTAATATTGAGATTCCAGTTTAATTTTTGATCTAGGATCACTCCCAGGTATTTGGCAATATCAGAAAATATTTACGGGATCCCTTCAATTGTTGAGAGGCTTAATTTCGGAATTGTTCTTTTGTTGGTAAAGATAACTAATTCCGTTTTATGTGGACTTATTCTGCCAGTCCACATTTCTTTGTCCAGGTATTGACCATGGATAGAACTCTGTTTAGTTGTTCACTGCGATAGTGGAAAGGAATTTTCCTGCCGCGAGCAGTCCTAAGTCGTCGGCATTTATGCAACTGCTTTAACTCCAGTAAATTCTAGTTTAATCAGGATCTCGTTTACCACGAGGACCTTGAGGAGTGCCTCTAGATGCAGATGCCCTAGATTCAGAGATGATTAGTCTATTTTTGAGCATACACATTATCCATAGTTAATGATAGTGATATTCAGTTTAAGAACTCTTTGAACTGCGTCTATTTCGACATTGTTGCGCCTTCAATGTCCAAAAAATTTGCTAGACTTGCTTTAACTTTTAGCTAACGACACTATGAAGTGCTGTTTTAACACTTTTGCTTTTTGTATAGGCGTGTTGAGCCGGAGATTCGAAATCAGGGCTTAGTTTATTCCGGATATGGATATCTATGAGCCTTTCAAAAGTTTTTAGAACGAATGACGTTAGGCTTATGGGTCTAAACTCTTTGGCGGTAGTATGGCTGGGCTTGCCAGCTTTGGGTATGAAGACGACTTTAACTTCGTGCCATGATTTTGGAACGCATCCTAGATTTAAGCTACTAAGGAATACGTTTTCCAGATGTGAGGTTATATGTGTCTCGCATTTTTATAGCATCATTGAAAAAATGCCATCAATTCCGGGAGATTTATACGGTGAGAAAGAGTTGATTGCCCAACTTATCCACTGGAGCTTCGTTATCCGTGCAATACTCTACATCGGGGTCTCGTCAGTGTTGTAGCCTTCTAAAGAGCCCAAAACGATGGGTTCTTTAGCGAGGATTTTTCTGAGCCTAACTGATTCTGTAGTAGTCTCTACTTCATTGCAGTAGGCTTTCCAGAAACTTCACAAAATGTCGCCTATTAGAGAGAGGTTACAATCAATTACAAGGTTACTATTTCGGTTCTAATAAAAGACGTCTACTGATCTACAAATAATTTGTATGTAACAGGTAATCTCTTTAACTACTGAATCGATGCCAAAAATTCTTCCACTAATAGAAAGCTACGCTATGCCTGAGTGATATAGGCTATTTTGTTTTCTAAAAATAAATGAAAATAATTTACAAGAGGTCACATGACCAAGCGCGGGACCAAGGTAATAAATTTGTTGGGGAGATTGGATTAATCGCTGATTACTTACCGAAATTGCATTTTTTTCGATAATAAGATTCATAAGAAACCTTATACATATTCGAATTCGTTTCGATTTCGAAAGTTCCTCTTACAACTTACTTCCATTCAAATTTCCTTTTTCCTTTTTTTTCTTCTAATAAAATGATTACTATTTGCGTTTGAACAGTTTTAGTGTTCAACATCTCAAAGTCACGTGTTTTAAATATTTACGTTTTGCCACACGTGTCCAATCGCCTTCTTTGAAATATTTCTTGGAAGAGACTAATTGAAAGAACTCGAAAAAGACCACCACATCGGTTACCTTTTCATCTCTTTACCACAATCCTTTCAAAAGTATAATGCGGTAAGCAAATTACATTACATGGTCTTACATTACAAAAGAATGTTCTCCATGCAAGGTTATCCGACACTTCGGTTTACAAGCTAAATAATTATAAGCCGGATAAACCAAGAGACCATTTTAAAAACAACCTTTAAGGCTTATACACCTCACTCAAATGAATTTAGCTTGATATCCTTTCTCCTAATAAAATTATCCCAATTGACCTTTATTCTTTCTCCTAATAAAATTATCCCAATTGACCTTTAAATATTTATTAGACTTCGTTTTCTGCCTTGAGCTGGTTGATTGTAAATTTTTCTACCTACGCAAGGGACTTTGTTTTTGAGATGTCGAACAAAAAAAAACTTTTTCAAAGCGATGGAAATTTATTAAATATTATCTGAGCCTGAGACGATTTTAAGAGGATTTACTTATAAAAATACAAAATTAACTATGCTATTACTTTGAAGAAGCACAACTCGTATGCGAAGTAATGACAACTAATTAGAGTCAAAAAATCAAAAGACTGTCCTGTGTCAATATCTGGCGGATTGTATTTAAAGCGATATCTACATCAATTTTGACAGTGTTCGCATTTGAGTATTCTCAAAAGCGAAGTGATATTTTGAGTGCTTTCCAGATTATTTTTTTCATTCTAACTTCCAATTTTCCATTTATTTTTCTAAAAAATTTGACAGCTTTTTTCGTCACAAGTACACATTTAGTTTATGGCAACAGTCACCTAAACACCTATGGCTTTTTTTGAAAATAGAGCTAATCTCTTTTGGAAATACAAAAAACAAATCCACCATGAAAAGCGATTCGCCGCGCTTTTGAAAATAGACCCCCTCTAAAGGGTAATTACGTGTAGTCTTGTGGAGTTGACGTTTTCGAAATATAAGTTACTATTGGAGACTGAACTCAATGCTACTTTCAACCTCTTAATTTGAGCCCTGCCCTGAGTTACTAGTTTAGTAGAGGTCTATCTTCTTGCACGGTTTTTTATTTTTATTTATTTATTTATTTATTATTGTTATTATATTTTTCTTTTCGAAAACCATTATCTCCAAATACCTACATACTACCGTCTATTTATTTCACTGACATCTACAGCAAATTGCAATCTAATTACCAGCCAAAGACTCGCATATTCGATTTCAGACAATTTACAAATATTTTTTTAAAATCGATCGACAAATTATTTTTGTGCATTTAATAAAAACTTGAAATCACTCTTACCAAACTGTTGGTAATGTTTTAACATGTTGTTTTTCTTGTTTTTATTGCAATAACAATAATCCGACTGCTCTAAATAATTGCCGAGGCGATTTTTCGCCTTTCAGTTTCGAGTGCATGTTCCATTTATTTCTGGACCAAATTTAAACAGGTTAGCGTTAGATTATTTTTATATCTTAAATTCAATTAAATTTATTTAAGTGATCGTTCGTAAACAAAAATGGAAAAGCACATTTCGAATAGAAATACACGTCATTTGTAAATATTTATTTTTGCATTCCTAAGTGCTAGATGGGATAGAAAATATTTGTATTGAAACTTGTCGTATTTGAACTTGTATTTGGAACTTGGAAAACATTGAAAAGACATGTTTTGAAAACATGTTTTATCGTTTTCAAATTATTTCCTTAATGTTTTTGAAAAGTATGTGAAATGTTTCGGAAACGTTTTAAAAACCGTTTCCCCCCAATTTTTTGAGGCAGTTGAATGTTTCTCATTTTTCCCGAAGTTTTTGTGCTTAAGAATGTGTCCTCAAATGAGAATCTCATTTATTCAGATAAACGTCATGAAAAATATTTTACAAAGGAGAAGTATGTATGTTGGCAAAGATAATTTTTACAAAACAAAAATAAATATTAATTATTATTAGTTTCACTTTTATATTGTTCACAATTTCGATTCCACAAGTTTAGTTTGTTTTCCAATAATTTTATTAATTCCACAATTTTGTTCTGGTAACTACAGAAAGGGAAACGTTATATTTTCCCATTTTAGGTGGAACGTTTGAAAAACGTTTCGCAAACAAACGGAAATTAACACTTACCGTCAACACAAAAAAAAAAAAACATTTTAAAAAGTTTTATTGTGTTAAATTGTTATTGAAACGTTTCTAAAACATTTTTAAAACGTTTCTGAAATATTTTCCTAAAAATGTTTGTTTGCTGTGGATAAGCCTTAAGGCGGTTTAAAACAAAACTCTACTTTTTTGACGTTTCTATGACGAAACCTTTCAGAGTTCCTGGTTGAAAACAGTGGAATGAAACCATGGCAATAATAACAAATAAACAAATACTTAAATGTCAGACCGATGATATAACTATCACTTAACTGATCATTTTATTAAATTTTTTCTTAATTGTGTAAAATTTTATAGACATAGATAACGTCAAGATAGATCCGTAATATAATTGCATCGGAGTAATCCAGCTTAAGCAGATGCCATTTTAAATCTTTACCTTTTTACTGTCGGTCACAATAGATAATTTTATATAGAAAATAAAAAAAGGTAACTACAATTATGTGAGTGCATGAGAGTAATCCAGCTTAAGTTAATGTAATTTTTAACAATATTCTTAGATTCACGTTATAGTACGTTTACATTGCAAGTAAATTAATCATTTCGGATAAATTCAGCATTTCAGGCTAAATGTTCAGCATTTTGCAATATATTTTCGAACATTTCGAGACGTTGAATTTCATGGCTGCAATTGTAAAATTGTCAAATTGAACAAACCTCAAAAATGATTTTTCAGCACGCTGACAAAGATAACGAGAAAGTTAAAAACAGCCTGTCAACAAATTTTGAAATTATGAAAATTAGAAATATGGATCGTAGAATCTATAAAAGAAGTTAGGGAAGTGGACAGACACAGATGAAGAATTTTTTATGGAACTTTGGGATTGGGAGGAGAAAATAACTGAGCTCCGTGGTAAATGGAAAAAAAATTTTTAACTTTATTTTAACCTATTCTCATATTGAAGTAACAGTGTTGCCGGAAATTTCTCGATATTTTTCCCCAATTTCTACGAATTTTGTATTAAAAACTGGATCGTCTGACATATTTTTGAAAAATTAAACGTAGTATGTGTAAACGTTTAGCGACGTGTCACTAATCGCAAATGTTTCTACTACGAAGCAATAGGTCTATAAAATAACTCAATCGGTATAAATCGATCGCAATCGCCGCCGCAAGAGCGCCCGCTTAGGTACGACCACCTCTCTTTTCGAAAAATATAAAATAAGATCAGTAATAAATTCTGACACTAGCTGTCATTTGAAATGTTGAAGTTTCAAAATTGGATTTCAAATTTTTTTCTTCGAAATGTTGAATTTATGTGCGATGTAAACGTATTATTAAATCAGAATACCCTATTTAAAAATGAAGGGAAAACCATAATGATATAGAAGTAATCCAGCTTAAGCCAATGTGCGATTACATTAAAATTGCACGTTGTCACAATAATAAAGGGTGTTTTTTAGAGGTAAGCAAATTCGGGGCTTAGCGCTCCACAAGGGCAATAACTTCTTCTGTTCGCAATGTTTGTCGTCTTAGGGGATGCGTATTATCCCCTAGAGTGTACGTGGTGAGAAAACGATTCACCGTGTTCTGAACAACTTGATCAAATTGACGATTATGTCGACCGTAAAATGGACGTAGCGCACGATAAGTTTGGCAAACCGAACCATGGTTTTCAAAATAAGTTTGAACAATTTGCCCGCGTTGTTCTGGCTTTAATCTATTCATCGTAAAATGGCAAATTGTACTAACCACAAATCAACTTACAACTGTCAAATTGACAATCTGTAGAAAAAGTGTTGCCAGTTTAAAAACCAAACCAAACAAAAAAAAAAAAAAAATACCCTTTATAATCTGCTGCCCATTTCAAGTGTTTGACAAACTTAAGTTGAATTTCGTCCACTTTTGACACTAGTTAGAACATACATATTGTGATATTGAATATTCACAATCACAATCATTATAAAGAAGTTGCTCGTAATAACGTTGTTGAATTATAGCATTGTTGAATTATTTAAAGATCTCAATTCATTGTGTGATGACTGATGACATTATTATAAAGAGTGTCAATTGTCAAAGATTAGATATTGAATTGTGAAATAAATAAATACAAATTGTTCAATTTCCTTGAAATGCAACAAAATATACGAATAACTATTTGTGCTGCAACATCAATACAAAACATTCCATTCGAGCAACAGAAATCGCAATTATTTCCACAATACTAAAGACCTCTATACACGATCAAAAATATCGCCAATTAAGTGTAGTTTTCTTAATGATACATTTTGCAGTGCGAATCATTGGCGCACAACACACAATACAATGACAATAGATTTAAAATGTGCTCGTTGTCTGATGGATGAAGAAAAAAAAAACCACCACAACTGCACAATAATTATTGTACAAAAATGTACATCACCAAAATTATAATATGTATCTAGATACGACGTGTACTCTTCATATAATTGATATGAGTAATATGTTATTTATAATGATTTGAATGGGGAATCATCGTTGGCAATAAAAATTCATGATCTCCTACATTTTGTAGTATGGGTGTGGGCAGCCACATCCCATGGAATTATTACACAAACTAATTTGTTGTTGAACACACAGATTCAAGAGCGCGGTTTATATACATTTTTTTTTTAATTTTTTTTTTATTCCAAGCACATGACTGGTGCAATTCTTTAAATTAATTTATTATTGTGGGATTTCAGTCAGCTGCGTAAATTTTTGCTTTCTTGAATATTGTAACCATCACACATTATTATTATTCTATACTGAATTTATTATTAATGTAATTTAATATATTTGGAGAATGTTAATGAAAACCTGCGATGAGATGGGGTTTTCTATAGATATTTTTTTTTCTATAAATATTAGCAACGGATGTAACAAATTTCAACATTTACCTACCAAATTATAACAAAAAATGAAAGTTAAATTTTTAAAATTGTTTTTTTTTTTTATAATTTTGTGTTTTAAGGTACATCCCCAAATCTATTAATCAAGTTGCGGATAATGTACCTAACCTATTATTATAGGCTTACATTTGGTCGGTTTTTTTTTTTCAAATAAATTATTATAATTGATATTGATTGAAGGTTACGAGTTATTTGTGAACTTATTACCAAGTGTCTGAGTGACAAAACATTCACTTTGAAAAAGTATTAAAGCGCGAAGATGTCAATAATTCATATTCAGCATGTTCCATTAACCAGGATAGATGACAAGTTGGAAGTTCGTCAAAATATACATGCAAAAACAAATTGCCATCTAGTCATTTCTGGGGTATAATTATTGTTGGGAAAATGACCATAAATGACCATAAATTGTTGGTAAACAAACGATTTGGTTGGATTTATAGCACTACTAACTTATCATCATCTTCAAAATTTAGTGATTGTTCAGTTTGGACCTTTGGAAGAGCTCTATTTTGATTGATAAGCTTAAGAATAAGTTTTTTGCGATAAGTTTTTTGCGATAAGTAATCCTTTAAGTATAGGGCATTGACGGTTCTCTTTTGAGAGCCATTTAATCTCTTTACACAAATTGTAAAAGCTGTGTTCGGGTAAACGGCCTTAAGTCGATACATTTTACCGTGGACGTTGGCTTTCGTAAGGGGTTCATCTTGTCTTTTCTTAACTTACATAGACTGAATGTTACAGCGCAGTCTTTGAGGACAAGTTATTTGCTCTTTGCTCATGACTTGGTCATCCTTGAGTCCTATCAGACTGAACTTCAACGCACACTCGATCGGTTTGAAGCCGTTTGTGTTGAAGTTGGAGCTAAGATGAAAGTAAACGTGAACAAATCTGAAGTGATAGTCGTGTCCGGAACACGGAGAGCATTGAACTCTCTGCATGTTAGTGAAGTTCCATTGAAACAGATGGAGAAGTGTGAGTATCTGGGGGTTTTATTCACGAGTGATGGAAGGATCAATGTTGAGTTGTTTTCTTGTGGGATTCCTCACGATGTGTCAATTTTTAGACAGCTCTGTCATTCTGTTATTAGGCGGACTGAACTTGGTGTGAAAGCTAAATTGTTAGTCTTTAATTGGGTGTTTGTTCCAACTCTTATCTGTAGTCACGAAGTTTGGGTAATGACCGAAAGAATAACTGAAGATCGCGGATACAAGCTGCTGAAATGAGATTTGTTAGAATTTTTTCGCCTACAAATAAATATCTAGTATTTTTCAGAAAAAACGTCTGAAATTTAATAGAAATCGTCTGAAAATAAATAGAAATCATCAGAAAATAAATAGTAATCGTCTGAAAATTTTAAAAATCTTCTGAAAGTAAAGGGAAAATTGATATAGTATAACGTAGACAAAAATAATGCTGACGATTTATTCAGATTTTCAGACAAAATTTCAAATTTCAGACGAATATTTAAAAAAAGCTGACAAAAACTAGCAGATGAATATGAACAAATTAGAAGATGAAAATAATTTATTTTCAGACGTAAATGTTTTAACCAAATGAGATTCCTCCGTTGTATTGCTGGTGTGACCCGTAGAGATTCCATTAGAAACAAGAATACGTGAGGAACTCAGTGTCGAGCAGCTATACTTCTCCGCACGGAGCGGTCCATGCTTCGGTGGTTTGGTCATGTTAAACACGTCACGTCCTCAACCAGACTCCCACGACGTGCTATGGAATCCGTACCATCAGGCAGGTATCCTCTAGTTAGACCCAGGATGAGATGGTTAGATCAAGTTCATAATCTGTTCTCTGCCCGTATGGGGATTGCCCTTGATGATTTAGAGTCGATGGCGGAGCATCGAGAGCTATGGAGGGTCCACTTGAGCAACATACACCCGCGAACCACTGGATAATAGATAAGCGGGTCATTGAAAATGATTGAATAAAAAAGGATAATCCTTTGAAAGACATTCCTTCCGAAAAAAATTCAATGAGATCATCAACAAAAAATACTGAAAGTAAGAAACGGATTTAAAGACATTCTTGGTCCAGAGCTCGATTTGAATCAGTAAAACAAAATGTTTTCATTCCAAACCGCTGGCTGGGGTATTAATTTGTTGGCTTTTTTTGTAGCACTCTTGAAAGTGGGTGCCACACGTCAACACACTTCAACCAGCATAATGTCCATTGTGATACCACGAACAATTTTCTTCCTAGTTGAACCATTGAGAGCTTTTTATAAAACGTAAGAGGCGTCTGACGTCTGTGTTTATCAGATCACCTAAGTCGTTGTAATGGAAGGCTCCCAAAGTGAAGCTTCCTTCTATAACGGGAGGAAGCTGGGCAGGAACAAAGAAGGTGAGGAATAGTTTCTTTTTCTCCTTCATATCCAAAGAGCTTCTAGAAAAATCGTTTGCAAAAAGGCGTTGCTCAGTAATGATGTTTATAATTGTAGTGCCGCAATCCGTTGAGAGAAATCAAATTCTTAGAGCGTTTAAAATCCTGCTTAGGCCAAATTTGTTGTAGTGCCGCTTGTCCACCTAACATTTGCACTCTCGATAGATTCCAACTTTAATTTTTGTTTGCAAGTAGCGATTGGTATGCTCAGGGTGCCTTTGTCCGGGAGGATGGGTATATTCCTATACTGGCAAGTTCATCGGTCTTACAATTCCCTGGAATGTCTCTATGCCCTGGCACCTTAGGTGAATGTTGAACTGTTCGGCCATCTCCGTAAGATATGATCGGCAGTCGAGGGCTACTAGAAAAATTATAGAGATCGAATTCAAGGATTTGAAAGCTGCTTGACTGGCTGAAAATATGCAGACATCTTTAACGGATATCACGATTTTCTTGAACCAAGATAAGACTTCTTTTATCGCCATAATTTCCGACTGGACCACGCTACAGGACTTTGGTAGACGGAAGGAGAGCTTCAGATTAAGACTTAGGTACTTGGAGAAAACGCCCCCACCAACTCCGTCTTTGGTTTTCGAGCCATCAGTATAGAAGTGAATTGATTCAACTTCTGAAAATGTATTCTCTTTCCCGATTGCTCTGGAGGGGATGTTGACGAAAAAGTTCTTGTCGAAATTTAGGGATGGAGTACGCTGTAATCAGTGTTTTTGCGGTTGAGATTTTAAAATTCTTCAGTGTTCTTGTAGCACTCTTGATGCTTTTGTTGAAATTCCATACAGTTGGTCAGTAAAGTAGATAGATACACACGTATGTACATAGTTTACTTAACCTTATCCCAAAACGTTAAGAGTGATTCTTGTTAGTAAGAAAATGTTGTCAACAAATGTGCAATAGTCTTTTATGAGGAAATCAGCTTGAATTTCGCTAAGGTCATAACCAGGCAGACAGCAGCTTCCAACTTTTATAACGATGTTCTGTAAAACTGAAAACTTTTGTCATATTCTGGATATATCTATAGTGAATATCTTCACCCTCTGTTATTAACTTTTATTCGAATCTTGTTAGCAAATTGTTCTTAGAAATTATCGTCTGATGGGTTGATTCGAAATTCTGAAAATACCCATTTGCATAGCATTTAGGCTTTATCATATCTAAAAGTATGTATAAATGTACATGCCACACGAAACTATGATTAATTTTCACACCAATCGGGTCGGCGACGCGACGTGACGTTCAGTTCAAATATAGCGTGTGTAATTCCTTTCCAGCGCGATACTTGATTACACTGTTACCTAATCGTCGCTTGAAATCATTCAATCGTTTCCTTATTAGGAACAAGGAGCCACTTTATGGCGCCACACTTCTTTTGTTCGGGTTGGTTTTTGTCTGGAGTGTGTTAGTTTTATGTGGATAAAGGGGATAAACGATATGAAGCCTCCTGATAATGTCACATAAGAGTGTAGAACTGTAGATATTAATTCTACTCTAAGTGTTGAAATTTATTATTATTCATGCAAACATGCAAATGGTAAATTTAACAGCCTGCGGTTGTTGTATCAGTTGGTGACCCATTTTTGGAAGGGTACAACATTAAACCGTTGTGCCCACAAATGGATTTTAATTTAGTCTTAAGTAAGTAAGATATTTATGAATATTTATAAAATACTATTTCATCCATATCCTAATAAATTAACAGCGCTATTTGGACATTTTTACTGAAGGCTTTCTTTTTGCTTCAACGTATACTTAAAACCAAAAAATTATTCATAACTGAAAACAAATTCTTTAAAACTATTTTACGAAGTAGGTATTTTTATTAAATTCGATGTGGATACCAACAAATTGCACAATTCTCTGATAATGTTGATTGGACCTATCAGTAGATGGTTAGTTCGATTGCTATAGCTCGCTTAATGGTCGAAATTTGACCACATACATTAAAAAAACTTAACGCAAGATGAAAAATGGCAATAAAAAAAAATTCCACTCATAAACAGAGAGAATCTATTCCACCTAATACACCTCCATATTTATGTACATTTTTATACCTTACGGTCGGTTAGTATCTACTTAATAGCAACTTCCTTCGAGTATGACTTCATTTTCCATTTCTGCTTCACAGTCATACAAAGGTAAACTGAGCGAAGCCGTATCGCGCAGAATATTGTTGTAAACAAATTAATTTAAAAATATTTTTTTACAAATTTTGTAATATTTTTTTTTTTGTAATTATTATAATTATTTTCGACACATCTATGATCTATAAGCTTCAATTTGGTAAATAGAAAAATAAAGAAAAATAATATTAAGTATGGTAAATATGTACCACAAAAAAATAACGTCGTTTAGCTTAAATTTTACACGCTCAAATTTTTCATAATAATTTATCGGGTTGGGTAGGGTACGAGTTTTATTGGAATCCAAAAGCTATGCATATAAAATCCTATAATAGAGAAGACTGGAATAGTATTAAAAAGATTAACTTGCGGCAAAGCCTTCAAAATTAACAAAGTTTACAGACGTTGAAACGTTCCCTTTGGCTGCACTTAACTGGCGCCCAATTAAAAAGAGAAACATAGCATAAACAGACTCATGAGCAAAAACAAAATTAGACTGGGATATGCGAATTTTATTGTGTATCCCTATATAAGTCGGTTTCATTAGGGTCATCAATAGAAATGCCATTCTCATCCGAGGTTCTGGTTGCTTCGTAACTACTCCTATGTCTATTTAGTGGTTAGTTAGTCCCACGCATAAGTATAACCTCAATTCCGCATAACCCAAAGCTGCCTCCAAATGTAATGAACAAGTGATCAACCTCATTATAGATGCAACACCGCATTTAAATCAGAATGCCTGCAGTTATTTGGTGTCAAATTTACACCTCTTCTAGTCCCACTTGTAGTTATCCAAGTGATTTTTTCCGAAGTCAACAACCTTGCCGCATTTAATTTATTCTAGCCCACTGACTGAGTCCATAAGCCTATCAAAAATAAATTTGCTACCTATAATCCAAATCGTGTCAGAAACTCATTTCAAATGGATCTATGGATTTCCAAAAATACCTACATCATTAAACGAAAGGAACACATCAAATCCTATTGACTTTAGTACTATCCGTAGATATTATTATGACATCGAAATTGAAAGGAGTATCGTGTTTCGCATTAAATTTGAATAAATTTATAGGTAGGTATATTATATACCATCAAAAGTGAGCATTATGTTACAGCATACTCACATTTTAATTCCCTTAGATACACACGTAGATACACACCACAAGAATAAGGGAAAAACTCATTAGTACAATAAAGTCTGCCGTATCTAAACTCGACAAAAGTTTGAAGTGAACCTAATACCCTAGTTCGGAGAACATATAATACTTAGCTCATGGAATCAACTCTGTCACATTGATACACGTTGAATGACACTTGCAATCGATTTATTGATTTTATATGCGGAGAACGCAGAAACCTATGATTAGTGTTGATTTCAAGGTATATACGACTATGGGCGCGTGCATTGTTCTAGTACTATATTGTATACGGTATTATACCCTTATATGTAATTAACGAGCCGACATTATGCTATATTGAATTCACAAAGCTATAGATGCAATTAAATTTCTTAAAAAGTATCTTTGCCGTTTGAATTGCGTTTTTCCTTTGCCATCTCTAATCCTATTTAATGATTTTAATCCTTCGCACATATAAGGTTATCTAAACCTTTCTTGGAACTCTCCAAAACCGATACAGATACAGATAGCACTGAACTTAAAAGTATAGTAAATTAAATTAGTTAAACCTGAACGAACCTAATCCAATACAAAAAAGTTTGAAAATAAACAAACATCCTAATAAAAAATAAAAAATGGTGGTAGAAAAAAAAATTAAATGCGCAACCTGTCACTGTCAGTTGGTTGTTTGTGGACTAGTATTGATTGGTTGAATTTTTTTAGCCAACTGTATAAACAGTTAATAGCTACCTTCTGCCAATTAATGGGTTCTTGTATTTGTTTTAATTTTCAATTACAATAGTTCGAGAGTAGTTCAGGTGTTGTTTCTTCAGTCAAGTTCGATTACATAAGCGCGAGGTATTAATTAAAAACAACTCTGATATCGAAGTTGTTTGCAGGAAATATACTGACACAGCAATAAGCAACATGACAGATGTGCAGTAAGCAGTTGTGAGGAACAGTTTGTTGCTAAAAATCAAAAGAGTAAGTTCAAGTTGGTTATATTCCTGACAATGAGCAATTTTTCTAGCTTTCGGCTTGTGAGTTTACGTCTAACGACAGTCCGCATCAAGGCTAAATTGTTACATCAGACTGACATTATGCTCATGAACCACTGAGCTGAAGGACGACGCTATAGGTACCGTATAGGTTTTCTGAAAAGAAAATCTTCCTGGCTGGTTTTAGTGCCAAAAAAGGAAAGCAGGACAGATTTAGTAATAGTAAAATCTAGGTTAGTTAGGATAGTGGGTTGGCAAGACTGGTGAAACCTGTAAGTGTCACACTTAGATGAATGTAGATCCATTGTGATGCTCTAGGCCTAGGGGTTTATGACCCCCACACACTGGAAACCTATAAAAAACCTAAAGGGCAGCACGTCTCGAAACCGACCATGCTGTGGGACACTATTACACAGCTAGCAGATAGTTCCTCATATCGGTATTCAAAGAGAATTCGCCAGATCAAAACCGTCGACAAAATTAATCGATGAAATGTACTTGCTTCAAGTATTCCATAGTATTCCAAAAATCGAAGAGCTCAATAAAGACTCCGACCACTTTATTTTGTAGCCAAGGTTGTGGATATTTATATCAGACCCCAGTGGAAGGAAAGAAACTTTGCTTATTCCGCATCCGTCAAGCTTTCGAGAAGTTATACATAGCCCGCGGCGTCAAGTGTCGACGACAAGTGGTATCAATGCAAAAGAGGCATCAGATGTACTGGTGATTTACACCCCTATACAAAACCCCTGGTTAGATTAAGAGCACCGACAGGTAGGTCCCTTCCCCTTCAACCCAAAAATAGAAACTTACACAAACGAATGGTTGCGAGAAGCTAGGCCTAGAGTGTCTACCGCCTGTTGCGCTACCTATTTGTTTTTTTTTTTTTTGACAGCTAAATACATGTAAATAGCTTGCCTAGAAACAAAGCCCACACCAAGGCTTTAAAAAATGAACAAGGAAACCTTGTAGTAGTCACTATGGCTGAGAGGGTACCTGCAGACTGAGAGAAAAGACACCCAAACCAGCTCAGTGTCTATCTCTGTGTCTTTAGCCTATGATGTTTATATCGCAAACCAAGTTAGTTGAGGTCACTTTTCAATTGTGCGCCCCATCTAAGCCGTGATCCTTCTCTGTTACGCGTTGTCATTCAGATATGGACTCAAGCGACTTGTTAGTTGAGTCTTTGGCCTCTCCTGGAAAGTAAGCATGTATGTATGGAGACAAGCCATATCTAGTTATGCTGAGTGACGCAGGAGAACGTTCGCTACTTTGATAAAGGTCACAAACAATCTCTCAACCAAACATTTGATGTGAAAAAAGGTCTTTGAAAAGGTAATGATTTGTCATGCGACTTCTTTAAAATCATGCTTGAGGCAATTTGGCGACATTTATAAGCCAAAACTGAAGGCACAATTTTTTGAAAGTCTTTTCTGCATACGCTGATGACATCACTCATTACCATGAGACAGAAATGGTAGAAATCTATTTAGTCGTGAATGAGGACAGGATCAAGATCAACAATAGGGAACATTCAGCATCGACGAATCGGACACAGATAGCTGGATAACTTGAGGTAGTTAGGTAGAACGCAGTGGCTCAGTGGACTACTGTGCGAGGGGTTCCAAGTTCGATCCCCAAAAAACACACAAATTACATCTTAAGGTGTAACTGTATGACTGTCTTCTCAATCCAGCCGTTCGGATTCAGCATATATTTGTAGGTCCATTCCATTCATTCATTCATTCATTTTCAAATGATCCGCTTGTCCATTAAGTGTGTCGCGGGTGTAGGTTGCTCAAGTGGACCCTCCATAGCTCTCGATCCTCCGCCATCGATTCCAAATCATCAAGGGCAATCCCCATACGGGTTGAGGAGAGATTATGGACTTGATCTAACCATCTCATCCTGGGTCTACCTAGAGGACGCCTGCCTGATGGTACGGATTAGATAGCACGTCGTGGAATCCTGGTCGGGGACATGCATTTAACATGACCAAAGAAATCGTCCCAAAAATAAAAACTCACACAAACGACTGGTAGCGGGAAGCCAGACCTAGGGTGTCTGTCTACAGCCTGTTGCGCCAACTATTTATTTATTTATTTTATTTAGAAATGCTCTAACTCTCCCTTGGTTCGGGCTATAAGCTCTGAAAATGACATCAGAAATGAAGCGAAGATTTACGCTTGTCAATCAATGACTCTTTTATCAAGAAGACGCAATTTAGTACTAAAACTATGATTACAAATGTCACGAATTGTATCCTTCCGTGGCATGCTGGGCATCACTTTAACGACGTTAGAATTGGTCCGACAGTGGCCATTCTGTGTGATCGCATCTCATTCGCCGTGCCACTTGACACGATTGACACAATTTGAATGTCAAGACCATGTCCGAAAGTGGTCATTCTGTGTGTTCGCATCTCATGCGGCATGTCACTTGACACGGTTTAAATGGCAATACTAAATGACTGCGGTTTGAATGACTGTGTACTAATCCACACCCCAAACACTTCAACCACTCTCCTCGCGGGACTGCCTTTAGGTATTACATCGCGGGGCCGGGAGTGCGCCTAAACGTACTAAGTCTTGAATGACTGTGTGATCATCTTGTCATTGCTGGGACTGAAAAACCAAATTTTTTGACAACGTCCCACGCGTGACATTTCACTATCTTTCTCAGTGTCATTCATGTCGCGATTGAAACGATTTTTCTCTGTTGTTGTTCGTGCTAATGACCGCTCTTTCGATTTAATGACAGCATGGAGCAGACAAGTCTTGAAGGCCAATTTCCCTATTATTTTTGTTACAACTCATCGTGGAAATACCAGCATTAAAAATATCTGCGCACAGTTGTAAGCAGATGATGACCGTAATCAAACGATCATAAAATCATAATACAATCCTCATTAAAATGACTTCAACGGAAGTCCAGATGTGTACAGAACCCAGCAAGCTATGGGGTCCTTGCGACTTCTAAAAAATCGACTTTTTGTATACTTGGATGTCGAGAAATGCGCTGCAGGTAAAGGTCTTTTAGCCCTCACAAAGGCGTCTAAATAATGCATTTTGAATCCACTTTTCCTCTTACACAAGCCTGCAGTTAAATTTTCAACGTTTTCAAGGATTTATATGCTTCAGCATTTAGACATTCGCCTGGCCAGTAAAGCCTTTACAATAAAAACTACAATGGATATCTTTTTAATCGAACTCGTAAATTGCTTCACTCCATCGATTTCACACAAAAGACCCCATTTAAAAAAAACACCTAAAATTTAAATGCAACATTGCAGATTTACAATAAAATCGACAATTAAAAATAAAATTTAATTGGTGCTCCTGCTCACTCAGCGATCCACGATTCACACGTATTCAAACATTTAAACAAAAAAATAAATAAAAAAAACCACGCACGCATAAAACGTTTCCCATTAATAAATTTAAATGAAAAGTGAAACAGTTTCGAGCTTCTTATTGGCAAGAAGTCAACAACCTTTCGCTTGAGTTTGAGCCCGCTTAACCTATTTGAATGAAACCGAATAAGAAAATGAAAAAAAAAAAAAAAACTGCAAGATATGTATCTCAGAAAATTGTATAGTAGTTGTTTGTTACTCTTACCTATACTGGCATGTGGCATTATACCATTTTATCGCCAATTTAGATTAAATTTTGTTGCAAAGTTATTAACCTTTTGGAAGCCGTGTTTTCATTTTCTCATTGTCTCTGTACCTGTTCGACTTCAAATAAAACCCCCAGAGTTTTGAAAATCGCTTGCGGCTGCATCAATAATATCATATACATATACACCTATGTGCAGTGCACCCCGGGCGCCCAGGTATAGTTAGGTAGGTATAGCCTCTCTGAAGTAAAGAGATTTTGAAATTTGATTTATTCGCGCAATCGTTGGGTGGTAACAGGCACCCTTGCCGCAAACCTGAAACAAAAACCATAGCAACTCATAAATAAATAAATGTTCCATTGTAATCTATACACAATTACATCGAACTGGTATCACCCAGCACCTGAGGTCGACCCAGTTAAGAGCCGAGGAAATTAATCTTTGTGACTCTCCTCGTGTTGCGTTCATTAATTGCTATATAGTGATGTGATTGGTTCATCAGACGAAACCAGTCAGTGGAATGAAAACAAAACACAACCGAACCAATAATGCAAGTGTTATAGTATGTTGCAGCAGAAGTAGCTTTGATGGCATGTTTTGTGCAGTCTCGTGAATTTCGATTGCGAAATTTTCAATGGAAGCAGTATAGTGCCTTGGGCATCAAGCCTTGGGTTATGGCAGTTCATCGTCAGATGAATGCCTATAGCCATTTAGTTGATATTAATCTTTTTTTTTTTAATCCCTTACCCTTGGTTACTGCTAACTAAAAAGGTGGTTCAACCGGGGATTCCTCTCTGATATAGTTTATACCACTAACCACTGAGTATATCAAGTTTTGGCGAATATGCTCCTATTGGCTCATACGACTTTCGATGAAAATCGAAATTCGCCTGATCCGCGAACTCTCGTTATTTTGCTAGGTGCATCTACTTTGGTACCTTGAATTCAAAAGCATTAGCTGTATCGGAAATACACTCAACTTTGATCCTGTTCCTAAATTTAGGATGCTTGGCTAAAATTACCCAGCAACCGTTGCTTGGACTGCTTCGTTTGCAGAAGTAGCAGCTCTATATTGAGTACCTCACGTATTCTGGTGTTTCTTACATTCCAGCAAAGAGATCTCATTTCGGTAGCTTGTATTGTAGCCACAATCTTATTCTTTAAGTCAAAACACAAATCCAATGACACCATAGGTAAGAGTTGGAAGAAAAACCGAATTGATAGCTGATAGTAAAGCTTTCCGTCGGTCGTCTTGATAACAAAATAACCGAGCTGCTTAAGTTTGGCCACAGCCTCGTGAATAGGACGTCGATGTCTGGAGACGACAAACACTCCAATTTACCATCACCCCAGCTTCAACACATAGACAGCTGCAAGCCTTTTGAGTAATAACTAAATGAAGCTCAAGCTGGTGGGACCCAGATACCTTAGGTCTGCCAATTCGAAACGTTCTTCACTAAGGATGTGCTGCAACATTCACTCTGTAAGTGCTTAAGACGACTAAACTTTCAAGTGCCCACTGATATGAAATCTTACATCTAGCTACTTGTCATGCACCATTCGTGGCTAAATTCAAAGGACATGGAATTTGGTAGGACACTGTTGAATGTGACCTATTGTATTTAAAAGCGGCTGGAGTTGAATTTCAATGAATTTTTCATCTGATACTAAGAACAGTAAAATATCGTAGAAGTCCTCTGTACATTTAGCTCAAAATTGTACTTCATTCTCCTACAACCTTATAGATAAGAGACATGTTTATGTTTAGTTGCCTTGAATCTTATACATAAACAATTCTAATAGTGACTGCAAAAATTTTTCAAAAATCTCTTCGCTAATATTTTTTATGATTTTTTGAATGGGATGATCTCAGAAAAATTTTGTATGCAAAGGAGGAAAAATTGGCTAAAATATTCATTTTTAGCAATTTTCAAAAAATCACTATTAGAATTGTTTGAAGAAACTTTTTGCATCAAAACATTTTTATTTGAGACCGAGGAAAAAAGTCAAAAAAGTAGACGTTTACAAAAGATCTAAATTTTCAATGGGTACTTAATGGGTTAAGGAAAGTTTTGTATCATTCAAACGGAATTTAAATGACCTTTCCATCGGTGCCAAAATTTACATGAAGTAAGTTCAAATTATGAGCAGAATTAACTTTACTTTTGTGCAAATAATTGTGCCAACCTCTGTGTAAGATTTTGAATCTTTTTTTTGTATGGGTAGTTCCACGCCCCTTTGTCCAATTTTGACCAAATAAAGCCTATTGCACTCCCAATGTTAAGGCCTACCTTTTCCAAAAAGACCATACTAGTCTACCAGTATAGATTCAACAGTGACCCCAAGAAGGGGGTTGTAGGGGGGCAGCTGCCCCTATACATGGGAATCTGATTTAAGAAGATTTCTATTTGGGTATTTTGATTTCGGGGATAGGGTGCCCACACCAAGTGCATTTTGTTAAAGTTACTGATGGCGTACACAGAGGACATTTAGCAAAAATGCGCACCAAAGTAGTAAAGCTCAGCACCACATCCTTTCTACTCAAAAATCAAATGTGATAATCAAGTTCTGAAATAAGTGTATCCCCATCTTTCAAAGGTCATTTAATAAAATTATGACCAAGATCTATCTTTGCATTTACTTAAAAGGGCAGATGTCACGTATTAATTATTTGCAGGCGGTTCACATTTATTATGCGTATTAAGCTGTCACTTTTGAAGAACATGTGGATCAACTGTTTTTAAATGTATTTTTTGTACCCTCTAGTGACGCTGTTTAGTGTTTGTGTGGTATAGCCTTTGATTTATAAACGTAGAATGGGCGTTCCGCCAGAAATTCAGGTAGGTTACTTATACAATGTTTAAAGATGGCAAAATGTTTCAAAAAATGTTCATTAGGAGCTGTCGCACCTCTTATATGTATCAGTCATCTTTATAGGTACCTACATACACGAATATTGTTATTTTATAAAAATAGATTCGAGTTCGTTAGACGAAATGAAAATTGTTTGCCAAAATTAATATTTTACACTTTGGAAAAGGACAATGTCTTTTGTCGTTGACGTCTTTTTGTGTTTATTTTTGTTGTTTTAACGACAAATGTCTTATTTGAATGGTCTAATGGTGACACAAGTGGACTGACACTCCAGCGTAAATTGCACACAGTAACAGAAATCGGATGAAAATTCCAAGTAAATTGGGCAACGTAATTGAATTTCATATCATATACAACTTGAGTTTATCAATTGCTTACATCTAACTTTCACCTTTTTCGAATTTTGCCAACGTCAATGTCCAACGGTTGATGCGGTTATCTTATCCGAATAATAGTCATTTAATGGTTTATGTAATTTGTTTGTTTTTTTTTGCAACTACAAAAGAGTGTTACATACCTACGATTTGTTGACAGGAAAAAAAAACACGTCATTAAATTTTAGACTCATCGAAATTGTTGCTCTAAGTGGGTCGTTATGGTTGTCACTGGGGCCATCTGTCACCCATCTATCAACCTACTTTTAATTCGAATAGTAAAGGGTATTCCATAATTTACGCAAAATTTGAATTTTGCGCCATTTAATTGTACAGTGATGCCAACGGAAAAAAAAGATAACAATGTGTCAGCTGACAGTTCGGGATTAGTAAAAATGGAACCGCTATACGAAAGAACAACGCATTTTCATTGTTGAGCAATATTTTAAAAATATTGAGGGTTTGTCTACAGTCTACAGCTATACAGTCCGCAATTTTCGAATAAAATATGGCCGTCAATATTTTGTTGCTCAACAATGAAAATATAATAGTGATTTAAAACCGTCAACTGTGAAGAGAATTGTATTAAAAAATGCAGGGAGTCTGGATTTTTTCGAACAAAATCATCTTCAGTGATGAAGCTCATTTTCATCTTGATGGCTTCGTTATTCGTCAAAATTCTCGCATTTGGGGTTCAGAAAACCCACGAGTAATTGTTGAGAAAAAAATGCATCCACAACGCGTGACTGTTTGGTGCGGATTTTGGACTGGAGGCATTATCGGACCATTCTTTTTCGAAAATGCGGCTCGTTATCGTGACATGATAACCCAGTTTTTAGTGCCAAAATTACAAGATATAGATGTGAACAAAATGTGGTTTCAATTCAACAAGATGGTGCCACATGCCATTTAGCCAGAGACCATCCAGATCTTGCGATTTAACGCAATTGGACGTTTTTCTTTGAGGTTTTTTGAAGGCAAAGATCTACCACCAACGCCTTGAAAGAGGAAATTGGGAGGTGTATTAATGAAATTCAGCCACATTTATGCGAAACGGTCCTAGAACAATTCAATAAAAGAGTACGTACTTGCCAGCGCACTAGCGCACTCTATCTGACAACAAAGCTGCTGTGTTGTATGGAAATGTAGCTTCATAATATTCTTTTGACATGGCAGATGTCACATTTGATGACATTTTATTGCAACGTCACTAGTTTTTGATAGGCGAAAATTGTGCGATTATTTTCTAACTCTTCTCATTTTCAGATACCTACAACAACTTTCGTCAATTTTATATATTAGGCGTATTTTTTTGGCAATCTATAGCTAGCTCACTTTTACTTTTACATGCAAAACCAAAAGTGGGTATAAAAGTGGCTATAATTAACGCAGTAATAATGTGGAGATAGGAAAGTTGAAAAATTTCATTCATAGATGGCGGTGTTGTAAATAAGGAGGAACTATTTTTCATCCTTGAACGTTGAGAGCGGCTATTTGTCACTAATGGGTTGTGTTCGTTGATTGTTGTCTGAATTGGTAAATATTTTGCAATTCTCTGATTGGTTGAAATGCATTTATACTTTTTAATACTTCATATTCTTACATAATATTATTTAAAATACGATTGAAAATGCTACATAAACTTTGTTGAAAAATAGATATTAATATGTACTTACTTCAATTTGTTGTTTTCAATAGATGTAATAGACGCGATTCCTTTTTGAATATTTTAAAGATAATAATTCCTGTGCTGAATTCCCACCGAAATTGAATTCGTGCGGATTTCGAGTTTTCTGTGTGATCAGTTCGCTTAATACATATTTACAGTAGCTGACTTGATTCGTTTCAATTAAGAAATAGGTAATTGGAAAACAGAAGTCAATGCGACTTAAGGTAATCAAAAATGCATGTTTGGTACACCGAAAATTCGAAATCCGCACGAATTCAATTTCACCCGGAATTGAGCACAGGGTGATGTACGCACATAATTTCACCGCATTTTCCCGTAAACAAGGCGGATTAAATTTTGATGCTCATATTAGAGCTATTTTTGTTTTGTTTTATTCCACCTTCAAACAAAATATTTTTTGAAAAGGGTTAAGTAATTTAATTTCATAAGATGATGGATTTTATTGTTTTAAAAATTATAAACATCTGTCTAGAACCGGATATATGTCTTGGCAGCGCAGATAGTCGCAGTAGCACCCAGCAATAAAACATCTGCACCATCACCATTAGGGGTCGTAAACTAATTAATTAAAACCCAGCGAAAGACAATACCTACGATCAACACGCATTTGCACGTTTTTCTGAATTCTGCCAGTAGTATGAATACGGCTGGAATTTCGAAATATAGTTCATTCAGTATTAGTTAACGAACCTTTGTAGTCGATACAATTTAAGAACGATTTTCAGTTTCTCCAATGAGTATCAATTTTTTGAACATACCCTTTTCCAACTAATATGTCAAGTTGAAAACACGCGTACCAACTTCCAAATAAAAATAAAGTGTGCTAAAGTGAGTTAGGGATGTTTTTTTGAGACTCGAAAAGTGAATATAGTAAAGAGTCTCAAAAAAATACGCCTATTGTTACCTAGCTAAACTGACAACAAATTTATGTAATTCACTAAATTTAACAAAAAAATATTCGAAAATAGATAGATAGATAGATAGATGATCCAATTTTAGATTAAACTTACATTTAACCAAAAATATCAACCGGTTTCTTGCTTTTCTTTTTTTCTAAGAATCACATCTGTCATTCTTTTGTTTTTGTCATGTTTACAATGCTTACACAGTTTATACTGCAGAATTTTGTTTTGATTTTCTTTTTTCGATTCCCCCGAGGTGATGACATTTTAAATTGCATTGCCAATAAATATCAAAAGCTCGAGATCTAATAAAAAAAAATAGTAAAAGATACTCGAGCTAAAATACCGTCGGTTTTATTTTTGTTTTTATTTTGATATTTTGTCTACGCTCGTTTATGCAATCAAAGCATCTTTTTTGCGCAGATACATAGATAGAGATAGAGATACCTACTGCAGTATCTGGTAAATTAAATATGCACGCGGTAATTTTAGCAATGTTTTGAAATCTATAATGAATTCCGCACAGAAAGAAGTGCGTTGTATGCACGTTTTATAAATATATCTGTATCTTTTGAAGAAATTCTTTATTTTATTGCTTCGATATGGCATTGATAAAACTTTAAAATTAATTCTTAATCAATAAGGAATAGCAATATAAATATGCACACACACATACATAAATTGATCTAAGGCGATTTTATTGGACTTTATTAATTCACTATCAATATTTATTTTTTATTATCAACCAGCAGAATGTACGCCTGAAGGGATAGACTAAAGTTCATTTAGAATAAATGTATAGAGGAAAAGTACCTGAATAAACAAAAAATCCGTTGATTGATTGATGTGAATTGATAGTAAGCAATTTATTTTAATTTTAATTTCCTTCCATACAATGTAAGTAATTTCTAGGTTTAAATTTTATTATGTATGCATTTCTATTAAATAGCGAAATAAATTCCCACAAAATAGCTATTTAATTTAATTGATTTTTATTTTTGGTAAAATGCTACCACACAAACAGCGAGTATTAATCTTTTAATTATGGTGAATATAGTTATGAAGGGAATTAAATGATTTAAATAAATCTCTCCATATCGAATGAATTAGTGTGGGAAATTTTAACTTGTTTTAATTTACATTTCTCTGTAGCGAGGAATGCCATTTTATTGCGTTAATTAGTGGATGGAATATTAAAATGGAGTTGCATTAATTAACACAGTTAGTAGAAATCATTTATCAATTTTATTTGTGCATCTGCATATGTTTGTTTTACAAAACTTATGTAGCTATATCTACACCTACAGTGAGTGAACAGCAATGGTCATTTAAGTTTACTTATGGGACTCGAAGCAGGCCTAAAACTGTTTCAAGTCCCATTGAATTTGATAACGAAAAAACAATACAAAACGCACTTTTCTTCGATGTAAGGGGTGTTTTTTTTTAAGAGGTTTGGTTTTTAAACTGACAACAATGTTTCCACAGGTTGTCAAGTTGAAAGTTGATTTGTGGTTAGGTTTTTTTATTTTACGATGAATAGATTATCGCCAGAACAACGCGTGCAAATTGTTCAAACTTATTTTGAAAACCATGGTTCGGTTCGCCAAACTAATCGTGCGGAACGTCCATTTTACGGACAACATAATCGTCCATCTGACGCAAAATTTTGTTCTTCAATGAGGCCCATTTCTTAAATGGATATGTAAACAAGCAAAATTGCCAAAACCCAGTAAAGCAAACCCAGAAGCCTTTGTCGAGACGCCCTTACATCCATTAAAACTCACTGTTTGGTGAGCTTTATGGGCTGGTGGAATCATCGGCCTATACTTCTCTAAGGATAATTCCGGCCAGAATGTTACCGTCAATGGAGAGCGCTATAGAAACCTGATTTCTGACTTCTTCGTTCCTAAGTTGAATGACATTGACGTGACAGAGCTTTGGTTTCAACAAGATGGCGCAACATCCCAGATGGCGCGCAACTCTATCAATTTATTGCGGAAAACATTTGAGGGCATGGTTTCGCATAATGGACCTGTGAACTGGGCTCCACCATCATGTGATCTCACACATTTAGATAACTTCTTTGGGGATATATGAAATACTAGTCCTATGCCGGTATACCAGAGACGTTGGAAGATTTGGAAGTCAACATTTGCCGTCTTATTGCTGAGATACGGCCCCAGTTGCTCGAAAAGTTGTCGACTTCACGATTGCGCTTCATTTGAACTAGCCGTGGCGCGCATATCCCCAAATTCATTTTTAAACACTAATGCGGGATATAATTATCTATTAAATAAAGCTAATATCAAAGAAATTAAAATTAGCTTCAAGTGTATACCTCTTAAAAAAACACCCTTTATATGCCCGAAAAATAAATTTTCTAAAAAACTCCCATGGTCATTATTATGGTCATTTTTTCTTAGATAAGATAGGATTAATTATTTCATTCGTAACTTCCAATTTGTCATAGCCCAATTTACACAATATGGTTAAGGAGATATGTCAATATGTAGGTATCTATGTTTTTCTTCTGGAAAAGGTTTACAAGTTAGTTATAAAAATATATATAAGTAAAGAGAAGAAAACTACTTATTTTTGAGGAAAAAAAAAACGACCAAAAACCTCAAATTTATTTTAAAATTTCTAACATTTCAAAAATTATATGTCTTATTGCATTTATCTACGGCTTTGCACCCGTTACAGAAGTATCTACCTAATGTTCTTTGAATCCCCCTTTCCCATCGCTTCAAGCTAAATTTCCAAAATCAGGGAAGCCATTTCATTTCATTAATTTTTATTGAACTTTTATATATATGTACAACTTGACTTAAGGCTAGCTTACAAAGTGGTTATTAATATTTTATATGTTGGCTCAATAACAGGGGCCCAACAGTTTACCTACATTGATTTTTTTTTTAATTCTATTTACATAAATTGTGATTGTTTTCTCAAATTCATACTCGTATATTATGTTCAAATCAGGGTGTCGATAAATCAGGGAAACTGATTTTATTTCTTTCTTATATACCTACCCAAATTGAGTTTGAAGTCGATCCGATGAAAAATAAGAATTTTCCCATACAAAATTTGACCTCCTCTCCCCTCTTTTGGAGTTCTGAAAAATCGCTTCTAAGTGCTTACTTTGACCATCAAAAACTGTAATCTGTTTCAAAATATCAGCTTCATAGCTCTATCCGTCTTTGTTGGGCTTTGTTCACAAATCAGTCTGATCTGAACCACTGGTTTGAGAAAGCCTCTCAATTTAGTAGTTTTTTAAGGTGCAAGGAAATAAGTCCGCGGGAACTAAGCCCACTGAGGGACTTACTTCCCACCTATATTGGGAAATAAAACCACTTTCGTGAAGTGGACTTAGTTCCCATGTAAGGTAGGAAATAAATTCCGAAAACTCTGAGTGGTTTTATTTCCCTTCCAATATACTCAATTTCGCACATACTGCCAATTTGACAGTAAACTCAAGCAGGGGGGTTGCAGAGGGGCAGTCCCTCAGTGGACTTAGTTCCCGGGGACTTATTTCACTGCACCGTTTTCTAATACGTCCTAAAATTGTAGATGTTTTCCATTTAAGGACAATAATAAAAACGATAATAATCTAGGTTCAGGGAATTTATACACCTTTTTAAAGGATTACATAATTGTTTTATTGTAATGTTAATGTTAATGATAATGACCTTTTAAATATTCTAAAAGTCTCTATTTATTTTGAACACATTTTATTGGACTTTCACAGCCCATTCCATTTGGGGTATAAATTCTGTAACAGAAACGCAGTGTAATAATAACTTATAGCCAACTAAACGAGAGAAGTCGATAAAATTGAAAACACTTTTTCGAAACTAATAACCGAAATTTATTCGGAGCCATAATCCACTAATGGTCATAATAAAACGTGCATTGATTTAGGTATAGCTAGCTGCCCCATAAAGGCGCACAGCGTTCTGAGAATGAGGCAATTAAATTATCGAAATTTACAACTTCTCCTCTTCATTATACTTTTCGTATAGCGAAGACCTGCTAAGAAAATCGAGACCATAAAGCGCGCAGCGCTGCCGAAACCCGCCATTGTTCTATTTAAATTAATTTTTCAATTTTCTGTTTCTATGAAGAAAGTTTTACCATATTTTTCTATAAATAATTTTCGTGAGATATCTCACAACAAAATACGACAACAACATGCGGTTTGTCCACACTTTGTCGTGGGTTGGTACTTTTTTTTTGTCAAACACTAATTTCTACCACATGCAGAGTTTTATTTTTACAATTTCACTGAATTTATCGTAATTTTTGTTTATAATTGAAATTTCTAATTTTTTGTTTTTCTCTTTTTTTGCAGGTATGATGAATGAAATTTTGTAAACAAAAAAAAAATCAAACACAAAATTCAACTATGAGTAAGTTTTTAAGGAACACTGGAAGGAGTAAAATTTAAATTCTATTTGTACTGATTTTTAAAGAAATATCTACTCACCTAATAAACGATTGCGCTGCAAAATCGCTCAGTGTAACGTGTCGACCCAATGACCTTATATGCATGCTCGTACCGTAAAGTATACCATATCTAGCTCCTCCGGTGAGATACAATTGCAACCACCATTATATACAGCTGAAGTAATGAGAAAACCATAACCTATTAGATACGAGTGTACACAGTGGGTCGGTGGCGGTGGCGGTAACGGTGGTTACCACCATTCACATACCTGCCCACATTTTTCGAAATGTTAGGTAATACCTAACCTAGTATACGATGTAGGTATATACCTACGTTTGTGTAGCTTTTATTCTACTGATGATGGTTGGCTTTGGCTCTGTTGGAAAAAGTAAAAGTCGTTCACGTTTAATTGAGTTTACGGCTTTTGGTGCTGCCTACTTTTTATAAATGAGCGGCATGACTTTGAATTATTTTTTTTTTCTACTTATGAAAGAACACAGATTAGCAGCACTGAGGGGGTTGTTACTTATTACAGCTTAAATTTGAAAAAATGAATCGTACTTTTGAGTTAGAAATACAGTTAAAGGAAGGAGGACGAAAACGCGCAGAATTTTAAGTAGGTCTTATAGAACAGGAAAAAAAAGTACTTGAAACAATCACCGCAGTCAGTTTGAGAGACTTTAGAGTCAAATTTCTGGTTGGTAATTATGATAAATTTTAATCGTCATGGAAGTAGGAACGTGTAAGACGTGCTAATATTATTATGTTTGATAAGCTATTTGACTTATGTACATACTACCAATTAGAGTTAATTCTACTTTACAGTTTAATCATCATGATTCATGAAGGTAGTTAGTTGCCTTGTTACTTTGCTGGATGTTACTTTGAAAATACGCCTCATTCACAATGAAACTGCATTAGAAAGAATTTAGGCTTTGAATTTGAACACTTGTAAGGCTGGTTGGCACTTGGACCCTTTGGGCCAACCATTTATTTGCTTATTTATTATAGAAGTTCTTAACAATGCAAAAGTTGTAACGCAATTTTGGATTTTAAGTAGGTAACGCAGTGTTGATATGAAAACGATTTTTTTCTCAAATTTTTAAATGAAAACGTTCCTCAAAAAAAAAAAATCTATGCCGCACTTTAAAGGCAGTAGCATTACAGGTACATATTGCCGAGACCAAATATCATAAATGAAGCTACAAAGAATCAGTATCTATACAATACCACCTATATCTATACTTTTTTATAAAGTTCGGAGTAAACTCGGAAACTACTAAACGGATTTAGGTGAAACCCTTACTGAAATATTTTTTTAAGTTCTTCACCGTGCTACTGCAAGTACACTTCATTGCGCTCTGTTTCTTTAATTACTAAAAGAACATTTTATATTTATAAGTATCTATACCTACTTGAAAAATATTGTTTTTTTTACATCACTTCATTCAACCTCCCATTTTATTTATAAATCCAAATCAATATAGAAAAGCTTAAAACCGTTTTTAGGCAATATTCCCCCGATTTTTTAGAGCTATCATTCGTCTTTCTACTATGTCCGGTTGCTGAGCTGCAATAAATTAAAAATAGGTCCTTTTTTATCAAATTTCAAAAAAATATATTCCATGTTATAGATGGGAGTAATATTCGAGGACTGGTCTTTATAGAGAAGGAATTGTTGTTATGGACTGAAGTACCTCTTTGCTCTAACTTTGAGGATGCTGATTTTGACTAATTTTATATTGACTAAGTGGATCTGTCATGCTATTACCGGACTGGACAGTGACTCCAAGAAGGTGCATAATATCCTCGGGAAGGAAAAGTTGGTCGCCAATTTTAATCGTTGGTACAGTTGAAGCGTTTTTCTTTGTGAAAGTGGTGAGCTGCATTAGATTAAAGATTAAACCAAGTTCTCTTTTCCTTGACTAAGGTGGAACTTAGCGTGTTAAGAAAAAAAAACTACGTAGTCAAAATTTGAACAAAACTTATCCTCCAGAGAAGCTCCTAATTGGATTGCATACACAATCTTTTTTGTCCATATTTTAAACAACGACGACCTCTTAGACCATTCCCACTATTAGAAAATTGTTTTTCTTGTATAGTAACTCAGTCGAAATTAACAACCCAGGCTCACAACCCGTAAAGGGGTAAAATGGGAGGGGGTCAACATTTGTATTGGAAAATTTTTATTTTTAACTCAATCGACTTCAAAGTTCAAACTCGGTTTGTGTAGGTACTTTATATAAGAAATAAAGAAAATCAAATCTTCTGACTTTGGGCCCGAGTTATAGGCGATTACCCCTTTTAGGGGGGCCTTTTTCTCCAATAGGGTGTTAAACATATTTGGCGAAGAATTTGATGCTTGAATCTTCTTTTTCCGAGATGGACCCAGTAAAAAGCAGTTTTTGAAAAGCGTTGACCGTAAAGATCTTTGGCCTTTTGGCTTAGTAGGTACAACCATTCTTGCCTATTCTTTTCTCATCGTATTGAATCTTAACTGCTCACGTCCCAACACCAGAGAGTCAGTAGAAATTGCCTTGCGCAATAGATAAATCTTTTTGAATTAATATGGTTGCTCTTTTAGATAACGAGATTCCTTTCAACCACGTTGAATGACCCGAAAGCAATTATTGTCGCATTCTTTGAACTGGGAGTTCAAACTTTACTTTTTATATATGTACTAAGTTTAGCTGTGCCCGCAACTTCGCAACGAAAGCTATTTTTACTCACAATAAATTGAGTGTTTCTTCCAAAAACCTGCGGAAACGCACTCAATTTGTATTCACACCACCAGTACACCACACTTCCAGTTGGCTCATTTGATCTCACCAGCCATCTGCTCATTTCGTCGCTTTTGCTTACATTACATACACATCGCAATCGCATGCTTCTCTTTCGTTTCTTAGACAATACTACACTGTGTCTGTTTAAGGTGCGACCACCACCAAAAAATAGAATAACGATCAAGAACAAACCCTTAAGTATTTTTTTAATAAGTATTATTTGAAGGCAGTGGAAAAAAATTAGTCAAAAACGCTTCTAAAGGGATCCCGGAAATTACGCCAGATTTTTTTTTTGGAAAAAAATACCAAAAGATGTGTTTGTTTTCGAATTTGGAAAAAATATCAGAATTTGGTTTGGAAAATATTCCAGAAATTAGAAAATTATACCAGACAGATGTGGAAAAAGCACCAGAAAGTAAAATGAAAATTAAGCCAGATATAAAACATAGGCTACGAGTTGCCTAATTTCTGGCCTAATTTCCAAACTAATTTTGGAAAAAAGGTCAGAAAATGTTATTTATTTGAAAATTATCGAAGTTCACATACAAAAAACCTCGCACCTATGCAACCCCCCTGCTTGTGGTCACTGTAGGATTTGGTATGACTGCGAGGTGTTTTGTGTGTAAAGTTCGGAACTGCACCCTTTTTCTTTCTTTCAGAAAATATTGTTTCTGGCATTTTTTCCAAACATGTTCTCCTTTCTGCAAATGGAAAAAACGTCAGACACATTTTTGGAAAAAAGACCTGAAATTTCGAAAATATAGCCAGAAAATTCAGGCTTTTCTTCCTAGGAAAAAACGACAGACTTTGTATAGAAAATTTTCAGGGATTTTTTTTCAAAAAAAAATCTGGCGTTATTTCCGGGAGCCGTCAAAAACCCTCCTAAAGGACGTGTCAATGAACGACATAGCCTAAGACCATCCCGCAGTATTAAGAAACATTTTAGAAAAAGTTTCATTGAAATATGTACGGTGGTTTTCGCGCATTGCGGTAACAACGAAATTTCCCACAGTTTTAAATACATATGAGTAATGTTGATGTAAATTACTATCCATTGTCATCGACCTGAGTCGGACTTCGACTCGTAGGTTTGTGAGTTACGGATGCGGTCTTTAGTGGTCAATGGTCTTAAATTTATCGATAAATTGTTTTTTATTTTCCTTATTTTCTTTTTATATTAGTGGTTACTCTATTGGCCTCCCTTTTTTTCATTAGAATTATTTTTGATTTAGATACTGTGTTGACTTTATCTATTTTCTAAGTCAATTTATATTCAAACAAATACAAGTACCCACTGACTAAACACTTCACTGTCAGCTTCAGCATCATTTACAACAGATAGGTCTCATTCTAGAAACTGAATGTTGCCTTTTCATAGAAATCACGAAACCATTAAGCACGTATCTTCTAAGTGCATTATCATCAAAGAAACGCTGGTTCGTAAAACAAACCACAAGTTCGAAATTATACAAAAATATCTGTAAGGTTACACTCGCCTCCGCAACAGGCGAGTTAGATCCTTAAAAAACTAAATTATTATAAATATGAGTTTCCCATAATAAAAATCCTTAGCCCATTCTATACGGAACTTTCTGCCCACGCAAAATGCTCCTTCAACCAATTCTTGAAAACTTTTCCTGACTCATAATTTAACCACCTACTCGAATATAAAATTTCTCAAAACTACCTTCTGAAAGTTTGGCGCTGGCTGCCCCTTTGATATTTGTAATTTCTATTTCCGCCATCAACATTCTTCGTTAGGTCGTCCATTAAACCGCCGTCAATTTTGAAAACGCCAACTTCTGAAAAGTATTCCGTAGTTTGTTTCATCTTTCGCTACCCTTTCAAACATAAATTGATGGACGCGGGTTATTTCGAGTAAATACCATCATACGCTTTGATTATCCTTTTTTTTTATTTAGTTAAAGTTATTGCTTCAGAAGAAGGATCTCTATTTCTTCAGGTGGGCGCATGAGGGTTTGTAAGGAGCAGCATTTATCACCAAAGATAGTTTTGAGGGATATTTAATTTTCTAGAGGTGGTAAGGATAATATCACCTCTATTCCTGATTTAGCTGAAAGCTACCATATTTCAACCATTTAACTTATTTTGAGATTTTAAATGTTGCATTGAGTAATGGCATGCATGCATTTCGCAAAAAGGTAGTAGAAACCCAACAAAAAAAAACTGTCGGAATTCAACTTCAGACCAGTTATGTTGCAGATACAAGTAGTTGCTACATAATGGTAAATAATTGTCAGAGGTCTCCCTCTGCTGTTCATCGTTTTTATTTTCTTTTGTTTTTTTTTACTGGTTTTTTTTTTGTTGTATCGTCTTGCTTGTTAAAAAAAAAACTCACCGTCTTTCACTTTTTCTTAGTTGCACAAGATTTGTGCGATTGTTTTGCCCGTCTTCTGCCATCATACTCTATACAAGCTTTGAATGTGCACAATATTTCCATGTATCTCGTAATTATAAATAAATGACTTACGGCCAACTCCAATGGTTTAGTAATAATAGACACTAATCCGAAATTAAAATGTTGCATTCAAGTGTGTTTTCCCTGAGTGCGCGGGGGGGAGGGTGGTTAATTCTGATGAATTTTTGTATACTCAACCCAATCAAGTTGGTCTTTGTCTACGAATGGAATGCGGCAAGTTGTTAAAATAAAAATTATTAGATCGTATCCATGTTAGATGTAGCTGATTAATCTACTTGTTATAAGCTGCCCATTGAGGTTATTGCTTTTCAGTCACGACACGGAATTCAAATCTCATCGCCAAAGGCGTCGATTTGGTCATCAAACATTAAAATATTCAGTCGATTGAGGGCCAATTTGTTTGCACTTTGAAGACGTATCGATTTTGTTGAAGGATATGCACTCAAATTGAGACAAAGCTTTTTGAACTTTGCTCAAAATAACCGGAAATGTTTTTTTTTTAGCAAGATCTTCAGTTAAGCATACTCTGGGATGTTTGTCAGACGTTCGCGGGAGGTGGCGAAGTGGAAGTGGTACACCTCAGAGGTGGCGAAGTGGAAGTGGTACACCTCAGAGGTGGCGAAGTGGAAGTGGTACACCTCAGAGGTGGCCAATACATGGAGATATCGATGCTCTAGGATGTGTTGAGTTTCCGCAATTTTTCGGACTAGAGGGTTTGGATGGCTGGATGCATTCACGAGTATTATCTTGAAAATGTGACCTAGGATGTGTTGGGTTTCCGCAATTTTTCGGACTAGAGGGTTTGGATGGCTGGATGCATTCACGAGTATTATCTTGAAAATGTGACCATGTACTCTTCCACCTCCTTGATATTTTTATCATGGGGTGTACTCTGAAAACCATCTCCCGGTTAAAGAGAGGTGGCTTTTGGTACCACGCGCATTGGAATTTTGAAGAACTTGCGCGAGAATTATCCTTTGACCCCTGTCTTATGGATATGCCGTCTGACGCAATGACACCAGAAATCCTACTGAGACAAAAACTACCACGTCAACTTTCCTCAGGCAATGGAATGGCTTCGGCCAGTCTCCGAGCCAGGGAAAGAATGCCATCGTGTATTCACGGATGGCTCTAAAACCGGACAGACTACACTACCCCTTAGGTAACCATCCTACTGTCTTCCAGGCGGAGATTTTCGCTATCCTTATGGCTATGAGCTATATTGTGACAAACAGGTGGAGGACTAGACGCATATGCGTTTGCAGTGATAGCCAAGCTGCACTAAAAGCGCTGCTCAACCCTCTTACCTCATCCAAGTTAGTGCTCGAACTCAAGCTTTCTCTGAACTTGGTCGGTAGGCTAAACACGGACAAACTTGTTTGGGTCCCAGGTCACACTGGTATCCAGGGAAAATAAGATCGCGGATGAGTTTGCCAGGCTGGGTTCAGAAGAAGCTCTCTCAGTTAGGTCATCCATTGATACTTGGGTTTCTCGTGAACACGAGTGTCGGTGGCGTGACTGTGCTGGGTGTAGACAGACCAAACGACTGCGTCCAGACATCTGCAAAAGGTCTGCGTCTTTCCTTTTGTCTCTCAGGAGAATCGACTGTTCCTTCCTGAACTGTTTTCACATGTTGGTTGAATCTAAATCGCTCGTTAAAGTTGACTCCAAGATATTGAATGTCGTTTGTGGTTGATAGCGCTGATCCGTTACTTCAGATGGTGGCTGACCAGCCTCTACTTCTTCCTCTAATGGGTCTTCTGATGCAGATCATTTCAGATTTGGCTGTGTTGATTGATCCGTATGCTATGTCAGGTAGTCTCAGCGTTACGTTACGACAGTTGGTGGCTGACCAGCCTCTACTTCTTCCTCTAATGGGTCTTCTGATGCAGATCATTTCAGATTTGGCTGTGTTGATTGATCCGTATGCCCCATTTTTGGTAGTACTCGAACAGTTTCCTGACGTGGACTTCAACTCTTCGTGCTGTTATTGCTGGGGACATCGAACTGCTATAATTTGTATGTGGTAGAGTCGTCGACGAAAAGCCAGCTGTTGGTTGTGTTCTCGAGCTGAGGCTGGTCGGGTGTAAAAATGTTGTTAAAAGGGTTGACCCAATTTTGACCATTGGGCTACACCGGCTCAGATGCTTTTTATTTGTGAATAAAAATAATGTTAATAAGAAGTATAGGACAACTTAGCTTAGTTTAAGATTATGAAAAAGTCCTTGAATTCACACAGAATCAAATACCTTCTCGACAACTAGAAAGCATTTGACTGTGACTTGGTGGTTTTTGAGACCCTTCGTCCCATCATGGTTGAACTTCATTAACGGGTGCAACGTAGAATGTTTTTTCCCGAAATCCAAATTAAATGTCCAGTATGATTTTCAGTTGGTTACAAAAATCTTTCATTCTCCGCAGGATGAGTTTCTCGAGTATTTTGCTCATCCTGTGATGTTTCTTCGCTTTTCTTCGGAATGGCTATTATTTTAGCAGTCTTCCATTTCCTAGGAAAGTAGCAGTTGTTCATCACTATAGCTAGCAAGATCATAATTAACTGCGGTAGCTTTTTCAGGACGAAATTGGATATTTTATCCGGTCCAGTTGATTTCTTAGAGTGACTGCTCTGAATTATTTCAATGATTTCCTCTGGCGTTGACAAGGTGTCATCGATCGTCGCAATAAGGGCACATAGCATATGACCTTTACTCTGGAAATAAGTTGTCTGCTGCGAAATAATCTCCTTGTCAGAGCATAAGCTCTCTTGGTCCCAGCAAGACAAGCAAATATATGTTTGCCAAAATATAGATACTGGTCGATGCCAGATGTCACGATATCTGACCACGCTTTGCACCACCAATGGTTGTCCATTTCTTCCAATAATGGCACAATAACCATTGATGGCCCTTTAAGAATTGTTAAATTGTTAAAATCTCCCTTCGGCAATCAACAACACAAACTTTCGATGGTGCATACTTTCATCCTGTAGGTATCTACTGTAAGACTAAGAAAGTAATCAGAGTAAATATTTGCTGTAGATGAAAAAAAAGGACCTCCCGCCTATACACTTATTTGAAAAAGTTTCTCGTCTTTAATCTTACATCCTTAATTTTTCTGTGAAATTAAAAACCATCCTTGAGGCGTTTCCGGAAACATATCTCCTTATGTCCCATATGAGAGCAAAATTCTAAAAAATCTCATGCGTAGGCCAACATCATCGGATGTAATGTCGATTATTGCAAAGTAAACATACACACACAGATTATGAAGATTAATGTTGTCGTACAATTTAAACAAATTCGTCTTTACAAATATTCGGAAAGCTTAAATTTCGCAGAACAACAATTTGATTAATATGGACGTGCTTTCAGAGTCTATGAAGTGAACACATCTAATTATAATATTCATTCGGATTTCGTGGAAAGTTTTTGAAACACATGTAGGTTAGGTACGAACCTACTACGTGCTGGGCTTTGTCATCTGAAAGTCAAATAAATTAAATTATATTGTGGAGATTTGAAGTGTATCTTTTCAAAGTGAATTTCTAGTTCAATTTAATATAGACAGATGACGACTGAACTTGAAATTCTAACTGCCTATTGTAAGATTCGACACACGAATTTTTACAACCATGTATTAGGTATTAAGTAATAGGAGATTTGAAAGGTATCTAATAAATTATTATGGGCTGGGCGGGTCCATGCAAAAAGGACCTAGCTTTGTACAACCATTCGCTGTTTTTTTTATGGAGGAATAAAGGTTCCCACGCGAGAACCTAGGCCTTGGGTGTCTACCGCCTGTTGCGCCGCCTATTTATTTATTTATTTATTTTTATAAAGGTTCCCACAGTAATTTTAAGAATGAAATCGATTCTTCTGGAAGCTGTTCAAAATCTATTTTGTCATAAGCTCAGGCTTATACATCGTCGTCACATCGTAGCCATATATATCCCTCAGTCGAAAGAGTGTAACTGGAATTTTATCACAAATTTCGCTTCAAAAAAAGGCTTCTGTCAAATGTGATTGGCCATTAAAAGAAAGTTTGCCTCTGTACAAATGTGTGTAAAGAACAATTTATAATATTGGATTAGATTGTTTTTATTTTGTCCAGAGATCAAACCTATCAGTTGCGCTACATACAGAGTCAATATAGAAGATCTAGAGTGATAAAATTTTTTTATATGAATCTAAAGATCCTTCTGGTGGATATTGCATAGTACTTACTTTAGAACGCAATATTTTCCTGAAAGAAAGTGCCTCCTTATAGCTCTAAGAGCGGTGTATTTACAAAGTACCACCCTCCTTAGTCATCTTAAATGCAATGAAAACATTCAGTCTTATGTAAGTGATATGGAATCTGGTACTAAAAGATCTATGTATTAATCGCCGACATACAATTTCTTGTGGTACATATTAACCCTACTTAATGTAAACTAATTCTATTTTTTTATTTAACAAATTGAAGCTTAGCACTCATAGATGTGTCGAAAAGATTAATAATTTCAAAAAGGTATTTCCAAAATAGGTAATTTAGGTGTTACTACGTAACGTATCTCTGTCTCTCATAAGTCATAATGCAGTATCTTGAAATACTGTATAAATTGTCAGAAAATAAAACTCCCTTTATACGAGACTACAGAACCAGACAGATGTCATTTGTTCAGGATACTACAGAAATAATATAGGGTGCTGTCGAATGATTTACTCTCTGAGTGGAATGGTTTTTCGACGTTCTGCATGTTGAATTGCGTTGTGTATAAATTTATGTGATCGAATTTTGACCATTGGGCGAGGCAAGTACAAATAAGTATCGGAATAGACTTCCATGGGGCTCTAGACTTCCTTCTCACAATCATTCGTTTGGATGAGTTTTTATTTTTGGGACGAAGGACAGTGACCTATAATTTTATGAGGTTCCTCAACGGCTGAATTTAGAAGCTTTGTAAGGCTTTCAGGTAATTTTCCAATGGTTTTGAAGTTTTGAGGTATCGAGTATTAACTCTGGTTTCTAGTTAGGTAAGCGTGGCGGTTTAAAAAACGCAGGTAGCACGAAACGATATGCCGTTTTGTTACCAACAACTCACTTGACCTGGTTTTTGAAGTTTGTAGAAGTAGAAAGTTTAGATCCAGCACGTGGAATTCAAAAAGGTTATCAGTTCTTTAATGCTACTCTTCGAGACCTCCTCGAGAGATTTGAAGAAGGGTTTGTCCAAAGATGGCCATCTGTGCTTAACTAGTTCGGAACAAGCGTACAGATATTGAGTAAGGAGTTTCTTTTTCGTGAAAGACTTCATCTACATAAGCTCTGTGGTGAGTTCTAGCAATGACATCAGCATTGAGATCAAGTGAAGAATTACTCTTTCCAATCGCTGTTTCTACGGGCTTAGAAGGCATTTAAGTATCAAGCCCCTCTCCCGCGCTATATGGCGCAGAAGCACGGACCCTATCAAGGACGGATGAAAATACACTCAGGTTATCGCAGTTATTCTGTCGATATCTTTTCGTGATTTGCTTCGAAAGTGGGTTGTTTTTTTTTTCATCCTGTAATTTAGCCACATTTTTTTGGATATGATATAATTCGTCAGCTTCCTTCATCTGTGTTTGCCCTTCGATAGGAATTTTGACGAAATGTTTGCTTTGACTGCTCCCATCAAAATGTGGACTAAAGAAATTTCATGAGTAAAATGCCCTAGGTAAATAGGTGGTGTGGCTGTCCACAAACCGCAGACACACTCAGATGATAGGTTCCCTGCTAAGCTCTATAAAAATCGTTCATTTACAATGCTCTACTGTCCTTTATTTATTTATTTTTTATGTCATGTCATTTTGAGTCGCGCAGTACAATATCTCTCTTTTATCTATCCATTCTGGCTGTCATTGTTATTAAGAAATTTTATTTACTGTATTTTAATTTGATTTTCATTTTAAAACTCATAAAAATCGCTCGCAATTTGGCAGATAAATACGTAGGTAAAGTTACGTTCACTCTGGCGTATGTGAGCTTTTTTTTACTATATAAAAAGTCGACGAGGATTTACTTAATTATTTTTCTTTTTTTATTGCGAAATGCCTATTCACCGTAATAAATTCAAGGGTATTATACAATCAGAATGGATTTAGCATGATGAGCTCAGGCTTAGTGGTTACCACTAAAATGGAACTATGTAGTTACACTTGTACATAAATCCATACATTTTATAGGCGTTAATATAGCTGTTAACAAGTTTAGTGCTAGAAAGTAGTTTAATCGCAAAATAAGTGCAGGATTTTTAGAGTTGCTTGTACATCACTTCAAAGTCTAGGTTAGGATAATTGTCCATGATCAACGACATCGACTCCATTAGGTCTGTATAGCGTTTACGTCCTGAAGATAGTTTTTTTTCTGATGGGTCTTTCATTAGGAGAGGCTGAATTTTTGTTGAAATAAAACAACAACACTTTGACATTATCAATGAGGTCTTTGTTTTCATTTTGAAGCTTAAACAATTCAGTTATTTTTGGAACAAGATATCGTTCATAAGATCGCCCCGATTTTTGCTGATATTGTTAATCTCCAGACCGGTATCAGAATGGTTCCACAAGGACACATCCTGTGGTACAGCTGCTTTTGAATATTTTCGGCATCTACTTAGAAAATGATGTCCCAATGGGTTCAAATTGCTTAATAGTGTTGCTTTTGCTGCAGGATCAGTACCGAAAATTCCCTAAATATAACAAACCGTGATACTATATAGCAATTACAGCAAGAAGTCTCTTTTCTACTCTCTAAAAATTGCAGTCTTTCAAACCTACTTGCCACATATTTATATTCGCGAATGATGAACATTTTTTTCGTAACCCTTTTGCGCAAGCTAAGATTATTAAGGGGTATAATTGAAAGAGAAAACATACGCATGACGTTATTTTGTATTAGCAATTCCGCCACAAGTGCTTTCCATTTCCGTTTGCTCTACCCAATTACGTCACAATATAAGAAATAACCATAATTCCGCATGCACATCGGCAAGCTGTCAAATTCTAAACCCAAAACGGATTTCATTAAAAGAATAGTCAAAACCTATAAATCTGTGATGTATAAAGTAACTTTTATCAACAAATCCAGCTGTCACATTTAGAAACTTAACACACAGCAATGTCAACAGTAGTCAACAGCTACTATGCAAATTCAGAAGACGTGATAAAATGTCGTCAACATCAAACGACGAATTGAAATTCTTCGTCAGCCTAAATATATCAAAATATTAACTTAATACCGTATTTGGATTCTTCACTGACACTTAGAATGCATTACAACATTTATTACTTTCGCGCATTCATAAACCGTCCCCTCCTCTTTATGTCATAGATATACTGAATTTTTTCCTGTCTGCCTTCTCATCTCTTATGCACATTACTGATTCGCCTAATCACGATAGCAATCAAATTGCTACACAGAAAGTGAAGAAGACAATAATAGCTACACAAAACACCAAACGAATCATCGCAGACTGTCCACAGACAACAGTGTTAACATCCAATAGGTAGACAAAATAAAAAGTATCTAATCGCCAATAAAAAGCAAAAAAAAAACCTCAGGTAGGCACTTGTAATTTATTCTTTGTTGTTGATATGTGAGAAAAATCAAACTACGGGTTATACATCCCCAAACGTGAACAATCAAGTCGTTAGCGGGGTCTACAAAAGTGAAAGTTTAAAAACCACCTCGCTGTAAGTACTTCCAATTGCCAGTACAATAACCACGAGTGTATAGTGTGTATCTATGTACATATAGAGTAAATTGTACATCTCCAAAATGGTCAGAGACCGGCTAGGCTATGTCATATGTACATGTGCGATAATTCGAACACGCTGCTGTCATTCAATTAGTTCCGATTTCCCTCTCGGCGCATACCTTATCGGAGCAGGAAAAAACGGCCTTAAGCCCTCATCGTCCGCCAAGCTGTTTTGCATTTAAGGGAACTGAACACAGTTAGCTGACCGGTAAAATTATGCCAGACGGTACCTGCTCTCTATAAGAAATTCAAATGAATTTCAAAGGCAATAAGGCACGTTGTGTGCGCAAGTATCTCTATAAAACGCCACCTGATAGTATGGATACATTCCAGCTTCAAAGTGTCGCGTTTTTTTTTTTTTTTTTGGGCAATTTCTCTTCAACACTTTCGGTTTTTTTTTCTGGTGGGGAATACTTAATATTGCAGCTGCAAATGGCATTAGAGTTTCAATAGAGTTTGTCGGAAGGCAATTTGTGGCAAGCGCGGGTGGCTAAAATTTCACTTTTTTTTTGTCACACAAATCTAAGTCAAGTCAGTGCTCAGTTGATTTTTTTTTAATTACAAAGTATCGAGAACGTTTACTTTACGCAAACAGGATTTTATTTGTTGGCATTATGTACATAGCAACTTCGTTGTTGGCAATCTTTTGATCGGGCTTACTTTGAACCTGTTTGCGTTTTAGATTTACAGGCAGGAAAAATCCATTTCGAAAGAGATTTCAATCGTGCGTTGGTTGTATATATAGCCAAGAACTGGTTCTTGTATCCGGCAATGCGGGGTGGAGTGATTATTATTTTTTTTTCTTCGATTAAAATTCGCAAAACAATTTATGATGTAGCTAAAGCATAACCGGAGTTCAGTCTTCAGTGGAAAAACGTCAAAAGAAGGATGTAGATACAGAGACACAGAAGATATTTGCTCACAGATAATGTTTACGTTTTAGTACCGACTTCCAATTCCATTGAAATTATTTTCAATTGTTGGCTTATTTGCAATAAAATTAATTAAATTGTCGAGCATATGTAGGATTGATTATTTTGCTGTCAAGTGTAATGTCGATGAGATGAGCCACTTGAGATGAAGTTCATAAACACCTGGCTTTGAGTGTTGTTTTCGACACAAAGTGATGCGATGTTGTTGGGTTGAATTTTTTCAAGTTAAATACATAACACTTGACGCGATTGACATTTATTGAGTAGCATTTACTGACTACAGACTGTGCTGTAAAAGAAGAGGGCCATCTGAAGACTTTAGAGGAAAAAAAACCATTGTTTCTCATATTTTGTGGAGTAGCAGTGGGCGCTTTATCATGTCTTGTCTATACCTAATTTTAAATAAATTTACTAATACATTTCATCTCACCAGCCATCTGCGCATTTCATCCCTGTAGATTATATTACATGCACAACGCAAGCTTCCATGTGCACCCACCACAACAAAATAGAACCACGATCAAGAACAACCTTTAAGTATTTTTTTTTTTTGTATTGAATAACTATTATTTTAAAATAGACAGGACAAATAAATTTTGGTTAAAAACTTGACTGTAAACGACACAGCCTAAGACCATCTCACGGTCTTAAGAAACATTTAAAAAAAGTTTCATTGAAATCTGTTCAGTAGTTTTCGCGCTATGAGGTAACAACGAAAATGGCTACAGTTTTAGTTTATTCCCTCAAATAAAAATAAAATAGCCTAAGACCATCTCACAGTCTTAGGAAACATTTAAAAAAAAGTTTCATTGAAATCAGTTCAGTAGTTTTCGCATTTTGAAGTAACAACGAAAATTCCTACAGTTTTATTTTATTCCCAAAAAAAAACAGCCTAAGACCATCTCATAGTCTTAAGAAACATTTAAAAAAAAGTTTCATTGAAATCTGTTCAGTAGTTTTCACGCTTTGAGGTAACAACGAAAATGGCTACAGTTTTATTTTATTCCCCCAAATAAAAAAAAAAATAGCCTAAGACCATCTCACAGTCTTAAGAAAAATTTAAAAAAAGTTTCATTGAAATCTGTTCAGTAAAGTTCGCGCTTTGAGGTAACAACGTGTATCTACTACTCAAATTTTTTTCAAATACAGATACGAAACCTTCGCAGTCAAATTGTTGATCAAAACAAAAATACACCTTTTTCACACAAAATTGTCCTTCCTAAAAAACTTTTAATTTTATTGATGTTTTCGAAAACAAAAAAAAACAAACATGTTTTTCCTCATTCCTAAATTGAATTTCGATTGTAAATTGTTTTCCATTTTCCTTCAATAAAACCTTGATCCTTAAAAAACACAGCATAAACATAAAACTCGGCTGCCAAGTTCAGATGTCTCAATTATAACGCGCATGATTGAGTTTAAAATTATATATAAATGTATATGTACCAACTCAAGGTGCTAAATAGAAAATATTTGTTTGTCTTATTTTTTCGCCATTTTTTTCTTGTCTGCACTCACTAAATACAAAATATTTCGTGTGCGCATATAAAATTAAAAACAAATTGAAATTCCATCCCCCCACATTGACAGCACTCAAATTCAAGCACAAATAAATGCGAGACGTATCTTATGGTAGGTATCTCTATCTCTATTAAAAAAAATCAACGCTGCCGCATATTTTCTAAGAACACCACTCTGCGCATCGCCGATGTTCTATTTTCTCGATGACGATCGTTTTTGCGTACCTATCTAGATAAATTTAAATACACTCACCAGTCAGCAATCACCATGTCCGGCCAATGATGGATTGTTCTCTATCAAAGCAACGTATCCGCGTTCAGTCGAATGACAGAAATCCAATTATAGATACTTTTGAATTTTCGCACTCACAAGATTCTAGTAGTTTTGGGCAATAATTTCCTCAATCCAATTGATCATAGACCCCTTCAGATGAAACCCTAATTACGCGCATTGTTGCTAATTGGTGTGTTTATCTCCTTCGATTCGAGCCTGGCCATTTCAAATTAGATTCATCGAATCCAATGACCTCAAACCCCAAGAATGCTCTTCAATATTTCGAAATTCATTTCGAATGCATACTTCAGCTTGGTATTGGTTCGCTGGCGCTGCGCTGGTAAGTGATCATGAGCGAGCGAAAAAAATTGAATAAATCGTGCAACACTCAAGCTATTTTTTTTTTTTTTGCTGATTGTCATCATCGAATAATCATGCGCATTGGTTCTTTTATGCGAGTGTGGCACACAGAGTAACCAATCATTCTCATGTTACTAAGTGCATAAATAAAAATTGCAATCGGTGGTGCGCGCACGAATACTCGTACAAGAACAACGCCACGAAAGTAGAACGCAACCTCAAAATCGGGTTTATTTTAAATTAAATTTCAGTGCATAACATGACGATAAATAATAAATAAGTCGCATAGTGTAAACGAAAAAGAACGCATAAATAACGCCATGATAGAGTCTGGTGATATGCATTCGCCGCGCGTATGTAATTAAAATAAAATTGTAGTTCACACCTGCCACTGCCAGAGCGTTAGGTATTTTTATTTTTTTGGATTTTCCAAGGATTTGGATTTTTTTTTGTTCTTCGCATAGCCTTTCTTTGAATTGCAATCTAATTAATTAACTTTTGACAGTATACTTTGTCGATAGAGGTGTTGGTATCTATAAATTCGCCGAAAAATTATGCACGCAATTAGATAAGCCGACCCGCTGAATAAAAATTGTGTCGCGCCATTATAAGTGTACCCACATAATTAAAAAAAGAAAAAAATTGATAAACAAAAAATACTGTTACAAGTAAAAAGTAGTACATACTATACACTTTGATGTGGGAGCACTATAATTTATTTATCCACTACCGACTGTCAGAAAACAGGGAGGGAGGAATTTGAAAAAAAAAAACACATCCCACTCGAATGCGAACAAGTTAGGTAAACATTTACACAGTTTGCTGTAGCGGACTTTGATTCAGGACGAAAATACTGAATATTTGGCGAGTTAGTACCTAATGTTGGGAAACTGAATCCAAAGACTTTGGGGCTATGACAATCTTTTTTTTTTTTTGTGTTGAGAATTCGCTGAAAGGAGAGCTATTACGCGAGGGATGCTTCTGCAATAGTGAGGGACTTTAACCTGATCTAAAAAAAAAACCCCCGAAGGGACTGACTTTCATCATCCCGGATTTGGATTGCACTTGCACCCAGACCTTCGACTAATGGACAATTTATTGTTGGTTCATTTTAAAAAATTGAGAGGATAAATCCACCGTTTGTCGGATTTCTATACTTTTTTGATTGTCTATGTCAATCTTTCGACGAGAATTAGAACTAAGCTTCGGAGAACGGGGTCTAAACTATCGTAACGAGGTTATGGCAGGTTATGACATTTAAGGCCTTCTTGGCTGTTTTTTTATTTATGGCTCTACCAACTCGGTAAAGATTGATAGAATTCAATGGTTACTGTCGTCTGGCTAGAATGTTAACTTGTGAGTGGAATGCTCGTAGATATGCTTAAATGTGATGAACATCAATGCATAGCCATAGCCACTGCAAACAGTTTGCCACCGGATAACGAGTCCTTTAAGTCGATTTTTGTTTAGAACTTGGACTCAAGGGGGAACTAGTACCTAGTACTATAGGATACTCCAATTTCTTTCTACTGTTGCTAGTTTGTTGGTATTTTTTTTAACAGTCAAGAAGACACTTCAGTGATGAGAAGCTTTTATGATCAGCATTTACTAAATCAACGTCTGGAGAATGATACAACAAAAAGAGAAAAAGAGGACTGCTAAGCAGTGTAGCAAATAATTTGCAACAAGTACAAATGGAAGAATGTATAGGCCTAGCTTCCCACACCCACTCACTTGTTAAAGGACCTTCAATTTTATGCATCCGAAAGGAAAAACTGGCAAGCTTTCTCTGGACAGTTGTAATATCGGAGGTTTTTTACAATAAAAGACGGCACAGTAAAGAAACCTTACCTTAACAGAGTTTTTTCGGAAGTTATACCTATCTATAACTACCTACCTATCACTGATCAACTGAGCCGAATACAATTGAGTCATAGGTGCCTCTCTAAGTCGGCTACCATATCTTTCCTGATGTTCGCAAGAATGCCGCAGACTTCTTACACATAATGCTGGCGACTTAGGTTTAACCCGCCTGCAGTCTGACGTGACATGATTATCACTACATAGGTATATTTAAAACCAAATTAACAATGAAATCCCCTACAAGGATACAGACAGAAATAACACAGGCTCTAAAGCTGATAAAACTTCAGTTGAGGGACTTCAAGCAATTTTATCACATACCTAACATTTATTGTGGACTGTACTAGATAAGACCATAAACCTTAACTATCTATAAACAAAGTCCAATGATCAGCCTGCTTTCGCACAACACCCTTTGCAGCAATGGTCATCTTGTTCCATCTTATACCTCTTGACATTTTTAGCAGACAATCAATCGTTCATCTGAAAGTTGGCTTACAGATTTAGATGCTTAAAATGTAGGCTCGATGAGAAGAATTTTTTCTTTCAATGGGTATATAATGTGACCATTTCACCCGCTTTTGGCGGGTTTTACCCTCTTTTTACCTAAAAACCCTCCACCCGCCACCACAACCATTTCCCCGCTTTTTGATAAAAAATCGAAATTTAATTTGAAGATTTTTTTAATTAAAAAACATATAACAACTCTGATGGCAGATCTAAGCTGCGTAGACAACTTCTGTTAAGTGTAAAATGCAGTTTCTTAAAACGTTATAAACTGGCTACTTTTACAATTTGACAACAGAATGACTGACATTAACAATTGACATAAGCATAGGTATAATGAGCAAGTTGCATAGGTAATGTATAACAGTTACAAATAATATAGTTAACAATAATTATGTTGGTTAAAGTTGTAACAACTTTAGTTGGCATAAGTGCGCGAAAATTGCAAATATCATGAGTCAAAGAAGCAACAAATGTTATTCATTGACACTCTAAAAACGACGGTAAAATGTATAAAGATAAAGAGAGAGACACCAACTCCGAGATGCAGAAAAATCCAAAAATTAAAAAATATGTAACGATTACGCAAGATTTGGAAGCCATTTCTCCGTATATTAAAAAAACTGATGAAGTTTATTTTTAAAGAATTATATTAGATTTTACGTGACAATACGTGAAATAAACTATTTTCTAATATTTTGGACGAAATTTTTCACCCGCCAAGCCCGCCAAAACACGCCCGCTTTTAGGTTCAAAAAACCCGCCGCTTTTTGCCAAAAAATAAATGGTCACGTTAGGTATACAACTTTTTGCTTTGACCCCCATCACCCCGCAATATATGGACCAATAACTCAGTATCATGCTTCATCCCAGAAGCTGAGCTGCAATAACTACAAAAAGATCCAATTGTAGCTCAGCTTTAGGGTAGTGAACTTGGCCATACATCGAGAAAGTGCGTGAGCGTTCGAATGGCGGTTAAGACCAAGAAATAAGAACTGGATTTTGGATTTTTTTATGGGATGTGCCACCCCCCTATAACTCAAGAACCATGGTATTGACGTCACCTTTTATGGGAAATTTCCAGAATCAAAATCGGTTCACGAATTCACAGAGAACATCAGTTACAAATACAATACAACTTATTTTTATATATATAAGAAACTAGCCACGCCCGCGGCTCCGCCCGTCAACTTCCCTTTTTTCAACCCTTATGAGACGAATTTTCAAAAACGAATTATGAGACATGTATTCATTTTGATTTATCTATCAACATACAAACTTTCAAGGTCATACGGCTAACGGTTCCCCGCGACCCCTTTACTCCTCAACAATTCTCACCCATCTAGGGTCTTATTTGGTCACATATCTATAAAACAGAAAAATAATCATGAAAATCGGACGAATGGTTCTCGAGTTATGGAAGGTCGAACAGACGGACGTTGCATTTTATATATGTAGTAGTATGGATGTAATAAAACTATTAATTTACTACTACAACCATATGCAGAACGAAATTTACTTCAAAGCGTATCTTAAAATTTAAATACTACTTACAACAAATTATGTAAATTTTAATTTAAATTTAACAAGAAAATTACCATCACTGTTGTAGTAATAAAATAAAATAACAGCGATTACACTGACGACAAAGTGTATCATAGCGTGACTTACATGTCACATAAATAATTATCATAGCCTCGGTCACGATATCTTTTAAATTTGATTTTTGTTTCTAAATGAAAGGCGAGGTAAATAGCCCGGAATATAACATCCCCGCCGCCACCGCCGGCACTATTTAAATTTAGACATTAATCTTTGTTACAACTTTTCAATACATGTATATTTATAGTTTCTTATAAAAACCAACACGACTCACAAACAGTATTTTATGTAGCAAGGAAAGCGCTCACTTTTGGATTCACCTAAACATTTAAATAATTCGCTAAAAATGTCAGCGCAAACGATTTATGTTCAGCTTTTATATATGGAGAGTGATGCATATTTTCGCAAGCGCAAACAGTTGACAGGTGTCAGACTTCATTAGAGGTAATGTTTGAATTTCTATTCCGCAGAGACATACCAAATTGGACGTAAACTATGCAGGAGTAGGTGGGGGGAACACTTATGTATGTTTCAGTGAATTTCATTATAAATCAATGCAGAGGACTAGATGGGCGTGTTTTGGATACTGCAATGTGTGCTGCTATTAAGGATGTGAATTTTGTGATGGGGGATTCTCGAAATTGCTGTGGTAATAAAATAGTCGGCAACAATTAAATAGATACGACATTTGAATTTGAAATTAGTCCTGCAATGCAAAAAATGTTGTTTCGGATTTGAACCAATTTATGTCTTTACCTCAGCGTCAACTTCAAAAAGTATTTTTTTTTTTAATTTTGTCAATTTAATTTGTATAATAGTTTTCTTGTCAGTTTTGCTAAGTAGTTTTTGGTAAAGTACATATAGACAAATCCCATGAGAAAAACTTAGTTGCCATGTTGTCGTTTGATCTGCTCATTGCTCAATATGTTGCCAATCTGGGCGGCACTTTTGTTACCTTATTTCAACATTCATCAGTACGTTTTTTATCGGTTGTCACAGGTTTAATATTTATTGAATTTTAGTGAGCATCTATTTCAATAAACAAAGTGAAGTAGCCAAATGCTTAATTAAGCAATTCAGAGTGACTTGCTCCAAATCAGCCTGTAGGTATGCAATCATTTTTGATAAAGTGCTATAAACTCGTTATTTTGGTATGTGTCTCGACTTTTGTTTTACTAGTACCCGCTAGTAGTATCATGAACACATCCTACCCCAAGGTGTTAACATGAGCTTTACAGTTCCCCTAGAGCTCAGAATTTAGTTGCTCTTAAGTCACTTCTTCTTCTACTTGGGATAAATGCCTAGTTTGAATCTCAGGCTTGTCAAATAGAGTGTAGTTGTTGTAATTGCATGTTCTACTGCTACTTCACTTCAATTTGCTTCATTGAGAAAAATGTTCTTTACAACATTTTTGAATACATTGAAGACAAAGAGTTGCCTTCTCGACACGAGGGAAGAGAGGTTTAAAAGGCATACATAAGGATAGATTCATCGTTCGATTTGAAGATACTTAGTTTGGTACTGAAAGGATTTAAAAGATCGAGCGATTATTTCTCGTAATAATTCTTTCTTTATTACTTTTGCCCGCCGGTTTATTTTCTTTTAAATAAAATTAAAATTTATCTAGATTTGGATGGACCTGAAAGATGAATGTAAGCTCAAAATACTCGATGAAGCACTGACTAACAATTAAAAGCATTTCTTGAATTGACTAAAAATATTTATGAGTATAATTTCAAGTTGAGCGTAGTAAGGACGAAATAGAAATGTTTTCACATCCTTTTTTTCAAGATACAAACTTTCAAGTTCATACGGCTAACGGTTCGTGAGGCCCCCCTTACTCCCCGCGACCCATTTAATCCTCTACAAATCTCACCTAACCTATGGCCTAATTTGGCCACACATATATAAATCAGAAAAACAATCATTAAAATCGGGCGAATGGTTCTCGAGTTATGGAGGGACGAACAGACGGACGTTGCATTTTATAAAGTAGTATGGATATGGATGAATGACTTTACATGTTTAACTAAACTCGTTTACATAAGCAACTTTCTTGGTACGGTATATGTACTTTCATCAGCTATGTCACTCATCAACTGGTCTGCTCAGCTCATCATCGCTGTCGCTCTTCAACTGCACTATATCTGCCGCAGGTATCCTTGTCGAATCATAGGGAAAACGTATGTTTTTGCTTGTGCAACTACTACTACTACATCTTAGTATTTCCACCGCTACAGTACGTTAGAAAATTTGACTAAATCTTCATTTTTACACATATTCTGTTATTAACAGCCTGCTATTAGCATTATGTTATTAACATCGGTTTCACCTTCCAAAGCAGGCTAGAAAGTAAAAATGTTACAGTTCCTCTTAATCCACTTTAGAATGAATAGCATTTATCCGCGGTTTTGCCCCCTTTATAGAAGGACCCAGTGTTTCCTACCTAGTGCTTCAAAATATCAGCTTCCAAGCAATTACCATTTGGACGGACCGTTTTAACAACAATCGGCAATCAGAATCAGTCAACGCAAACTGTTTCATCAATTAGATAGGCCGATTGCATTTATCATGGTCTTATTGGCATTGAGGTAAGATGCAGTAATCTCTTTATTTACTGTCAAAGATTGACATATTATGTTATGTAGTCTACTGAGTAATAGGCTTCATTCGAAAACATTAGCAACCCACAAGATACTAAAAGTTGACAAAATTTGTCAATAAAATTCAATTTTCCCCTTGCCATATCATATTATTTTCGCTCTACATTCTCTGACACATTCTAGTGTTATGCGCTGTATAAGAATAGGCATCAGTTACGTGGCATTTCTGAGTATTTATTTGTAACCCGATTCGTCCTAATTCCTAACGAACCTACGGCTTCAACAAGAAAATTGCCTGTGGAGCTATTTTCGGCATTCAGCACATAGTAAGTGCGTGTCATAAATAGAGAATCCCAAAGAATCCTTATACAAAGAAAATAACACCCATAAGGACTTAATGTTTCCTAATTCGTTGTCCTACATATTGTCCAAAACATAAAGCAATAACCGGAATAAATATAGGAACTTCCACGTGCTTAGATTACATCCAAAAGGAAGGAAATTAACCACACTCTTAGAAACTAGAAATCTATTTTGGTTACAAGAATGACTTAGATCGGTTGGGGTTGCGTTGCGTTCAACTCTAAACTGAGAGAGAACTTCGAACAAAATATGAGTGATGACATAACTCAGATGACTGTATAAACTCCTAGGTTTTCGCTGCCGTTGTTTTTGCTGTAAACTTTCTTTGTAACTATTTTAAGCCAAATTAGATTATGTCATTATTACCATTGCCGGTTAAGACGTTACCCTCCACAAAATGTCAGTAGTACGAGTAGTTACGTCCACACACTGCCGCATCGTGTGTGTTAAATAAATCACTAATATTTTCTTATCACATCTATTTCGTAATTAGATGAAATTTCCCGTTCGCAACGGAAGTAGATACACGACATTCGCGGGACACATTCGCTGATATCGTTTGATATGGTTGTTTTATTTTGTTTCTTTTTTTTTTTTTCTGCGCTATTTTATTGTTTACCGGCGCGCGGCGCGGTTTATTGTCTATTTTTTTATTTGTTGCCTATTCCTTCGTTCGTCTTTGTTGTCATTTTCTTGTTTTTGTATGCGCAAAACTTATTTGATGTATAGGGTTGAGATCCATCGTAAATTATTGGTACAGGAAGTACCACACAAAAATATTTACACCTTATAGATACAAGATACTCGATATTCTATAGTTGCGGCATTTTGTTTATGACTGTGTTTACCTCTCACTTTTTTTAGTGCTTTGAAATACTTAAAATGAGTTAATATGTCATTTGATTAGTTAAGAAACGTCACACTTGATGAGTTGGCAGAAGAAAAAAAAAACAAGATAATAAATGATATCGACCGGTGTATATTGTGTGACTACAAATACTTGAGAATGTTTTGAGTTATTGGCACTTAACTTTGACCAGGGTGAAGGCGAGTAATAAAGGGTGTCCCATAATTCACGCAAAATTTTAATTTTGCGCCATTTAATAGTACCTACAGTGATGCCAACGTAAAAAAAAAGATAACAATGTGACAGCTAAACAAAATTGGTTATCCAGATCTTGCAATTTAACGCCATTGGACTTTTTTCTTTGGGGTTTTTTGAAGTTCAAGGTCTACGCCTTGAAATAGGAAATTGGGAGGTCTATTGATGAAATTCAGCCACATTTATGCGAAACGGTCATAGAAAATTTCAATAGAAGAGTAGGTACGTACTTGATAGCAAAGCCGTGGCGGCCATTTATCCGATGTGCTATTCCATACATAACCCTAAACTGTATATTCTATGAATCAATAAAAAAATTAAGCTTTCTAATTAAAAATCTGTATTTTCTATCAAAATTACATTTTGCGTGAATCATTATCTTTATATGGGGGCGCAGTAGCGCAGTGGTAGTGTGGACTACTGCGCGAGGGATCCCAGGTTCGATCCACGGAAAAACACAAACTATATTTTAAGGTTTTTCTACTGCGCCACCTCTCGCGAACGTCTGACAAACATCCGAGTTCCGAGAGTATGACTGTCCTTAAAAAGCTTCTCAATTCAGCCGTTCAGACTCGGCATAAAATTGTAGGTCCCTTCCATTCGTCCCAAAAATAGAAACTCACACAAAACGAATGGTTGCGAGAAGCTAGGAGTAGGGTGTCTACCCGCCTGTTGCACCACCTATTTTTTTTTTTATTATCTTTATATAGACATGTACATAATTCTTCTGTACGTGTTTGTAACCGAACTCCTCCTAAACGGCTGGACCGATTTTAATGAAATTTTGTGTGTGTGTTTGAATGGGTCTTGGGATGGTTTATATTCACAATTGGACCCGGTAGGTGGCGCTGCGATTTAAATTTCAAATAATAACTACTCAACAATAAAAAAAAAAATGTTAAAGCAAAAATTTCATGAATAAAATTTCATCCTGGACACGTGTCTGAGGAAATAACGGTCGAAGCACACGGAGTACAGAATCAGTCCGGACACATCGGTTAAATAAAACGGCCGCAGAACAATTGACGGACAATGAAAATATACGAGCAAGCAAAAAAACTGTCGGACTACCTGTTACCTCAAAACGCGAAATCTACTGAACAGATTTCAATGAAACTTTTTTTAAATGTTTCTTAAGACTGTGAAATGGTTTTAGGCTATTTCGTTCATAGCCACGTACGTCGTCGTTTGGAACTGTTTTTAACCAAAATGTATGTTTTTCCTGCCTAATTTCGCGTGACTTATTAAACACAAATACATTTGGAGATGGGTGCACATGGGAGGTTGCGTTGTGCATGTAATAAAATCAACAGGGACGAAATGTACAGAAAGCTGCGGTAAGATGAAATGAGACAACTGGCAGTGTGCTATTGTGAATGCAAATTGACTGCGTTATCACAGGTATTGAAATTATAATAGTTTTCTTCATTTTGGTGTTTCCCCTTTGATACTGTCTCTTAGAAAAAGACTGGAAAGAGAAGCATGCGATGTGCATAGTATGCCAATACAATTAATGGCAGTAATGTTTGTCTGAAGATATGCGCAGATGACTGAAACTTGCCTGATAACATGATAGGCTTAGTTACTATAATTATTATAGGTCAATAAGCTCAGCATATGTACATATTTCGCTCAGAAAATGTTTAAAAGTATCTCAGTTTCTATTACTCATATATTCACATAATTTCATCAATCAGTGATAGCATCATTATCTTAGTAGTCAGTCTGTCTACCCATAATCGCATAAAATGTTGATTTTCTTAGGCAAAATATTTTTCAACAACTAATCCATAATAATGAGTTAAAAATAAAACATGACACAAACAAACAGTACGACAATTTTCATTTCGATTTTATTTATATGTCGTTCGTACATTATCACTATTGCAGTCGACCGCAGAGCTCGTTAGTGTGGTTTTAATGGACGTCTTTTAGAATATTTATAGTTTCTATTTAATTTTTTTTTTTTGTAGTTGGTAATGTGGCATTATGTGGCAAGAAATCGGATTACACAGAACAAAGCTATTGAGACAAGTGTTGCGGTGTTGGTTGGTTGGAAACTGTTTGTCTTAGACTATGCGATCCGATCACCATCTGTGCATTGCCCTGTATTTACTGCGGTTATATGTCAATCGGGTAACCTTATCTCCATTACTATCGCAATAGTTATAGATACGAATAATAATCAGTAGATGTTTGTTGAAAGTGCGGTGGCTACATAAATGTGTACATATCTATTTAGAGGAACTATATACATTGAAACGAGACGTCATCTTATGTGACCACATTTTAAGTATGTTGGGAGGTAACAATCTGTCATTTGTATACAAGTGATATTTATTGGCAAAAATATTGGTAGATAGATAGCATACCTTATTTTTGTTCGAATTATATGAGAACCTTAAGTCTTTAACCAAGTCAGTAGGGAACTATGCCAATCTGCCAAACAAAATAAAATATCGAAAGGGCAAGTGGATTTGCAAAACGAAATTGAAAGCCAAGTTTAGCTTTCACGGCTGACAAAAAATAATAGACACTCACACTTCACAGTGCCCCCGCAAATTATTATAAATATGTAGTCCCACAGTGCAGGTGAGCTTTAGTGAGTGCTCTCAGGCAGGTTTGCGGAATCGGACCCCTGAAAACCATTGGGTAATCAAACACCACTGTTGAAGAAATTCGTATGTCAAATTTAGCAATGCCATTTCGAGTAGGATCTTCAGCTTTCAAAATTAAAAATAGCTTAAGGCAGATTGCTAAAAATGTTAATAAATTGACATTGAAATTGACAGCGTCGAATTCTGTGACCCGTTTTAATATTTACACAAAACTATCTAGTGGGCTACTCCAAAGGTCGAACATGCAGTCAATATCCGAGATATTCAGCACTCGCTTTGTAATGTGACCTTGATAGTACCTATTTTCCAATGGAGTCTTACTGACAAAGTCTTCTAGAACTACCAGAAAGAATAAACTGACAAAAATTAGTCACCTTTGGAATTATGAAAAAATTTTGAGGTAGTATAATACTATCTAGGCATTACTTTTGCCAAATCGCTGTTTCGACGGTATTAGGAGGAAATTGAGGAGCAAAGCCCTTTTTCAGGCTGACGTTTACCCTAATCATCCCTATCTTTATTTCTAAAGAATAAAAATTCCTGGCGGATGAAAATGGACTCAGTTGTTATGAGTGAAAAGTTCGCCATATGGTCTTGGAGCTACCATGAAGAACGATATAAAATTTGCTTAGAAGTACATATTAGGTATGTACATCAATGCTCCGACCAGAAGAAGGGACAACATCAGGCTAGAAGACGACCTTATACCTAAGATTTCGCGTTCAGTTGAAAGGGGAACTCAAAGCTGCTTAACATGGAGCTAGCTAGCTGAAGAGGCATCCCCAATTGACAAGTTCTTAATAATTAAAACTATCGTAAAGGACTTCTTATATAGGTCTAATTGTGTTCGCGTCCTGGGCGCAGTGGCTCAGTGGTTAGTGTGCTGAACTACTGTGCGTAGGGTCCTAGCTTGGATTCCAGGAAAAACACTTATTATATCTTAAGGTTTTTTCCACTGCGCCACCTCTTGTGAACGTCTGAGAAAAATCCGAGAGAATTCAGCCATTCGGACTCGGAATAAAATTGTAATTCCCTTCCATTCGTCCCAAAAATAAAACTCACATAAATGAATTGTTGTGAGAAGCTAGTCCTGTATACATGCTTGTTGTGCCAACTATTTATTTATTTATTTACTATACTTCTCTTACTTTTCCCTCTATCAAATCCTGCCAGAGACCGCTTTGCACTTCAGAACTAATATAGAACTTGGAACTCAGAAGTTCCTCTTGACTCTTTTAAGGATTGCATAGGGTCCACTGGCAAAAGGTTATGTAATCGATACACAGAAAACCCCGCCGCTGTCCCACCTTTTTTTTTAAACCAGTCAAATTTCACTGGCCTCCATTTGTATCAGAAACATGTCTCGAACAAAAAAAAATTGTCTCGACCATTCATATAGGCTTAAGGCTCTATTTGCGACTGATATTTTTGTTTTGTAATTCGTTGTCAGTCGAATTGTAATCTAATATTATTCTTCTTTTCCTTTCAGGTATGTGTCAACTTTTATAACATCGACTAGAAGCTCTAAGTAAGAAGTAAGTTTTTGTTTCCAACGTGTAGTAACACATCCTAAGGATTGGCGCGCATATGTACTTTTCGTTGGGCGACTAATTTTCATAATGTGAACGCGTTACGATTGCTATAGGCATTTAGTGCGCTCGTTCAAATTAAAATATTTGGGCTCTATTGCTGCGACATAAATCACATGTCAACGCCTATCAAGCCGAATACTATTCGAAGCATGGTGGTCAGATAGAATCTTATATAGGTAGTGTCAAGTGTATGACACTCCAAATATAACAATAAAAGAGAAGAGGTCTCACAGTTCATTTCTAAGGGACACCAGCATTTTTGCTATTAAAGGAAGAGTATACTCCCAATGGGACTATGTCTATGTTGTCTAAAATGACGTGACGAGGTTTCAATTAGAATTTATTTCTCCATTTCAGATTATCACAATGGCGTTTGGAATTCTATATCTATTACTTAGGTTAGGTTAGGTTAGAGTGGCAGGCCGCATTAAGTGCACTTGGCCACTTTGGCCAGAGGAGGCTTATTGTGATACCACAGAATCTAATGATCTCACAACTACCCGTTGAACCAAGAGCAGCTGAGAATGATGCGTTGGAGGCAACTTATGCTTGTATTAGCGAGTTCGCCAAGATTGTCGAAGAAGTATTCTCTGAGGTATAGTTTTCTAAAGGGTAAAGGTAAAGGCTGAAAGGGTTGCGCACGTGCATAGGAGGTGAAGAATTGTCTCTTCTACCTCCTCGTCCATGCAGCTTCTACAAAAATCATTGGAAGGGAGGCCCAGCCTGACAGCATGTCTCCCAATAATGCAGTGTCCCATGACGACACCTGCTAGTTGTTGGAGCGCTTAAGATCCAAGTGTTCGCCCTGAACTTTGAAGTCTTTAACAATTTTTTGCAGTTTTCTTTAGTTCCTTGTAGGTTCCATCCTAAATCCAAGTGCCTGAGTGAAGAGTTTTAGACTCCATTTCGATGTTGTACACAGGATTCTCTGTACGGTCCTCTAGTTTCCCATTCTTACCTCAAGTCCCGTCGATCTTAATCAATTTGACCTAAGTATCCTTACAAAAAGGGTGCCTGGCTGCTTTTACAACTGACCCAGTTTAAACATTGTAGAGCTACTACTTTACTTAATATACTATTCACATCACACCAAGACGAAAACTGGGTTTTCGTGAATTCACTCGAAAATTGTAGTATCGAAAACAGAAGTTCTTCTATAGATTAGACACATTTGTCGATAACTCGCAGTTTTCAGTCCGGTTGTGAATAGGGTATAAGTCTGCCAAAAATGCAAGTCTGCCAGATATCAAACAGTACGCCGCCCCAGACAAACAATTGTCAAACATAAATCATCTCAGTCACAATGTCGCATCTTAAAGAAAAAAAAACGTAGAAAATTTATGAAATCTCGCAGCCAAAATGACACTAAGTGCCTACATAATTGGATCACACACAAATTGAGTTACAATACTCTGTCTAGTGTCTAGGTCAGCCAAAAAGGACCAAAAAAAAATTAGATCAGGCATTCGCTTATGCAAGACATTGTTGTTGAGTTGCGTTTTACAAAAAGTATTCTATAACGACCATCACCAAAGTCCTTTTCAAACAATCCCAAGTGCTCATCATTCATATAATCCCTATAGTTAAAGGGAACACGAAGCATCCAAGGAAAAAAGAATTCATATTCCAATCACGAATACATACAACTCTGAAAGTAGTTCAACAACAATCTAATCAATATATCCCTCTATAGCTATGGGTCCCTCGTATACACTGCGCCTCCTGCTGCCAAGAAACAGAAGACGGTGGTATTTTAAGTGGTTATTTAGACGCAACCCCTTCGTTTGGTATTCAGAACACGATTTGAATAATGAAACTGGGTAAATACGTTACGTATAGTGTATAGTCTTTTCGGTCAATAAAAGGACATGTATAGTCCTGTAAGGAAATTCCAATTTTAAAAACTGGAACAAAGATGAATCACCTGCAGTTTGTCTCACGGAACTTAGAGACCAATATTATTTGTCCGGCTGGAATGGGACACTGAGACATTATTTTTATTGCGCCTTTAAATGGTGTCCGATGATTAGTATGACCAGGTCATAAAATTCAATTTAATTTCATCGAGAGAGAAACATCAGAGAGGTCTTGACCCTCCCAGTGACTGTTGCAGCAGTCAGTGGATTTTTTTATGTTGCTAAATTTTAGAGTTCAGTGTGCTGAGTGTGGTCTTTAATTTGTTAAGGTCACATCACAATGCAGGGTTTTTTTTTATTTGAAATCCATCGTGCATACAATTCTTCTTTGGAATAAATCAAATTCACTGAAGCATGTAGGTGCAAGGAATTTTGAATGGAAGGTAATATTTTTGTACAAACATTAAGGTCGTCGACCTGAGTACATAAATGAAGGTTGAAAATGGATTCAAATATTGGACAAGACTTTTATACCGAGGTGGACAACCTATGACAAGACGCGCAGCGAAGTGATGTGGCAGTGGCGTGGTGTCCAAGTGGCTGGAGGCATAGGAGGGGTGTGGCAATGGAATGAAGACGAAGTGGTCTGAAAGTGATTTAACGCTATGGTGCAACAGATTCATGTCCTCCTATGTTGAATTCTTGATCGTTTCGCATGTTTTTAGTTTCCGGGTTAACCAAAATATCCAGTTATAATGCCAAAATCAACGTCGTCAGCAGCCTCTACAAAATGGCATGCTTCTACAAGGGATATGCCTCTACAAATCCATTTGCAAAAAAGGGTGGCGAAATGACCCAACCCACCCTTGAGTGTTTTCAAGGAAACTATCAAAAGTAGCATAGGTACTAGAACAAGCAGCCCGAAAATGGGCCAACACAGCTGGCCAGAAACGGACCACAAATGAACTAAGGAAATTCAAGCAGCGCAATTCTGAGAATAACAATAGGTATCCTGTCTGGTGTCTGGTCGCTGTATTCTTAGAAAGCATACCAAAAACTTTTAGACACAGATCTATGTAGATTTTACAATGACATAGAACCTCAAGGAAGGTGTCAAGGTCACATACTGTGCGAATGTCATGGCATAGCACGTGTGCGGACCAAATTTTTGGAAACCACTTCTTACACAGTATAGAAGAGATAGGGCTTGTTGAAAGATATTTAAATATTTAATACTAGCGGACCTGGCAAACGTTGTTTTGCCTGCTCTTACATTTTCATTTCATTTTTATTTAACCGATGTGTGCAGACTGATTCTGTACTTTGTGTGCTTCGACCGATATTTCCTCGGACGTGTGCCCACGAATTGTATTGTTTAGACACATTTTTTCCCATGACTGTCGAAGAATAATGTTTGAAATGTAGGTGTCACGCCCTTTTGTCCAGTCCCGCCAGGTTTTCAATCAGGCAATGTTCAGATATCGTGATTTAAATAACTTTGTTGTAAGGGTTGTGCCATGGCCCATTTTCCAATCCCACCCACTTTAGCTCCCATGGGTGTCCAGAAATTGGATTTAAAATGTATATTTTTTTATACGGTAGATACCACGCTCCTTTGTCCAATTTTGATCAAACTTTCACAGAAACACCTTCTTCTTCTTCTATCTTCTTAGATAATAATGTTCCTTCGTAAAATGAGAAAAATTGATTTTCTGGAATTTTCTTTCTGCGTAAACCTGAAATACAGCAATACGAACAAAACAAAAAAAAAAGAATCATGAAAATCGGCTCAGCGGTCATCGAGTTTCACCCCATAGAAGATGTTTTTTGTATGGGCGGTGCCACGCCATTTTGTCAAATTTTGACCAATCTTACAGCAACACTCCTAAGCCAATACCTAAAATTGTCTGCAAGTTTCAACTCAATCAATTCGGCGGTTTTCAATATATTTTTTGTTTAGGCGGTGCCACGCCCCTTTGTCCAATTATTACCTATCTTCAAAGGAATACTCCTGGGCTGATACCTAAGATTGTATGTAAATTTTAACTCAATCGATTCAGTGGTTTTCGAGATATAAGATTTTGAATTTTTTTTTGTATGGGAGGTGCCACGCCCCTTTGTGAAATTTTTACCTTTAAAACCTTTTCTGGATTTCCACAAATAATTCAAGACCAAAATTAGCCAAATCGATCGAGCCGTTCTCGAGTTTTACTGAGACTAACGAACAGCAATTCATTTTTATATATATAGAAGAAGAAGATTGCTTTAGAGAAAGTGCGTAGGTTTTTTTATCTGTGAAATTATGGTTCTCCCAGGTATCGCTATGGGCCTTGTGTCAGTTTTCCTCACAAACCAGTGTCTAACCTAACCTAATCCACAAAAACTTGTTTGAGATAAGTTGCACCAGACTGGCACTACGCCACCTGAAAATGGCACGTCGCCACCGCCATTCCGCATAGGATTTAGTGATGCCACTGCCACTTGATCACCACTCCATTGTCATTCCAATTCAATACGCGCCTTGCTTTATGTTCCTAAAGTATGCCTAAAATGCAACCTTTCGCTTGGGCAACCTAACACCTGACTGGTTCGAGAAGCCTTTTTGATCTTTGTTATTCTTTTGGTGTTTACCATTTTAGGGGTACTTTTTTCTTCAACCTGAAACGTCCACAAATGTGCTTTCCTTTTGCCAGCATAACAGAAAATGCAAAACTATTGTCTATTACATATTAAAGATCAAAATATTCGACGTGATATTTAAACAATCAAAGAATTTATTTGACATAAATTTGACATAAATCTTGATGACACTCTCGGAATGCTGTTGGGGGTCGGGCTATTTCGTGATCATTGGGAAGATATGTTCTGGCCATTGTTGTCTTTCATAGTATGATGCAAGTTAACGTTAAGTTGACACATTTACAAATATTTTTAGCAACAATTTGCATCTCTTTGTCAGAACTAGAAATATGGCCTTGCTTTTCGAAAGATTGACTCAATGCGATCAGATTTTGTGGTCAAGCTTGGTTGGTTTCAAGTCGTTCTAAGATGAGGTGGATCTAGTGGGACAAAAATGTGCTGAAATGGATATCAGTTCCCCGCTCGATTTTGGACAACGTTTTTTGACATATTCATCAGATTAAATTTTCTTAATCGACCCAACATTACAGCGTTCATAAAAAAAAATGTATATATGAAATACTGCCTCAAAAATCGCACACATAATTTTTGAAAAAAGAATACGCTCACCCTAAGGCCCATTTCACACAACAGCCGGCTAACCCGATCGTTGGGAATACATTCTTATGGGCGCGTTCAAACCTTCAAACCGAAACCGTACATAAGAATGTTTTCCCAACGACCGGGTAGCCGGCTGCCGGGTATCTAGGTTTCCACTTGTCGCTTTGAAATTGACAGTTGACGCAGTTTTATGTCAATTAGAATATTGGCAAGTGGTAATAAAAAAAACTGCTTAACATTGAATTGACTAACAGCGCTTGTCAATAACTGACAAAGAATTCACAGGACAAGTGAAAATAGCTGAACTGTCAAACAAAATGTGACTTCGTCTTTAATTGACAGTGAAAATTAATTGTCAGTGTTAATCCCAACTAGCGAGAATCGTTGTTACTCCTTGCTTCTTCACTCATTAATTGGCATAATGTTTGTCAATGAAATCTTTTTAAATGTTCCAACATTTTGCGCATGAATGTGTATTTTTTTATGAATGATGGTTTCACCCTTTGCAAAAAAAAAATTCGAAGCAAGTTCTATTCATTTCATATGCACGACTTTCTTCGTCTTCTGCCTGCAGCTTCAACTTAGATTCGACCAATAAAACACAAGAAGCGTGAGCGATTAATTTCTTTCTGAAAATTGCTCATTTGATTTTAAAAAATAAAATGTTATTTGTTTTATGTACATTATGTACCAATAGGTGTATTTTCACGTATTATTCACGTAACGCCACAATTCACAATTGACAAAGAGGTGACAATTCCAACTTTGGTAAAAAATAGCTTTTAAAGAATTGACAATCACACTAATTGTCAAAATTTCAGTGACAATAGCCTGTCAAACGATATTTTGCCAATAATTGACATAATTGGAATTGAACTGACAGTGTGGAGTCGTTCAATGACATAAACGATATCTGTCAAACTTTATCAATCAAACGACATGTGGAAACCCACCTTAAGTCATATCATAACTTTCTATTTAAATATATAAATTTTTTATCTGACATGCAATCTGTTGTCACATTTTTTTTATGATTTAACAATCCGACCACACAAAGAGTCATATCACGAAAACGTGTTATTAAAATTTACAGTATACCTCCAACAATTTATTTGCTATTTCTTTTTTTTATTTTTTGCATATAAAAAACGAATGCTGATTACAAAAACGTTTATAAATTATAGAGAATAAATAAAAATTTGCAAACTACCCACTGACAGCGATAAGAATAGATTTGATAAGCGCAAGTAAATTGAAACAAATTAACAAAAAAAAATTATAACTTTGTATAGGTAGGTATATTTATTTTTTTTTAATTGGCAAAAGATAAGTATGGGTAGGGCACCCCTACCAATTGAAATGTATTTTTGGTAACATTCATTTTCATTTTGCATTGATAAGGGTGATTTCTATAGGTTTAAGCAATTCGTAGTGACTTCTAGAAGTTAGTTTGTTTGTTGTCGTGTTTTCGGTAATTTGTTGCTAAGTTAAGTTAGTGCACAGAATACGGTACGAACATTAATATAAATAATTAGGAAAACCATTTTAAAAAAATGTGTTCATACATCTGGTTAATTGTTGTATTAATAATAAAAAAATAAATAATAAAATATTTAAACGTGAACAGCTGTCTACGTGTGTATCAAAACAGTTGGCTACCCAATTGCTGCTGTGTTTAGTTTTATCTATTGTATATTTAGCCTTGATATTGGAGCTGACAGATACCGTTCACACATGGTGATACTTTTGATAACCTGTTTCAGTAACAAAAAAAAAAAAAATAAGAACATGATTGTAGCACGTGTCTTATACTTGTTTTCTATTGTTGCTCCTCAAGTTACGTTTAAAGTTCGGACGTTACTCCTCACGGTAGATATCGATTTGATTTTCTATATTTTCTTATTTTGACCTTCAATTGGGACGAATGCGCTTAGCTTAATCTTTTTTTCCTGAAAATATCTCAAAACTATTTGTGAACTTGAAACTTGAAAATAAAGAAACTCCATCAACACTCTTGACAAACGCGGAATCCGAGAGCTCTCTGAATGTATCATGCCTCCACCTCTAGTGTCTAGTCTCTAGTTACTAAGTGGCTTAGGTACCTACTGACACTGAGTTCACATTTCTGTGTTTACTAATAAATTTGATCCCATCGCGATTGCGCAATTCTGCGGGATCATCAAATAAATCCCTTTTTTGTGGACATTTTTTTATTTGTAAAATTTAACGCAAAAAAAAAGAGTATCATCAAAAAAAGTCTGACAAAAGTATCATCAAAAAAAGTCTGACAAAAGTCCGATAATAGTGGAACCCAGGAAGGTCAGGCAATTTCGTCCTTGTTCCCTTCCCCACTCAGCAGCAGTCTAAGCTGTGTGGTAAGCTGCTGCCTGCTTAAGTTCACACCAAGAGGGACATTTTTGAATTTTAAATTTATATGACACTACTATAACATAATGACCATAATGACTGTTATCTGCAACTCAGTCGTGACCATTCTTTATTATTTATTGCTAAAATCGCAGATTAACCTGTGAGACTTTAAGATGCCCGGGAAACACAACTCGGCTGAACCTCAACTTGAGTTTAAATTTGAAGTCCAACGCCATTTAAAAAAATTAATTTATGTAGCTTTTACACGACTTTTCCAAAAATCGTTTCTTGTTTTTTCTTTCAAAGAACACGCCAAACAACGACAAATATTTGTGTTTTTGACAATCGCCAGCTTTGAAATTGAAATGTCACTGTGTCAAGTGATCTAAGGCTTAAACAGCAAAATACTGTCGTTTAACTTAAACTACAGAATGAACTCCGTTTTAAAACGAAACTGTGAAACCGAATTAATTGTTGTACTGAACTACACTTGTAGTTTAAACTTGCACTGTGAAACTGGGGATAAGTGCTCCAAGAAGGTAAAACATTTTTTTCGGATTGTGTTTTATGTATTGCTATAACTATGTCCTTATAGCTTACTTGGGTATTATTATTATACACTAGGCATGATTTAATCATAGCTATAAAAGAGAATCGTTGTCATTTGAAATTGTCATCAAATAAATAAAATGTTTACTCCTGGGAAAGAATATTTCCATTTCATTAAAAAAAAAAACAATCTTCATTACCAACGCAACCTTTCTTAATAACGAGGAACGATGTTTCCCCTCTCCTTCACCCATTTAATTTACCAAAAATCATTTTTAATCTTAACCTTAAATTGATTTTAAGTCACAATAGCAAATTTTTGTAAAGTATGAAAACTTCGCCAATATTTTTGGGAGTTTATAGTAATTTTAACTGAGGTATAAAAGTATCAGGGTGTTGACTAATATATTGGGCTGCTTTACTGATAATCATTTTTAACCTTCGTCTTAAATAATTTGTAGATCACAATAAATAATTTATATGAACAATTTCGCTATCGTAAAATATAGCCTGCACACTAAAAATAGATTTTAGTACCATGCATTGGTTTTCTGATACACGATAAAAAACACAGCGCCTTGCTAATAACAAATTCGAGTCTTTACTTTAAATTTACGTATGTTCACAATTGCGAAAATTTTATGGAAAGTAGATACCTATAGCTATTGGGCCTTACCAATAATCATTTTTAGTCTTCAACTTAAATATTCTGACGGTCACAATGGATAATTTTATATGGATATTTTCGCCTTTTTAGCATATCGCTAGTCCTTTTGGACAAACTCGTTTTATTGTGTTACAGGCCTCAGTAACGACCATCCTATCTGACAATGAAATGAAAATATGTTTGCCATTGCCATACAGCTCTTTTTATTCAATTTAAAAAAAATCGTACTTAAGGTTTGTAGTGTAGATTTTAAGTACATAATACCAAATTGAAATTCCTTTGCTTAGGCATATCCAAAAATATAACTCTGAAAATTGTAAATTTTAAAGCCACGAAGGAGGTTAAATTTAGTTTTATTAAATCGGTGCAACTACAGTATTGCTACTTTTTTCATAATGGAGTAACATAAGGTCTGTTCCTTTACTTGAAAAATTCGTAAAAGAGAGCGGCTGACAGATTGTGGGAAATTTCCCTTTTTGAGGGAATATTTGTACTCGAAATGAGCTAAAAGGGAAAAAGGGATACTTTTTGTTTTCCAGAAAAAACAAAAGGGAATTTTTGTTCTTTGAAATTTTACTTTTATACACCTGACTGTGTCCATAAACAAGCGCACTTGCATTGACACAAAAAGAAAGAAGAACGTAAAATGAAAACGACGGACGATGTCGATAACGGGTCTGTCTATTGCCACAGATATGATAGAACCATGTTTTCTGTTTAGTGAAAACCAAAACGAAAGCGGTTTTCGTTTCGTATTTTACAGAATCCCAGCCCTGTTTTTTGCAATAACTAATGAAGACTGTCTATCCTATCCTAGCCTTTTATCCTAGGCGATAAAAGCGGCACGTCGACCAGATTAAGATCTATGTATGTACATATTGTACCATACATTAGAAAGAGGGTTTCATAGGTCTTGGATAGTGATATCTAACAGATAAAGTCTAGGATAGCCTATTCAAGTGGCTGTTAAAGCCCTTAAGCAAATATTTATTTGAAGTGGCTGGAAAAAATATAGTTTCAGTTTTTTCGTTGACGAGCGTAGATTGCAGCCAGAACAGAGATTTATTTGAATTTTTAGAAAACAAATTTCTACATCGGTCTCTATGCGAAAAGTAGTTGGAACAATTTTATCATTAACACTAGTAAATATTCATAATACATTAAACACTATGAGAAACAGGGATTTTATTGCCACACTCCTTCATCTGTCGGATAGCGTTATGGTGTCGGATAATATTATCTGAAACTTTTTCCGGAACCTTTGAAGCTAAGCCTTTGAAGGGTGTTTAAATAGTCATAGTGTAATACTGATTTGGATCCAATGATAGGTGAGCTAAGGGCCTTTATATAGCTGCTTGACTGTCCGGGAGTATATAGATGTGAACGGCTTTGATGCTAATTTTTTTGATGTGGTTGGCTCATTCTTGAGTATAGCTTTTCCTGTAATTTACTAAGGTTTTTCCCCATAGTTATTGAGACTGTTTTTTTTTTGTTTCGTTAATTTTGTTCCTTTTGTAAACTATGTGTGAGAAAATCTGAGGTACTTTTTCGAGCCAGGCGAGGGAAAAAAAGTGATTTTTGGCACTTGCGTGGGAATTCTTATGACAAAACACTGGCAGCACTGCCCTCCACTGAGAATCTTATACTAGTTTTTACACAACAAATTTCTTTGAGTAAGAATTGGAAAAACTGTCAGTCGCCTGAAAATTAACAGATGATTTGAAATTTGTTGTCCTATTTGGCATTTGCGTTTCGATTTCCTGCAATATTAGAAACAAATTGGTATAAAAGTGGTACCAGAAATTCCCGCCTACTCACATGCAATTTATGGGAAAAAGAAAATACATCTGTTATTATTCATGATTAGTACAAAAGCGTTCCATAACGTTTTCGTTTCCCCACCACAGCCAATTTGACAGTATTTTCATTTTTTACTACAAAAGTAAAGGAACATACCTATAGTGATAGGATTTAATTATCGTCTAGACGTCTAGGCCAGAGGATGTGTTGCGACGCCCTAGGGTATCTTCTTAAGAAGAGCGTCGCAAAAATATTTTAACCTGGGTATGGAGTCGCATTATACAAAAAGATTGGAAAACTCTAATCTCGAGTCCAGCTACACGATAGTTATCTCAAAAATCAGACAATCATTGCCCTATTGATAAGTGAAACCAAAATTTGCAAAACTAAGGACATGCATTCCAACGAAATATAAGCGAATCCATAACCCATAGATACCTGTATTTATATGCATTGTGTTGGCATAAATGCTGGCTGCATACAATTTTTTCGGACTTATGCTGACATTATCTACACTTCAGTGTCTGGCATATAAATGCATCTGAACACTTTTCAGGACACAGAGATGCGATATAATGATTGCGCATGTTAACGTCAGTGTGAACTTTAATCTTCAATCTAGATCTCTGTTTCAAGACCTTGGCGAATTAACTCACATAACAGTGTTTCTCATTCAAATTCGACAGATGTTCGACTTCGACGTTTGCGTTGCCACAGTTGTTGGTAAGGTTGGTAATAGATGTGATATCTTCTCAATTCTTGCATGACGAGATGACGAGCTGCTGATTGGATTGTCTTCCCATTCGTGATTATTTACACAACACTAGTTACAATGTAGGTCATAGCCTACTCCTAGCGATTTCAATCAAGTGATTTAGTGGAGCTCAAAACACATCCACAAAGGGTCACCAGTTGTAGTAAGGAACCAAATAGTGGTCACCCCTTAACCTTCAAGGGATTTGAATTTGTACATGCCCAATAATGCGCAGCCTTGATGCAATAGTTCGCCATGCCCTACCCAACCCATGCTGCTAAATTGGTTAAGACTCATGTTTTGAACAGATACTCGTACATGTAAACAATTTTATTTTCATGCTTATTACATATTCACTATTGTGAATTCTATTTTCGAAGCCATGCTTAATCTATATACATACGTATATGTCACGTTTCAAAGCATAAATTGTAGGTATTCCTATTCATTCATAAATCTCAAGGTCTTCTCATAGATACAGAGCGAACGTTTTTTTTTATGAATTGTTTACCGCACATTAGATACGTTATTAACATTAATTCTAGTTTTACAAAACATAAAAAAAAAACGAAACACAATCTAATTGTTAAGGCAGTGACTGTACTTATCGTTTCGTATAGGTTTGTGTTCACATTGTTTTTCTGCCATTCTGTATACGTAAGCTCATTGAACAATTGACGCTTATATGACGTATCTACAATGTACATTATTGTATCTTTTTTAGTTGTAAATCGAATTAGCTTGTGTGTCGTGTTTGGAAATTGATGATTAGGCGGTATCGTTGTTGATTATTATGTTTTTATTTTTCTATTTATCGTGGACTTCCTCCATTCCCAGGGGTTTATTGAAATAAAATCGATAATCGCAATATAATGTGTGGGTATGTTTTTTTTCTCAGTAGGTAGTACATTTTGTCACTACCCCAAGTACCTATATAAAAGTTCGTGATGAGATGAGTAAAGAAGTGTAGATATAATGAGCCGCCAGCCGGTAATGGATACGTTAGTTGGATCTGTATTATTTGATGCAAAATTTTAAGAACGTAAATATCTAAGTAGTGAATATTTAAAATAATACGGAAAAAACATGACAGTTATTGTGTAGATACTAACCAAGTGCGCATCCTTGAGTGTTGATGGCTTGAATGTTTAAGATAACACTTGATGTTTATACTGTATCTCTATCTCCCGATTGAGCAACTACTCATGTTTCTGATTTTGACAGATAAGACTGGGGTTTGACAGTATAGACATGTCACGGTAGACGGTACTAAAAATCATTTTAATTGTCGACGCTAAATTGTACAAGCTCACAGTAGCACCGTAAAAAATTAGGTAATCATTGTGAGTGTCTATAAATTCAATTTAAACTTTATAAAATACTAACTGTACCCGCCCGGCTTTGCCCATGCACAGAAACTGAATTGCTTATAGTTCTTAGATAATAATGTTCTTTCGTAAAATGCGAAAAATCAGGAAATCGATTTTCTGGAATTTTCTTTCTGAGTAAACCTGAAATACAGCAATATGAACAAAACAAAAAAAGAATCATGAAAATCAGCTCAGCGGTTATCGAGTTATAACGTCATCGAGTTTCACCCCATAGAAGATGTTTTTTGTATGGGCGGTGCCACGCCCTTTTGTCCAATTTTGACTAATCTTACAGCAACACTCCTAAGCCAATACCAAAAATTGTCTGTAAGTTTCAACTCAATCGATTCGGCGGTTTTCGAGATATACGATTTTGAATGTTTTTTTTTTTTTTTTGTATGGGAGGTGCCCCGCCCCTTTGTCCAGTTAACAACTTTCATAATTATTCACCTTTTAAACCTTCTCTGGACTTCCACAAATAATTCAAGACCAAAATTAACCAAATTGGTCCAGCCGTTCTCGAGTTTTAGCGAGACTAACGAACAGCAATTCATTTTTATGTATATAGAAGGTCAGTGAAGCCCTGCATTCCAGGTGACTTGTTTGACAATTGTGGGCACAGTAAAGCATTAGTTGGGTTAGGTTATTGAGTTGGCAGGAGAAGCCTATATTTGTCACACTTAGATGAATGTAGATTAATTCTGATGCTCGAAGAGTTTATGACTCCCATACTCTGGAAACCTATGAAAAACTTACGGATTCTTAAACCATCCTGAGGTAAAGGGTTTTTTTTTTTTGAGGATTGGTTTTTAAACCGGCAACACTGTTTCTACAGATTGTCAATTTGACAGTTGAAAGTTGTTTTGCGGTAAGTACGTTTTCCATTTTACGATGAATATTGTGCAATCTTATTTTGAAAACCATGCTTCGGTTCGCCAAACTTATAGTGAGCTACGTCCATTTTACGGTCGACATAATCGTCCATCTGAGCAAGTTATTCGGCCCATTTTTGGTTAAATGGATACGTAAACAAGCAAAATTGCCTAAACCCAGTGCAGAAAACCCAGAAGCCTTTGTCGAAACGCCCTTACATCCATTAAAACTCACTGTTTGGTGTGCTTTATGGGCTGGTGGATGGTGGAATCATCGGCCCATATTTCTTTAAGGAGGCATCGTCCTTGTTAGGCTAGAATGTTATCGCCAATGGAGAGCGCTATAGAAACATGATTTCTGACTTCATCGTTCCTCAGTTGAATGACATTAAGTTGACAGAGCTTTGGTTTCAATAAGATGGCGCAACATGCCACATGGCGTCAATTTATTGCGAGAAACATTTGCTGAGCCCATAATTTCGCGTAAAGGACCTTTGAACTGGCCTTCACGATCCTGTGTTCACATACCTTTAGGTTTCTTTCTTTGGGAGTATGTGGAGTCACTAATCTATGCCGATAAACCAGACACGTTGGACGATTTGTATGTCAACATTCGCCGTGTTATTTGTTTATAAACGGCCCCAGTTTCTCGATAAAGTTGTTGAAAATTGGACTCCACAATTGTGCTTCATTGGAACTAGCCATGGCAAAGAATCTGCAGAGTGTCCTCATGCACTTCGTAATCACCGCATCTTCTGCACAGGGACACCGGGATTTAGCTTGCTCCATCTTTAATTTGTCGCCATTTGTATTTTGTTCCTAATCCTCTGTCTGCGACTACAGTGGGGAATCATTACGAAGGTGTTTGCCTGGTTTGGTTCAAGGGAGGACCGCTAATTTGTCAGCTCATCAGCTTTTTCATTGCCAAAAACACCCACCTCTGTGCTCGGGAACCTAGTATAGTGTCACTTTGTGCAGCACGCCAAGAACCTGTAGCTCTTCGCGACAGTGACTTACAAGCTTCGATTTTAACTGAATTGCAGAGATCGCTTTTACTGCCGTTTGACTGTCAATGAAGAAAGTAGTACATATGTACTGTACGTAGCCGTTTGAGGTATTGCCATGATTGCAACCTGTTCAGCAGCTGTTGTCACTGCCGGCTTGGAATACGCTACTGTAGTCAGGAAGTCTGATTAAACTGGATAGTCCTAGACTTTCGGAGTAAAAACCCTTGCCAATGTCGACCTCCGATGTCTTTGATCCATCCGTATAGATATGGGTATGGTTGATCCGATGGATATCGGTTAATTTTCGTAACATTCTTCCCTACTGGGGAAACACTGGGTAAATGATCTTGTGAAATCTAGACGGGGAGTAGTGTAGTCTGTATTTGTTCAGGATGTATGCATATATGACCCGTCAGGCTGTGTGGACAGATGCTAACCTACTAAACGAAGGTCTTGAGTTTTTTCCAATTGCGGCACCTTTTGCGAACGTCTGACAAACATTCGAGACTCTAACTAAGAATTTTGAAAAAGCCTCTCATTTCAGCCGTTAGGACTTGGCATAAAATTGTTTCTGTCGTCCCAAAAATGATTGTGCTTTTGAGACGAATGAAAGGGACATATCATTTTGTATCAAGTCGAAACGGCTGAGTCGGAGGACTCACAGACGTTTGTCAGAAGTTAGCAAGAAATGGCGATTAAGATGAAATTTGTGTTTATTCGGGAATCGAACTTCTGACACCCCTAGTCCAGCGCACTAACCTTACTTACTTACTTAGGCGGTTCTACAGTTCGGCCTAAACTGTGGCCTTAACTAACAAGCCCTTTTAGTTAGCCCAGTCCTTAGGTAACTACCTCCAGTTGCGCACTCTAAGTCGGTTGAAGTTGCTTTCTACTTGCGGGCGCCACTTAAGGCGAGGTCTTCCTTTAATTGGTTTGTCCCTCCGGATTAGACTCAACGACTCTATGGGTGGGAGTATTTATTTCCATTCGCTCTTCATGTCCTAGCCATCTTAGACAACTGATCCCCAGTTTTTTAACCAGGTCCATATCGCTGTACAGCTCGTATAGTTCGTCGTTGAATCTCCTTCTCCAAAGCCCGTTGCAACGTAAACGGGACTAAACGAAGAATCTTTCACTTTAGATAGAATCCAAGCTTCAGGGCCATAACTAACCAATGTCTATATCAGAAACCTTTCAATACTAAATTAATAATAACATTCAACTCACCTTGACAACAGAGATGCCGACCTTCATATTATCTTCATAAGAACGGTTATTTCAGTAAGAATCAATACGTTCATCGTTAAAGCTAAAAAAAAAAAAAATAAATAGGTGGCGCAACAGGCGGTAGACACCCTAGGCCTAGCTTCTCGCAACCATTCGTTTGTGTGAGTTTCTATTTTTGGGACGAATGGAAGGGACCTACAATTTTATGCCGAGTCCGAACGGCTGAATTGAGAAGCTTTTTCATGACAGTTATACTCTCGGATGTTTGTCAGACGTTCGCGAGAGGTGGCGCAGTAGAAAAAAACCTTAAGATGTAATTTGGGTTTTTCCGGGGATCGAACCTTGGATAGTGGGATCCCCCGCACAGTAGTCCAGCACACTAACCACTGCGCTACTGCGCACACCATCGTTAAAGCCTAGTACGCTGCTGTTTCGGAACGAAAAATCCCATACAAAAGTGACAGAACGAAATCATGAACGAAAAATTTCGCTCTCCTTTTCGTTTTGTAGTACGCTGCTGCCGCGAAATGATGGGCGAAAAGAGGGTAATTGTAGTAGATTGCTTGGTACAATTCTCCACTCTCTTTTCGCACACAATTTATTGTCCGGGACAATAATTGCTTGCGGAAATTTGACATTTCAATTTTTTCGCGGTAGTTGTGTTCATATTTTGATTTTGAAATGGAAGTATACGACGAAATTGAATATTTAAATTTCGAGGAATTGGAGCAGCGAACTCAACAAGATGATCCACCACAATTAGCACCCGCTCAAGTGCCATCAGTTGCGCAAAAGCGGAGATCTAAAAAAAAGGAACAATTCACAAAAGAGGAAAAAAAGAAATTGGCTTTGCTGATCAAATCCACCGAGCCAATTTGGAAGTTGGACCATCGACTCCATAAAAATAATAATGCCGTTGCAAGTCTCTGGAAAAATATATCGGAGGAAATGGAAAAGCCAGGTAATTTGTAGATTTCAAGTAACACGATAGCTTTTATACCTACATACATATTTTTTCCAGTGGAGGACTGCAAAGCGGTGTGGCGTTCGCTTCGTGATAGTATGCGGTACCACTCCGTTGGCAAAAAAAAGGTGAAGTCAGGCAGCGAAGCTGATGTCTCTGGTTTGGAGGGCGGCGAAGAAGAAGCATTGGATGAAGATGCAGCTTTAGACTGGGAGTTTGCGGCCAGCATGTCTTTCTTGACGCCTTTATCGTCACAAAAAAGACGTCGGTAAGTAATATACATATTACATATATGTAACTAGATTATTATAGATTATATATGCGGAATCATCCAACATTTTATGTTATAGTAGCACGCAGAGACAAACGCAGGGATATCAAAAACTTTGTGATAGCACATCTGCATCCATAGGAATTTTAAGGATGAAATTTGAAATTTGAATGAATAAGGGTTGATTTGATTTTGTTTCTTATTGATCAGTGCAGTGGCCCTATGGTGGCATTATTAAGATTGTAGGCCGGAGGGGTATGCTGTTTGGAGATGTGTAATGTATGGTGTGTATATTATTGTTGGGAAGAGACACGCAAACGATTTGCTTTTGCATAATGTTTTGCAACAAAAATACTTCTTGACCTAAGCGAATGGGGACTTCGGGGGTGGAATTTATATTTTTTGTGCACGGTCGTCAATCGATGGTGATTTTTCGCAAAAACAATTTGTTTGTTTTCATAATTACTATTGTGTATGGCGATGGCGATCCGATACTTTTCTTCGCAGATGGTTGTGTGGTAGGCGATCCGATACTTTTTAAAACGTTTCACTTCTTTCACGTGTAGGGACCTGTTTTTTTTTATATTAAGTTCATGGACAAAATATTCCATTTCTCCTGCTCCTTGTGATGTAGACGAGGTATGACAAAGTTTATGGTATCCCTGAGTTTGTCTCAACTCGTGCTACTATATTACATAAAAGGTTAGAGGTTTATCCATTTATTTTAGAATTTTGTAATACCAAAGTCGCTATAAATAATTCGTTTTGTAGTCATTCTATCATTCTAATAGTAATTTATGTGCAATTCTTCAACCAATTTCAGAACATTTAATAGCAGTGACATCGAGACAGATTCTCCCTCGTGTTCCAATCAGGGATCAATGCTTGAAAATGCGATTGGAGCGGGAGGTTCAAATTACGCATATGTAAGTTAAATATTTATTACCTCAGCTATTACGGCTACAAACAGATATATATTTTTTTTTTTCATGCAGATAAACGAAAGCCGCAAACCGAAAGACCCATTGATTGAGACCGCCGCTGATCTAAGCAAAAACATATCTGAACTTATAGAGTTTCAGAAGCAAAAGACGGCAGCGCCTACTCTAAAGTACTTCGCCATGTTTGCGAATATGGACCGGATGCTGCAAAAATTGCCAGAAGATGTGGTGGAAGACTTAAACATGCAATTCACTTCCCAAATATACGATGAAATAAAAAAACACAGAAATAAAAATGATTAAAGATTTCAAAATAAAGATTTCAAAGAATTTGTTTTTTTCTTTCAATAATATTGTTTGCTATAGCTTTTCAGTTTTTGGTGTTACAGAACAGAATCTTTGGTTTTTGGTTTCTGGAAATAAATTAAGCTACAACATGCCAAACACGACATACGCATGCCACGATAATTACTCGACATATTGTAGAATATGTCACGTTTTATATATAGTGGCATGTGCGGAAAGTATGCCGAGTACAAGGCATGCGCGTTTTGTCTCAAAGTTCGCATATTCGTATTTCGACGGTGACTTGCATGTGTTTAGTTTTTATTTGCTGACATTCGAATATGGACGTTTTTTAATCCATTGACATCGTAGCCATCCTTTGATGGAATTTGTTACTTTATGGCTTGATAGAAAGAAGACGAACCATATGTTGGGATATATGCTATATTTATTTCGAAACGTCACCAGAAAGCCCTAAAATATTCAAAATTTGAGTGATTAAGATTTAAGGGCTTTCTGGTGACATTTCGAAATAAATATAGCATATATCCCAACATATGGTTCGTCTTCTTTCTATCAAGCCATAAAGTAACAAATTCCATCAAAGGATGGCTACGATGTCAATGGATTAAAAAACGTCTAAGAAATCTTTAATTGAGCCGATTTTTTTGTTTGCTCTCCGAAATTACTAATATTAGCTAATATTAAATGTTCTGACATGCAAAACGATTTGCTGAGTACACGACATGCCTATTTTGGCAAATTTACATGCCATTCTGAGTCGGACATATGGGTGACAGACGCATGCCAACATAATGTCAGCGTCAAATAAAACACGGCTAAATTTTTAATCCACAAAAGATGCTTTATTTTGCCATGGAATAGACCCAGATGGTGAAACAACATAGTTTTTTATCTTATCCCGCACATATTTTCCAATGTTGTTTTGTCTTCCCAAACTTGATTGGATCGATGAATAATGAAGTGCATCGGGTGAGACATGTTTTCTCCATTCACCTGCAACTAAACATCCAAATTCATCATAACGATCGGTGTATTGCGAAGGGCAATATGTTTCTTTCGTTCCGCTCATTAAAAAGTTGTGAAGAAAACAGCATGCACTTATAATTTTCTGCGCTCGATCTGGACCACAGAACATAGTTCTCGACAAGCATAGCCATTTCCAACACAAAATGCCGAACGAATTTTCGACGCAGCGCCTTGCTCTGCTAATTCTGTAATTAGCTATTCGTTCTTCATCCGTGAGCTTTTTCGGTTTTCTTGGGGTATATGGTTTAATTATTCGCTTGCAAAGCGGGAAAGCGTCGTCTGCAACGAAGAAGTATGGGAGCTTTTCATTCCCCACACACATATCTTCTGGAAATGGTAGATTGTCTTGAAGAGTTGCCTTTCCGATACTAGTGGAAGCAAACACGTTGGCATCTCCTTCACTGCCATGTGCACCAATGTCAATATAAATAAATTTATAGTTTGCATCAGCTATGGCCATCAATACAACGCTATGAAATCCCTAGAAGTAATATAAATCAGTGTGACTTCTTTGCATTTTGATGTAATTTACAAACCTTATAATTGTAAAATAAACTGCCTGCATTTTGTGGGCATTTAAGGGCAACATGTTTGCCATCGATGGCTCCCAGACAGTTAGGCAAATTCCACTTTGAATTGTAGTCGTTCGCTATTTTCACAAACTCGGCAGCATTTAGTTTGGGAATATTGTCGCCTAAAACATCACATAGTGCGATGCAAACGTCATCCAAAATTTTTCCAAAATGCTGCTTGCTGATTCTGTACACTGAAGATACATGTCTTTGTATACTTCCACTCGCTAAATATCTGGAAGAAATACGAGATATATTTAAATCATATTTAGGCATAAACATTTTGCAAGAGGTTCTTACTCCATAACAATAGCAAATTTCTCTAAGGGAGCTATTCCATCAGATGGTCTGGTATTTCGTATCGGAGCCAATTTTGATTCCACCAACGAGAAAAGTTCACGAAAAGTGTTTGGTCCCATGTGGAAATTTTCCTTAAATACTTTTTCGTTGGAAACCATGTCATAGAACTATGGGAATAAGTCAATTTAGTTTAGTTATAAAGAAATCACAAAAAACTTACATCATTAAAAAAACGTCCTTTTGTTTGCCTCTCTTGCAGATATGGGTTGACTCTAACAGAAGGGAGCCTTTTCTTCTTTCTTCTAACAAGCAAATTAATAAATGCGGATGCGGAAGATATTATTGTTGTTGTAATCATATCGTTTTCAATGTCCTCCGTATACATTTTTATAAAATTCTATAATTTTAATTTTACAATTGATTTAAATTTCACAAAACACAAACTCCTGCTGTTGTCAAATGTCACTTTAGTAGCAGCTGATGCTACTCTCCACAAATTATTTTCCGCGGTCTTTTCGCAAACGTTTCGCTGTGCAATTGGAGACCACCGGAAAATTTCGTTTCGCAACAGCAGCGTACTAGGCTTAAAGCTGGTTTAAGTTATTTAGGTACATGCAATTTATTCTTGTCCCAGTCATTCAAAATGGTTTTACCCTTGAAGCCAATCCTCGTAATCCATTGGAGTTTGTTTCCCTCTACCACCGCACATTAATTATCCTGGCTCACGAGTTATTTCTTCGATACTGTCGCCACTATCTTGGTTAAACAATAACTTCAAGGTCATAAATAAGGCCCCTTCCCATTGCAGAACTCGAATAAGTCGAAACGTTCTTTATCTTCCTTTAGTGGCACACTCAGTCAGTTGCAGTGCAGCTCTCTCTTTCTTCTGCTTCAGCCAGCTTCCAATTAAATGCAATTATTGGGTCAGGGCCATTGTTGTCGTCGTCAACAATATAGGGAGACTGACTGCCATAAACCTATATTCACCAAGAATTCCACAGTTGTTGTCGCACATATCCCCATTGTTAGCAGCGCAGCAAAGTCACTGTAATATATACCATAATGTATCTGATAGAATGACACGCATCTCAAGAAGTGGTTGCTATAGTATCTAGTGCTAGTGCATCCTCTGAGCACACCTATTTGTTCACTTTCACGAGTATCATTGTTGTGGTTACACAACAGGAGTCGACACTCGACAGCTCCAAGAAGAATTAAAGATACTCAGATACAGATAGATAGATAGATACATTTGTGTATTATTTTTTGTTTACTGAAATAGTCCCAGCTTTATATAGATTCACTGGAAACTGGTTTTCGAGGTAGTAGGTATTTCCAGAGCTTGAAATATATCAGCTTGACGATGTCGATGGTATAGTAACACTTGTTGGCCAAGTCGATCTTGTCGTCGCGTCGTCTCACAACAAGTATCTATATAGACCTATGGCAGGTGATCTTAAGAGTACAGTACTCCGCCAAGCATACAAGTGTAATAACATCAGCGGGTGATGTTGATGTGATGATGACGATTATTGTGTTGGTATAGAGCATCAGAATATAGTTGCAAGCCACGGTATGTATAGGTCGCCGATTTAAAAAGGGAAAGGCAAGTCCCACTAACAGCCGACATCAAACCCAAGGTTTTTAATTGTGTTACTATAATATTATTGCACATTCCATTACCATGCCATATGCAGGTTGTTGGTGGTTTTTTTTTTCTGTTGATACTGGTGGGGCAGGCTTGTATGGGACTCGGATAAATAATGTTCTTCTTTCCAAGTGTTTGTGTTTTGGTTTTTCTTGGTTTCTGGTTATTTTCGTGCGGATTCTTGAAACTATGTATAATGTAAACTGAAAGTAACCGGTTCGTATAGTTGCGTAGCAAAAATCTGAAAGTAAATATTCGGTAACTTTGATGTACAAAGGTATAAATAAAAATGAAAGTAAAAAAAATAAACAAAAAATGTTTAGTATCTATATAATTACATATTTTTGAAGTAAACGTTGATTCTTTGTTTATTGTTCGTAAACAATGTGTAAAAAGCAGTATAAATAATAAAAATGTTCTTAAGTTGTTAATTTTGTTTATGAGGTGGTTTTGCAACAAATTGTGTTAAAACTAATGTCATAAATGCATGTCTGTCACTCTGTCAAAATCGAAAGTAATTTTTAATTTGTTGGCATGTTGTGAACTATTCTATTGTTTTTTTTATCCCTGTGGCCAGTTTTTTTTTTAATTTAATTCATATCAACAGTTTGTTTTTGAATATGAACGTGTTAGTAATTTATATCAATGCATTTTGGAGAAGAGCTAGTTTTTAAAATCAAAATACCTAGATGCGTTTTAAAAAAAATGTTCGGTTAAAAATATAATGCGTAGTTAAATTGCTCGCATTGACAATAGTGACCTAAAAAAAATATTTAAGGTGAATATTAATAATGATTATTATTAGCAGGGCCCAATATCTTTGAGTATAAAACAAGCAATTTTAATTTATTGAGTTTATTTTTTAATACGCTTCAGTGCATTTAGGTCTTTTAACTTAACAAAAGCTTAAAATATTCTGACCGAAGCCAAGTTTTAAAGGTACCTACATCCTACATGTGTTTTTAAGAACTGCTTAGAAAATAAAGTGCATCGGAAGCTTTCAGTAAGTTGTGATTTATTATCGAATCTACACTTACTGTCAGTTCAATAAAATCTCAGAAAATGACGCCAACACAACTAGCGCTAGTGGTTCCAAGCGAAAAATAAGTGAAACAAAATAACGACCATCTTGGATTTCTCCACAGATTGCTAGAGATACCTTTTAGGCGTGAGTGAATTTGACAAGTAAAACGGTTGAAATTAAAATTATTGCGCCATTGTTTACAGTAGGTAGGTGTCAATTAAAGAAAGTAAAAGTTTCCAATTTATTCTGCTATGAAGCACGAGAGCTAGCGCCTAGCGCTAATGTTGAAAACAACGCGAAGTTGTCTACTAACAGTCCATACATAGAATGTCAATGGTTGAAATCTACTTAAAACGTTAATATCCATTCACAGTACAAATCAAAATCATTATTCATTTCATGGACACTCTTAAGGACTGTTCACATGAGAGCGACCAACTACCTACGAACAAACGAATATTCGCGAGTTTTGACAATCCGTTCATATGAACTCTTTCCATGGTCACGGCACGCGGCCGTTCGCGAATTTCAGCCATCAGTTTCTACCAGCAATTTCTAATTTGAGGTTAAGTTCGAACGAAAGTTTTATTCCCAAGTTTGTGGAACGTGGTTTAATGATGTGGATTGCAAATAAACTTTATCAATTCGTGCCGAGTGTATTTTCGTTCACGGCAAAAAGTTTGCAATTCGAAATTTCGTTGTTTAAACTGTTTTTAAACTTGTGTTCTTAATACATTTTGATGGGATAATTAATTATTCTACTACTTTGCCGCTTGCCGCTCAGTGAGTGGCAAAACTCTGAGCAGCAAAAAATATTTCAAACATATGAAATTGAATGGTTGTGCTTGTGGCCACGCGGTCACTGAGCGGCAAGCGACGTTTCTGAGCGGCCGGCAGAGCGGCGTCGCTCAGCTTTCAATTCTGTTCTATTTTTTTAATGTAGTGCTGAGAGGCAAGAAATCATCATGTATGTTTGAACGTTTATATCTCGAGTTTGGCAACACCTAATTTTATGATTCTTTTTTTTCTGGAAAGGTATTCTTTTGTAGCAGGTTTGTATGTAAAAAAATGGGACAAAGGGGCGTGGCAGCTCCCATACAAAAAACATGGTATATCTCAAAAACCAAAAAACCGATTGAACTCACATTTTAAGAAAATCTTTGTTTTTGACACGAAGGCTATTTTATGAAGTTTGGTCAAAATCGGACAAAGGGGCGTTGCTCCGCCTATACAAAAAATAACATTCTATATCTTATGCCTCCTATACAAAAAAAACGTCTTCTATGGGAATTTCCGCTCAGATTTTTGCCGCTTTGCCGCTTGCCGCTTGCCGCTCAGTGCATGGCCGAGGCCTTAAGCCCGCTTCCTGACTTTTGTTTCTGAGTACAAAATTACGTGTGGGACGTTCCCCTGTATCGGCATCTTTAGTTCTGCTAGAATCTACTTCGCTCGAGCAGCGTACTTAATCTTAAAAAAAAATAAAAAATTGGTGGCGTAACAGGCGGTAGACACCCTAGGCCTAGCTTCTCGCAAGCGCAACCATTCGTTTGTGTGAGTTTCTATTTTTGGACTATATTTATTTTATCTATATTTGATTTTTTTTTCAGGACAGTCATACTCTCGGATGTTTGTCAAACGTTCGCGATAGGTGGCGCAGTAGAAAAAAACCTTAAGATGTAATTTGTGTTTTTCCGGGCATCGAACCTGGTATCCCTCGCACAGTAGTCCAGCACACTAACCACTGCGCTACTGCGCCCACTTACTTAATCTTAGCTGAAATTAAATCTACACAAGGCAAGGTACACTGAGACTCTCAACTCGCAATTTTCTTGGTGCTGATCCCCGAAATTTTTTCTTCCTTAATTTCCAATTTGTGAATAATATTTGGAATCCGTGTGAGGTACAACCGCGTCGGGGATTTTGTTTTCAGAAATTATTATGCGCGAAGTAAAGTAAAGGTTTTAGAAGTTTCTTGACAGCAGTGTTGTCAATTTGACATGAGTAGCAACAAAGAAATAAAGATACTATTACATAATTATGTCAAAAATCGTATCGTCAGCATGTCAAAAATAGTAGCTTAAGAGTTGGTGACACATCTGCTCGCTCTAAAGAGGAAGATCAAAAAAAAAAAAAGAGTAAGGATGTCAATATGACAAATGATAAAGATTGACAAATATCACTTGCTTTTGAGGGAAATTTCTATATAGCAATACCATAACTTTGAATTATTTGAAGATGGCAACATTTTAACTTATAGGTAAGCAAAGAACTGTCCTTATCCTCGGAGCTTGAGGTAGTCTACTTTGCCCTCTGTTCCTTAAGTCTTTCAACTCCATCAGATGCATTGAAGGCAAATGTTATGCTTATAAGAACTCATAACAAGATCACCGCCGGCCGCTTGAATTTATAATGAAAATAATATTTTGTTTATTTTTATTCTGCCATCTTGGATACCATTTTACATTTCCCCATACTTGATGGTTACTTTTTCTCGACATGCAAAACGGATGAGCGCTCTATATAAACAAAATCCATTCATACACAAAATGGTATAAATTTCAACATAAACAAATTTCTTTATGATTCTCAATAATAAACGTTGTACAATGATTCATCCTCATGGTGTGTGCAAAAATATTCATTGTTGTTCGAGACGTCCTTAAAGTCACTTGCCTCATATAAATTAAAATGAATTCGATTGAAATGTAATTTTTGTTCGCATTCTGTGCAATCACTTGACCCGAATTGTTACAATAAGAAAATGAACAAATTATTATTAACAATGTAAACAGCTTAATATGTTTTTTTTTTACGTCCCGAGGTTGTCCAATTTTCTTGATTAAATGTCATTACAGACACATACCTATCAATTAATTTATATTTGGACTCATAGGTAAAAGTATTTCATATGAAATGTTATATTGTATGCAATTAGCAAAAAAAAAAAATATTATTATTGACCAAGACATAATTTTAATTTTTTTTTTTCGTACACTCATTTGTGCACACACCGCAAACTATATAATATTTTATAAATAATGCAACACAGGCGGAACGGCATTTATTATAAATTAAATTACATTTTTTTCAAATTAGGAAATATCATTGAATAGCTACTTATATCGGCTTTTGCTTTGGCAATTAATTTCCCACGAGAATGAATTGCAGATAATATAGTTTTGGTTTTCTTTGAATTTAACCGCAAAATTAATGGGAAACCATTTCATTAGACTTAAAGTTGTTTAAAGTTTTAATTATGGCTTCGAGGTGCTACTAACGTTGTAATAGATACAACGGCATAAAAAATATCTGCAAAAGATATTTATGAATGTTAAGTTAAGAGGGTTGTGTAACGTGTGCAATTTGGAGAGGTCCATTATTGTCATAGTAGGGAATGCAAGTGAATTTCAAGCTTAATTCGACTACGGTTCTGTATTACAAATTTAAAAAAAAAAATGGCTCATTTTTGTCATGAATTCACAACACGGATATCTCCACAAAAATAGTATTTAAAGCCAGAGTTGATTCGAGATTATGAGGTGCGTTCAAAAATGTAGTTTAGTAAGGCTGACAGCTCTCTAACTCCATGTTGCTGATTTTTTAATGGCCAAAACTGGTCACGTGAACAGTTTTCCGCAACACCGACAAATCAAGTGAAGAATTTCACGACTTACTACTAAGTTGACATTTATTTGTCCAAAAATGTTTCCGGAGAACTCAGTTTTGACATTTCTATTGGGTCATCGGAGAGCGCAGTTTGACATTTAGATTGCCCTGAGCCTGACGTGAAGAACACCAATCAGAAACTCGAAACCGAGGATAAAAAAATACAATTGTCAATAAGTGACATACCTACAATTCAAGTCTCCTAGTTTCCGCGTTCGGGTAAATTTGAACCCAGACAATTCAAGTCGACTTACGATGACTAGATTCTTGAATGCGGCCTATCTCTTTTAATTCAAACGTCAAGTGTTGATGCCCCGAAAAGACATTGCATAAGTGAATAACTAAAACAAAATTGTATCTCAAATCTGTGAAACAAAAACATTACTTCTATTATAGGGCACGACGAATGTAATATATGAAAGATAAAGACTGCCGATGATGTAAACTTTACGACTTTAATGTTTAAATTGTTATAAATGATGATTTTAGAAGAAAAATATTGGTGATTGGCCTCATTGTCTTGACGATAAGATTAATGGATGTCAAGGGAATTGGATAAGATTATTGGTTATAATAATGTGGAAAGATACTTATGCAAGGTGAATTTAAAATCGCTGACAAAAACGAACTTAAGTGTTTTACTATTGGTTTGGCATTCTCGCACTGTTTTTTTTTTTAATTTCATTATTGTTGTTCTTTATCTGTTGTGAAAGTGAACTTTTGTCCATTAGTGTACGAAGTATGAACAATAACTGTGTGCTACAAGCATACCTAGATTAGATACTCATTAACCCTTGAATTATGTCGTTTTCCATTGGCCAAAATGAAGCGTCCGGAATCAAGAAATCACTTCTGAAACCGTTCCATTGCATTGGCGCAAAAAATACTCTTCTGTCGATTCTGAGGAGAGAATTTCGCTTCTCGCTTTCAAGTCAGAATTCACTCGAGGAGCACTTACACAAGTGCATTTTATGATTTTATGTATTTTATACAAGCCAGCTAGCAGCAGCCATACAGTAATTTTTGACGTTTCACCAATACGTGAGTGTAGTCGCCCAGAAGCTGTTTTCTTGTTCCATTGGATTTTATAATGAGTGAATCCTCGAGTGAAACCAATGGAAAACGACATTAGTGATGTTCAGTTTTTTGTTGGTGTCGTTATCCTGGGGCCAGATTCCGTAAAATAAAAACGATCGAACGATATCGTTTCGACAATAGCAGTCTCTGTCTATTGCCACAGATATGATAGAGACAGGTTTAGTGAAAACGATATCGTTCGATCGTTTTCATTTTACGGAATCTGGGCCCTGATCTTTAAACGAACGCCTGTCAGTGACCAGTGATTGTGATACCCAGTTTGATAAATTTTTGGAAGATCGCGTTGGGTGGCTAGATTTCCTATTTGTCACATACCTAACTGATTTTTTTCCACATTAAGGACCGGTTTGTTCAGAGCTGGTTATTCATTTAATTCAGAAAATATTTCTAAGAAAAATCTGATAGTTTTTTTTTTGGAAAAATGACAAAGGTCTAACAGTGAGACATTTTCAAAAGTGAACAGTGATACACGTCTTCTTCATTGGTCAGGTAATGGGAATTAAATGGAACGGACTTGATGTTAATTTTCTACGAAGGCATGTCAGTTCCAATAGGTTCGCAGAGCCATAAGTCGAAACACTGCTTCCGTCAAGCACGAGGACATTGAAGGGATTCTTGCACCCCCGATTCAATGCGCGGTCATACCAGTCGGCAAAAGGCTTCGGTCTTGTTTGAGAAAGTTAAATTTGTATCTACATAATATTTAAATAAAATAATACATAAAATAAAAAGTTGAACTGATGTTTTTCGAATCATTCTTGTACTGTCTCACAGTTCACCATACAATGTCTCACAGTTCGCACCGCGCCAGCCGCTAACTGACCAAAATCGGCTGGTTATCGATTTATCAGGTTAACTAACCAAACCATGGATTCGATGTTTAAAATTTGACTGAATAGATTCTATGGTTATCAGCTGGAATAACCTTTGATTAGATTTAACAAAAGATGAACAAACCGGCCCTAAACGATGTTGAAAACTACAAATTACTACAACGGTAATTTCGGCAACTTGTCTTCCGGACAATAACCAAATCTTATAACCTTTTATTAAGCTTCCAAACTGGTCCAAATAATAGCAAAATAATTCTGTTGTTTAAAATTTATTTTTATTTTTACTTATGTTAAGTATCGTAAAATATTTTGAATTGCTGAACTATTTGGACACATCTAATTGCCAATTTAATTTATTGTATTCAGGCTAAAATACATAGTAATAAACAGGGGAAGTCAAAATCCAAAAACAAAATCCTTCTAATTATTGCATTGTCTTCAGAACCGAACCAGGATGGAAAATTTCAAAATTCTAAGTTTGAAGGAAGAGCTTCAAATTTGGCTTGAAAGATTTGAGCAAAATTTTCATCAAGTTAAGGAAAAGCTTTTAAAAAATATTTGAACCGCAAATTGGTTGTCAGGTTGAGCGAACTTCTGATGCGAATATACGCTGAGCCAACATTAACAAAATGTCATTATGTACCTACTACTCTCAGCGCGAAAGATTTCTCTTACCACCATTAAAAATACAGGAACACTTTGAACCCTCAGTTCTCTTTGGGCCTTACCAATAATCATTTTTAATCTTCAACTTAAATATTTTGAAGCTCACAATGGATCATTTTATGTGGAAATTTTCGCAATTGTGACTTCGTAAAAGTTAGCCTGGACACTAAAAATACTTCTTAGTAACGCCGTTTGTCAATAAGATTTAAATATCGTGAGAACAAAGTGCAAATTTAGTCAGAAGGAATCAACATTTTACATAGCTTGCTTCACATGGATCTTTTTGAAAATATTCGATACGAAATACAATTTTTCGAGTCTTTAGCTAAGTCTGCACTGCAGTTTGAGCGAAACTAAATTTTAGCTGCTCTCAAATTTTTCTCTCCAAACATTAGCTAAATCCCTAGCTAAATTTTGACATGGAGTGAGTTGTGGATATAAGTGTCACAGAAAAGGAACGTTCATTTAAAATAATTTCCTTGAAAAATTCATCGACACGAAAAATGTATTATTTCCGTTGTGCTTTCTTTTTTCCGTGTCTGATATTCTTTGATCGCAAATGCTTCACTTCCAAGGTATTCTTCGTCGAGGTATTCATTGAAAAACTCAGCCTTATTTACTTTTCGGCAACACAAAAACACAACAGAAGAAAACCAACAGATCTGTCAAAATTTTGCTTTAGAAATACTTTCTAAATTTTGACAGATATAAAAAGTACAATCTGAAATGAAAATTTGATTTTTTAGCTGAAGCAGCTTAGCTCAGCTAAAGTTTAGAGAGAATTTAGTATGGGATCTAAAATTTAGCTCGAGCAGCGTACTAAGCTTTTTGTAAAAAAAAAAAACAATATTCAGACAAATCTATAACAAATACAGCAGTGACTATTAGGCACTGAGAAAATGTAAATACAATTTTGACACTGTTTTTTTTTGGCATATAAGTTTACATAAAGTAGATATGTATTAATTTAATAACATTTAAAAAAGATCCCAATGCGTCAAACAATTTTGAAACCTCGTGGGAAGTTTTTCATTTTTTTTTTCTCGAATGTATTTCACTTTTATGGCTAATTTGTTCAAAGTTAAAAGAGTTATCGAGTTGGATAATTTTTAGAGAAGTAGGTACTATTTTTGGCTATTCATGTAGTCCTTTTTTTCTGTGGTACACCGTCTAGCTAAAGCGTGCAATTCGCTCTCGTTACATAATGTCAGAAATTGTCAATTTTTCGAAAATATTCGAATTCGCCCAACAATTTGCGAATTCAGATTGTCTCGACTTTGAGGAAAATATTATAGGACAAATAGACAGAGGCCATAATTTTTTGATAAGTTCGAAAATTTAGAACGAAAATTTAGAACTCCGGAAAAAAAATTAAAAATACGAATTTTAGGACAAGAATTAAATAGAAAGTAGCTTTTTTTAGCTGCGGAAAGCCCTTACCGAAAGGTTTAAGTAAAATAGTATTTTGTAGGATATAACTAGTCCTAACAATTTCTAAAACAAATGCAAATTTGGAACACCGAAAATTCGAAATTCGTACGAAATCAATTTCGAAGGGGACCTATTTCAGTTTGATCACACATTCGCTTAAGCTGGATTAATAATAACTGGCAGAATAGGTAATGGCGCAACAGTTACAGTGAGAGTTTTGATTTTTGGGGGCGAATATAAACTTGAGCTAAATTACTCCCATGCAATCCCACTGTGGTTCGAGCTTAATGTGAAGCTTGCGCTGCAATTATTCAACGTGCAGAATACAATAAGGGTATTCACTTAATCTGATAAATTTATGCAGCTCGTAAATGTATAAATTTCTGCGGTGCTTTAAGTGAAACAATTCATACGACTGTCTGTCAAAGTTTGACATTTGTGATTTGCGTGACTTTCTGCGGTTGATTTTCGAGCCCAAATCGTCGCGGAAAATTATGAGGTCTGCGTAAAATATTCTTCATACAAAATCTGACAGTTCATTTACGAGGTGGTAAATTTCTGCAGTTTACGCAGTTTATGAGGCTTTTACGCGTTTAAGTGAATACCCTTAATGTTTTTTTCGATCGGCAAAAGTTGGCCATTTTACTTTCGATTGGAAGCCATTTTAAGTACCTATATCTACCCCCTCGTAGCCAGACATCTCTAGAAGAATGTTCTTCTTTGATATCTGCACATCGATAAGAATTGCTCTGAAGTATCTGATGTTCAAAAGACTTTCATTCGAATACAATGTAAAGAAATACAAGTCAATTGTGAAATAGACACAAATTGATCACGAGACTTCAGACTTACATCAAGTAGTATCCTTCCAGTGTGCAACTAATGCACCCGGCAAGATCACTTAAAGAGTTTCTCTTTCACGTCCGCCCAGTTCAAGTTGATGAGCAAATATATCGTTATCAATAATTGATGTCTAATTTAAGTTTATCACACAGTATTTGCAAAATAATTAATTTTCTCCTCGCGAACTGACGTCTTTTTGGTATTGTTTTGTGCCACATTCAATTCGTCGAATACGGCAAATTGCTAGAGCACTTAAAAATCCATTGATAACATTTTAAAGCGGAACATTAGTTTCGTGTCTTAATTAGACATTTGACTAATTAAAAACAAAAACTGTTATCAGCTGTGGTGGCAGTTGGGAAGGGGTACTAGGTCATGTGCGATTCGCCAAAATGTCTCGCTTGCTTTCAATTAGTTCAGAGGTCTCAATCCACGAGGATCGCCTCACAGTTCTTTGCACTCAGTACTCGAATACATTATTCAAATTTATTATGTACGTGTTGAACGATTGTTGCTTGCACTTTTTTAATAATTTTTTTTTTCTCTCTTCTCGTTCACAGTGCGGGACATTAGAAGCACCCGATTCGTATCACCATCAGAGATCAACCAGAATGGACGCTTTCCAAATTGATGATGGTTTCCACTCGGACGGTGGCACCGAGACCCCACCACCAAGCCCCAGCTCGGGCAGCTCAATTGCATCGACATCCGATCATGGATCGTTGGAGAGTGTCGATACTGGCGGAGCACAACGCTTGGCTGTGCTGTCATTTGAGCAGGTTCGCAAACTACATGACGTCATGGACGAAACAGTTGCCATACACGGCCGGGGAAACTTCCCCACTCTGGAAGTCAAGCTAAAAGACTTAGTCAACTCAGTGCGTCGCAAACTGGAGACAGATGTTGTCGCCGGCGGAGCTGGAGTTATTGTCAAGGACATACGCTTGAACGGCGGAGCCGCTAGTCATGTTTTAGCTTCAGAAGATCAGCCATACAATGATTTGGATCTAATCTATGCCATTGAGTTCAGTTCACACCGTCATTTCGATCGAGTCAAGACAGCTGTACTGAATACACTTTTGGATCTCTTGCCGGAGGGTGTTTCAAAGCGTCGCATTATGCCGTGCGCCCTCAAGGAGGCCTACGTCGCCAAAATGGTCAAAGTGAACAACAGCAATGACGGCGACCGATGGAGTCTCATCTCGTTGGGCAACTCGCCCGGACACAAGAATGTCGAGCTGAAATTTGTCGACACCATGCGCAGGCAGTTCGAGTTCAGTGTTGATTCCTTCCAAATTGTCTTGGACTCTTTGCTGTTGTTCTACGACTGTGCTGCTTTGCCGATTTCCGAGAACTTCTATCCAACAGTTGTTGGCGAATCGGTCTATGGAGACTTCCAAGAGGCTCTGTACCACTTGCAAAAGAAACTGATCTCAACACGACAGCCAGAGGAAATCCGCGGCGGTGGTCTACTCAAATACTGCAACTTGCTGGTAAGAAACTACAAACCGGTCGATACACAACGAATCAAGACGCTCGAGCGATACATGTGCTCCAGATTCTTCATTGATTTCCCCGACATAAACACACAGACTGTCAAATTGGATGCATATCTGAGAAATCACTTCTGGGGCATTGACGAGGAGCCCCTTCAATATCAGTACCTGATGCATTTACGTGAGGTGGTCGAGACATCGACGGTATGTCTGATGGGTCACGAGAGACGACAGACACTACTGCTAATACAGTCGTTAGCAATGCAGGTGCTCTGTCGGGAGACACAAAAACAACAACATGCACAAGTACAAGAGCAATTACAGCACCAACATCAGCAGCACCAACAAGCGCATCAACAACACCAGCAGCATCAGCAGCAACAATTAACGCAAGCGATTGTCGTCGACATGCAAGCTCAACAAAATGCAGCAACTACCCAACACATGTTGATCCAACAGTCGCCACAGTCAAATCAAGTATCCGCAACAGTTTGTTGCCAAAGCCAAACACAGGACGGTCAGCAACAGCAGCAGCAGCAACAAATGCTGGCCGTAACACAACAACAGACTCAAGCGACCGTACCTCAGACGATACAAATCCAAGCCGGCCCACCCGGTCTCATCTATGCCAATGGAGTTTATTACGCACCTGTGATCCCAGCGACAATCTGCACATGCAACTCAACGTGGTTAAGCACGTGATTAGCGCTGCTTCCCGCAAGCTCACCATTAACATCAACTTCTTCAACACCACCACCATCATCATCATCATCATCTTGTCCATTTAACTCATGCCCATCATCTTCAACATCTATTTCAGAGAATATTACAGTAAATGCTTGCGCTTACGCAACACCAACCTGTCTGAGCTGTGAATGCGTCGAGGGGCATCCGCATCATCTTCTAATGCCTGCCTACTATATATGGCCCACCACCACCACAAAATCGATCGAATTTCCTGCAGATCACCAATGGACTTCCAACCACTCCTCAGCTCTCGCTACAACGACAGTTGGCCGTATCTGCGCCGCCGCCGCCTCCACTCCTGACACTCACCATCCATCACTAACCCCATGCAGGTGATCACAGACGACAACAGCAGAATAAAACCCAAACCCACACACACATATTTTTAAACTCACAAAAGTCAAATCATGATTTTTTATATATAAAAAAAAATACAAGTAACTAAACAACTTTTACAACTTAACATTATAAAATGACTTTATAGTAAGATCCTATTAAATTTATAAATATATACACGTAAAATTAACATACAAATAAAAAAAAAAATCTAAAACCGAAACTATCAAAACTACTCACACAGTTGCATTGGGTACACAAAAATAAATCAAAACAAAAAAAAGTAACTCTTCCTATTTGTATTAAACAAAAAGAAAATATTATATAAATGTCTTATGTAAAATGTCATTTGTCTTGCGATTCTCTTAATCATTTCTATATACATATTAAATATATATACATTTTAAGAAAATGAATTACATAAGCTTAGTATATAATATCTTAAGGTGAATGACTTAAACCTGTAAAATCAACGTAAAAGTAAAAAAAAAAAAACAATTTTATTCTGCTTGCATATTATTTTTTGATTTTTGTTTTTTTCTTAATTTCTAATTAAGTAATAAGTTTAAACAGAAAATAATTATTATAAACCTTAGAGTATTCCTGTTAGGAAAATAAAAAAAAATTATCGCAGCAGGAATGGAATTCTTTTATCAAAACAACAAAAAAAATAAATAAATAAATAAAAAAAAACAGAGTTAAATCTCTAAAAAAAAATTTAAAAAAAAATATTTTTTGTGGTGATAAAATAGTTCATATAAACCATATTTCTTATTATAAAATATCTATTATATGAATTAGTAATGATTTTTACACAATTTTCTTTATTCCCAAACTTCACCAACAACAACAATAGAATGAAGAGAATTATTTTAAGTATTCCACAAGAAAAAAATAAAGAATAAATCTATTTTTATTATGTTTCTTATGTTTTATAACACATACACCTTCAACTTGAACCAAGAAACATATTTATTCTATAAAATACGAATAATTTTGAAATCAGTTCGAAATTTTTTTTTTTTTAATGTTTTCACTATACACATTGTATTTAGTCTTACAGCAAATAAAAATGCGAGTACTTTTATTTTTTAAGTTTTAATGGTTTAATAAACATTATGAATATATTACATTATTTTTAATTGCATTGTTTACAATTTCTTTTAATTTTCTTTGTCTGATTTATTATTCATTTATAACGCGTGTGTATAAGTTGTATATGCGCGTTAAAAAAAAAAAACAATTTCTTTTAATTTTTTTTTTTTATGATATTGTTATATAATAATAGTTAATACCTAAATATAGTTATTATAAATTAAACTGATAAATAAATAAAAAAAAAATCCACATTTCTTGAGATTTGTAATAAAAAATAAAATTTTTTGTGAATTGAAGTCATACCACAAAAAAAATTAAAAATATTTTGTCAGCGTTTTATTTTTGGAGTGAAGTTCACTATCTTGTCTATAGATGTGCTGGAAAGGTCGTCTAGGTCGTTGAAGAAGTGACTCCTTATGAATTTATACGTAGTCGCGTCGGAGACTTGAGCAGTGACTTAGGAAGTTGTGTCCTCAAGAGCTCCCTCATCACCGCAGCCTCTACAAAGGGCTTTTTTCTTTTTCTTTTTCTATTATGTCCATTTTCTTCATGTGGTACCGGAGAGTATTGTGCCCCGTTATGAATCCTACGAGGATGGACAGAGATTTCCTATTCTTCCGTATTATACTCTCGGTTCTGGTTTCATTGAAGGACGGCCAAAGTATTCTTGTGGTATTACAAATATTTAAGGCAGCCCATCTAACGGGCGCCTCTCTTGTGGCTTTTCTCCTTTCTTCAAAAGCTTGAGTGTGCAAGGCGGGGTGTTTACAGAGGGATCAGCTTGTTCCGAAACAGCTGTCGAACTTTGTCTTGCTAATTTGTCTGCTTCCTCAGTGCCTGGAATGCCTTCATGTCACGGAACCTATCAGCAGAGCGATACCTTGTGCGTGTACCAAAAGCCTTGAGTTCTTCGCGACAGCACTTCACAGGCTTTTATGGCTGCCTGGCTATCGATAAAGAAGGTAATACCACCAGGTGGAATTGCCCTTACCACAGACTCACGGGCTGTTGTTGTCACTGCCAGGACCTCTGTTTGGAGGATGCTATACTATGGACTGCGATCGTCTGAACGAAGTGGTTACCGAAACTGTAATAATAGGACAGGGCTATGGTAGATTTTATCATTTGCAAATGGTCCAAAAACTGCGCTGGTCCAAAACCAAGCTTAACAATGAATAGTCGCATTTAGAATACATATTCTACATCGCTTAAGAAGTTCTATATCTATATAGCCATCTACATCAATAGTCAGCCCGCACTCAAGGCATTGGAATCTACAAACATCAATTCTGAAATTGTCAGGAACTGTCGCACAATGGTCAAGGTATTACGCAGTTAAAACCGGAGCCTAGGTCTTCCTCTACTGCGTTGTCCCTCCGGGTTGGAATCGAAGACCCTTCGGGCCGGAGCGTTGTTATCCATTCGCTCTGCATGTCCCAGCCATCTTAGACGACTGATGCGTACTTTTCTGGCCAGGTCAATGTCGGCCTTAAAATCGATAAATAGATGGTGAGTATCGAATTGGACATCTTGGGGTTTTGAATATTTGGTCGGTTGTGGACCTAGCGGGCCTAAAACCAAACCACCAATCAGTTCGTTGAGGAATGGTTTCAGGCGTTCACACAGTATGGCAGGCAGGATCTTATGCAATGTCAAAGAGACTGATGCCTCTATGATTGGTACAGTTTAGATGGTCTCCTTTCTTGTGGATCGGGCAAACGATGCTGAGGTTCCATTCATCAGGCATACTTTCCTCTGACTAAATCTTGGAGACGAGTTGGTATATGCTCTGTATACCAAGTCATCTTTCACTGCCTTGAAAAGCTCGGCAGTTATGCCGTCCGGTCCAGCAGCCTTGTTGGACTTCAGCTTGGATATTGCTATCCTCATGTCATTTTGGTCAGGTGGACGGATTTCTTTGCTTTCATCGCATATCTGAAGGGGGCTTATTCCCAAATGCGCGGCGGATCGCTTTTCATGGCAGATTTGCATTTTTGTATTTCCAAAAGCGATTTGATCCATTCAAAAGCGATAGCTGTATAGGTGACGGATTGCTGGCGGATTGTTTGCGGATAAAAAATAAACTAAATTCCTGTGGCGGGAAAAAGCTGTCAAAGTGTTGGAAAAATACATGGAAAATTGCAACTCAGAATGGAAAAACTGGAAAACACTGGAAATATCAGTTTCGCCCTCGTTCGCATTTGAGAATAACCAAAAGCGAAGACGGTCGAAATGGAGGTATCGCTTTCAATACGATCCGGCGCGCATTTAGGAATAACCCCCCAGAAATGATTTTTCCATGTTCGTCTCTCTACAGTTTTCTGCTCTTAGGTCTTATTGCCATGACACGCGTTCTTTTTACCTTTTGGTACAACTGTTCCTGAAGTAAAACCTCTATATTTCCTCGATCGCTTCTCACGCTCTTTCTATTTCGAGAGAAGCCGGTGTTCTTCCTCCTTTTGCTCGTGGAGCTCGCGAGCTGCTCTCGTCCTTCTCTCCAGCGCCGCTTTGTAGGCGAGTTGCTTTGCTGCATGTGCTTGCCGGCACTCTTCATTTGTGAATATTGAGGTGAGGAAGCCGTGTGCGTTAGCTATAGTAACACCGTTTCCAGACATGTTATCGTGTAGGTTGTGCCTTCCGATTGTACTACCAAAGATGTCCTCCTTTCCTATTTTGACGTTAAAATCACCTATAAATAAATAAATAGGTGGCGCAACAGGAAAGGTAGACACCCTAGACCTAGTTTCTCTCAACCATTCGTTTGTGTGAGTTTCTATTTTTGGGATCAATGGAAGGGACCTACAATTTTATGCCGAGTCCGAACGGCTCAATTGAGAAGCTTTTTGAAGGTAGTCATACTCTCGGATGTTTGTCAGACGTTCGCGAGAGGTGGCGCTGTAGAAAAAACCTTAAGATGTAATTTGCGGATCGAACCTGGAATCCCTCGCACAGAAGTCCAGCACAGCTACTGCACCCAAACCTAAGACGATTTAAACGTCGTACTTAGGACATTGCTCATAATGTTTTGTCGAGGAGCTCATAGAAACATTCTCATCGTCTTTATCTTCTTTGGGGCGTGAGCGCATATCAGGCTGATGTTGGCGAATTGACCCTTGATGCGGATAGTTGTAAGGCGTTCATTATAACGTGTCGAAAGCTCAAGACTTCTGGCCTAAGTCTGCCGCTTACAACTAATCCGCATCCAAATAGGCGCTGGCGCTGCCCCTGTTCTCTGTAGCAATCACCGTAGTAGATGTCACAGTTGTTCATCCTTTTTTTGCCGGGCCCATCACACCTCACTTCCTGGATGGCGGTGGTATATCTAGGGCCTCCGCTTATTGGTCGGCTGCTGTTCTGGGTTGTTCAGGGCTGGCTGTTCAGGGTTCTAACATTCCACGTGCAGATCCAAAAGTCATTGTCCTTTTTTCGACGTCGTCGTTTTGCACCATCTCTATTTCAGCATCGTGACTACTCAAATATGTGAGAGTAGCTCACGCAAGGTATCTGCCATATCGACTGTTGACAACACCGTTGAATCAATCTTGTGGATTCATCCGCTGTATGTCCTCTTTCTGAGGGGCCCATGTAAGACATCTGAGACTCGAGCATTAGTGGTACTGTTTTCTTCGTGTTCAACACTCGCGCTTATAAGTTTAGCAAGTCAAGCCCAGGTGGGCGAGTACCCGGTGGCTACAACACCCACCACTTTTATGAGACGGCGAAATAAAAAAACAGTTCTTTAAATTTGATTTAGTCCATTAAATCACCACATAGGCATTTTTAAACCAAGCCTATAGACAGTAGGGCCAAAAAGGAATAAGTCTTGTAATTTGTTGTCCCTGTGTCATCGTCAAAGAAAGTGTCATCGAAATTGGCTTACGACAATTGACACGTCAGTTCTCCGATATAACTAATTGGACAGTTTGCGAAATTGCAAAATAAATGCTCGTCGACGACATCGCAAAAGGAGTGCGTAACATATAAAATAATTCACAGAAAAGGACACTGAATCGATAAAAATGTCATCAGACTCGCTTCCATTATTTTCCCCCCAATTCTAAGAAGGAGCTGGCTGGAAGTTGTTCATATAGTTTCCGTTTACAAAACATTTACGACACGTGACGTGTTGCGTATATATGTACATTGCTCTTAAGCAGATACAAGAAGCTACAGGAGGTTGACATTATTACAACAAGTCTTACGTGGCTAAAGGTATACTTATCACAACGATGAGTTAAATTGATAATTTTAAGAGTTGCACTATCTGCGTATTTATAGGATTGCCGTCAATACGCTACGCAAATACATGTCAGGTGGATTTAACTTCCATATAGACCATCCCCCAACCCCATTCCAATCTTCTGGCAAATCCTTCGTTGATGTGGTGTTTTATTTTTGGAACGACATACTGTCGCTATCCTTTTTCAGAAGCTAACGTTTCTTCTTAAAAAGTGTTTAAAGATGAGGCAGCCATACCATAGTCTTTAGTGATAAGTGTGTTTGCAGAATTTAAGCGACACATTTGTTTAAATAAATCAACTAAGTAAGAATTCTGGAATTCGGAAATTCCACATATAATTTATATACTAGACCTAAATGCAAATAAAATTAGTAATATGAAATACCTAATAATGCAAATTTATTCAAAAATTCGAAACACATTGTTTTTGTTTACATTTTAGTTTAGATCAAAGCGATACATTTTTCAATTTTCGCACCTTTCGCAGCAGCTCAAGGTGGATTTAGGAAATCGTACGTGTTTTGTAGGAAATGAATTTTATAAGAATTTATTAAAGATAGTCGCGAGTCTATATAGAAAACGTGTCGTATAAGAATAGAAAAAATCCCATTGAAAAGTTTTGACTCTGAAATAGCGAGCCGCTTTTGCTAAATCATTATCCTGAAGACGATGGTTGTTGGAGCAATTTAGTTGCAAAGTGTGCAGCAAAGGCCAACACTCATTGCGGAAATGCAACAAATTTTTGAAAATGGACATCTCGGACCGGTACAACATCGTAAAAAAAATCAGCGTCTGCGAAAATTGTCTGGCTTATAGCCATACTACCCACCAATGCCCTAGTCAAATGCGTTGTTATTATTGCCAACAAAAGCACAATTCTTTACTCCATTTCAGCAATAATCCAACCAATCTACACAATCAGCACCCCACTTCACACTCACACACACCCTACACAACACACCACTCCCTACAATATACCAAACTCCACACAATGTCAAATTTCTAACTCAAACCACACACCACACAATAGCAATCCAATACAGTCCATTAATCAAATCCCACACACAAACACTCACACAAACTCATACCAAGTCAGTACAATCAACCCATCTGCACCGTGTTTTCAACCCTCTGAGTTTGAGCAGCCGACAACATCAGCTGCATTTAGATCTTGTCACTCTATACAGTATGAGGATACTCAGGTCCTTTTAGCCACTGCTGTAATCAAGGTTAGGGACTCCAGAGGAACATTTTTAAATCTTCGTGCCTTAATTGATTCAGGCTCAGAAGCCACTTTTATCACTGAGGCTGCCGTTCAGGCGTTACAACTTAAACGTCGTCGTACTTTTTTGAATGTGTCAGGGCTGGGGAAGGTCAGCAGTGGTACATGTCACAGTTCGATGGTCTACAATTAGCTGATCCATGCTTCTTCAAACCCGCCACCGTGGATATACTTCTGGGAAGTGACGTATATTCGGAAATCATTCTTCCAGAAATCATCCGAAACAAACAAAATGTATCACCGATAGCCCAAAACACTCTTCTAGGATGGATTCTTTTAGGTAAACTTCCATTGAAACCGGCACCTGTTCGAAGCTTTATGCAAGTTTTCGATCTGGATTCTCAAATGCAACGATTTTGGGAGATTGAAGAATCACCATTCCAGGATTTCGAGGCGCAAGAAGATCGAATATGCGAAGACTTTTTTGTGGAGAACACCAAACGGATGCCCAATGGAAGATACAAAGTTAAGCTGCCCTTCAAGGAGATGCTTTACCCGGCAATGGGAACATCGTTGGACATTGCTTTAAGGAGGTTTTACCAGTTGGAGAGAAGGTTTCTGCACAACCCTACACTCAGAGAGGACTACACGAAATGTATCAAGGAGTATATTCAACTAGGTCACATGAAGCTACTTGAAGATGAGGACAAAACAACTATTTCAACTCCTTACCATTACGCTGTGCCGCACCATGCTGTATTCAAGGAAGCGAGTTCGACTACAAAGTTGCGTGTTGTCTTCGATGCTGCTGCCAAAACTTCCGATGGTACTTCGCTGAACGATCATCTGTTAGTAGGCCCTAAAATACAAAACGATGTTTTAAATATCATTCAGCGTTGGAGAAAATATCAGGGATCGAAAATACCGGGTATTTTGATTTTTTTCTGCAAAAAAGGCCAGTAGTAGTTAAGGTTGTAAAATAAAAAGAAGTACATCTGGTTGATGCTGATGAAGCTGCCTGTCGATTCCTGTTATGCCTTTAAGAACTTAACCCATTTTGAAAATGGGCCACATAAAATTAGTATTTTTGGCCACATAACATAAGTGGCCAAATGAACCAGTTATTTCAACCATTTATTTTTTCTAGCCGAAACAAAAAAGTTTATTTGACCCAATATTATTTCTAGTGAAAATAAATTGATTTATTAGACCCAATATTTTTTTGGGCCATAGAAAATGGGTAATAGAGGCTTTTAATTTTTTTGGGTGAAATATTAGGTCTCTTATTATTATGATGATATACAAATTTTCATCTGCTAAGTACATCACACATATGTATAATACATATTTTAGGTTGTATAAAAGGGTATTTTACACTTCAGTGCCTGGTAGAGGGAACAAGGAAAGAATTTACGTTTTGACAATTAAAAAAAATTAAAAAATGTAATACTAAAGCTGCCAAACACGACATACGCGACACGCGTGCCACTCTCACTTCACGATCATTACTCGACATATTGTAGAATATGCCCCGTTTTATACATTGTGGCATGTGCGAAAAGTATGCCGAGTACACGGCATTCACGTTTTGTCTCAAAGTTGGCATATTCGTATGTCGACGGTGACTGGCATTGTGTTTTGCCGCAGCGGAGGTGCATGTAATATGTTATAATATGTAGGGTGTTGAACAAAAATATTATTTAACTGATATTAAAGCGTCAGTAAATGTGACGCAATTCCATCGCTATTGGCTATTTCGGAGAGCAAAAAATTGCCTCAATTGAAGATTTCTTAGACGTTTTTTAATCCATTGACATCGTAGCCATCCTTTGATGGAATTTGTTACTTTATGCATTGATAGAAAGAAGACGAACCATATTTTAGGATATATACTATATTTATTTCGAAATGTCACCAGAAAGCTCTAAAATCTTAATTTTTCCAAATATAGTATATATCCCAAAATATGGTTCGTCTTCTTTCAATCAAGGCATGAAGTAACAAATTCCATCAAAGGATGGCTACGATGTCAATGGATTAAAAAACGTCCAAGAAATCTTCAATTCAAACGATTTTTTTTATTCTCCGAAATTTACATGCCATTCTGAGTCGGACATATGGGTGACAATTGACAGACGCATGCCAACATAATAATGTAAGCGTCAATAATATGCCGAGTACACGACACGACATGCACCCTTTTATGAAATATTCTGACGTCGAATTGACGTCAGTCTGGAATGCGTATGTCGTGTTTGGCATGTCGTATTCTCGTATCTTAATTCACATTTAACTACAAATATATTATCTACATACATGTATGTGCAAGTACGTTTGACCCAATCGTGCCCTTGATTACTTTTTTGTTAGCTATGCAGCTTAATTTTCCGTTAACTATTTTTATGACTTGCATTCATTTGTTTCTTTATTTCGCTTTTCTCGATTGAATTAGAAAGAATGGAAACTGAAGAGATAATAAGGCGTATGAATGTATGTATAATGTTACATAATGTGGATAAAACTAATAATTCAGGCTATTCTAATAGAATAAACTTGCGGCTTAACCCAAAAAAATATTGTGTTGATTGGACCCAATATTTTAAACCCGAAAAATTATTGGGTCAAACTAACCCATTTGTTAAGCAAAAATGTACATTATATTTTAAGTACCAGGTTTCATTGGCCCAAAAAAAAATTGGGTCGAATGAACCCATTTACTTTGCCCAAAAAAAATTGATTCTAGAGAAAAAAAGCACTATGCACCACTAATTAAATTGGGCCACAAATACCTGTTTCATCAGACCTTTTTCAACAAATAGGTCAATTGGGTTCGGTCCCTGCTCTTAATACAATAATATGTCAAAATGAAGTCTATGTTTATTTATGTCACTTTAATGACATTTAAGGTTAAACTTTTTTTGGTTAGAATAAAATTCTGTATAATTGTCAAGAGACGTGGTTTGAGTTTGATTTTGTGATTTTGAGTTTTTATTAATTACACGGAAAAATATAAAAAGAAATACAGGGAGTTGGAAATCGAGTGTGAAAAATAAGGAATCACACAAAACAATGGTTGCTATATGGAGACAAGATATGCCCATTGGCGTTAGGCAATAACGCCCAAGGAAATAACAACCAAATCGATCTGAAAATAACGCCCAAAAAAATGTATAACTCCCAAAAATAAACTACATGATGGAAATAAAACCCAAAAAGCATTTCTCCGGATTCGACTGCACCAGATCTTTTTTCTGTGGGGTTTTTTGAACCGGTATCCTGCAGCTGATCACGTAAGACTTCTGAGGGTCGAGCAGACAATCAACAGAGCATTGATGCTTGCAGATGTATGTTAGTTCTGCACTTAAATTGCTCTGCAAATTGTAGTCTTCTGGAAATATATCCCCAGGAAGTGAGTTCCAAAGTTTGCTTGTTCTGTAACAGAAGGAGTTTTGGAAATTTGATGTCCTCGCGGTTGTCAAGTGTACTGTATGGTCATGAGCATTAGCAGCCTGTCTTGTGGGCGCCCAAAAGTTGCATTTCGAGGAATAATGTCTTTGAGTTCATCGGAACATCTACCATGGAAGTACCTATAGAACAAGCATAGGTCAGCGACTTGTCTTCTGTGCACCAACGGTTGTAGATTTGATGTGAGTGTATAGGGTCTCCAATAAGTCGAACTGCTCGTCTCTGTATGCTGTCAAGTAGGTTAAGTGAATGTTTCGGGGCCGAGCTCCGGACGCCGATCTTGTGATATAGGAAATGTGGTCCGGCCATGTGATTCCCGAATTGACTGTGTCTCCTAGAAGGTGCATTGAGTCCTTGGAATGGATTGGATGGTCATCCATTTGGATCTGAGGAACTGTTGATGCATTTTTCCTAGAAAATGTTGTGAGATATGTCTTGTTGTCTTTTCCCACTGCAAGATTTTGTCCAGGTCATCATTTAGAGAACTAATTTGTTCACATCTATGACTGTGTGATGTAGCCGCATTCACAGGCCCACTATTCGAGATGGAGGATATAAGAGTGCTGTCATCTGCAAAGCTGTAGATATTATTATTTGTCGATCCAAGCAAATCGTTGATGTGGAGAAGAAATAGAGTTGGAGAAAGAATAGATCCTTGGGGCACTCCTGCATTGATAGCAAACGAATTAGATGATACACCATCTACAAACAGCTTGGATCGATCTTCCCAGAAGAAAATTTTTCATCATAACTGGAGAGTCGTCTACTGTAAGCCGCCACCTAAGTAACTGCTGACTTTTGCGCCGGTGCATTGTCCTGTTGATATAGAACTTTTATCTTCACAGAATGCGGTCTTTTTCGGCGTTGAATCGATCTACTAGCTCGATTTAAATATATCCATGACCCGGTTTTCTTCAGACCCACCTATTACCTCTCCCCTCTCCGGCTTTAAATTGCCAGAAGTCATTTGTCTCGACTGTTCCTTTCGTCTCCAGTGGAGTTCATGCTTCCATTAAGGTTTCAAAATTGCGCAAAAAATCGTTGGCATATTGCTCGCCAAGCGCTCCTTTGAAGTTGTCAAACGATTGCGTTTGTTGTTAATTTGTGAGTAAACGTAGCAACTATCTGGCGGATAGCATTTTTTATTAAATTTTTGTTTAGCAAGATAAGCATGTAGCCTCTCGATTTCGCGCCTTCCCATGCCAATCATCGAATATCATTCAGTTCCGTGGATATTATGGACCATTTCTGATGTGGTGACCTCAATTATTGGGCGACCAGAAAGTTCGAGTCACTTATAATGCTACGGCCTCACCGAAATTGAGCAAATCAGTTGTAGTTGGTTCCAATCAATGGTATTAAAGGATCCGCAGAGTACCTACTCCTTTTCAAGCTTTTGCTTGGTTTTCGTGTCGTTTTTCTCGCACAACAAATAGTGTTCACTTTTTGAAATTTTATTAAAATTCTCGTAGGCCTGTAATTCAAGCGGCTGTCACAACAAATCAATTTGACAGATCTGTCAGTAAACTTCGAAGCGTTCTTTTAAAAGATGCTTTTTGGCCGGCAATATCTTGGATTTGAGATGGGAATACCACTTGCCACCTTTTTATACCCTCCACAGGAAGGTATGTTCACTTTGTCATTATATTTGTAACGCCAAGAAGGATTCACCGGAGACCCTATAAAGTATATATATTCTGAATCAGGATCACATTCTGAATCGATTTAGACATGTCCGTCTGTCTGTCTGTCCTCTGTCTGTCTGTCTGTCCGTCTGTTTGTCTGTTGAAAACACGATAGCGTCCAAACGAATCAACGTAGGTAGGACTTCTTTTTACCGACGTCAGGTTGGTATTGAAAATTGTCTATGTCGGTCAAGTAGTTCTGGTACCTCCTATACCAAACCAATATGGCATGGCAAACATTTTGCATAACTTTTATGCAGTGGAGGGTATCAAAGCATCGGCCAGGCCGATGATAACACTTTTACTTATTTTAATTTTCAGGGTCTTATTGACCCAGGTACACTTATGAACATAAATGTAAGAACTCATTTATAAATAGCCGTTTCATTTGACATACATACCTTACCTACATCTAACTTCTTTGACAGTTTTAAATATGAACATTTTCATTAGCAGATTTGTGCTATATTAGGCCATTGTCAAATTGGCTTTAAATTATATTTATTTATGTTAATTGATCTAATCTGACAGACGTCAGAATGACCTTGTCAGCATTCTTAAGATAATATAAAAAAGTGTTAGATATACAAACAAATTTTAATAAATGAAATTAAGAATATAATATATTCGACTTTCGCTTTTTGGACAATATTTTTTCTGCAAGTCACGATTTTAGCCCTCCTCACATAGGTACCACCATCATTTTCGACAAGCAATTTATCTCTCGAAGGAATTTATAACCAAATATATCTCCATCAGCAAAACGTTTAACCCCTGTCTAAAGGCTAAACTTAACAAGTTCGAGAGATAAATTATATACCACTTTGACGCGTAATTAAGACAAAAACACGCCTATCGATAGGAATCGTACAACTTTGCAGATTTATATCTAGATACACAACAAGCGGCCTACGATAGGTATCTCCTAAAACTTGATTTAGACTATTTATCAGCGTTTTAATCTAAATCAACTGTACTAATATTGCGGTTCTACAAGATATGATTAGAATGCTAATAATATGATTACACACAAATTTGCATACACACATCGGTCAAACACTTAAACGCCTTGAACATGCTTGAGGTACGTGATTAAAACAAATGCGCCAATACCCTATGTATGTAAATTGTAGGCTTCCGATGGTTTCTATGTCAGGCCAAAACTATGGGAACTGGTTCTAAAGAGATTCGAATGCTGAACACCTTGACAAGACGACGAGTTGCTTACACTAAGCACCGAACCGGAGCGATCACTTAACTTTAGCTATGGTCCCGAGCTAATTTGTTTAACTGGCATTTAGTTTTTTTTTTTATTTAAGTGTAATTGCCATTAATTCTTTTTCGTAGTTGTTCTTCTATCTATAAACCCAGCGCGAAACGAAAATAATTTTAATCATTTTATTTGACCATTGGCTAGTGGCTGACTGGCTGGCTTGTGGCGACAACGACGGACATACTTCCAGTTCCAGTGCGTGTAATGTAAACAATTTGAGTTCTTGTGAAAACCACTTGTGGACTTACAACCAAATCCGATTTCTAGTGGTGGACATTGGACAAGTACTGAACTGAAGTGAATAGCAGTAATAATTGGTATTTGCGGATAGAGGGAGCAGCGCAGAGAATGCTCTTGGCGTGGTTAGGTGGAATTCGAGTTGTTGGTAGTTGGAAAGGCTTAACTTTATTTGATAGATTTATGCAATGCTTGTATTGAGTTATGGAAAAAGGTTGGCTATTAGATAAATTTCTCAAGGTTGCTTCAGATAGATTGGCAATTTTAAAAACTTTTCAAAATCGAGAGGATATCTTGGCCTCTCGCGGTGTAACTGGAGTGGCTCTGGCTATATTGCTGGCCAATTTTGCTTCTGTTCGTAAATGGATCGACCCATTCCAGTGAGTTGCGTAATGTAAGTTATTTTTAAGTAGGATGTTTGTATTTACACACCTTCGTTGGGTTACAAGTTATAGCTTAACAACATTCTATTTTAAATTTCGGACAAAATTGGCATGACTTGAGATAGGAACAGAAGTTTCAATTCAATTCAAAGTTTATTGGATACAATTTCGGTTTTCGACATGTCAAGGATCCAGTTTTTTCTATAGTGGACACGCGCTCCGGAGGATTATATGTGGGATAGGGCCTATCCAACCAGCCGACAATACCCTACGAACTAATGACAAGGTACATGACAAATACTCAGACGAACGAAACGAACGGAAGACAACTTACATAACACACATAAACAACTGCTAAACACCGCGGGTGAATTCGACATTCCGAATGGGACATATAGAAATTCAAATTGTCCTTCTTGTGTCGTAAACGCTGTGTATTTCCGAGAATTTGGCTCTACCGGAACATGGAAGAAGCCGTTTTGCACCCTGCAGGCGTTCCAGAACGTCGTCCATTAACACCATTGGAAAATTGTCCTTCACGATTTTTTCATTAATTTTCCGATAATCGCAGCATAGTCTTTTCGATCCGTCTTTCTTGGATACCAGCACGATCGGTGAAGCGTACTCGGACGTACTTGGTTGAATAATCTTTTCCGCTAACCAGATGCTGAGTTGTTTCCGTACCGTTTCTTGATCAGCGAATGACAAACGCCTTGGTCTTTGGCATACCGGGACTTCATCGGACAGTATTAGCTTCATCTCGACAGGTGATGGTTTGGTTTTATTGGGTACGTAGTCGCGTATCATTGTTTCCAATATTTTACGTTTCTCTACTTCCAGGTGACTTATATCAATGTCCGCTACCTTCTCGAACACTCCCTCATTGGTCGGTATTTAAACAATTCATACATCTTTATTGAAACTTTAAATAGATTAATTAACTCTATTAACTTTATTCATAACTATATTAAGACTATATGTACTTATTTTTCAGTTTATATTTAAAGAACCTCTTTATATACTACGTTAGAGGATTTGTCTTTATATGCTAACATGACCAAGCTGCTAGGTGAGCTCACTCTCGAGCAGGCCACGTAAAACTGGCCGTGCGAGAAGCAACCCCTCCTAAGATCAATTCCTGCTATTTTCAGTGACTGACCCTGAGACTTGTTAATCGTCATTGCGAAACAGACCTTAAGGGGGAACTGCAGCCTTTTAAACTCGAATGGGTATTCCGCCGGTATAAGTGGTATACACTGATTCACCTCGAGCACAGGCAGTAAATACAACGGCCTCTAACCATACGTTTTTATGTAGGGCTTTCACACGTAATCTTTTCCCATTACACAATTTGGGCGGATTTAGATTTCTCAATAGCATTACTGGAGCTCCCACTTTGAGGTTAAGTGTGTGAGACGGTAGACCAGGTGGGTTGAGTGAATCTAGGAGCTCCACAGGATAGTGTATAGCATCATCCGTATGCACTAAAGTGTCCACAGATTTGTACAGGTATTCTGCATCTTCGAATGACTTCAACAAAGTGTCATTAATGCCGAAAGCCTGGTCGTTCTTTGGTGTCAGAATCGCACGTTCGCACAGACACTCCGTTGATTTGCTGTGTATATTGTTGACATCTGGATATATTCGGGCTATTAGGTCGTCAACGGTCGACACAACTGAGGCAAAATCTGGTGGAATTGTAATATTGCCCTCAGTTTCCGGATATTCTCCGTTTCATATTTTAAGGAGGAGATCGGAGCATTTATCTTAAACAAAGCCACCGTAAAATAAAGAAAGATTATATAATCAATTGGAAAAAGATTACCTATTGGGCTGAAATCCACACTTAATATTAAACACTGTTAAAATACTGTTCAACCGGACCGTAGCACATTTAGAGTTGTCATCGAGACAAATGTTGCCTCGCGCTGCTAATAAAATTGTTATTAAAATTTTTGTTCCACTATGACGTAATAACTACTAACCCGATTTGTATCGATCTTTTTCAGCGATGTCAACTCAAAAATGTAATTTAGAGCCAGTGATTTCAGGGTTAGTTCAGGGCCAGACCAAATGACTTTAGTTTTATATCTACACTGTTTTGACGTTCTTGACGTAAAAAAATACTTATCAAACATTAATTTTCACAGCAAAACAGTTTTATTGCAATAATTAAGTGCGTCATCGAGAGCCCAGTGGCTGCACGATCTATTTGCTATAGCGTATTGCTTGTAATTTTCTCATACAAACTTTGACTCCCCTTTTTACCCCTTTACTGGTTAAGTTTCTAAAATCGGAGAAATATGTTTTCTCCATTTCTCATAAACCGAGTTTTAAGTCAATCGAAAAATAAGATGAAAAATAAAAATTTTCCCATACAAACGTTGACCCCCCTTTTTACCCCTTTAGGGTAAAAAGGGGGGTCCTTCTTTAGTGGTTGTATACATCATAAAGGAAACCTCTGTGCGAAATTTCAGCTTTCTAGAGCAAAGGGTTTAGGCTGGGCTTTGATGATCTGTCAGTCGGAATCTTCATTTTTATATATATAGATAGATGGGCACGAAGCAGTCGAACACGAACGCCGATTTGGATAAAAAAAAACCGAATACAGTTCAATGCATCGAAGAAACAGTGCTGTCTTTTGTCTCTGAAACGGGATAATAACATTGACAAACTTAGAACAAAGGGAACTGATTTTGAGGAATCAGAAGGTCTAACAATGTAAGTCTATATTCGTCCCAAACTCGAATACAACTTGTATGTTTGAGCCGGACCCCACCTCCTGCTAGAGTCCCTGTCGTGTTCAATGGCAAGCATATAGGGATTGTAAGTGCGCCTTTATTTGTAACCTTCACAAGAAGGTAATATTCACTTGTTACGCCAAGAAGGAGTCACCGGAAACCCAATAAAGTATATATATTCCGAATCAGGATGAAATTCTGAATGGATGACCATGTCCGTCATTAACCAACGGTCTAGGTAGCCCGATCTTTTGGCTAACCGCCTCCAATTGCACACTCCAAGTTGGTTGATGTCCCCTTTTACTTGTGCGAGTCACCGAAGGCGATGTCGTCCTCTACGGCATTGTCCCTTTGGGTTGGAATCTAAGACTCTTCAGGCCGGAGCGTTGGTGTCCATTCGATCTATGTCCATTCGCTATAAATGTCCTAGCCGTATTAGTCTACTGATACGTACTTTTCTGACCAGGTCGATGTCGCTGTACAGCTCGTAGAGTTCGCTGTCAAAATCTCCTCCTCCAAAGCCCATCAACGCAAACGGGACCGAAAATCACGTTCGAACGACCATACGATCAAGAAGATCTTCATCCGCCATTGCTAACGTCCATACTTTTGCGCCTTAGAGCATCAGGACTGGGATGATGAGGGTCTTATATGGAGTGTCCTTGGTGATTCTGAGCAAGGCCTTACTAGTCAGTTGCCAAAAAAAACAGAGGTTTTTAAGTGTAACTCTTCGTTTGATTTCTGCTGTGGTATCATCATCAGAGTTTATAGCGGAGCCGAGGTAAAAACGAGTCCCTAACCACCTCAAAGTTTTAGATGTCTATCGTGAATTTCTGTCCGATTCGTCGATGTTGTGTGTCCCTTCCTGTTGACAGCATGTATTTTCTTTTGCCCTCAATCACCACCATTTTTGCTGCTTCTGTGTTAATACTTGCAAACGCACCAGTGACAGCTCGCTGCTTTCTGCCAATGATGTCAATGTCGTCAGCGTATGTAAGTAGTTGGACAGACTTTTGGAAAAATGTGCCCCTGGTGTTGGCTTACGAGTTTTGGTCAATTTTCTCAAGTATACGATGTTGAAAAAGTCACATGACAGCGCATCACCTTGTCTAAATCCTTTGTTTCAAATCGATAAACGGGTGGTGGGATATCGATTTGGACATCTTGGGGTTTTTTTCCAGGATCTGCCGTAGTGTGAATACATATTTGGTCGCTTGTGGACTCACCGGGCCTAAAACCGCAATGATAGGGTAAAATCAGTTCGTTGACATAATGGTTTCAGGCGTTAACACAGTATGTGCGCCAGACAGAATCGGCAGTTGCAGTGGGTAAATTGAATGAACTGGGCTATGAATTGCTCCCTTGTTTAATTATCCAGATTTAGTCTGCTGTAAATATTTCCTGTTTCGAAACATGAATAAATGTCTATGCGGTAAGAGATTTGAGACGAATGAAGAGCTCGGAAGAAGCGCTAATGTCAATTCGATCTACATCTCCGAGCCATCTTAGACGAATGATGCGAAATTCTTTGTCTCGGTCGATGGCGCTGTATGCAGCTCGTATAATCCGTCGGTATCTTCTTCTTCTTCAAAGCCTGCCGCCGCAAACGAGACTTGCAATTTTACAGAGAGTCCTTCTCTCGAACCGATTGGGGATATCTTCATCCGCTTTAGATAGATCCCAAGCTTCAGCGGCATAACGTAGGATTAGATGATCAAATAACACACGCATAACTATACAGTATACACTGCGTGTTATTAAAGAGAAACACAAAACTGTTTTTATCAATATGATCAACACAAATGAAAACAATAATGAATTAATAGTCAATGTAGATTGTAGGGTAATACAAGGTTTTAACGGCATAAATGTTAATGAATTAAAAAATAATAATTGCTGTTGCTTATGTTTTAATATACGATCGTTGCGTTTACATTGGAGTAACTTTTGTTTAAGTATAAGTCACTTTTTAAGCGCAATAAATATAATTATTCTAGTCGAAACAAATATAGAAGATAAAGAAAAAGATTATTATCAAATAGATGGCTTTGAACCAGAATTTCTTAACAGAAACAATAAGAGAGGTGGAGGAATTTTGATGTTTATTCGGAAAAATGTAGATTACAAACGAATACCTTCGAAAACTGTATCGTATGAAAACATCAAAATTAGCTTTACGGAGGGAAATACTACAACGTACGTGGTTGCAGTTTATAGACCACCTGGTTTTAGCAAAAAAGCATTTATTAAGGAACTTGGAAATAATTTGGGAGTAATGGGAAGAAATGAAGAAATGATTGTGATGGGGGACATGAATATTAATATTCGTGACTCATACTCAAACTATGTAAAAGATTATTTGGAGATGTTAGCATCCTTAGGACTGATAAATGTCATTACTGAATATACAAGGGTTGATCCTAAGAAGGGGACGAAATCAGTAATTGATCACATACTTGTGAGCAGAGTTGACCAACAAATCAATTCCGCTGTGATCGAGAATGGTATCACCGATCATTATGCGACCTTATACACTACAGATGCGCTAATAACACCAAATAACCACATAGCCAGTACATCGTTTATATGTAACGCCAGAGTAAATGAGCTTATTCGTGAGGTGAACTGGGATGAAGTCGTTAACGAAGAAGATGCTGATACGCTATATAAAAAAATGGTTTGCAAACTAGATGAAATATATAAAAAATCCACTTTCTCGAAAACAATACACAACAAACGAAAAAATAGTCCCTGGATAACCGCTTATCTTATCGCTGAATGCAAAAAAAGAGACGATCTATATAGAAGATGGAAAAATAACAGAGGAAACAGAAGTTATGAAATGGAGTATAAACATTTCCGGAATAAAATCAACAAAATTATTGCAGTCCAAAAATCAAACTTCTATAAGAACCAATTCATCCAATTTAAAACCGATCCTCGAAAAACATGGGGATTAATTAATCAAATATTAGGAAGAAAAAAGTTAAATATTGATGAAACGCTGATTAAAAATTTTCCCATTGAAATTAAAACATTAGCTAATGAATGTGCACACATTTTTTCTGAACAGACATCGCAAATTATTCACCACTGTAGCTCTATCACATCGAATCATAGGAATGCATGTGTAGAAAACTCAATTTTTGCCAAAGCTACAAATATCCGTGAGATTCGTAGAATTATAAGTTCTCTTGGAGAAGATAAATCACCAGGAATGGATGGAATCAGGGCAGCTGATATCAGACGACATGCCGACATTTTTGCTCCCATTCTATGTAAATTCATAAACCTCAGCCTGATACAGACAAAAATTCCGTCAACCCTGAAAACTGCTGTTGTTAGACCGATCTATAAGGGTGGGGTCAAAAATCAGTTAAACAATTATAGACCGATTTCAATACTTCCAGTAGTAGAAAAGTGTCTGGAAGGCGTTATTTCGGTAAGATTACAAAGTTTTATCGACAAACATTCTCTAATACACAAAAGCCAATACGGATTCCAAAGAAACAAAAGTACAGGCAAACTGCTAGGTGAATTCGTTAATTGTGTAAATGAAAGCTTAAATAAAAGCCATCATGTCCTTGTACTGTTCATGGACTTCAGTAAGGCCTTCGACACCCTTAACCATGCGAAATTATTAGAAGCGCTACGAAGAATTGGCATTAGAGGAGTAATGGCTGATTGGCTTAGGGACTATTTGCACAACAGACTATTTTGCGTCAAGATTAAGGACACGATGAGTGAGAAAAAGGACGTGCAATATGGAGTCCCCCAGGGATCAAAACTTGGTCCGATTCTCTTCATCCTTTACACGAACGAGCTACTTCGCACTTTTAAACAGAGCATTCCATTTGCCTTTGCCGATGACACAGCGATTGTGGTCTCTCACAGGTCTCTGGATGCCGCAACGAGGATAATGCAGGACGAGTTCAATTCCGCAGCAAAATGGTGCCACGATAACGGCTTAGTTATCAATGCTTCAAAAACCAAAATGATGCACATTCGAAGTCCACAATTCAAATCCACACATAGCAGAATACTTTTGAGTAATGATGCATGCCCTAACACTGCAAGCGAGACTATTGAATTAGTAGAAAGCTACAAATATCTTGGAGTAGTCATTGATTGTCATTTCATATGGGATAAACATATCGATAAACTACGCATGGACCTAAAGAAGGCTTTATACGCACTAGCTCATATGCGATACCATGCTACTGAACCTGTTTTAAAACAAATCTACTATGCCCTAGTGGAGTCAAAGCTACGGTATGGTATATTAGCTTGGGGTAATGCAGCTACAACCCACATCCAAAAGCTGCAAAGACTCCAAAACTCAGTACTGAAACTAGTAAAAAGCGCTAACCAGCGAACTAATGAAAGCGGTTTCAAAACTCTTCGTGTTGAACAAATTTTCAAGATGACAACAATACTGGAGTTCGATGACAGACGTTTTATTCGACCAGTCGATCATCAAGCCAACACCAGACGACGGGCCCAAGGTATGCTCCAAATACCTAGAAACTACAACAATTATGGTAGACGACAACTTAAATTTAGCGTTCCTTCAATAATAAATGAATTACCTAGAAATCTTATAAATATAAACAATTTTAAAACTAGAAAAAAACTAATTAAAGACTTTTTTTTAAATGGAAATAATTAATAAAAATTATTTTGTATAAAAGATTTGAATTATATACTCTTTTGCTCTTAAGTTCATTTTAATACTTTAAAAGTGTAGAAAGTCAATCTCCTGCAGACAAGCTAAAGCTTCGCAGGAACTTATAAAAATTGTTAAGACATTTTCATAAATAAACTTCTTAAAAAAAAAAAAAAAAAAAAAAAAAAAAGCCTTATGCAAAATTTCCTTAGTTCTTAGTTGTTCGGAATAGCCTTACTGTACTGAATTGCCTTCTTAGACCAAATTCTTTATACGAGGCTCTTTTTCGCTTCGTAAGTAGGTATTTACTTCATGATTGGGAAGATAACCCCGCGCACAACCTCCAACCTGAAAAGCCAGGCCCTTGCTTCATCCTAAGACACTAGGTTGGATATTCCGATGTAAGGAACCCACTTCGAGGATCCGCCACCATCACTTTTTCAGCACCCTTAATCCTGAAAAATTCTTACTGATATCAGCTCCAAATATGTTAGAGTTCACCTAAAAGATTGAAATCCTAAAATTGCCACGATCTACAATTTCAGTGTAATCGCCCGCTTTGTCTTAAGCTGGATTACTCCCATATAATCCCTTTAGACCAAAGAGGGTGTTACTTACTAATTGTAAGAGGCTGATTGTCTGTAGGAGACAACATAAAGTAAATGTCATCACTTATAGCATTCAATGGAATGCGGTGATGCCAGCGGGATACCATCATGTAATACCTCTGCTAATCACCACAGCCACAAAGCTATATACAATCTTCCATCGAACATCCAAATCATAGATTAAATCCTGACAACAGGACAGCTTTTCTAATAAATTCATCTGTCAACAAGACGAACGAAGAGGGAAAACCAACTAAAATATAATATCGTGTTTAATCTACACCAAACACGGGTCAACAAAAAGCTGAAAGTACCAACTTTAATAGCTCCTCGCTGCCGTTGTATTTATTTCCAGTATTTATGAATTTGATGAACGTGCACCTTACCGGCCATTGCCCACAGAGCTACTATAAACCAGCAATCGCTGCCCGCAGTTGGGTTGATTTGTTCGACCGCACTAATCGGTGGAGGACAATAATAATCATCCACTGAGGAGGTAGCATCGCAGTGAAACCGGCAATAAAGCCCAGGCAGATGATTGTGTCATAACCAATGTACATGCTTGTATACCATTCGAAAGGAGGAAGCCGAAAAAACGCAAAAAAAACTCACTTGATTGTCCGCGGATGCATCGCACAAAGATTGGTCATTCGGTAATCTGCCCCGAGCTAAACTTGGAAAGACGAACCAGTATCCATAATCAATTTGGCTGGTGGAAAAGTGAAAGACTTGGACTCCGGTGCGCCACAGAATTTGACACGAAGAAGGAAGGGAATATAATGTTTTATTGAAACCGTATCATTAGTATAATCAACACAATTAGCTGTATACCTGGGTGCAGTCTGTAATGGAATAAAATAGCACACTTACTAAAATTAGATCGGGGTACCTATACCTATACCTACCTACCTATACAACCCTATCCAAAGAGAAAGCCTGCTTCGATTGCAGTTTTGTCACTAATTGATTTGAAAAACTGTAAAAGAGTAGATGTAATTAAAAGTAGCTATTCAAGCACTTAAACTATAATGACAGTTATCTCACCGCGGGGCAAAGCATTTTATAGCGAACGTAATAATGGGGTGTGGGTGACTGCATAGTGTCGTGCCTCTTTCTATCATGGAGCACTTGCATTATGTAATCAATCAAACGGGGCATTGGCAATTTACTACACTCGTATTAAATCAGTACTTTCATGAGTCCAAATTTGACAAAATCGCATACTCCGAAAACCAGAAAATATTAAAACTGCAGCTAACTTCAAGTTGAGTAGAGAAACACTTTTGAAGAAATAGGAAAATGTCCAAGTTAGTAGAAACGTCATGCTTGTTGCTTAACGATTGCTTCCAGCATTTTTATATTGAAAAGTCCCACAAAGAGGCTTAAAATTTCCCTTTTTAACCACGCACCAAATAGCAAAATATCTGTTATTTCCCAGGGTAATTTTCTTATGGTACGAAAATTTAAATTAGAGGCAGCCCAAGGGCAAAATAACTCTGGATCGTAAAAATGAGAGGACATGGCCTTAAAATCTGTAAGTACATACATACCTACTAAGGAAAACTTGGAGAGGAGTGTGTTAGTACGTAACCATGGAGTTGATCCTTACCTGGCCTGCAGAGCGTTCTATAAGGTTCCACTTCCACTTAGAAAAGTAGTTCGCTGGCACTATGCAGGACTTAATTATTAGAACTCGAATTGTGCAATAGTTCATACTATGGAATCCTCTAAAGACGACTACTCAAAGTTAACTATATTTACAGTTAGGTTATAGTTCAATAAAAGTTCATGAGAATCGCGCGATCGAGGCAATAGAGAGGTACTACTCCAGGAAGAATGTTCGGAAGTTTTACAAAAGACTAAAAAGAACGAACAAGAGCCGTGGAATCACGAGAACAAGTCTTTAGACTTTAGAGTCACACTCAGTATGCTGAGGACATGGAAAACTATTTCTGCAGACTACTAAACGGCGAAGACGACACAAATTCCGCTGTCAGGCAGAATGAACCATTTAACCTGGACGATGAAAGCCAAGACTTCCGTCCACCTTACCAAAATGAGGTGAGAATAGTAATATTCAAGCTTCAGTCCAACAAAGCTGCTGAACGGGACGGTTTAACTGCCGAGCTTTTTAAGGCAGCGGTAGATGACTTGCTTGAGAGGATACACCAACTCGCGTTTCCAAGAATTGGTCAGAGGAAAGTATGCCCAATGAATGGAACCTCAGTACCGTTTGCCCGATCCACAATAAAGGAGACCTTCTAAACTGCGCCAAATATAGATACTTCAGTCTCTTTAACATTGCATATAAGATCCTATCTGCTGTACTGTGTGAACGCCTGAAACTATTCGTCAACGAGCTGATTGTTCCCTATAAGTGCGGTTTTAGGCCCGGTAAGTCACACTGCCGTAGATCCTGGAAACCCCATTATGTCCAAATCGATACTCATCACCATTTTTATCGATTTTAAGGCCGTACATGACAGTATCTATTAAGACGCGAGCTATACGCAGCCTTGTCTAGTTTTGGCATCTCTGCCAAACTCGTCAGATTGTGCAGAATGCTCGCTGCTCCATAAAGGTCGGAAATAATCCCACCGAGACCTTTGATGTCAAAAAAGGAAAGTGAACTAAAAACTAGTAAGGCCTTGTCAAGAAACATTAAGGAGACTAAGACCCTCGTCATCCCAGTCCTGCTCTAAGGCGCAGAAGCATGGACGTTAACAAAGGCGGATGAAGATCTTCTTAGTCGTTTCGAACGCTAAATTCTTCGAGTGATTGCGTTGACGGACTTTGGAGGAAGAGATTTAACAGCGAACTCTACGAGCTGTACAGCGACATCGACCTGGTCAGAAAAGTACACATCAGTCGTCTAAGATGGCTAGAGCGAATAGACACCAACGCTCCGGACTGAAGAGTCTTCGATTCCAACCCGGAGGGACAACCCAGTAGAGAAAGACCTCGCCTTACCTCGCGCACACTTCGAAAGGGCCCTAAAGGCCTAAACCAACATGGAGTGCGTAACTGGAAGCGGTTAGCTAAAGATCGGGCTAATTGAGGAGGCGTGTTGATTGAGGCTCAGCTCCACCCCAGACTGTAGCGCCCCCTAAGTAAGTAAGTAGGTTATAACTCAAATGTCACCTCACACCTGTAGATAGTGATATACATAGACCTAACACGTTTCAATAAGGCTTCCGGACACATGCAATGTCGTGTTCCAGGCAGAGGTTCTGGCCGTGCTCAAAGCTGTGGATCTACTTGAAATAAGATCAATATCCAACAAGACTATCCCTTTCTAGATACATTGATAGTCAGGATGCGCTAAGGGCGCTAGAGTCTTACACCATCAAATCTGAACATGTCAGAAGCTGCCGCACATGCTCAAAGGTTTAACAGATACCGACTCGTGCATGCATTGGGAAGACCTAAATGTCAATCATCTGTCTAGCTATCGCTCGGAATAGAAGGCTACACCTTGCGTTGCAAGGTACTTCTTCGATAATTTGGAGGAGGTTGGCCTCCCAAACAAAATAAACAACATTTTTAGGTTATGTATTGCTTTAGATTTTGATCGTGAAGATTCCGCATGGGATGGCATTTGGTGCCTAGTCCACTGATGTGATGAGCTCACAAGTTATACTCACACCATATTATACAGCCTATAACCTAATCTACCTTCCATGGTACTGCCAGTCAAATAAAAATGGCCGCATTCAAGAATCTAGTCAAGGTAAGTCGACTTGAATTGTCTGGATTCAAATTGACCTGAATATTGACAATAATTGTATTTTTTTCTTCTGAGATCCGCATTTCTGATTGGTGGTCTACACGTCAGGTCAGGGCAACCAAAATTCGCTCTCCCATGCTCTCCGATCGATAACCCAAGAGAAATGTCAAAACTGGGTTCTCTCTCAATCTCCAGAGTCCAGACACATGTTGAATTGAAACAAATAGACGTCAGTCAACTTAGTAGTAAGTCGAGAAATTCTTGACTTGATTCTTTGGTGTTGCGGACATGGACGTCAACTGAGAAATCTTATCACGTGACCAGTTTTGCCCAATGAAAACTCAACAACATGAATTTTGAGAGCTGTCAGACTTACTAAACTAGATTCTTGAATGCGGCCAATCTCAAATAAAAGAAAGGAACGGCTACGGCATGCTTTATTAAAAGATTATGCCAATTGTCGTCTCCTTATCTGGCTTCATAATTTGCTTTTTTTGAAAGTACCTTGTACCTTAACAAAATGGCAAATAGCTTTATCTGCAAATATGACATTTATCTGGCGGCAATCCTGTTCAAACACATATCTCTACAAATCCACCAATAAATCAACTAGCCCCAACTTCGCACCCATCGGAATAGGTACACAGATGTGTATTCTTCTGTCAACATAAACGATACAGGTACAGCAGACATTCAAATTCGCCAGTCTGTCGAGCAACAACAACAACGTGTTTCTTTCCGCAAGTCGTCGAAAACGTCGCGTCGCGTCGCCGTATCCACTGAAGCGATGTCGCAATCGGAACGTCTGGTGGAGCTCCTTTCCCAATTGTAATTGCAAAGGCAAACTACAATAAATAACATGTATTCCATTATATGTAATATTCACGAAATTGTACAATTTACTGGCCAAGCCGAGGCCCGACGCCCGAGACCGAGAGTGTGCAACGCAACGCAACTGATAAGTTGATCGCCAGTACTAGTAGTGACTCGGGCTATCTAATCCTATTGACTGCACCGCTAAATGGTTGTCCAAGTCATTACTATCTTGTGTGCCATGCCATGCCACAGGCAACCCTATTAAATTAAACGAAAGCGACGAGTTAATTATGATGTTAGTGTCTTATGGAATTGCACATTACAGACGTTACTGTACGGTACGCATTGCAGTGAAGCTGAAGATGTCCGTCTGTTAGTGGAAATTTAACTTTTACAAACGACTGTTTGAGATTTAACTGCAGATAATTATGTATCAGACTATAGGAAAAACTTACGCGCAGCCAGAAGTTTTGTCGTAAAATGACGCAACATCATTTTTCAAATAGTTTCGACCCGGGCGCGTGAACCTGATAGGATTCTCAGGTGATCGTTAGGATTTGCTTCTCAGACATGGGACTCCGATTGGATGACAAATATTGGCAATTAAGCTCGAGAGTGTAGCTGTACTGATCCGACACTTATTAACAACTTAATTATTAGATATGGCTAGTAGCTAGCATTGACTTTAATCGCAGCAAAGAATAATGACAGCTTCAGTATTACCTCACTAGATGTTGACACTAACACTATAGAGCTAATATTTGACGTGATAGTAAAATAGTTGTGCAGAATGTGCAGCTAACTGTTTGAGCTATAGTTGAGCGAAAACTACAATTAATGCGAATTTTATTTCCAAGAGGTTGTTTGACTTCTTCATTTGAGAAGAACAAGAATGTAGACAACTTGTTCATACTTTACATTTACATGCGTTTAAAACTTAATATTTATTGTACACATAAAATTGCATAAAAACTTAAAAACTTTGGTTTGAAATATTTTTACAATTATTGTGAATTAACTTAAATCTCATTTCGATGTGAAAATTTTTAATGTAAGCAAAATTTCCCTTTGAAATATCCCTTTCTGTTTTATACCAGAAAAATTTGTAATTGAAATTGGAAGATGGTTGCTCGGTCTCTTTTTCCTTTGGACCACAGCCGAATAAAGATCTTGAATTAAGACTCGTTGCTAATTTTTCATTTCGTTGAAGTCCCAAAAACCATTGTGGACGCAACTTGTTAAAATATATCGATTAATGTACTAAAATGTAATCGGTGGCTTATGTGGTTGTGTCCGAAATCTTCGCGAACCCATCCCTAGATCTGCTGTCATTTGGTTGCCGCAGCCAATTGGAAAAAGCGTTGTGCTGGAGTACCCAATTGGGTAATTAGGCTCAAGTATTTCAACTTTGGCTCAATGCTCTGAGCCAAAGAGAAATAATGGCTCACATTTGTCTTAAAACTTCGTTCTTAAAAAAAAAATGTTAAAAAAACCAGTAAGACAATTATCTTCGACTATGCCGAAGCTCAAATACCCGGTACTATATTATTGTAAAATAAAAAAAATATTTTAGTATTCAAAAATTATATATTTGTATGGGAGGTATGGGTACTTTTTATTCGACCAAGCTCATTTTTTGTCAAAATTTTTTAAATATTATTAAAACAATATGTGCAAAGTTTAAACTTGCTATCTTTACTGTAGCTATTTAAATTTAATTTTTAACATAAAAAGCTATATAAATCTGATATTTTTGTATGGGAGCTAGTAGTAGTTTTCATCCGATCTTGCTCATCTTCGAACTTAGCCTCAGTTTGGTGGATAAAAGCTTACGTACCAAATTTCAAGTCGATAGCTCTTAAATTACGGCCGTAATCGTGCGGACAGACAGACGGACAGACGGACAGACAGACGGACATCGCTAGATCGACTAAGAAAGTGATGCTGATCAATAATATATATATTTTGTCATACCTACAACGCCTCCTTATGGGCGTTACAAATGGAATGACAAAGTGAATATACCCTCACCACAGTGTGGTACCGGGTATAATAAAATTTACTCAACTGAACGCCGTCACAAAATAATCGCTTTTTAAAACAATTCAAATTTTCATTCCATGTAAACGCACTCATTCAGCATTTCATGTTCCTATAGGGAATAATGTATGGGAATGTTTTTCATTCAGCAATATGGTTTACATTGCTGACAGGGGAAACATTTCCACGGGAAGTGGACTACTTAACCATGTTAACTTAGAAATAACAGAACTTTTAAATATTGACAATGAATCAGGAGATTAAGGCGGGTAAAACCTCTTGATCTATAAGAGTTAGCTAAGACCAAGAAAGTAGGTAATATTTTCAATCTCAAAAATATAGAAATCCGACAAACGGCGGATGTATCCTCTAAATTGTTATATAAATCAAAAATAAATTGCCGATTAGTCGAACGACTAGGTACAATCCAATCCGGGATGACGAAAGTCATTCCCTTCTGGAGTTTTTTTTAGATGGGTTTAGGTCCCTCACTTTTGCAGAAGCATCCCTCGCGTAATAGCTCTGCAATGTTTTTCGACGATTTTTCCTTTCAGCAAACCTCCAAACAAAAAAAAAAATTGGAAAGAAATCTTAACAAATAAAGCACAACCCCCCCCCCCCTTCTCCGTAACTAAATTGGCTCAAATTTATGTGAAATGGCTCGAAGAATGGCTCAACTCCAAAATTTCTGCGGAACAACACTGATTGGAATTCTACGGCGGAACACATTTTAGATTGAATTTAAAAGTCGTCGAGCCAGGACACAGCTACATAAGTTGCCGAAAAGTGAGTATAAAAAAAACATGTTAAATATCACGTAAACTACTTAACCATACTAATTTCCTTCAAACAGAGAATAAATTCATTAAAATCTTCGCTTGTTAACTTGCATTTTATTCAGGCGACGAACGTCGCGTCGGGTCGGCGACACAACTATTATTCATTCGAATCGAATTAATGTCAAAAATTTACAAATATGGAGAAGTTCGGACGGTTTGACAGCATTTTGTATATTTGTTGGTTAGAATTATTAATTACAATACAAGACCATTTTTTTAATATACATTCTATGGATAGTTAGTTGAGTGGACCCCTCATCAGGGGTGATCAGGCGTGGACCGCAGTACCGCCATCATTGGTACCATAAGGGCTGCCAGAACCTCCACTTGGAGGGCACACTGCAATCAAGGAGTCCGGTGCGCGTCCGTTGTTATAATATCCATCTTTGACCGCCTAGTGTTATGTGGTTTTCCATTGGGACAAAAAATCAATCTTTTTTTTTTTTTTGATCCGGATCACTTTTTGCAGATCTAGATATTTTTCGAGATTTACACATCCTCCATTATGAAGTTCGTATGTTTCAATCGACAAACGAAAACAATTTGGAAAGGTGATGTACTGTCAAATAATGCACTTATACAATTACAAAAACAGATCAAACTGCTTTCATGTTCCATTTGCCACGAAAAATCTAAGATCTTTTATTTCTTTGAGCTACGACTATCGTTGATTCTCTCTTAGGGCCCTATTACCGTTCGCGAGTCGAATATTTCGCGCAAATCTTGTTTGGCGAAAAATAGGCCTCCTTGGCGAATTAAATTATTCGCCTAAATCACTGCAAAAAAAAGACAAATAGCAAATGTGAAGTAAACAGAAAGTAAAAACTAATTTTAATTACCTACAATCGATATATTTGTATTTGTACAGCGCACTCTATGTCAAAATGTAGCTAGGATTTTAGTAAGGTAATGTTTGGAGACACCCCATAGGCTATACCTTAATATTCTGAATCAGGATGCAATTCTGAATCGATTTAGCGAAGTCCGTCTATCCGTTCGTCGGTCTGTCTCTCTGTTAAAAATACAACAGAGTCCAACCAAACTAATGGACCTAGGCGAATGATTTTTTTTTTTTGTTTAATAAAATATTTCTTTATTTATGTTTTCGTTTGGTTTTATACCTACATTTAAGAAATTTGAGTTCTATTCAGTACAATTTTTTTTTTTCAGTTTTTAATACAGAGAACCTCTGAGAAAAGTCGATTTTCATCACTGATCTACAAGGGCAGCGACATCGACCTAGTCGAAAAATGTGGCATCGGTCTTTCCAGACGAGTAGGATAATGTAGAGAGAATGGGTATCATCGCTCCAGTCCGAATGGCTGTCATCGGACAACGCATAATATGTACCTACCTAACCTACCCCTCTGTCACTTTCGTAGTCGGTGGCGAGCTGCGGACTAATGTCGTTTTCGGTTGGTCGTCCAGAACCGTCCGGAAGAACTCTCTGCGATTCTGAATTCAAATCCAGAAGCAAATGTCTCTTCTTTTCAGTAGAAGCACTGTCAGTTGAGTGCCAATCGAACGCTTTCAGAAGCGTTCAGATTGCTTCCGGACGATTCTGGACGACCAACCGAAAACGACATTACAGTCCTCCAAAGCACGTCAAACATCAACCAATTTTATGAAGAATCTTTCTCTTGAAGCCCCCGAGAGCGAGAATATTATCTCCCTTAGATACAGTCCAAGCTTCAGCGCAATAAGAAAAGAAATTTGATGATCATCCAACGGCTTATATGAAAAAATATTTCTTTAGTTGCTCTTCATTAAAATAAAATAAAATAAAATAAAAAATCACGTATATTCTTTAGTTTTTGGAAGGTGTCAGTATTGTGTGTTCCCTCCTTTCGTCCTGATTACAGCTTTCGCAGTCGATCTGGCATACTCTGGATGATGGTGTTGATATCAACTTGCGATAAGCTCTCCCAAGCGGTCAGTGTAGCGTTCCTGACCTCGTCTATTGTTTGTGGGGGCGGAATGAGCACTTTATCCTTCTTGCATATCCCAGATATGCTCTATGGGATTTAAGTCCGCACTACGAGCAGGCCATTGCAGTTTTTGAATACCTGTGACTTGAAGGAATTCATCTATACGATACTTGCTGCATGGGGTCTTGCACTATCTTGCATTAACAGGAACTGGTCGTATCCTATGAACAATGAACCCCATATAGGGCAATACGTGTTCCTGAAGAATCTCCTCAACGTATTGCGTTGCATTTAATCGTTTATCAACGATAATCAATTCTGTACGTCCTTCGCAACTTATTCCTCCCCATATACCATAATAGAGGCTCCATAAAAAGCCACAGTTTCTGTGGTGGTGATAGGTAGAAACCACTCTCCTCTTCTTCTACAAATACGTAATGAATAACGGAATTAAAGAAAAGAGATAAACACTATCCTGAGCTACCTTCAGATGCGACATGTGTTAATAACACAAAAAAACATTAGCCATCGGATGATAACAGCTTGGCCAAGATTCCGTGCCGCTGAGTTTAAGTTTAGGTATTTACTTAAAGTTATACCTAACTGTCGATAGTGAATGATTGTGCCGCTAAGCCTGAGAATTCCAATCGAACACGCCATTTAAACGACTTGGACAGATTTCTGTACAGTCTGGGAAGAATGTTGGAAATGTTTAGCGCAAAGTGCCTATGCTTATAAACGCTCAGAAAAAAAGCTTTTCGTAGTTTTGTCTTCTTACTTAATTTATGGTGGCCTAATTTATGCGCGATTAGCGTATAAGTTTAAGTTTTGACAGATAAAAAGAATATTTATTTGAGTTCGATTTTCATAAACAAACAATTTTTATATGCAAAATTACACATTCACACGAATAAAAAAAGATTCTGCACTCGTATTGACGGCCCAAAAAAATGCGGTCTGATTTTTTTCAATTCATAGATATTTCATACGTATTTAAACTGTAGGGGGGAAATGATGTGATACTAATAGATTTATTAAATTAAGCTCAAACAGCTTGTGAAAACCTATTAGACATATTTTATTATCTTCTATATATAGAACTAAAATCAACACAATACGCGTAAGACTAAAATCAGTAGGTATCATTTTTTAATTCAAATTCAGAACTTGTGCCGGGAATAATAATAATTTAACGAATATTAAATTAGCTTGGCTGAATATATTTAAGAAAAAGAATTGTATACAACGAAACTGGAACTTTTTATTTCTTTTTTATTTACACTCTCACTTTTTAATGAATTTGGTTAAGAATTTTTAGGCAATCAGAGTTTGCATCATCAACGTAAACTTGAGAAACAGGATTCGAATTAAAAAAGCAATTTAAGCAAAGCAAATGTTTATTGATAAAATTAATGTAAATATGGCCACTTTATTGGGTAGTTTATGCCTATTAACGGCCGTATTATTTACTCGGTTTAAGTGCGAGGTTAAAACGTTTTTAAACCACGAAAATAAACCAAAGATACCCTTATAAGCATTTCAAGGACTATGTCAGAATCCAAATATCTAATTTATATGTAACAAATCGCTCCGCTTCAATTAACCACATTCGAAAGTATACTAGGACTAGCATGTTGAGGAATATTATGAAAACTGATTTAAAGCTTGTGAAAATCTATGTACCTACTTAAACCGGTCGTATGAGTGTGCTTTAAAATCAAAGTGGCTTATCCGGCAATAGGTTTAAGAACTGACGTCTAAAAGGTTGTTTAACTCGAGTGAATAAAACGGAATTACAAATTTATATGGCTTAGCTTAGAAAGCTGTTCGAGCTACCTCAGCTCCCATATAAAATGCTCTCCAAAATGTAGCTGAGCTAAATTTAAACGAATTCCTTTAGCCGAGCGGCACGCAGTTCCTGCTAAAAAATGTGAACAGTTTTCTCAGTTGACGTCTATGTCCGAAACACCGACAAATAAAGTCAAGAATTTCTCGACTTACTACTAAGTTGACGTCTATTTATGTCAACAATTGTGTGTCTGAAGAACTCAAGGTTTCTTTGACGTCGGTCCATAGACCCACTAGTACGCACTGGGTTAGGCCTGTCACGTTCAATATAGCACTGAGTTCGCACTGACCTGACATTGAAAACTTGTTTTCGAGGTGAGCACTGAGGCGCCCTAGTTGAGCACTGAGCTGACCCCAGGTATTCAGTCAGGGCAAGAGTTCAGTGCTGAATTTTGCTGTCAATCGTAGCTGCTATTCGGATGAAATCATATTTAAATATTTTAAATTTTTTTTATTTATATTTTAAATATTTTTGTGAATTTTTTTCATTTTTGCTGCACTAGTAAATGTTAAAAAAAATTGTTTTTCAACAATCAAGTCACTGACACTTCTCAGTTGGGTCAGTGCCCACGTCGAACGAACCTTCAGTTTTGAAATTTTTTTAGGTTATCGGAGAGCTCTCCGAATGCATGGGAATAGGAGAGCGCAGTTTGACATTTTGATTGCTCTGACATGTAGGGCACCAATCAGAAACTCGGAACCCGAGAAAAAAAAAATACAAATTGTCAATAAGTGGCATACCTACCTACAATCAAGTCAGTTTTCGCGTTCCGGTAAATTTGAATCCAGACAATTGAAGTTGTCCTACGATGACCTGACCAGATTCTTGAATGCGACCTTAGGTAAGCTAAATTTTGACAAATCGTGTAGTAGTGTAGTTTTTTTTATATTGTAGATATTTTTGTGTTGCAGAAAAGTACCTAAATAAGGACAAGATTCTTTCAATGTATATGACGAGCAATACCTTGAAAGTAAAACTATTGAGATCAAAGAATAGCAGACAAGGAAAAAAGAAAACGCAACGAAAATTAAACATTTTAAATTTGCATGCATTGTACAGTAGGTACACACTTAAAAATTGCAGCAGAAGCAATATTTAAATCTTACCATAGAAATTGAACATTTTTTGACAAATTGATCTTTATGGTATATAACATCTCATACCTACACCATAGATAATCACGCTTATTCTGAAATTCGATCGATTCGAGTATTCCTCGAATTCAAAACTTACACTCGAATGAACTTCTCGCATTTTAAGTTTCAATACAAATTTAACTATCTAACTTCTGCAAACACTTTTAAAAACACTAAATTTCAATTCAGCAATGTTTACAATTTGTATTTCTCACTTCATTAACAATTTTTCACTAATAAACTAACTAGATAAACCCTATTGTAGAAAATAAGTGAGAACCTATTTCACTCATGTATGGTAACACTATTTAAACACTACTGTCATTATGACGTTAATTAAACTTTCTTCTTAGGTACTTTGAATTTCATCAAACCAGGTTGTCTTTTCATTTCACGCTGCAAGATATTTTTCCTGTTCCTGATTTTTATCCAACACCAATCCCTCCCCATATAAAATGTTGCTTGCTTTCTTTCAAGTTTTTAAGCTGTCACTTTGTGTTTTTTTCTCATTTGACACTGACGTTGTCGTGAACTACACTATTGAACTTACATTTTTAAATAGAGCTTTCGACTACAAATTTTCGCTTGAATACAATTTGACATTTAACTCGATCCAAACGAAACTGATGTCGTTTTCGGTTGGTCGACCAGAACCGTCCGTAAGAACTCTCCGGGATTCTGAATTAAAATCCAGAAGCAAATTTCTCTTCTTTTCATTAGAAGAACCGTCAGTTGAGTGCCAATCGAACGCTTTCAGAAGCGTTCGGGTTGCTTCCGGACGATTCTGGAGACCAACCGAAAACGACATGAGAATGTGAGGAGAAATGAACAAAATACATACCTACAAATCTCAATCGAAATCGAAAGTTGGAATGTCAGATGTCTGTAATCGAATGACTTTCGATTCGATTCGAATCTCAGAATTAGGTGAAAATTCGTCTCAACAACTTTGCTTTCCAAAAATAATCTCTAAGAACAACATTTTGACTATAAGTGTACTTGGCAGTTAGATTTCAGATCATGGTTGTAACATTAACTGTAATTGAGCTTCCCAAACCGAAAGGCTCTCAAACATTGTTGTATGATAGTTATTTTTTTTTTTACAAAAGTCACAAAATTCTGTGTTTTATTCTGTTATGATTTATAACAGAATTCATAAAAGATTTTTGCACGCAGAATACCAATAATTCTAGAGATCGTAAACAATTTTTTGACAGTTCGAACTTTTGTATGGAAACTCATAACAGAATAACAGGAAAAATTGATAAACGATTTTGCCGAATAGGCCTGATTGTCACTCTGTACAAGCCTCTCAAGTGGACATTTTGACTCCCAAAAATTGATATGTTTTCATTTAACACTAATGTCATTTTCGATTGGTAATCCAGAAGCGTCCGGAAGAACTCTCCGCGATTCTGAATTCAAATCCAGAAGCAAATTTCTCTTTTCAGTAGGAGAACTGACAGTTGAGTGCCAATCGAACGCTTTCAGAAGCGTTCGGATTGCTTCCGGACGGTTCTGGATTACCAATCGAAAACGACATAATTTAGCGTTCCCCTGGTACCGTCTTGCTGATAGTGAATGACATTGTACTGGGCCACACTCCACACATAAATAAATAGGTGGCGCAACAGGCGGGAGACACCCATCCAAGGCCTAACTTCTCGCAACCATTCGTTTGCGTGAGTTTCTATTTTTGGGACAATTGGAATGGACCTACAATTTTGAGAAGCTTTTTCATGACAGCTATACTCTCGGATGTTTGTCAGACGGTCGCGAGAGGTGGCGCAGTAGAAAAAACCTTAAGATGTAATTTGTGTTTTTCCGGGGATCGAGCCAGGGATCCCTCGCAAAGTAGTCCAGCACACTAACCACTGCGCTACGGCGCCCACATACATGCCTTCCCATGAAAGTCGTGTCGGGCGAGACAGGTCGATTTGAAGTGAGTAGAAAAGAGAGGGAATTTTAGATGTAATCTACCCTTCCTTTTTCAACTAACCTAATGCCCGTCTTGCCCGACACGACTTTCAAGGGAAGGCATGTGTGGTTCAGCACATTGAATTATATCTAGGTACTTCACTCAAAACAATCTTATTAGAAAAAATCCAACGACAGTTGTAGAGTCACAGTTGTACCAACTAGCCGCCAGCCGTAAGCCAGCAGATACACTTCCAATTCCAGTAAATTTTTCCAGTTCGAATTTAGTTGGGATTTTTTTTTCTTGCTGTTCGCTCAGTAAAAAGAAGAAAAGTAGAAAAGTCAAATGCACAGAACGAAGAGGAGGTAGAAAAATATAAATTTTCTCACTCGCTGCTCAGTGTTTGTTTCTTATTCGTGTGATTATTGTTGTTACTTTCTTATCTATCATTAGATGCTTTACGGTATTTTTAATTTAATTTGTGCGTTCGTTTGGATGTAAGAAAAACAAATAAACTACTTAATTCCTTGATTCTCGGTGCTAAATTACACGGTCTCGTTCACCTGTCCAATGCAATTCATAGAAGAATTTGTGCTCAAAAGTATTCTCGTTGTCATTGTCAAATTTGTGTGATTTCCAATTGGATTAAGAAAACTTCTTCAATTCATTATTATCTCGTATTCCTGTTGTGTGGAAGATCCTAATTTGCTAAATTCCTGTACTGTACACGCTGTGTGGAAACTAATTTCTACTAGAATGTGAGTATATTTCTAATATTGTTCAGTTGAAAACCCCAGAGAAAGTACCTATCTACACAAAGTTATACAAACGAAAGAGGTTCCCTTCCCTTCCCATTTTGTGTGTGTGTTTCCCGTGTCAGGCAATTTTCAGTGTCAACGTGTGCCATCGTCGCTGGAGCTAAAATAACTTGCAGAACGAACGAAACAAAATTAATCGTAAATAAAAGACACGACATCAAACAGGAGAGATGGTCGCTTCAAGGTGAATCCAAATCCGAATAGGTTCTCCTTCCACTGCTTGGGTAAATAGTCATACAAAGGCTCGTCTAGGTAATCCGGTCTACATATCGCCAAAGCGGAGACCGAGACACCTACCCCAACTCATAAAATTGCACTATCTTTGAGGTACATATTTTAAAGCAAATTCTATCTATTCGAAGGAATTCTACTTAATCCGCAACAGCTTATAGCGAAACAAGAAAACTGCAATCACCCGCACAGAGGTCGAGGCTATAAGTTGTGCTTTGTGCACGTAATCCCCTTGTTTTGTATTGCAATGTTTTTCGGTCTGTTCTCCTCAGGGATGCAATTTAAAAGCATGTAACGTTGCAGTACATTGCCATGATTAGTTTTGTTTTAGAAAAGTTTCCCTGGTGTGTGTCGGTTTCGCGGCGGAACATGTTAGCTACTGTTCCGAGTTTCGCAGTTTATTTTGCTAATAAATTAACACGAGTCGTTTTTATTTATCTAAAAACCTGTATCGGCAGAAAAAGGCAGTATATCTATCGTGCCATCATTTGGAATGTGGTTGGTCTCAGTCAAAATTTGTGGTTTTATTTTTATCGATTGGTAGTAAGGCATTAATTGGTAAAGCAGACTTTGTTGCTATTATCATCCGGAGTGTGCACAGTTGAGCTGTTTCATTAAGCAACGTAACGTAAGTATGTATTGTCTCATCTGTCGTCTTCGTTCTCTAAACTATGTTGAATGGTTGTTGCTTTCAGATGACTTTTAAACTAAAAAATTAGCTCAGAAACTTCGGTATACAGTAAGCCCATTTTGACATTATCCTCTGCTCTTCCTCGTCGCGGTCTTACTTGAGTAATTCAGCCTGTTTCCGAACATCTGGTTAGGCAACTGATTTAATTGCCGACCTTAGCAATCCAGCGAAGAAAGCTAGTTGTGAACTCTTGAAACTTCTCATTCTCACAGCCACCACAAGAAGCGTTTCCAGGGAGATTTGTTTTCTGGCATTGTCCGAAAGGCACAGACTCCTGCTATCCTGCTGTAAGAATATCAGCGAATCTTTTTAACGTTTCTTAAGGCCGACAGATTACTGTTGTTATTCGAGAGCAATGTTGTATATGACTGACAGAAGAACGATTTATTGGTAGCTAGCTCAAGAATATGTTCCCATTTTCTTGAGAAGCTACAACTGACTGGTCATCAATCTCATTGCCTCTAATATTTTTCTGGCCCACACCCAGCAAAGATTTTGTTGTAAGAAGCCCGATTGAAGGGAATTTACGGCACTGCCAAATTAATACAGAAGAGTATGCCACACTCTTGCCCAATACTTGATTTTTCATAACCACGGCCGTCGTCGAATGGAAGCTCTGCGATACTTCTGACGAATTTGCAGATGTCGGTCTAGGAAACATTGTTAGTGGTTGAAGAAGTTGGTCGAAGGTCATATAATTTTTGAGCGGTCGAAATTCTAAAGTCTAGTGCGGATTACAGGAAGAAGGCAGCCCTTTGTTAATAGCTAAGATTGATAGTAGAGCTCTTGATACCCGCATACCCGGGTTCTACCCAGGTACCCGGGTACCCGAGATTTGCGGGTATTTCCCGGGTACCAAAATTTCGGGTACCCGATTACTCCGGGTACCCGTTTTTTCGGGTACCCGCTCCTTTTCGGGTACCCACGTTTTTTCGGGTACCCACATATTTTTTTTTTTATCTCCAAGCACGTTTACAAATAACATTTTCGTACGTATTTTTAGCATTTTCGTATACCGCAGTCAGAAGTCTAAAAAAGTGTGTCCCGCAATTGCGTATGTTGGTCCAAAAATGTGTGCATATGTACTTAAATTTAAAACAAATATGCATAGCTACTTATATAAAAATGTTATGTTGGTTTGTGTATGCTTCAAAAACTCGAAAAGTTTTGCACCGATTTAGCTCAAATTTTCAGAGATTCTTTGATATTGGCTCGAGATGGTTGTAATGATGGTTTGATCTAAATTGGACAAAGAGGCGTGGCACTGCCCATAATTTTGCACCACGAAGTGTGCACGGGCTACGCTAGTAAATTCTATAACTTTTGAACTTTCTCGTATACTTACGTATTAAGAGAAAGATAGATATGTACCTACATGTACCTATGTATTCTTTTCGTACAAAATTTCGAACTCGCGATTTTAATCAATTCTGATATTACGATGATGGGGGAACTCAAAAAAGTTGGTCTCGCAAATCTGTCCGTCCGTATGTCTGTCTGTCCCATAGGCCTGCAGCCTAAATGCTTGATCGGATTTGTTTCAAACTTCGTATTTAGAGTTGTTGGGCTCTTGAGGGTTTTTTTTTGGTTATGCTAGCCCGGGTCGGGAGATCGATAAGTAAGTAAGGAAGCCCTAATATTAACTACTGTTAACTAACTATTTGGTAAGATAAGAACAATTATTATTGTTAAAAGAAAACCGGAATGTGCACTGTCCACGATGTGCAACTTTCCGTTAACTTGTAAGCAATATTAATTTTAATGTGCTTCTCGCATAATGCACCGTACGATTTTAAACTAAATTACTTAAAGACCAAATATTTGCAAACTGTATTAGTTTTGTTTAGTTGCAATTGCAAGGCTATTCTGTAGTGTTAACCAAAAGTAAAACGTTTTGAAGTAAATCTAATTTATTGGGTTGTTTTCCGCCATAATTATATGAATTTCGTTACCTACATAATATAATATACTAGCGAACCCCCTTCACACTTCGTAGTGCAAAATAGAAAATTAAAAAATCAACTTCAAATTCATTTAAATCAGTGACGAAAGTTTTTATTGTTATTGTTTTATTATCTTTACACTCCATTTTTTTATTTTTCCAGGAATCGTATTGCCTAGATAGTATTCTTGTCTATAAGGACAATGCATATCAATGTTACAAATTTTAAAAACTTTGGCTCCCATGGCCATGACTGTCGAAGAAAAGTGAACACCCCCAGGCCAACACCTAAGATTGTCCAAAAATTGTAACTCAATCGATTAGGTGGTGGTCGAACTAATGGATATTTAATGTTTTTATTGTATTGGCGGTGCCGAGCCCTTTTGTCCAATTTTGACCAGTCTTCAGAGCAATACTCCTGGGCCAATACCTAAGATTGTCTGTAAGATACCAAAAATGTTTCAAGTCAAGAATTAATAATTCAAGAAATGAATAAAGTTTGTGGAGTAAGCATTAAATATTATAAAAAAACAATTTTAACTTGAAACATTTTTGGTATTAAACTACGCCAGGCCACGGGCAAAATAATCCTATACGATTAATCTTTGACCAAAGACACGTATTAGGTTATGGTTCACAGTCACTTTGTGATTGTTTTTCCATAAGTCTCGGTAAACATCGAATAAATAGTGCGTCTAGGCAGATGTGGTGGTTCGTCTACTGATGAGCCCACCCACCACATCGGGGCGAAACGCATTTGGAGTTGAGGCCACTTAAATGTTTTTTATAATTGTCTGTAAGTTTCAACACAATCAATTCGGCGGTTTTCGAGATATAAGATTTTGAATGTTTTTTTTTGTATGGGCGGTGCCACGCACCTTTGTCCAATTTTAACCAAATAAGGCCTATATGGTGCCCATTGATAAGGCCTACCTTTTCCAAAAAGATCCATACCAAACGGGTTAGTAGTTCTTACGTGATAGTGGAACAAACAAAAAATCTACAATTTTATTATATGTATACATAGATGTAGCTCGAAAAACATTCATAACACCTCGATATTCAATTCCAGGTACTTCTGAATATCCATTACCCGGAATTACCGGGTACCCATTACCCGAAACTACCGGGTACCCGCGAACTTGGGTAATACCCGCATTTACCAAGTACCCGTGTACCCGGGTAGTTGTTCAGATGGGTATTACCCGGGTAAAATCAAGAGCACTAATTAATAGTGACTTTACGTTCAAACAAATGTAAGTGCTACGTTTCACTAGTATGCTTGGTCTGCCTTTATGGGACAACTATCACAGAGTCCACGGAGTCATGGTTCTTGTATCAGGACAAGGTCTTCTCGGTCGTTGCCTTTATAGATCGATGAGGATAATCTTTACTGACTTCAGCATTATTGCTACAATTAGACGGCGAAACCTCTACCAAAATGTTGTTCACTCTTCCAATTTCCAAGATCAATCAAGAACCTTATTGATAAAGTCGTCCATATTCACCTTGATCGCCTGCCACCGTTCAGGAGTATATTTTGGTAACACCGACTTTCAGACCGGTTGAAAATCGGCATGGATCTAGAGGGAAAGAGGGGAGAATGTGTGAGAGAATAAGGAACAGGGAAAGAAGAGCCGGATGACACATCTAGAAAAATTCTCAAGAATCACTGACTGTAAGACGCTAAAGTAGAAGTTTTTTTTTTTTGTTTTCCTGTTGGGGGAGGAGAAATGCTTTATGCACCATAAGGAGGTTTTTTTGACGTTGACCATCGCCGTGTGGCCGACTCCCATTTGCATAAGGTATACGTAGAATAAAATTCCTCCGCTCTTCGCATTACTTCACTCTGTCTCGCGGGATTGGTCTTCTTCTCTTTTCTTTCTTCTTGGATGTATGCTCAGAATTGGTTCTGCTCGCTGGCCAGCATATTGTCTGGAGTGATGATACAGATATTTCTCTCCAGTTCTCCTCTTTTGGATTCCCATCTACTGCAGGAGAAGACGGTATGATGAGCGTCGTCTTCTTGGGAGTCCCTATACTTGCAGGCCTGACTGTTCGTTTTGCCGATTTTGTGGAGAAAGGGGTTAAAGTATTCGTGTCCTGTGAGTAACTGTGTGACGTAATAGTTAACCTCACCGTGTTCTTTATCTGGTGCCAGAAAGTACAGAATTTAGTGTTGATGGTCACTTCTTATTACCTCTTGGCGAAAGTAAGATTGGGGAGCTGTATAATAGGCGCCACAATAAGTTGGTAGAACCCTGAAGGACGTAGTATGGAGATCATCGGATTGCATCGGTTATTTTATTTGACAATCTGCAAAAGATTATGCAGCTAGCAGTTAGCAGATTTATTTGTCTCTCGGTTAAGACTAGGATCTGTAACTTCATTCTTTGCAAATGTTGGAAAACACAGTCCATGTTGACAATATTTGATTTATAATCCGAATCTTTCGTAAATCTGTCGTAAGTTCGCCTCTGTTCATTCTGCCTTTGTGTTTGTTGTTAACTGGTGTCTTGCAATCAGAATAGAGGACTAGTTTATTTATTTCAAAAAGTTGCAACCTGCCAAACACCGAAACCTAGTCAAGGCGTAGCCTATAGCATGATGTGATGTTATCTCACCGGGCGGCAATTGAGTCGCTATCTACCACTTAACTATATCATCAACCATCTCATTGGGGAACTACTTCAAGAGCGTGTATCTACTCAAGTACTCCTTCATGTCCTTAACCACCGTGTTTAGCACCATGTCTCACGTTGTCACGGTATCGCTTTTCTAAATACATCAACCAACATTTAAATATGTACATTCCACTAAAACACTCACACACTCAAATGATTATATACATAGTCCCCGTAGTGTATTGTAGGCTGTCGCCCACTCAAAGTTATTAACTCAATTAGTACTCGTACCTTTTCCGTGCAATATTGTTTATCTATCCATTTTATTTCGAAAAAAAAGAAAAGAAAAAAAAATTCCCTTATATGTCAACATTTTCTTGTGGACTCTAAATGAGTTTAACATATCTCTGTTAAGTGGGTGGTAATTTGTGTTGTAGTTGAATTCAAATGCCGCAACTTGAGAATTGTAAGTCTTCCGACAAAATGATATAACCGGCTTTAGTGGTATACACGTTAAGCACTTAATTTACTTTGTCCCCTTTGTGAGGAAGATATTGCTATATGCCATCTATAAAGATGTAGAAAGTAATCTCGTGATGACTGCACTGCATCTGATGAAGAACTTGTTCTTGTAGTCGTGTAGTTTCTAAATTGGGTTCAAGTTGTATGAAGACTTTCCTTTTGTAAAAAGGTGTGTGCAACGAGTGCATTTGTCGGCTGATTGAGAACAGATTCTGCGAACAAGAAATATAAAACAAAAAACGTGCGTCAACATCTTGTTTTTGGTCTGCTGATTCATGTTTTTTTTACATTTTGTTTAAGACCCGTTTAGTCATTATTGACTTGTGTATAAGATAGTTTTGTGAAAACGTGAAGTAGAATGAAGTTTAGAAAGACAGACAGGTATGTGAGGAGCAGTAGGCAAGGTACTTGAAGATTTATCAGGACTTACATAATATTTTTGTCTTTCAGATGTTCGTTAGCATGCGGTAAAGCAAAAGATACTATAAGAGTCCGACAGCCACTTCATCGAAACCCCGGGCAATCACATAGAAAGTGTTTGGAGGATTCTAAGACAGAACTTGCATTCTGTTTCCATAAGCCACAATGGCCTCTTCGAAAGCTCACTAGCTACTTAATACTTTCCTTATTTAGAATGAGAATTTCCTTGTAGGAGTAAGGTTTAATTAATCTTTTGGATTGTCTTAAATCCGGGACATTTTTCCAGTATGGTTTAGACGAAGATGTTGTTCTTAATCGTTAATAAGCCCAATTGCAGTAGCCCAATTGACTCTTCAATAAGGTTTCTACTCTATACAGCAGAACAGAAAGATCGTTAATATTTCCTTGGGTCTACGAGAAAGGGCTTTACTTCTTAGATGCATTTTTAGCTCGACGAAACAGCGAGAAGCAAGTTTATTCTTATGTTGGCTCAAAAGTATCATCGACTTCTTAGGAGGAAAAAAGCAAGACCTCGACAAGTTGCACCCACCATTTGTTTATTTATTTTAATTCTCACAAATTCGCGTTAATACCGTTGACCAAAGCTGCCGTGGACATATGGAAAAGGCTACTTCTGCACAGTTTGCTCGTCACCTCGACATAGTAAGTCAATTTTTCAATTTCAATTTAAAGACCATCCCGTTTATAGCCATTGTACATACAAGATGGCGCAAAATTTATCAACCCGACAGAGTCTAAGACTTGTTGACATAGACTCGTGGCTTCAAAAAGCCCCACAAAAAGAAGTATGGAAGGGTTAAGTCAGGCGTATTGCCAGACAGTGCAAATCGCCAAAAAGAGATATTATACGTGACCAGGAAATGTAGCCCTCAAAATTTCGTTTGTAGCTCGTGCAGTGGCAGCATCTCGTGTTTTCCCATACTCTTTTAGGTGAGGAGCTAAACGTGGCTTAGTGTTTGCCAGTTGGCGTCCGACAACCGGGAAATCTGCACCGCAAAGAAAATCGAAACATTTCAATTATTTCGCGTTCTTTAGAATAGAAGTAAATATCGATTATACTTCACAAATTTCAAAGAAGAATTGACATTTGCCGCCATTTGCATAATTTATAGCATCTTCCAATAGGCTGATGAATTTACTTGTATAGCTAGCGTTGTGTTTGGTAAAACAGTGTCCGGTTCAAATTAAAAATGTACCCCTTTGTAAGGTTTCCTTTGTCGGTTAACTTACATTATAAAGAATCCTTGGAAAAACAGGGAAGTGGGTACACCCCCCAACTACTAATTACAAGCTTCACAATAAGTTACACTAGATTGGATTATTTAGGAAGAACTACACAGTGTTGTCCTGAGCGGTCGATAACCTTTTAGAGACCATAAGAGGTTATCGACCTGTCCGGCCCAATATCAGTGAAAACAAAGTATCGATTACATTTTTGACTGATTGAATTTTAGCGCTTACCGTTGACAGATCACAGCCCAAGCCGAATTTGAGGCAAGATAAAGATGGGAGCAACAAGTACCTCATTCAGCTTTATACCCCTTTGACGCATTCTGACACTTTTTCGTCATGTCCCAAATGTTTCGAAGTGTTGATCTTTAATCGCATTCATTTGCGCGTATGTACACACGAGTGCTCCACTTTGGACCCTTTTTCCTTGACAATGTTGGGGTATTGGTAGCCACAAACCCAAAATGCTTCCGTAACTTTATAAACAGCATCGACTCATTTAGGTATATTGAGTTGGCAAAGTATGGTACTTTGGTAATTAATCCATATCGTATCACAAATTCACAACTGACCAACTTACCATTGAAGGTAGGTCTAACCTATACCACATAGATAATTTTGTCCTTCTAGAATTTACCCAGAATTTAAACTAATATGAAACTATGCGTCAGTACGGTAGTTTCATTGCCTTTTTGCGGACATCAGGCTGCAATTGATGTCAATGTAAATACACCCGCCTTCATAAATCGTAACTTACTCATATTTGTGTCGCAAATCTCTCTTCGAATATTTACGTTCGCTCAATCTGGTCCTGAAGTCATCGGACGACCAAGACCGTTGTAGTGGATAATCTCTTATTGAATATATTCTCTACTTTTATATTCGTTCCGCTGGTGAGGACATCCAATTCTCATGAATAGTTAAATGGGGTTTACGAAGATGATTTCGCTTACGGAAAAAAAGTCCTTTGCCTACACGTTGACGATGCAAGTCACTTGTTCCAACATCGATTATTATTTTTACCATGTTGTACATTATTTAGGACGTTGCGTTGTTCCCTTAACCTTATCAAGATTTTTTTTTTTTTTGATATGAGAAAAGCAAATAGAGAAGAGTTTTATTTTTCGATCTCTATGTTGGATTTTCCAACACAGAACGCTCTCATTTACATTTGTAGTATAGTTTGAAGCCTTAATATTTTAGTGGTAGCCTTAATATTCACTGGAACTAAAAATATTCGAAGATTTTTAGTCCTGCGCTATTTCGGAAAGGGTAGGAAGCTTGCTGACAATGCGAAGATAATAACGTCCTAGCCGGAGGTGTCTGTGGTGGCTGTGTCAAGATTCCCCTTCACTATTACACGAAGGATGCTTCTGCAATAGTGATGGATTTTAACCCGATCTTTGGAAAAAAAACCTCCCAGGGGGACTGACTTTCGTCATACCGAATAGAATCGACTAATTGGCAATTTATTTCTGATTCGTTTGAAAAAATGTAAGAGGAAAATTTAGCCGTTTGTCGGATTTTTACCAACTTTCTTGGTTTTAGCTAACTCTTATAGATAAAGATGATTTACCCGCCTTAAACTCCAGATTACACTGTAATTATTTAAAAGTTTTGTTATTTTTAAGTTGCTTTCACAGCAAGAACAGCAGTGTCATCTGCAAAAAGTTGCTATAATAGTTTGTCGAGTTTTAGGCAGATCGCTAGTGAATAAAAGGTATAGCACTGGACCTAGCACACTGCCTTGTGGTACACCAGCTTTAATTTGTCTTAATGTTGAGTACTCTGTCTCCTGTTTAATTCTGATGAATCGATCTGATATATATATGACTAGAATTGTGGAATACTGCTTCGGCAGTTGCTTTTGTAAATTGTGGATCAATCCTTTGTGCCAGTCTTTATCAAAAGCTTGTGCTACGTCAAGAAATATTGTATAACACACATTTTTCTCTTCAAATGCTTTTTCGATTTTATCTTTGATTTTATGCACCTGATTACTTGCAGAGTGCTTATTTCTAAATGGGGATTTGGGACTAGCTATTTTTCGTCAATTATTTTTTGCAGACGTTTTACCAGCATTAATTCGAACATTGTTAGTATTGATATTGGCCGATATCAGGTTTGCCTGGTTTTCGTATCATTATTACCTCCGTCCACATGCTTGGGACATATTTTAACTTAAACGCAGCATTTATAATCTGTGCTGGTCTTTTAAGCCTTTTCGAGGAAATTGTTTTAAAATTACCCCTGTGATTAAATCGAACCAAGTAATCTTTTTTATATTTATGCTTTCTTTAATTTCTTTAGTTGTTGTTACCAATTGAATAGGTCGATCTTCTTCACACCTTACTTCGCTCCCTTGATAACCTTTATCTTCATAAGGTTTTCAGACGTCTTCAAGATACTCTGCAAAAGTATTTGCTTTTTTTTTGGCGACTTCTTGTCCAGTTACCTTCTCTAGTTTTTACTGGCGCAATATCAGCTATTGGCCTGTTCATTTTCTTTGTTGCCTTCCAGAGCTAGTAGTCGGTACCAGAGGCGGACTAAGTGGCAGTAGCATCCGGGCGGTAAAACAAGCTCACACCCCTTACAAAATTTAAGAAAAAAAAAATTTAATTTTAATTTTGCAAAGCTTCGTTCACACGATGCCACTAAGACGCAAATTGTTAAATAAATTCTCATCGCCAATGACAGACTCGATAACGAGTCTTAAAAGTCCCACTTAACAATGAAGCTTAAAAATGCAAAGGCTGTCAAAATTTCTGCATATTTTACATTTATTTTTGCAGCTACCATGTGACGCCGTATTCGTCCGAGTTCCAATATGATACTGTTGTTTAGTCCTGTTAATGTCGAGGTAAGCATTGGAACAACAGCAGTACAGCAATATTTTTGGTTGAAGAGCTGAGAACACTAACGCAATGTCTTCCATGACCTTAGACCGATGAATAAGTTCAGTGCAAAATGTATCCCGACATAAAATGGATCTTCGTGTTTTCTATTCCAACGTCAAACCAGCATCTTGAGCCTTTTCGCCTGGCATAATTTTCTTCTTGTTTGTTCTTCCCCGCCTTTCAATTGAAATTTCTAGCCAGCACATTGTTCTCTTGCGTATATTATGGCCTCTTTCATGGTTTCATCACGATGTTCATGAAGAAAACTCGCGAGCGCCTCAAGTTTTAATACACTTTTTTCTAAAGTGAGCCCGTATTTTTGTAAGTATTTCTGTGCTGCATCAACTTCTTCCAAAATATCGCACCAGAATCAGGATCACATTCTAAATCGATCTAGCCATGTCCGTCTGACTGTCTGTCTGTTGAAAGCACGATAGCGTCCAAACGAATTGACCTAGGCGAATGAAATCTTGTGAGAGGACTTCTTTTTATCGTCGTCAGGTTTGTATTGAAAATTGTCTATGTCGGTCAAGTAGTAAAGAAACCGACATAACGATAAGCGTGGCTCCGAGGTCCGGATGCGGCCCAATGACAATCGTGGCTCCGGGGTAAAGCAGGACAGCCAAAAGTGCTGGCGCTGCTGATTTCAGGCCAGCTTAAACTTAGCCACCAAAAATAGAACACTGACCGAAGTTAATTCCTATACGGGAGCCTTATCTGGTACACTAGATTGGGACGATCAACACGTAGACAAATCTGTCCGAATGTCACTTTCATTCGGGTACTCATTCAATTTTGTCCACTTAGTCAGTGTGACTTATAAGTGACTAATGAAAATTTCTTATGTCACATAAAAGTGTGAGGAACGAGGACGTTTCGTTACATTGTCAAGGCTTACTTCAATCGCAAATCCACATCTGCTACTCGTTGTGATACTAGCCATAGTAAATGCCTTAGTTTTTCATTTGAGTCTCGTGGATCTGATCGATCCTATTGTGAATGGCAATTCTCGTGTTGTACTGTATATGCGGATTGTTTTAGGTCCGGCCATTTGACATGCAGATCTGACGTTCGTTGTCATTATTTCGATTCCTGGGGTCGTGAAAATTTGCATCAGCCATATCCTAGGCTTGGTTCGAAACGCACATTTTGTTTTCATAGGGAAGTTACCTTAACGGAGAAACCCCATCCTAGATAGTCATATCCTCTTGAATGAAAGAAGGAAATACCGATTCATATTGGGCTGAATTGAGAAGCTTTCTCAGGACATATATACTCTCGAATGATTGTTGAACGTTCGCAATAGCAAAAACCAGAAGGTGTAATTTTCTTTTTTTGGGGGTTCAACCGGAGACCCTTTGTTTCGTAGTCGAGCACACTAAACATTGTAACGTTCTTTTACTCTTGCTAAACTTCCACCTGCCGAGCTTGATGGATGGCCCTACGCCCTACGCCAGAAACAAGTTCCGACAGCTTATAGCTCCAAGTATCATCATATGTAGCAGTCGCCGTAAGCTTGACATTCAGCATTTTAATGTCTAAAGCAAGGCGCGCATTGAAGTTGTGAGCAAGTATCGTGGTTACCAAGTGGCAGGTAGAATCACTAAAGCCTATGTAAACAAATGTAGACGCCCGCATCAAAGCGACGTGGCTACTTATCTCGAACATATCATATTATAGAGCCTGGTCACGACTGGATTTTGGTATTGCAGCTGCGTATTTTTGTTTACCCCGAAACTATAAACATTCGAGACGACCAACGACGACATTTTAAGAACTGCTGAGTCGATGCCACCATACGTTGTTTGCGACTTCAGTGTGCGTTAAATCATTAAATCCTATGCCACCTGTCACTTGGTCACCACGCTGCTACGTCACTTGCTCACCACTTTAGTGCGCGCCTTTCTTAACCTTTCGCAATTACTGAATCGATCAACAAGATGGCGTTGTTGTTCATCGTTGATAGTGCTATGATGACGTTATAAAAGTGAAAAGCAACATGACCCAAAGATCGCCAGCAATTTTTACTAAAATGTGAACTGATCATAAACATGCCGCAAGGCTAGGCCTTTTCGCAAACGACTTTTGCAGAAGCTGCATGGATGAGGAAAAGGAGGAAACTATCCCTCACCTTGTTTATTCCTGCCCAGCTCTCTCCCGCAGAAGAAAACTTCACTTAGGAGCCTTCCATTGCAACGACTTGGGCGACCTGACAAGCACAGACATCAGAAGCCTCTTACGCTTTATAAAGAGCTCAAAATGGTTCAACTAGTAGGGAGATCTTATATCCTTCTTCGTGGCATCACAATGGACCTATACTGGTCTAAGTGTGTTGGCGTTTTTAGCTGACAGCCACTTTCAACCAACCAACCAACTGATCATTCATAAAATGCTTGAGAAGAACCATCACATGGATCCATTTGTGTTCTGTTCGAAAGTGTTCCCACTATCCTCAGTTTGTTTAACATAAACTTGAATAGAAAGATGATGTTTCATTTATATTTTTGGGGCTCTTTGAACATGAACAGAGAACAGGTATTACGGCACAAAAATTATTCCAAAACAGCCACCGGTACCGGTTTTAGCCGGCAAATTCAAACTCTATTCGCATTGAATTGGATTTTATTTTGTTTGCTTTTTTGCTCTTAAAACTGTTCACGTCTAAAATATTCAAATATACGAGTATAGCTCAGCCATATCGCATAAATTTAACTCAATAATATCTTCCACTTGAATTCAATGTAGGTATCTAAAAGTAACCATCGCTGACTGGAAAGTCAGTTCAAGTACCTTACTTGTCCACCGTGCATGCAACAATTTTCATGCCACTAGCACTCGACAAACTGGGCTTGATGTTTTTCCGCCCCCTCAATGTTCTTCCCCTCAGTGCATTGCGAGTCGCAGATAATTGCTCTATACCTGGAGTTGAAACTGGTTCCATAGATACTATATACTGGCGTCATATAGTTTCATGCATTCGTGGGTCTTTGTTGGCTTTTTCTCAAACGACGAGCTAAATGACGTTAGCCCATTCCCCGAGCTGTGAAATATGTGCGACTAAACGTGAGTTCTGAATTGTTATCCAAAGGCGATTTTTTTGTCTCTCCAAATTTATACCACTGTTGGTTGCAGTGAATCTTCTTCATAAATTATTCATACGCCGCGGGCCGGCCTGGCGGGCGGGAGGGTGTATAGAGCAATATTGCGTAAGGGGCGTTGTCTAACTTTTAATTAGAATCGATTACTGTGGTGGTTTATTGGATTTTTTTATTTTATTTTTGTCTTTTAACTGCAATTGTTTTGGCCGGATGTGACGACATTTTGGTAGTTGATGCACTATACGTATACCCGATTGGGTAAGAGTACCTATTGTCGTTGTGCTTTAATTAGTATTTGCTGACGTCTTTCGGTTACCATTGAAGCATATAGTGTGACAGATGAGTAATCTCACTGTTATGCAAGTTGATTGAAAGTAAACAGCAATTTTCCACTTAATTATGGTTAATTAATTTGATACTACACCTTGGGGTTGCATATTCACAAAAGGTTAATAGAAACCAATAAGTATTTAGACTGTGACAATAAACTGGAACTGGCATTTTAATTGAAAACATTGTGTAATATCCTACTCAAGGGTTAGAAGTTGGCTTCTGCGGCTTTATTTAAGCCGATAAGGTCAAATGATCGCTGGCTTCTTTTGAGATACAATTTTCAATTAACCTAAATAAGCAGACAAGGTGTTTACTCACTTTTGACGCTCACTGTACCTATGGCATGGAGTGAAGAACGAGGTAAACTGAAACCTATTTTGTAAAAATTGACAATTGCAACAATTGAGGTTAAAGGGGCAGTTTGCAGTATATGGAATTTTCACCCAGTAGCCATTGAGGCCCATTGTAATTTAATTACCCTTTTTCTAAAGGGTGATTTTTTTGCTGTTTGGTTTTTCAGTCTGATTTTTTGACAGTTCACGCGTGATTCGTGACACGTGTCAAAGTAAAAAATTCTCATTTAGCATTGCCATTTCACCATGGATAGACTTACGCCCGAAAAACGTTTGCAACTACATAATTGAATTTTATTACCAAAAATCGTGCTCTGTAAAAAATCTGTTTAGAGCACTTCGTCCATTTTATAGTCGAAGTAATCGTCCTACTGAGCAGGCTGCATTAATAATCAAAACTGGCGTATATGGTCAGCTGAGCAATCAGAAAAATCATCATCCACAAAAATGTACTGTTTGGTGTGGTTTGTGGGCCGGTAGCATCATTGGGCCGTATTTCATCAAAGATGATGATGGCAACAACGTTACGATCAATGGTACTCACTATCGTTCGATTATTTCGGCCTTTTGTTTGCCCAAAATGGAAGAGCTGGGTTTGGTCGAAATGTGGTTGCGACAGGACGGCGCGACATGCCACACAGCATGCGAATCCATGGACATATTGCGAGGCGAATTATGTGAGCCATTCATCTTACGTTTTGGACCTGTGAATTGGCCGTCTAGATCATGCGATTTGACGCCGCTGGATTTTTTTTTGTGGGGATATGTGAAGACTCGCGTTTATTGCCGCATTGGAAGACAACATAACTCGTATTATTAGTGAGATATGTTGGAAAAAGTATGCCAAAATTGGACATTCCGGATGGACCACTTCAGGCGTAGTCGCGGACAACATTTACACGAAATAATATTCAAAAAGTAAATGGCAAGAATTGATTTATCGACTCTAATAAAAATTTCACTCAATTTTGCAAATTTCCGTTGTTTCTTTTCAATTTTAAAAATCAAACGCTTAAAAAATTATCCTTTAGTACATGAAAAGGACATGCAACTAGCAAATGGTGTTGAATCTTCTTAAATCTGGTATAGGTATCTTTGTTAGATCTTTCAAGCCGTCTAAGAACCCTGCTTCCATACAAGAGTAGCTTTGTTCTTGGAGGGCTGGGCATTGACAGAATATGTTCCACAGATTAAATTCCCTCATCATCCCTGCAACTTCCGCAGAAGTCATTTGTAAAGATACCCAGTCTTTTCGCCATGTTTCCGACGTGCACTCGAATTTGATTTCTATCAAAAGATGTTACAATCTTTGACCTTTTACGGCCAAGTAACAGGTGATAACTTATAAACTGACAACTGGACAATTGTCAAATTTCTGTTTCATAAATAATTAGACAATTTTGTAGAATTGTTGCAAAATATCCAACAACTGTCAAGTTTTTGGTTCATTATAAAATTGTCATGACAATGGCCGCGTTTCATTGACCGCTAGACGTTTAGCACATAATTAGTATCCAAAATGGAGGAACGGTCAGACTTTTCTAGAGCCAACGAAACAAAAATGGTTTTGTGTTTCCAGAAATAAATTTATTTTATTTAAAAAAATTATGATTTACATAAGCCTTTAATTCATTTTAATCCGAATTTTATCGACCAACTCTACCTTCACTTTTGTTTAATTTTCCAGATTTTTTCACTTTTAATCGAATTCCATTGACAGGTTATTGTTTTTAATTCGGCCAATGAATTGTCACGAATTTTCCCAAAATTTTCATGGATTTTTTGACAAATTTCTATTGAAATTGACAATTAAGTCACCAAGAATCAAGAATCTAGTCAAGGTAAGACTTGATAATCGTCTGCGAAAAACTAACTTAAATTATCGGTATGTCACTAATTGACAATTGTATTTTTTTCTCATGAGATCCGAGTTTCTGATTGGTGCGTTTCATTGACCGCTAGACGTTTAGCACATAATTAGTATCCAAAATGGAGGAACGGTCAGACTTTTCTAGAGCCAACGAAACAAAAATGGTTTTGTGTTTCCAGAAATAAATTTATTTTATTTAAAAAAATTATGATTTACATAAGCCTTTAATTCATTTTAATCCGAATTTTATCGACCAACTCTACCTTCACTTTTGTTTAATTTTCCAGATTTTTTCACTTTTAATCGAATTCCATTGACAGGTTATTGTTTTTAATTCGGCCAATGAATTGTCACGAATTTTCCCAAAATTTTCATGGATTTTTTGACAAATTTCTATTGAAATTGACAATTAAGTCACCAAGAATCAAGAATCTAGTCAAGGTAAGACTTGATAATCGTCTGCGAAAAACTAACTTAAATTATCGGTATGTCACTAATTGACAATTGTATTTTTTTCTCATGAGATCCGAGTTTCTGATTGGTGCTCTACATGTCTGGGCAACCAAAGTGTCAACCTGCGACTTCCCATGCTCTCCGATAAACCAATAGAAATGTCAAAACTGGGTTCTCCAGAAACATGTTGACACAAATAGACGTCAACTTAGTAGTAATGCTGGGTTTCCACTTGTCGATTTAAAATTGACAAGTGACGTATTTTTATGCTAATTACAAAATTGGCAAGTGGAAATAGCGAAACATTGTTGTCAATGAATTGTCTAACAGCGTTTGTCAATAACGGACAAAGAAACTACTGGACAAGTGGAAATAGCTGAATTGTCAAACAAAATGTCACTTTGTCTATTATTGACAGTGAAAATTAATTGGCATCGAGTTCATAAGTTAGTCAATCAACTGACAAACGATTTTTTGCCAATAATTGACATAAGTGGAAATAAACTGACGGTGGTGTCGTTCAATGACATAAACGCGAGAGCTGTCAAACTTTGTCAATCAACCGATATGTGGAAGCCCACCTTAAGTAAAGAAATCTTGTCTTGAGTCGTCGGTGTTGCGGACATAGACGTCAACAGAGAAAACTGTTCAAGTGACCAGTTTTGCCCAATGAAAACTCAGCAACATGAATATTTTGAGAGCTGTCAGGCTTACCAAACTAGAATTTTAAATGCGGCCTCAGACAACTGCGACATATTTCTAGAATTTTCACCTGTCAATGTTAATGAAATAGGCCCATATAACAGTTGTAGTCAGCAAAACCAGCCACACAGCCACAGTTCTTGTTTACAACTGTCAAAGTTGTAGTTAAAATAGTTAACAACAACGGAATTTGGAATGCAGCTTAGATATTTATTGGCTAGTATTGTTGACTTTCCCCACCACAAATGCCAACTTAAAAACTGGTCATGCTGAATGTGTCATTTTTGTCATTCTCTTCTGGAAATCAGTTTTACAATATTTTTTCTTGTTTCTTCTTTCATATATAGGTTATAGGGCCTTTTCAATTGGGTTGATAGTTTTTGCAATAGAGATGTTTCTGTTTTTAATTTCAGATGTCAAATTAGTTTGCAGTTTTATAATGAAGCATTTGACGTCAGTGAAAAAAAAAACCCGTAGGGGAAATATTTTCCCAAACACAACTGCATTGTCCAAGTTTCAAAATAAAGAGCAAGCAAAATTGGCATGTCAAACCTAAAATGTTAAGATATAGTATTTTAAATGTTTTTGTTGTATGGGAGGTGCCACGTTCGTTGCCAACAGATGGCGCTGATTAAAAAAAAAAATCTGTCACATAAAAACGCGGGCATGCTCGAATGCAACTTTGAAACATGGATTTTAGATTTTAAACAAATGAACATTTACATTTTGCTTTATGTAGATTTAAATCCCATAACTTTTAATGAAATACCCGTTATTTCAGCAAGTCTAGGTAGCATAATGTGGCAATGGCAAGAACATTCACATTGTAGGTGTCACTTTAAGATGTTTGTATAAATGTAAAGCGATCTCTTAATTATAATAATTTTTATTATCATCTCACAACGAAATTAATACTCATTAATATGTCTACCGGATGAAATTAGTCAGATATATATTATCTTAAACTCAAGGTCAAGTCTTAAAATTGGCTAAATCAATCAAAATCACATCAACATCAAAAAATTATTTTTTTTTACGTCGGCGGACATGAACTGATGACGTAGATTATCTTCTGTGAAAAACATTTTGTTTTCGCATTTGTTTATGTAATTAATCAATAATAACATACCACACGTCCGTCAAATGTGCATTCCTCCTTGAACAAACATACTTCAGCTTCGGATAGACATAGACTGACGTCTGATGAAAGGTGAATGTTCGACTGATGCACGATTCATTTATTTTTTTTGCTATCGTTTTTGTTGCTATCGTTTTACTTGGTTTATGATCATTGAAGTAGGTACTGAGTTTAATGCAGCATTGAAGGACAACCAGCTTGGAGAGGAAATAACAAAATGATTTTCTTTAATCATTTGCAACGACACAGATAGCGAACAATAAGTATCTGCATTTTGACTACTCCTATAAATATCTAAGTAGAGTTAATTTTTTAAACGTCAGATTTGAGGAACAGGTGATTAGTATATAGATAATAGAAAAATATACAAAGTAGATATAACATTAATAATATTTATTGAGGAATTTTGAATACACCTCTCAGTTATTAAAACTACTGGACTGGTAGATGCATTAATTAAGCTGCAATTTACTTGGTCGATGTCACTATACAGATCGTGTGGTTCGTCGTTGAATCTACTCCTTCCAAAGCTATCCACGTAAACGAAGTGATTTTTTTATTGACTGCCAAGGCAATTTTGGAAAAATTTCTTGGGTTGCCAACACAATTGAGTTATTTTTTTCCAAAATTATAATTATTTTTAGTTTTCCCTAAACTGTGGGCATAAAACATTAAATATTCCAAATTTGCTCGAACCACAAACGTTTATCTCATCGTATGGTGCCAAGCAATTTTTTCTCATACGGATTTGTTCGTAGTGGCTATCGTTTTTGCACGCCACAGCCTAAAATGAAAATATACCTGGCTATCATATTTGATAGCCATGGCACCCACGGAACTACCACTGGCTATCACATATGATAGCCATGGCAGTCAATGTGTTAAAAGAGTTGAAGTTGAAGCCTCAGCGACATAAAGCTGGACTGGGATCGTCACGGTCTAATAAAGAATCACCTTAGTTGTGCGGGATAAGACTGTATTGCTTTTTTAGCCCAAAGAAACAGCGATTGGAAAGAGTTATTCTTCGTCTAATTTCTGTTGAGATGTTATTATCAGAATCTAAAGCAAAGTCGTAGTAGACAAAATCCCTTACAATCTCAAAGTTATAGCGGTGGATTGGGTATCCCTTTTTGAAAATTAGACAATTGCTTAATATTCAGTGATTTACTACGAATCAGCCTGAGGGTATGCAAGCAATTGCGGTAAAGTGCCATAAACTGGTTATTTTGGTTTATGCCTCGACTTTTGATTTGATTCTACGTTATCCTAGAATATAGGACATGCAGATGAATCTAAGAAAACCATTCGGATCTGTTGATGAATCTTCTTAAATCTGGTAGAGGTATCGTAGCTAAATCTTCAAAGCCGTCAAAGAACCGTGCTCCCATACTAGAGTATCGCCGTTCTCGGACGGCTGGGCAGTGACACAGGAGATGCTTCACAGATTCTATTTCCTAATCATACCTGCAATTTTTGGAGAATTCATTTGTAAAGATACCCAGACTTTTTGACCATGTTTTCAATGATGCAGTGTCCGACGACGACGAGCATTTGGATTTGGTTTCTATCAATCTTTGACCTCTTAGTGTCAATTTCGGGCCACAAGCTGCGGGTTATGGTATACAACTGGAAGTGTTGTTTTAGCGCTATTTACCCAAGTTTAATGTGACAATTACGCTCTTAGCTGCTTTGAAAGCTGGTAGTACTTGTCCATCAGCTAGTAGTATGTCCATTTCAGAGCCAGTTTATTGGCCAGTATATTTGCTGCCTCGTTATCAGTACCGTACTGTCTAATGGTTTATTTCCAGAAAGTTTACTAGATTCGAGATAATCGCTTTAAGTCCTGCTTGGCTGTCCACACAGAAAGTAATTTCCATTGCTGGTAGTTCCATAGCTAAGACAGTTTGAGCCGCTTTATTAACCGCGTAGATCTCTGCCTGAAAAACGATGCACTGATTTGGCAGCCGCTATATGAATGGCTGATACCTAGTTCTGCTGACAAAACTCCTGCTCCCGTTCCATTCTCCGACTTTGAGTCATCTGTGAAGACGTCTATACCTTTTATGACAGTACAGCCAGTCCTTGTCAAAGACATACATACCTTGATTCCACTCTGATCAAAGATGTGAACTATACGCGAGTGACTGAACGATTCGGGCTTCCAAATTTTGTTCTCTCTTAGTCTGAGAGCACCTTCGGCTGCCACGTTCTTAGTGTATAGCTCGATGGGTTGTACGTTCAGCAGCGTTTCTAGGCCTAATTCTCCGGACGGAGCGGTCCATGCTTCGGTGGTTTGCTCATGGTAAACGCATGTCCCCAACAAGGATCCCACGACCTACTATGGAATCCGTACCATCGGGCAGGCGTCCTGTAGGTAGACCCAGGATGAGATGGTTGGATCAAGTCCATAATCTATCCTCTACCCGTGTGGGGCCCTTGATGATTTGGAGTCGATGGCGGAGGATCGAGAACTACGGAGGGTCCACTTGAGCAACCTATACCCGCGACCCACTTAAGGGATCAGGGTAATATTGAAAATGAATGAATGAATTGTGGTGTAGATTCTAGTCAACCCATTATACCTATGTAAGCAATTCTTTGTACCTTTTTCAGATTCTTAAGGTAGGATTTAGTGTTAACAGCGTCCCACCAAACAACCGAACCATTATTCAGAATTGGTCTCAATCGCGGTGTACATCCATTGCTCTATGTTCGATTGTGAGCCCCAATTCTTCCCGAAAGAAGTTATGCAGGCGCTGGCGTAAAAAAAACTTAGAAGAGTCTAGTAAAGTGGTTGTTGTAATTACGTCCTAAAGATTCTAATTTACTGAGAAAACTGTTCACTAAAACAGACAACCATGTCATGCTCTCATATAGGTCTATTGGTAGGTATTGGGCAGCCATAGTCGTTCCTTCCAGTCCCGGTAATTTTGCATCTAAAGGGTGGACCAAATAAAAGTTTATTTTTAAAAATGCAATAAAATTAATTTTTTCCATGTGTTATGGCTTTATTAGTAAGAGCAAACATTCCCATTAATTATGGAACACAACGTCGTCGTTCAAGTAGCTGCCCTTTGCTGGCTTCGCAGTGGCGCATTCTGTCACTCCAATTTTCAAAGACCTTGTTGATGGTTTCGGGCTGTAGCTCACGGATTGCATGGCTGATATTGGCCTTAAGTGCTTGAATCGTTTCCGGATTATTAAAATAACATCGGTCCTTCACGGTTCCCCACAAAAAAAATCCAAAGGAGTCAAATCGCAGCTCCTAGGCGGCCGGCCAATTGACATCGCCAAGACGGCTGATAACACGACTTGGGAATTTGGTGCGCAAAATATCCATTGTGGCATGGTGCGCTATCCTGCATGAACTAGAGGTCGTCGAAATATATGTCTTCAATTTCACTAAAAAAAACTTGGTTAACATGGCACTGTAACGCCGACCGTTGACGGAAACGATGTTCCAAGCCTTATTTTCGAAGAAAAATGGTTGAGATCGATGCCGAGTTGATGTTCGTGAATTCTCGTCACTGTATGACGACGGAGAAAAAAACACTGCTTGGGGTACATGACAGCACTCACTTTTGAAATAATTCTTCAATATTTCCCAACGTTGTTCAAGCGTAATTCGACTCATTTCGTTCCGCGGAGGTATGATACTGACATTCTGTCAAGATTTCGAGCGGGAAACAGCTGTCAGTGTCAAAATAACCTATGATTTAAAAAGAAACCACTAGATGGCCTATCCTGTGCAAAACGAAAACTTATTGAGAAAATCAATTACGACTAGATAGTCTTCAAGGTGGCAGGTAGGTTCATTAGCGCATCCACATAGGCTTGTGCCGAGTCTTCTCATTTGCTTTTGTTTTGGTAAAACTTACCATGAACTTATAACTTGTTTATATACGGATGATGCGTAAATTCGCCCCGAATCGGTTATTTTTTATTTATTTATTTTGTATATACGTTTCAATTGTTTGTTAGAGATTTCGTGGTAAAAGCAAATTTTTTAAAAATTGTGTTACGGTTGACCTAAAAACGTTAACTACGCCTATTGGTTGCGCTACAAATAAAATGAAACAATGGTTATCACGTCATTTGGCCATCGCCGCCGCGCGTCGGCCGCAACAAAGGAACAAAATTATAATTACGAACATGACACCAACTTGATATGCGCCCCCAATGGACTTGTATATAGCAATTTCTCTGCATAAGCTTAATTTACATCTAATCACGTTAAGTAAGCTGTTCAATATGGATTCCGTTTTATATTAATAGTTTCTCGTAAAATAAATTAATCAACTTCGAATTTTAAATCTATAAAATATGAATATTATCTCATGACAGAGACTGTACAACACTTTGCTTAATTATATAGCATGTGGCTGATTTATTATATACTACGTATGTACGAGTACATTTTGGCGTGATAGAAGCTAGGTACGGCCTGCATGTCCTCAATTCAAGTTAACCGGTCTATCAAGTCACCCTGTTTACTATATACAGCTAGATATTACAACATTCCGCGTGCTTAGTTCAGATAAATGGAAAACTCAGATAGATGGAAAAACCCGCATGCAGGTGTCTACACTTTACGGTCTTCCAAGGAGGAACTCTCAACAATTTTTAAATTGTGCTTCTAGCTTGCGCCGAGACTGGGAAAACGTGGCACGCAATAAGCCACCAAACCAACACTGACCTATGATACAGGTGTGAATTGATTTGATCTCTCAATTCGGTGAGATACTCGTATCCTCATGCAGATCAGCGTATAGCTTTCTATTTCAGCTTTTGTATTGGTTTAATAAATTTACACCTGATGTTTGACAGTGCTGGAGGTGGCGGAAAATCCCCTCCATTTAGATACTACGGTTACGGGTGGTATGTTTCACGACGCATTTGATGCGTCACGTATTTGCTCAGTTTATATTACCTACCTTCATCCGCATACACATATATACTCACACACACATGTGCCTATTAATCCAATTACAGATAATAATTCGTATATGAGGAGGATGGTATAGTCAATTGCTATTCGCTGCAATAATCTACGAAGAGATACTATAAACAAAAAGTTTAACAATTTAGTTATATGTACGAGCAGAGCACTATAAAACAATTCGAATATAATGAGCGCACAACAGTTCTAACTTCGTTAGATGGGTTTCGTTTTTGGATTTCTTTTGCGTGATGGACATTAAAATTTGTTTATTCACATTTGCCAATACGTAATTGTCTTTAAGCCAATGTGAATACATTTTCCGGGTATCGTTTTGGAGTGTTGTATATATTTTAATAGAATTAAGAGTAAGTGCAGAACAGAATCTAAATAGTGTCACGGTATAATGGATACAGTAGAAGCTCGAAAAGATGAACACATTAACGACGAGTCGCTTGGAAGCGTTCATTTTTGCAAAATATTTGCAAATAGTAGCTAGCTAACGAAAGCACAAAATTTATCTAACAAACTTTAAAGGCCGGTTTGTTCATCCTTGATTAACTTTAATCAACGGTTATTCCGGCATGTAGAATTTGTTTGTTCAGTCAAACTTTAACCAAAGAATACATAGTTTTGTTAGTTAACCCGAGAAATCGGTAACCAGCCGATTTTTGTCGACTAAGACCATTTAGCCAAAGATATTCTGTAATTCTGTTTGTTCAAGCTTTGACATAGCAACATTTCTTTCAAAATATGTATAAAATAATAATTAATTTAATAAATAATAAACGCAAAATATAGTGTGTCACTACCGCTTTGTCGACGCATTTTGAACTGACAGATGAATACAATGCACTATAGTGTGGTTAAGCCACTGTATGCTTATATACAGGGTGTCCCAGTTAAGCGGTATAATCCTTTAAGGGAAGATTCCTGAAGTTTCGCCGAACAAAACATTTTGTTGACTGTCAAAAAAAGGCTTTTACTACAACTTCTGTTGATTATACGTAAAAAATTTGCTTAACATAATGTTTAGGAAATTCCTCAATGATACAAATTTCATAAAAAAAAATGAAAATTTATTAAGTAAAAATTTTGAGAAAAAAGCATTTTAAGTAAAAAATGTAACAACAAATTTTCGAAATTTTGAGTTTAAGGAGCCATGACTTTTTTGTAGCTGAACGCTACTAAATTGTCTTTTCAAAATGTACAAAACAATTTTTGTACCTATAATAGTTTAGAAGTAATAGCGATTTAAGTGGTTGCACTTTCAAATTAGAGGCTACCTACTTTGAAGGGCTATAACGGGAAATATGATAATAGACCTCCCCCCTGCCATACAATTTTTTTGTTCGACGGAACTTCTGGAATATTCCCTTAAAGGATAATACCGCTTAACTGGGGCACCCTGTTTAAAAAGTTGAAGTTTATTGGTTGTAATTTTTTTTATGAATGAATATATGTAGTTGGTTCTGCTTTTGGATTATGTTTATTTGATGTCTTAAATTGTTTTCTCCATTAAGTCGAAGAAAATTCGATCGGCTAAGATGGTTGCCAATCACTGGAAAGTCAGGGAATGATAGGGAAAGTCAGTAAAATTAAGGAATTTTGAAATGAAGTCACGGTCAATTTGCTTCATTTACATCTAACTGGTATAGGTTACTTAGGGAGAGGATGTGGGAAGGAAAACCGGAGGTATAGGGGTATCTTTGGAACAACTCGGCCATTGCCGAAATTGACCTTCGACAGCCATGTTTTTCACATGTTTCATGTTCGCGTGTAAGCTGCAGTCGTAATTTGTTTAACATACTATGTTCGTTCGTGTACTTTCAGCATAGAAAAATGGCAAATCTCAAATCTCAAAAATCGAGAGAGTAATCTCTCAATTTACGGAGAAGTACCTGACCGGTTTTCTTACAAAAAGTTAAAGAAATGTCATTTCGACATTCGTAAAATAAACGTTAACGGCAGAATCTACAAAATAAGTTGGATTTGAATTTTTTATAAGCTAAAAGACCTATTAAATCTACCATTTTGAATGCGCTGAAAAGTTCTAGGAGAACATTTAATTACAAACTTCTTCCTCCAACATCGTTCAAGACGAAAAAATAGTTTCATTTGTCAAACTTTTGAGCTTTCACTTAGATGACAGTTTTCATTTTTCAGTAAGTCGAAATTCGGCGAGTAGAAAATTACGAAAAAATGAAAAGAGGGGAAATGGATTCCTCTCTCATTTTTTCAATTTACTCAGTACGTGGTCGCATTCGCACAGTTTCTTAGCAAAGTTTTAATAATTTTATGTTTGCAAAAAAGTACCCGAACGAACCTACTATATAGTTTACAAAAAGGCATTGTATTAAAATATTTTGTAAGCTTAAAAAAGAGGCAAAAATGTAAACAAACGTACGGGCGCAGTAGCGCAGTGGTTAGTGTGCTTGAACGTGGGATCCCTCGTACAGTACCCCGGAAACACACAAATTACATCTTAAGGTTTTTTCTACTGCGCCACCTCTCGCGAATGTCTGACAAACATCCGAGAGTGTAAATGCCATGGAAAGGCAAATAATAGAAACTCACACAAACGAATGGTTGCGAGAAGCTAGGCCTAGGGTGTCTACCCGCCTGTTGCGCTACCTATCTATTGATAACTCAAATAAATTTTAGTTTTATTTAAAAGAAAAGAAACTGGCGCTCGGGCGGAGGCGCGGGGCATAGCTAGTATTTGATATGCAAGAAGAATAAAGAACACACCATTTCGTTTCAGTCACAAAATAAAAAAAAAAAAACATTTACTTACTACTTTCGTTGGTTATGGATAACGCTAAGAGTAAGCTGATTTTTTTGCTTAATCGAGAGATTTTACATGAGTTATAAGTTCAAGGTATTGTTGTCGAGCGACTTTAGAAGGAGACATTTTTTCCTGTCCCTTCGCCATATATGTTTCACTGTTTTTGACCACATTTTAAAAATTCTATTCTATAAATTAAATCCATAATACCGAAAACCCAAAATCCGGAAATTCATAACCCCGAAAATACTATAAAATACCTTGGAAAGGGGATTTTGGAAAAGGTCTGTTGGAAGGATTGGTATTGAAATCCCTTTAATTAAAATCGCTTGTCTCAAAATCACTCGAATCAAAATCTCTTGCATTAAAATATCTTGTCTTGAAATCTCTTACAGAAAAAAGCAGGGAAACTCAGGGAAATTTATTTTGAAAAATATTCTGAACTCTGTAAATGGCCGCTGCCAGAATTGATGACCATTTGGGCCCGGAATTTTGCATTTTCCATCACTCTTGCTAGAACTTCCGGCGATAGGTTATCGCATTTTTATAGACCTAGACCTAGACCTAGCAGCATCTCGTGTTGTGCCATACTCTTCAAGGCAAGTGGCTAAACGTCGGGACGACTGGAAAATCTGCTCCGAAATTCACGCTGCGTCAACACCATCGACGAATTATTCCGCAAAAAAAAAAATGGAAACAATTATTCCGCGTTCTTTAGGAGTATATATAGCTATTCATGTCTTGTTGACGTGTATTTTGTATTTGTTTACGTCTTAAATGTCAAAGTAAAATTGACATTTGCCGCCATTTACAAAAACTATAGAATCTGCCGATAGTCTTAAATTTTGACGTTTAAAACTCAAGTTTATCAAGTTTGACAGCTACCTGACGTGATGTTTTTTTTTTGGTTTGGTAGCTGACTAATCTAGTTAAAAATTTCTAGACTTGTATATTCAGTTGACATTTCGATTGTACATATGCCTGATGTGGTAAAATCTAATTTTTGCGTTTAGGGGAAATCTAGGGCAGACAACTGTAGTCAACTTAAGACGGCAAGGCTTTTGAATGTGCCCAATGTTTTAATGCAATGAAAATCATTTACAAAATAGTTTTATTTGAGAAAATATGAGACCGAAAATAGATGACAAATGGGAAATCTATTAAGTCGACGCGTTCTTTTGAAATCCCTAGTTAAACTCACTTGTGGGCGCAGAGACAAGCAAGGTTGTGAGAAGCTGATCTGTTGCGCCAACAATTTTAGTTAAACTAACCAATCGCACCCATTTCATATGGCCACACTGTCCACTATAGACGATACATACTTCAATCACAACAAATTAAATATAAAAAAAATGACCACAACTGAATGACAGTTACCACGATCGTGTCACTATATTATGCAATATGCACTTACAAATTAAATGTAAATACCTCTAAATAACTAATCACGTTCATCATGATAGATGCGCAATTAAATTAAAATCCCATTACCAAAGTACGAGTAGTTAACGCTAAACTTTCAAGTCAAATGCATAAACACAAAGTTCAGATTTGAGGCGCAAACAAAATGTCAACTCAAGTGTCTGACTGACGTAATTTTTATTTATTTTTGACAACAAATATGTTGATCGTATACAAAGACGTACATAATTATTTGTAAAGCTCTTGTATCTGCACTGCGAGGTCTTGTAGAGATTATTAAAAAACAGAAAGGTTCTCTTTGTTTGGAGTCTTCCCAAAACAGCAAGTTGTTCAATGACGAATCATTTACCATACCTGGTGGTTTGTTGTTTCTAGATTAAACCGGCATAACATAGAGTAGACACGTATAATTTGTCGTATAGTTTAAACTGTGCTCTGCGAACCGAAAATGGTTTATTTACGAGTATACCGAGTCCGCTTTTAGGTGCGAGCTTATAGCACATGTTTTGGTGAATACGAGTACATTGTTTCGCTGGAATGACTTCATAATGACTATACATACACATACAGGTGTGTACAATGTACATTTTGAATAGATACTAACTTGTATATTATATATAATTCTACATCAATGGCCTATCTTTGTTTTAATATTAGAAGAAAAGAAAAATGAACTATGATCTTAAGCCTTTACTTTAGAGATAGTTTCGGTTTGGGTCGATCTAATCATGAAACTCAATTCGTAGATTTACGTCATTATTTTAACTGTAACGTCTCCATTATATTCGGATCAATGAGTTCGTTATATAACGAAACATAAGAGATGTTTGTTCAGAAGAGCAAACAAAACAACGACTTATAGAAAACTTTACAAAGATGGCGCAGCCTATGACTAGATTTGTTTGTTCAGAATGACCAATATACCATTTTAGCTATACCTACAGTTTTCATTAAGAATGACACGGTGATAGTGATGAGACGCGAGTAATGCTGCGTTGTTAGAATTGTAAAAGAAATGTTATTTTCTGGTTTTATTGGGAACTAGCGAACCCCGCACACTTCGTAGTGCAAAATAAAAAAATTAAAACATTTAAATCAGCGATAAACAGTTTTTATTGTAATGCTCTGTAGTACACAACATTTAACAAACTTTGACTCCCATGACTGTCGAAGAATAGAGTTTGCAATGTTTATTTTTGTATGGTTCAATTTGACCAATCTTCACAGGGACGCTCCTGGGCAACATCCTAAGATTGTATGTAAATTTGAACTCAATCGATTTTGTGGTTTTAGAGATATAAGATTTTAAATATATTTGTTGTATGGGAGGGGCGTGGCACCTGTCCAATTTTTACCAATCTTAACAGGAATACTCCTGGGCCAAGACCTATAAGATTGTTTGTAAATTTGAAATCAATCGATTGGGTGATTTTCGAGATATAAGATTTTGAATGTATTTTTTGTATGGAAATTGCCACGCCCCTATAACTCATGAACCAATACACATACAAAGACCGTATACACTTATAAACCATGGTATTAACGTCACCTTTAATGGGAAATTTCCAGAATCAAAATCGGTTCAGGCATTACAGAGAACATTAATTACAAACACACTATAACTTATTTTTATATACATTTAGATAAAACTAAAGCTATCGAGTACCCCACATAATTATTCGCGACATTAAAATTTACGATGGCGATCCGGGGACCTAACTCGCTAACTCGAAGACAACTGGCAATATAGATTTCTTATCCTTCGTTCCTCTGTAGACCTATAGAGCTATACAGCCCGCAACATAGAAAAGTCGTTTGATTTTGTCTCTGTATTCTATATGCATATCGAAGGTGTAGTAGATCGGATTCGGAGTGTCACTATGATGTTTGGTCATGATTGTAAAAAGGGGCGTGGCACCTTCCATACAAAAAAAAATCATAAAGCCTTTTCCCGGCTCTTAAAAAAGAAATCAGTCGATTAAGCTGATGTTTACACAATATATTTGTTATGAAATGAAAAGTTTTCAAGCTTTCCGATAGGTGGCACTGAATGCCCAAATCTCAAAAATACACTAGGTATATTTTCACATTTATGGCAACTTTAGCCTTGAAATTAGAAACGCATTTAATAAACAATTGGCGGAATCGGCCAAATCAGCGTGGCACTTCCCAATTAAAATAAAATAAATAAAACTGCCAACGTTATTTGTCGACACTTGTGAGAGCTAAATCAATTAAATTTAGAACAATGATGTCCTAAATAGAAAATAAGAAGAAATTTAAAAAATACAATAGAAAAAAGCCTAGTAGGTACAGCTAGTTTTTAAATACAAATCTACTCTACATAAATCTCCAAAATTCCCTTGGCTCCAATACAAGTAAACTTTGGAACTCGTTTTCTGGAGACGTATTTCCAGAATATTTCAACTTACCACAATCTAAGTGCAGAGCTAATATCTATATAGAAGTATCTCGGGAAGCTGTTGAAGCGCGATCGTCTTTCCCCATCAGACAACTAAGCATTTTTAAAAAAAATATTTTTCCTTTTTGAGCTTAAATCATCATATTACCCTTACTAACTCTGTAACGCTAGAAATTTAATAATTTGTATCCACATAGTTAATCGCTGATTCTATATAGATCATGGAAGATAAAAAAAAAATAAAAAAAAATCCAAACAGACCAAAACTGCGGTGGCTAACGGCAAATGGTCGGCACCTGTCAATAAAATAGCTTACAAAAAAAATCTTAGAAATGAAGGGAGAAGCAAACACGGAACGAAAGAGTTTCCAACAAATTATAAAAATAAAATCTACAGAATATGCTCGTTATGCTTAAATTAAAACGGATACACTACACACACACAAGCCTCTACAAAAACGTTTAACAACTGGTTTCAGTTTTTAGCCACCAGATATTCGCTTTCAAAAATTTCCATTCATTTATTTATTTAATTGGCAGATATTAACATCACACCTGATCAATTAATGAACAGTTTTGAAAAAAAAGCAAATTATTTAACGCATGTTATACATATCTTTGATTTATTGTTATTTTTTTAATTTTGGGAGGATGATGTATTTATGCAATTCCTTGTCAGGTTATTGATTATACTAAAGGATCATTAATTTTTCGGTTTTGAAAGTAAAGCTAAATAAAACACACAGCGATACATTTTTGATGAAAATTTTATTTCATTATAAAGTTTGGCCTTTGCCATTAAGTGTGAAAAGAAATATCATTCAAATGGTGGCCTCGTGAAGATTCGCAGCATGAGATTCTTTTGAGGTAATTTTTAACCACTTTTTTGCACATTTCGGGTGGTATCTCGGCCATAACTTTAGTAATATTGGTTTTTAATGCGTCCAGAGTTCGGGGATTATTCGCATAAGCACAGTGTTTTGCGTAGCCCCACTGAATAACATCTAACGGTGTCAAATCGCATGATCTTGGTGGCAAATTGATGTCGCCAAAACGTGAAACTCCGCGACCAGGAAACTTCTCACCCAATAAAGCCATAATTGGTCGTGTTGTCTGGCTTGTTGCCCCGTCTTGTTCGAACCACATATCGTCCAAGTCATGATCTTCAATCGCCGGCCAAAAAAAATGGTTATATTTTCGACTGAGCGTGCATTACGATGATGCACAGGCCTTACGATTTCAGTAGGTAACGCTTCCACTATCTTTAAATTTCTTCACAATTTTACCGATTGCTTACGTAGTCGGTCGATTAGGACGACCATCGCGTAATCATCGCGTAATGCGCGAAAAGTGGCTACGTTTGAATCACAACTTTTGTAGTAAGTTTTCATTAGGCGTTTTTCTTTTTTAGTTCAGAGCTCAGCTCTGAACAGAGCTCGAGCATTATGAGCGCGCTCTGAACCGGTTCTGATTTCTTTGTGAAACACACTTGAGCACATAGCTGTCATATGGTTGTTTATTAATTCTTATTTATTACATTTGGTTTACCTTCTGTGCCAGAACAACAACTCTCGTCCACCACTTCAACTATTTTGCTTATCCTGTTTTTTTTTCTGTCAAATGTGACTGTAAAGTGCGTAATTACCTTTTTACTCAGTGTGCTCAGTCAATTTATTCTGAGCTCGTAGAGCGCGCTCTGAACGTGCTCTGAACCAGTGATGCCAGACTTTTCGCACTGACTTTCCCACGACGATTATCAAAAATACCCTTTTCGCCCATGCCGTTGTTAGAAAAAACCCTACGACATTCCCCACGAAAATATACATATATAAAACTACATACCTACATAGTAGCACAAAAATTAACAAAAACAAAAACAGTCTTCTCTTTTTATTGAACGCGCGCAATGGTTTTTCTTTATACATATTTATATTTTTTTAAAGCATAAATAATATATGTTTTTGAGTTGACAAAATGTAAAATTAAATTACCGTTTACAGTAGATGGCATTTGGAAACGGAGCCAAAGCGATAACCATCTTTGATTTTTCCATAGAATGCTAGAGACAATTATTTAGTTTAGTTAGTGAATTTGGCAAGTAAAACGGTTGAAATTCAAATTGTTGCCCCATTGTTAACAATAGATGTCACTTCAAAAAAGTGTGGATTTTCAAATTATTCCGCTCCGAACCAAGAGAGCTAGTGGTTATGTTGGAACCTACACGAAGACGTTGACGTTGACAACGCAATGACAGACAGATGTTTATTTTGCAATGAGTGAAATGAGTGCATTCATTGAAAGAATCTAAATGGGTTGCTTCAGAGTATGCATTAGGTATTTAATGATTGCATTCAGATATAAAAATAATTTAATAAAATTTATATTGCTAAGAGATTGGATGAAGTATTTCAAATACCCTTTTTTTGTTCTGAGAGATATAAAAATGCCCTTTCGCCCTTTAAGCTAATTTTGAAATGCAAAATGCTCACGAAATGGGTAATTACCCACGATCTGGCACCACTGCTCTGAACATTCACTGAGCGAAAAAAGAAACACAAAATCTGAGCTCTGATGCCTCTGAGCTAAAAAAGAAACACGAACTTTATTTTTGACAGTTCACGCTCGCTCTGAACTAAAAAAGAAAAACGCCTATTATCGTAAATGCCAAACATTCAACTAATATTATGACACTTCAAATGACAGCTGAGTTTGACAGGTGTCAAATGCCAGCGCTACCAACTTGAAACCACGAAATGAATGACCCTTTATTACTAGTTTTATCGAGGCAGCCTTTGTAGAAAAAAAATGTACTTCCTTGTAGTCCTCGTTCTGGTATTGATGTTTACAGAATTGTCAACTTGGAGTTCACGTTAGCAGTTTCTCCCTTTAGTCCTTCTCCTGTGTGGTGTCAAGATTTAAAGATGTATAACCTTGTTGGGAACTATAAGAATAAATTAGCTACCTGTCACTTCTACTTGCGAACTCGAATAACCGCCAGCTGGCTCCAGTTGCGCACGCCATGTTGGTTGAGGTCCCCTTCCAACTACGCGCGCCACCTTAGGTAAGGTCGTCCCCTACCACCTTGTATCTATGGAGTAAAGTTGAAGAGTCTACGAGTCGGAACATTTATGTCCTCTCTCTATATGTCCGCAGCCACCTTAATCAATTTATTCTAATCCTTTTGACTAAATCTCTACCGCTATATAGCCCGTACAGTCCTTAATTGTAACTTCTGGACCAAAGATCACACAGAGAACTTTTAGCTCGAGGCACCTGAGTGAGTTTTCATCAGCCCTTGACAGAGTCCATGCTTCTGCGCCATATAGCAGGAATGGTCATATCCAGCATCTGCTTAGTTGTTCGTGAGAGGGCTTTGCTACTGAATTGCCGTCTAGAGTAATTGTCAAGAGTAAATTCTTCGCTTGATCTCAGCCCTGATGTCATCTCTGGAGTTCACCGCCGAGACTTTCACTACCTCAAAATTATAACTGCCCATTTTTACGTCCACTGGCAAACAGTAAAATCTACGTAGAAAAAGCTATAGTAAGAAAAATTTAAAAATCATTGATAAATGACAGAAACAAAAGTGGCCCAAAGTGTCTACCTTGAGGGATACCAGAATACACGAGGACATTGTTTGACAATATGAAAGCCAGCTCTAATTATGATGACTAAATCGGCTGCAGGAAATAAGGCCCCAAAAGAGAAAATGAAATAAGGCCCCAAATTTCGGGTTTTATTTCATAATGAAATAATACCCCAATTTCAAATATGAAACAAGGCCCCACTGCGATGAAATAAGGCCCCAAATATGACAGTAAACTCAAGCAGGGGGGTTGCACGTTTCGTTCTTCGTTTGGGGCTTATTTCATTTCATCTTTTTGGGTCTTATTTCATAATGCAATAAGACCCCAAATTTCATTAGGAAATAAGGCCCCAAAAAAGGAAATAACACCCCAAATTTTATTAAAAATCGTTATTGTTGTTTCCTGTATATTTTTTTGGGGACTTATTTCATTTTTATTTTGGGGCCTTATTTCGCGGAGCCATTTCATTTGGGCCTTATTTCGCAGAGCCACTAAATCTCTGAGCTACCTTAATTCTGTCGGGTGTGGGACGCCTGCAAAGTGTTTAAACTTCGAAATCGGTCTTTTTGGTGTGCTCTTGTAATAGATTTGGACATGATATTAAGAAATCTACCATCGATTGTGTGGAAGTCCACAAGCCATAGCCCAGAATAATACCCCCAGCCTCACCCATCCGCAACCTATGTCACTTCCCGTTCTATTCTCTTCGTTGATTAAATCTACTAGTATTTTCCAATCAACAGGCTCTGTAGCATCAGTAAGGGACTCTATTTACATACAGGCAACAAATCCAACGAGAAAGCAATTTACATCGCTTTCTAAAATTAACACACCCAAGTAACGATGTAAATTGAAATCACTCTCACCTCGTCTGACATAAAAATCCCTATTCAAAGGACCCTGTTGTGCTATACGAGTATGCTCTGCAGTTGGAAAACCACTCGGCTCGTTTACAACACCTCATAGTCTTTAGTAGGCGGTATTACATCGTCCCGTAGATGATGGTATCACCAGTACCAAAGGGACGACGACGCCAGGAACACCTTTAACGTTTATTAAAAGCTCAATAACCAGCAATAGAAGTCTCTTTTCCAATTATGCAAGCATTTCGTCATCAGGCCGCAACAATAGAGCCAACTATACAACAACCAACCCACTGCACAAAAGAAAACCCACAAAGGGTGCTTAATCAAATTTACCCTCAGTCGCCTTGCCTGCATGGTGTCGGTGTCGACGTCGTCGTCGGTCGGCGGGAACCTTCATTTCCAATCATCGCTACTCTCCCATCAGGTGATATTGATTGCGACTTTGTTTTTACTCCCCACTGGTGGACTGACTGACTGGTGGGTTTGCTTTTGGCACACTTTCTCATTAGAAACAAAAAAAAAATGTCTAAACGTTCTGCTGCGGTATATAGTAGGTAATAGGTACCCATACCGGTACCCACTGGTATTCAATTTAGAGTATGTTCTGGTGTCACCCCTCCTCGCTAGAAATTCATTGATCTCGCATTGCCTGCCGTCAGCATACCGGCACCAGTCGGATTATGAACTCGAAATGTATGTCGCTATTCAATGAACACACCCCCCAGTTCCGTGATGTGGGGAAAGTTCCAATTAATGCTATATACACCGCAGCCGATGCACGAGGGGGCAGACAGAACCAATAAGTTTATTTCCAATGGAAACAAGGTCAAACTTGCACTTCGAAGGACATGTCGAATCGATAGACAATGTAGTAGAGGAAATTCACTCTGCACTCCTATCTCCAATTCGAATCGTGATAAACTGTAACTGTACCATTGTGTAATTGGCCCCTGTGGCACGTTTCGAAACTACATCGATTGGATGAGATTGGGGTGTACTACGTTTACACGTGATCGGTTTCAATTAGACCGCAACATTGCATATACTGAAGTGGGCGGAGAACGAGATGCATTTGTAAGTAATTTCCGTTATGGAACTATGCAAGAGAGATTATGAAGATTCCAATGCAGCATTTGGATGATAGCCAATTTAAGGAGTTGCGCTGTGCATTTCCAATTGGATGTGCTGTTCGCCATCGCTTGTGTAACTTTGTTCTTTTGAATGTTATCGCTGAGAGGGGGTTTTGTGGGATGAGAAATTATTGCAGACCTCAACTGACAGGATAACTCGTTTTATGATCCGGTATTGAATCCATTTCGAGAGCCTTTGGCCCGTATAGAGCTAGCGGACATATCTCGCAACTGCTTTGGTTTTGGTCTCCAGGATTGATTGATAGGTCTCATTAATAAGCGCTGCCACTCCTCTGGTCGCCTTGTAAAACTCGGCATACATTAGTGGTTTCACTTCTGGGGTCACGTTCTGGTGTTGCCACTCTGAACTTAATACTGTTGTATTATAGTGCTTGCTAAGTAGTTAAGGGAGACGCGGTCGACAAAAGCTCTGACGGTCTCTTGCGATAGTATCCTTTTGGAGTCAAATCTTTTTACAGCCTCCGTTATGTGTTGTTGCGTAGGTGAAATCCGCATACGTACTTTGGCTACTAAAAGGTAGTGGTCCGAGTCGATGTTGGCTGCTCGGAGCGTTCGGATATCCAAGACAGGGGAGCCATGCCGAACGTCGATCGCAGAGTGATCAATTTGGTTGACGATTGTACATAAGGTGAGAAAACTAATCATCCAATTTTGTTTTGGAATTATTTTTTACTAAATATAAAAAAAAAATTATTTTGAGTCATGGAAATCTTTATTTGGACCTTTACAATTTTTTTCTGTTAAGTGGAAAAGATGATATGCTGCCCGTTTTATCGCATTTTCCATGACTTTCCGCAAGATTTCCGATAATAACTGTTCGCATTCCTGTGGAATATTCTCCTTAAGGGCTCCGATTGTCTGAGGCTTTTTGACATAAACCAGCGACTTCAAGTAGCCCCAAAGAAAGAAGTCTGGGATGGTTAAATCGGGCGATCTTGCTTTCCAAATCGCCAAAACGAAAGATTACGCGACCAGGAAGCTCTTCCTTCACAATAAATCCATTGTGGCTCGTGCTGCGTGTGCGGTACACCGTCTTGTTGAAACCACGATGTTCACCAAACCCCGCTCAACAAATTCCGGCAGTATGAACTAAGAAGTCGTTTTATCGTGGGCCTGTAGCGTTCGCCAGTGACAGTAACCGTATTGCCGATGGCGTCCTCAAAAAAATACGGACCAATCACTCCTCCCGCGTGAATGCCGCACCACACAGTGGCTTTGAGTAGATGTACTGGCTCTTCGTGCATCACACGCGGTTTTTCAGTGCCCCAGAAACGAAGATTTTCCTTATTGACGTAACCGCTTAAGTGGAAATGCGCCTCGTCGCTCCTGATGATTTTCGACACAAAATCGTCCTCTTCGTTGTTGAGATTGAGGATGGCTTGACAGTAATTCACACGCGACTGACGGTCAGCAGGCATTAACTGATGCACTGTTGGCACGTTTTACGGGAACATGTGTTAAGGTGCTAGTACACGGCACGTAGCAAGCAACTTACGTATCATTTTTACATCAGCGTATGGTCCCAATGGCTACATGCCGTGTACAAGCTCTTTTCGTGCACTCTCTGTTGACGTTAGAGATACTTACGTATGTGACTTGCTACTTGCCCTGTACTAGAACTTCACTAAATTCGCTGTAGGCTCCGTCTGGTGAAGCCCAATTGCGAGGCCCGCCATCTGGTTGGTGTTTCTTCGTTCTCAGCCACATCGTCAACCACAGCCGCGATATTCTCGGCCGAACGACCAGTCCGGTGGCCGTCACGCCCTGCATGGTCTCCTGTGGTTCCAGTCCAGGAAATCCACGCTTCTCCAGCACCACCGACCGATTATTGGTAAAAAAAATCGACACAATTATTTGACGCTCTTGCGGAACAGCTGTCTAGTTCACAGATGTCAAATATGTTTGACGTATGACGCCATTTGCAAAAATTATAACATCTCCCGATAGGGTGATTAATTTTGCCACCTTGCATAATCTAGAGACCGCCAAGTCCCCTTGTGTGTAGAGCAAAGTTGTTTAGCCGGATTCCGTTATCGGAGGTGTTGTGTGGATGCTGTGGTTTCCGACTGTCCGATTTTGACGTCAAAGTCGCCAAGTACGATTTTGACATCGTACTTAGGCCACTTATCGTACGTACGCCAAAAAAGGTAACTTTGCTAAAGATTTTTCTGACGCATCTTCCTACTGGGTCATTGCTATACCCGCATACAAGTCAATGGCCCAGGTGACAAGCAAGAAAAAAAAACATCGTAAGTTACGTTTTATATTCAAAATCTGTCGCCTTGCGAGTAATTTGGCTAACATTGTAATGACACCGCCACCATCAACCACACTGCTTATTTATGCATGGCTTTCTGTTTACTTATTCCCATTTTAATTTCCATAGAGTAAACAACTCGTTTTGACTTTCAGCTCATATATTTGCCTGTCTGTCACTAAACTTGCCAAGTTTTATTTAAAAATTCCAAAATAAAAAACAAAAGGAAACCCAAAGGGTGTGCTATCAAGTGGTAACACAGACTTGTACCAACTTCCATGCACATAGTTGCCATTACTTTGTTTACATCGTACTTACTGTAAATATTTGTTTAACTTTCGTGTGCTGCATGCCAAACAGAACTAAGGATTAAAATAAATTAGCCGGTGGGTAACCACATACAATTTGCTACGCACGTTAAGTGCATTAGCTGCAATTTGTATACGTGATAATAATAGACCTTATGTAATCCAAATAGATAGGTAGTTGGAGAACCCTTGGAATGAGCACCGTAAATATATAGATACAATTTTTGAACGAGAATTACATTTCATATAATGAGATGACTGGTGTTATTTGAAATGACAACCGTAGGGACGAAAACGCTTTAGGACTCAGATAATTTCTTATTGCTCTGCCAACTAGTAATTATTTCCATCACGACAGCTATTAAAAGTATTTTTTTTTTTATTTTAAATTAATATTTTGTGTGAACAGGTTTTATGAGAAACACTTTATGACAGTTGTGAAACGATTACTTGACGTTAAATACAAATTCCGTTGCCTGTCATTATGCAATCATTGGCTGAAAGAATTGACAACTCGAAATTGGTTTTTACCTTACTTCACATCTCACTGTAACTAACTCATGCACGCATATCGCTACGGTGTTGATTTTAGCAGGTCATTAGGGGCATTTAAGAAAATGGAACGCCCAACAATAGCGGACAAATTGTCAATATTAAATCCACCGTGTTGTGTAAAGTTTATTTCTACTTCGAAGTTTTGCCGGTCTTTACATAGGGTAATAGTTACGACAAAAATGTAAGAAAGAAAAATATATCTATGAGAGAAACACCACAAGCAACAAAAATCTATCACCCTAAAATGACAGCTAGACCCGAAACGTCAATGGACTAGGACATGAGAGAATAATGGAAATTGAAAGAGCGGTTTTCAGGTGATACTCAAAAACTTGAGACTGTATTACCGCGATACGATGTATAGGATAATTTGTTGTGAATAAAGATGCGATATAGGACCGCTGGCGCTGCCATAACCGATTTCAGGTTTGGTTGCGGATTCGTCATGGGAATTCGCCCTAATATGAAGATTATCAACTTTAAACTGAAAACTAATCGGTTAACTGTGATTCGCAGCAAAGCTAGTCATCTCTGAAAATCACAAACAACAGTCGATGCCGTAAAGTCGGTGAATCAAAACTAGGGGTTACAAGTTTGACAAATATTAGATCTTTACCGTGGTGGTCCGACAAGGTTCGGTCCTTGGATCTCTCTTGTGACATCTGCAGTATGACGAAGTTCTAGTGCATATACAGCCAAAGACATATGCGAGATAAAGTTCGCCACGGAGATCAAAAATTGGCTAGAGTCTCCCGGCCCAGAACTAGTTCACTAGACCGCCCTCATATTCATTCAAAAGCCCGTGGAATATGTGAATTTTCAGAAATCAAAACCACCAGGGGTATTAGGAGGCATTAAAATATCTAGACTAACACTGAAAGCGCAACTTCAGTAAAGAAAACAAGAAGGCGTCACAGATATAGAATCAGCCCTCACCCGGACTGTCGTATCAAGAAAGCTCCTAAATAAATGAAAGGAACTTATAAAACATGCTCTTAACAAGCTAACGAGATTGCCTTATTGCTGTAGATTGAACGTAAACTATCCACAAAACGAACTTGTGCTTGTGCCACAAAACATCTGAGCAATGTCCTTAAGTATACCTCTAAAAGTCCGAATGCAGTGTCTTTCAAGCAGAAATAGTAAAGGACCTAAAGAGACGCTACATTCCCGATCAAAAAAATCACTATCTACTCTGACAGCCAAACGGCCATAAAAGCCATGGAGTCAGTCGTGGTGAAGTCGAGGGCAGTTAGCCATTGCAAGAAATACTTGGACTTGGAAATATCACAAGATCGCTGAACATCACCACCAGCGCCCACCACTGTGGTAAGACCAGTCCGTCCGTAATATTTGTATGAAAATCGTTTAGTATTCAGCATGTTTTATGTTTTGTTGTAGGCTTCGTCGTGTAGCGGTTACGCTTGCAAGAAACGCGTCGAAAATACACGCATCCTTGTCCCTAAGATGCATTAGAACTCCGCTAAGCACGCATTCAAGAATGATTAACATTAAAACATGGAGTAGAACAAACGCTGGACCAATCTCAAGATCTGCAGGTACACAAAGGAATTTGGCCAGAGCAAAAAGAGATCTAAATTCACGATCGGACGGAGCCACAAAGATATTCACATACTCACGGAGGTCATTACTGCACACTGTGGGTTAGGCGTACATGTGGAACGACTGGGCATACTGCTTAATAATTTCTGCAGAAGCTGCAGGGACGTTAAAGAAATGACTCTGTTCGCCGCCTACTTAGCGAATGCCCATCCCTTAAAAACACCAAACTTTTAACAGCAACTTCTTCGATGAACTAGAGGATCTGGAGAATTTGGATCTTAAGGAACTTCTGAGATTCATACTCAAATCATTGTAGTTCCAGTAGACAAACAGACTTTATTTCCTCGGTTACTCTTAGAACGAGATAGCGAATCTGTATACAACAGAGCTTAAAAAACCCTGAGATTCATATTAAATCTAATAAAAAAAAAACCCTTAATTGGCTTCCAACAGGTATGCAATGGATGGTAACTGGTAACAGGTAACTGGACACAAAGGATCCAACTGAAGGTCTAAGTGAAGCTCCGGCAATGCCAGAAGAGCACCCATTTACCTACTTACCATTCCGCTAAAAAGGTTCAAAGTGATTTTACAACCAAAATACGAAAGAAAGATAATGCAATCGAAATCTAATCGAGGATTCATTTGTTATGTAATTATGTTTATAGAAGGAAAAACGCGACATTTAAATAATCGGCAAATCGGACATAAGATCGCAATACACGTCCTTAACTTTGTAGCGCAATCTCACACTCAATCGCTATTTATTTCGTAATGCCGGCTTGTTAAGAAACACTTAGGACACTCGTTATAAGACTCTCATCATAACAGTCATCAAGAACTGAGAGCTTGAACGTTATCGAAAACGGATCATCCTTAGTCGCTTTGAACGTGAAATTCTTCAAGTAATTTGATTTGACGGGTCCTTAACCAACTTGGAGTGCGCAACTGGAGGCAAGTAGCCAACGAGTACGCTGAAGAACATTATTAGTTGGGTCCCATACAGCTCCACCCCGGACTGAAGCGACAGATTTGCAAAGTGATTGAGAGCTCAATGGCCTCGACTTATTCCGCTCTCTTCCTTCTCTCTTCTCGTTTGACTCCAATTATTATTATTTGAATGCATATAGTTGCCAATATCGCAACACCCCTAACCATTTCCAGTGGATTTTTTGGGTCCATCAAAAACATCACCGAACAATCATCTTCTCGAAGTTGTTGAACCATGTCTGTGGGCGGCTCAATTCTTTACAAATATACATTATGGTACTTTCGATCAAAAATACTGTTCATGTAGCATAGAATCATATTTCTATTTTTAGTTTTTAGAAGTCTATGAAAATAACTTTAAAAAAATAATTAATTTAGTTTTGTTTTTTTCACATTTGCAGAGAGATGCGACTTGATTCTAACTCTAATGAAGATTTTAAATCCTTAGGTGCTAAATATAATGTAAGTATTTAAAACAGCCGTATTGCCATCCACGATTAACAATATCCTTTTTTCGTTCACAGAAGATAAAAGTAGAAACTCTGCTAAAGTGGGGCGGATTGGAAAAGACCGTCACAAGGTTGCCTTTAAGCAATTACTCAAGTGTTGTTGGACCACGTCATAACACCAGTCCATTCCCTGTAACACATAGTATTAATAGTCGTTTTATTATTTGGCAAGTCATAACAAACTCATCGCAATTAACATAAAAATATAAATAACCCTAACCAACAAAACGTTTAAATTTCCAGGGATGGTGATATAACACTACTCGAAGTTGATGCCATCACAAATACCACAGATGAAACTCTGACCGAAAGCAATATCATATCAGATAGAGTCTTAGCTGCGGCAGGTAACCAACTCAAGGACGATATTCAAAACAATATAAAAGGTAACAAAACAAATACAAAAAAAAAAAAACAACAACAGCAACAAAGCTAAGCTCTACTGCTAAAACTTTAATGTTAATGGCTAACGTAACATTTGTTTTGCGCTTTCCTTTCCCTACTGCTTGCTTTACAGAGTGCCGCACTGGGGAAGTTCAGGTAACAAAGGGGTACAACTTACCAGCGCAATATATTATTCATACAGTTGGGCCCATATATAAAAACAAATTTAAAACAGCCGCAGAAAACACATTACATTATTGTTATAGGTGAGATTTGAGCATCAATTACATAAATAAATTAATAGTAATCATTTTAAAACAAAATTTTTTGTTGGTGCACATGACTGAAGGGAAATCTTTGTTAAATTTAATTTCTACCTAAGGGACCTATTCAAACGTGTGCTTCCAATTACTGTTCTCTCTTTCAAAAGTTCTTTTCTAAATATTGCAGTCTTTTGTCCATCATGTAATTCGAATTTTTATTCATATGTGTGTAGAATGTCGTTCTATTGAGTTCAACCGGCCTTGATGCAGTGGCCATTCAGTGTGCAATACACATGTCAAGAGTGCGTAAAGTCCTAGAGGAATTTTTTGTTGACTTTACCTTGTTTTTATAATTTTCAAGTAGATTGCACAAAATATATTCCAGCCTATAGGGCCTGGTCTATTCATGGTATATTCTATTCAATCTGGTAACGAGGGATTTTAGTATAGGGATTTAGTGATTTTTTTTTCACTCTACTGAATGAACGCTGTTTCAAAATTTAATCGATTAAAGTTGAAAATCAGAACATTAGTTCAAGTGGCAAAAGTCGGCGCATTTAGGGCCATTAGAAAATTGACTGTCAGAATGTAAATTATTCAAACAATACTTTAGAAGGAGTTTAATGATGAATTAGTGGTGTAGTTCGAAATAGTTGTCATTCCTACTCAAGTGACTGTGTCTACGAGTTGTTGTTAATGTTATTCTTTCAAACAATATTTCATAGACTGAAATTCGACAATATTTTTTAACAGAAATTATCAGGGTCAATCCCAACTAACGAGAATCGTTGTTACTCCTCGCTTCCCCACTCAGTCATTGAGTTTCACATAAACTCTTATATGACAATTGGTTGGTTGGTCATCGATGAGATGAACTTAGAACAAACAAGATCCATTGTGCTGCCACTGGAAAGGATAAGTCCGCTCCTGGAGCCAATAATTACATTTGTTTAATGACGATGTAAATGTTCATCATACTGGCAACGTTAAGATTGTTAGGATCGTGGGGTAAAATTAATGAGCTAGAGTACTATTGTCTTCTCCTCAATCTTTGCCTAACTGTTGCATTCTCAGTGTCCGGTTATGACGTTTGTTAGCGTGACAAATGTACCTCTCTTGTTCATTATAAGTTGACTTCTTTGGTCAGTGGGTAAGACATTGGCACTGCAATGTTGGGTACGTTTATAGATAGCCGATCTGCGGTTGTAGGACGATTTAATTTCATTATGATTATGTTTCAATATTTTGTTCTCTCCATTGTCAGTCATAGTGCTGTCTTGGAAGCTATGGAAGCATGGTTTAGAGTGCTGAAACATGATGCTCGTTGAACTTTTTCTATGTGTTTTAGGCGGAAATTCCTCTACCTCGGCCCTAAAAATGAACTTGATCGCACAGAAACGCAAAACGCCAGTGTGCGTTACATATTTCGCGGAACGAAGTTCAAAAAGCTGTTCGGAAGAATACCTCAAAGCAAAAATCCTCAGATTCGTATGCTGCTAGGGCAGAATATTCGGCTGCGATGCCTACCGCCTTTTTGTACGAGAACACGGCAACCATTACTTTTTTTTGTTAGGTTTGTTGACATTCTCTTTCCAGTGCAGCTTTCCATTCCAAGTTTAAACCCAATCAGCTAGCGCTATTTGAGAGGGCAGGGCCCCATTACTGTGCATAGTTTAATCTTGCAATCTTTACTCTAAACCCACAGCTATCTCTCCATTTGACGAATTTGTTTAATGTAAATTGTATGCAAGAGTCGACATCATAAGCAAGAACTTCGTTAAGAATAAGATTCCAAAGAATAAGCAGAAGGAGAACCACGCTCTGAGCAGCTCCTCATTGTGCTTGTCTTTTGATGGATCTATCTCCGAAGGAAGCATTGATTACTCTGGTTTTGGGGTATATGGTCCAGAATACAGCTGCCGGGTTCAAATAGGTCATCAAATCACTAATAATTAGCAACGTCGAATGAGTGCGTGCTAATGCCGTGCTGGTGGCGCTTAGGTGTACCTGGGCATCAATTAATGCCTTTCTATGGGCAGCGTAGTTTGTGACAATCGGTCTTTAAATATGCCCTCCAAGTTGGTTGAGGTCCGTCGCACATTTTCCCACTTCTTAAGGGGACGCGACGTCCTCTTCTACTAAAAAATCATATGTCTATTCGTGTATAGTCATTGCACGGACGTCATAACTTTCTACGACATTGTTAATCATAAGAACCATTCTCTTGACCTTATTGCGGTGCGTCTTCGTATGCTTTTTATTTCTCCCAGTTTAGTTTTGGAGCATATTCTTGGCAAATCACTTTTTCCACCGCTGATCCTCATCCAAAGCAAGTAGAAGAACGACAAAGCCTTGAGGAGAGCAATGTCTGAAATGAAAGTTATTTCTGATGATAATGTAAATGGTCGCCTTCCAGTTCCTATTGCCAAGTTGTTGATGTCGAACGCTCCGTTGCATTTCTTTTAATAGCATGCGATAAAAATAAATATGTAGTTTCAACAAGTTCATATAGAACCCTAAGGGCCAGTTTCAAGACTAGCTGATAAAGTCTCTGTTAGACTAACCGGAACTGATCTGTCAGCTAAACTTCAACTTTTGGTTTCAAACGTTTCGGATAGTGATATCTGACAGATATATAAACAAAATATTTGTTTGAAGTGACTGGATAAATTATGCGTAGTTTCAGAGCATTCTTTCGTTGACGAACGTAGACACCCGACATGGATTTGTTTGAATTTTTAGAAGAGGAATTTGAAGAATATTACGGCCATATTACACGGCCCCATAGGAACAGAGTATTTCGCCCAATGCCAAACTATTTTGAAACACTCGCCGATGAAGATTTCAGAATTCGATTCCGGCTTACCAAAACGGCTGAAAACGCGGCTGTGAGATGAAAATTGTATTCACTTTTCTCCTAAACCTTCCTACCACGAAGTGGCAATCACCTTGCCGTTGCGTTCTTTTCTGGACGTTGTTGGTGTTAAGGCTCAAGTTGTAATGATTTAACAGGCTATGCCGTCGGCGGCGGCTTTAGTCGCCAGTAGTCACCCATGACAGGCAGGCTGTTTTGATGAACAACGAACTAAGAACTGCTAAGAACTAAGAGTGCTCGATAAGCCTCGAGAGCTTATCTACTTCTCCTTCTTCTCCTGCTCCTATCCACAAATCACCCATCTCTCTACTCTTATTCTATACCCCTTTTCCCTGGGCTGGACGAAGGTGCCATACGACCCGTGCCAATAGTCAGCCTAGTTGGGGGCACAGTATAAAAAAATTGCTTAGCCGCACCATACGGATTATCCGGATATCTGATCCAGCTCCTCCTCAAAAAATATTAGAAAACACGAAACAAACAAATTACATGTGTATCGAAAAAAACTTAGTGGCTGATAAATTTTTCCGCTAGTCAGTTTATCAGAGATATCAGCAGCTTTTATTTGGGATATAGCATTATGTGTCGGCTAACTATCCGAAACTTTATCCGGAACCTTTGAAACTGGCCCTAAACCAAGCTTCTCGCAACCATTTGCTCGTGTGAGTTTATATTTTCTTGGCGAGAAATGGAATTACATGCGATATGGTCCCTATAGTGCGTTTCTCCCTAATGCCTAGTGCCTATCTGCAATATTCTCATTCACAATACTCGTCACTTTATGAAACTACATCCAAAAGTTCGACCCTTATTCTGACTGCAATTGCAATAGCACATAACCTGATCCCCTTGCCATCATGAAGGAATCTTTACAGCCTCCATTGTCATTGCTAAATTCTCATAACCTCTTCCAGACCAGACACAATCTGACACTACGTGCGGAAATTGTATTGGCTAGATTAATATTTCGTTTTCCTACGAACGTCATTACAATTTAAACCCGGTAAGCAATGTGTCAGCGAATTGTAGCCAATGCGTCATTAATAAACTTACTCACCCCACAAATCCAGCTATTTCTTGTCTGCATTGCCGATAAATAACTTATCAATAAGATGTGCGATAAAACGCAATCACTCAGAGAACACAGTTTACCTCATTGCCGCTAATCACACGATCTCATTTCTTCATTATCTACTGACTTCGAATTAGATTTTTGAAATGACTGTGATTGCGAGTGCTTACAGTTTGTAAAAATGACGAACATATTTTGCTAGTACAAGAGTCCTTGCATGCTTCATGCACAATTTAACTCATTGCCTATTCTGCCTAATTAATGTAATTTCTCTTATTTTTCTTCCAGAAACGTTCTATACAAAGCAAAAGAACTGAATCTTAAAACAATCGCTTTATGTAATATAAGTACAATTCAAAGAAATTTTCCATCGGATTTAGAAGCTCACATAGCATTACGTAAGTTGGTCGCATCCTTTTTATTTTTTGTAACTGATTTTAACAAACTATTTTCTAAATTTTGTTGCAGGTACTATTCGTAGATTTTTAGAGAAATTTCATTCGGAAATTATTGTGATATTGTGTGTGGATGCACACGAACGTGGTATTTATGAAGTATTAGCGCCATTATACTTTCCAAGGGATCAACTCGAAGAGGGCAGTGCTCTTTGGCAATTACCCAAGGATATTGGTGGTGAATTTGGTGAACCCCACCATCCGGATCGTCAGATTCGTATTATACGTAATCCCCAGCACACAGTTATTATGAGGCATAGTAAGTTTACTGTTATTACCTGTTCCCTTTGCTTATCAACAATTTGAGTTTCGATAAGATAACGCGCATTGACGTTTTGCGATTGGCATAGGATCCACCGAATAAAAAACACATTTCGAATCAGACGCTATTATTGCATCGAAAGGCTCACTTTATTCGGTTCGGTTTGGTTCGGTTATTTTCTTTCGATTTCTTTTAAACGGTTGTGAATTAAACAAAGATGAACAAAGTCAATAAGAGAAGTTAGTACACGTTATATTTTGTTATTACTTAATTTTAAATAAAATAGGCTCTTGATATACATGATAGGTGTGCTGCTAATCGCGTGATAAATGTGCAAAAGACGCTTTCTGTGTGAAACTTATCTGGAAGTTACTTGTTTTTATTTTATTTTTACTGAATGAATGGGTGCGATTTATTTGTATAATAAATATCCGCCTTTATCGTAGTTTAAAACTGTGGAAAGACTCCGACAATGCGAGTTATCTTTCTGTCTATAGATTCGAAATGTTATTCATATACAATTGCGCCGAAACATCTCATTCGGATTATTGTTATCATACATTTGTTCCTTATCCTTCAGCATTTTTCTTGGTATGTAAATATCGTAGACATGATTGAATTTATTTTTTTATAACAAAGGCAGAAACGTCAAAAAAAATTACTTGGTATTATCTTGTAAGAGAATTCCACAAGTATCAAGCAAATATTTGCGCTTAATTTCGGTTGAAAATATTCCTTGTTCGCTTATCTACACAGCTCAAAGGTGTAACATTGTTTAATGCTGTGATTGACAACCAGATTTGGGTACAGGCAATGTGATTTATTTAGACAAATAAATTAAGCGTCATATATGATGATTTCAGTCACAAACCGACCATCATTCTATTGTTTCTTATAACATTTAGTGTGTGCGAGTTATATTAATGCCTTTGTTATGAAAACCGTGAATTGAAAAGCTGCTGCTCAGCTCATTCCACAGTCGGGAAACTCTACGAAAACGTAAATGAAATGCAACTTACTTGCTTTACTTATGGCGCTCACAGGGTGGACCACGGCCTCAACAAACAACCAAATGAAATGCAAACGAGCCTTAAATTTGGCATTGGGACATCCCGAAACGTTTTTGATCTATTAAGACAAACGAACATTTTCTTGTTTTTATAATTCATAAAACCAATATGGAAGATCAGTTCCCATTGTTGTTTGTCCCCAACCGACTAATATGTTGCGTCCTTCTAAAGCCCACTTTTCAATTTCTATCAACGAGACTCCTTTTTTTTTATTGTGTAGAATGTAATTTGAAATCGTTTGTATCGAACATATTGCGGATGATGATTTGAAAACAGCAAACAAGATTTGAAATGTAGGAGAGGTTAATGTCTACATAAATGTACATATTAAAAAACTTCAGGAATATCTTTGGTTTTTGTTGGCTGCAATCAGTATACCAGTGAAAACATCGCTAGCAGCAAGTGCTTAACAATATTTTACATTCTGTTGAGTGTATATACGAGCGAAGAGCGCAAACTTGCGTCCTACATTTCGTAACACACCCGAAGTTGACAAAAGTCCTTCACTAGCTTAAACTTAAAGTTGTCTATTATCGTCTCTTGTTTCGGGAATTATAGAAAATAAGTACTAGATACTTGTTATCATAACAAATGACTATTTTACTTTGAACTATTTAATACTGAGAAATATGTACGAGTATTATTCTATACTTACACACGCACACTTTTGTGGGCTTATCTTCATTAGTTTTCTAAGCAACACATTTTATATCAACTTTTACTGCAACCAATACACGAATTATCAAAACAAAACTTTAATTGATTAACTGGAGGTATACACTTAAACATTGGCCATGTGCTAATCGATGCGTGGTGCGCATTTAACATACATACTTCCAAGTGTACAAATTCCGAGAGGCAGACTTATCGGCTCTGTCCATTATCATTTTGGATTGACTGAATTAACAACAAACCGCCCAGAAAAATATGATTTATGATTTTTTAGGAGATACCTCTTCTCCTCATGGCTATTCGGAGTCCAGGTCCGTGTTTCATAAAAATTGACAATTGCGACAGATTACATAGGTGACAATTTGTAAACTGACAATTGGACAATTGTAAAGTTTCTCCTTCATAAATAATTAGACAATTTTGTAGAATTGTCGGAAAATAGCCGACGATTGTCAAGTTTTGGTTTCATAACAAAATTATCAGGAATTTTTCGAGAATTGTTATGAATTTTTTTATGGGACACATAAAATTTTACAATTTACAACTTTGTCAGTATGTAATTAACAATTCCGACAGGTATTTGAGTTTCGGCCAAGTATAGATAGTGAAGTGATGGAGATGATTTAAAATGTTAAAGCCGGAAGTAATGAAGAATCTCAAATCTAATTTCGTGGAGTACGCACTCGACACTTAAAAGAATGAAGAAATAATAATCACCTCGATTACCGTTGTCGTTTGTCGAAAACGACTTTTGTCGTTTCTTGAGTCGTGTCGGTTTTCAATCCTCATTACCTAACACAGACGACCCGCCGCATTTGTAGCAGATTTGTAGACGACTAGAATGTAGTAAAATCTTTTCGAATGATTGGTAGCACTTGTATGGAATTGTCAAATAGTCTGTTTTTTTTATCTCGAAAATAAATTATTGTGCAAATAAGTTTTTACTTCTCGAAAGATTTCAGTTTTCAAAAGATTTATAAGATAGCATTGAAATGTTTTACAGTTCAGATCGTGACGAAGAAGAAAGCAGTGAAAGGGCAAAAAGAAAGGAATTAATTTTAACATGATCAAAAATAAGAGATCATTCATTTTGTGCAGGAATATGTCCAGTCTGATGGGACAAAGAAGTGGATGGTGTTGGCGAGTTTGTAATGAGATATATGGCTGACGTTTCAGGGAAATTATCCCATTGTGATGGGATTAGCGTGGAAACTACATGCGATGTCGACGGATAGTTCGTATTACAATCACGCGATTGTGCCTGAACTATTGAAGTATCTATTTGAAGCCGCTATGGACACACCTTTGGGATTTAAGATTTTTTCGAACGAGAGCAAATTCGCAATAGCTTCATCTTGAGGCGAAAGTATCGCCTGTTTAAAGTTGCCTCCTATAGGCCTCGATATAGCTATTTATCGTTGTAGCAATACAATTCCAATTCAAAATCGATCTTATTTAACCCCTTGCTGAATCCTTTCGCCAAATGCGGATTCTTCTCCATTAATGAAGTAAGAACTTCTGATTGCTTTTTATTTGTTATTTTACATTTTTTTCAATATTTTATGTTATGTTTTCAATTATCCATCGGACATACGCAATCAAACTAAATGTTTTGAAAATGAAAATAAAAAGCAAATTTTCCACCAAAAACGAACGCCTGCATGTTTGTGTGCGTTCTTCTATATAAAAGAAATAAATTCTGTTTAAAAAAAATCGAAAACAAACGCGAAAACACAGCCTAACTGAACCACCCGACTACCTGGCGGGAGCGAAATTGCAAACGACAAAAAAGGTCGTTTTTTAGGTCATTAGTCGTGCGACGACTAAAAAACTAGTACAAAAATGCATTTGACATTTTTATTCGACCTTTGTCGTGTAAAAACGACAAGCGTAATACCGATTTGGAAGAGTTGTGTATTTTTGAGTCGGAAACGACAACGGTAATCGAGGTGAATATTTTATTGCATTAAGTGATTTCAAATTTAAGAAAAAATTGCATCTCCGGAACACAGCACTGAAGTATATTTTGTTAAAATATTGGTGAACATCTAGAATTATATAGCATAGCATACCCCAAAAAGCAATCACTCTCTTGATAAGACAAAATATCTATAACTATGAAAAAATGTATAAACTGACAATTATGTCACCTGTTAATATTTCATTTCATAAGCATTGACTCACTCAGGTCCATGTTGTGTAAACAAAACAATAATTTACGACACACAAGTGTCATTAACATATCGCTTCCCAAGTGCCAGATGTTGGCTGAAGGAGTAATCGGACTCTTTCAATTCAGGTCGATTATTGAAATAGATTTCTATGGCACTTTATGGCGCATTTAGATTGGGCCTGCCTGGTTTTCTCTTCTCTTTCTGAACATTATAGGACTTTAAGATCAACAGAAGATTGATCACTTACATAAGAATGTTCAGGAGTTTTTCGAAGTTGTAAACTTCCATTTCAGAAATCTTTAGCTTTAAGAAAGTAAAAAAAATAATCTTAAAAATCTTAGGGTCAACTTAGCGTTGCCATCCGTCCGGGTTTTCCCGGACTTGTACTTTTTTATGTATGTATATGCGTGGAACGTCCGAGATAGTTTGAAAGTGTCAATTTTATTCTCGCTTTTTGGTAGTGATTTTCAATCGTAATCGTAACTTGTTGCTTTTGAATTCTGCAACATTATTAAGATTGGTAATCGAAAAAAGAAAGAGGTTCGAAAACACTGAATGAAAAAATTACTTATGTTATAAAGGGTCCGCCAAATAATTTTTTTTTTTGAAAATGCTATAAAAAAAAACTACTGAATATTTTCTCAAATTTCTTTTTTTATTTTAAAGTACAATCCTTCCGGTTAATAATGGAAAATAATTTCATTCAAATGGCTGCCTCGGCTGGCCATGCAGTAGCCTACACGATCGGTCCAATTTTTAAGCACATTATCGATTGTGTGCAGCTGTATTTCACCAATGGCTTCACGAATATTGTCCTTTAAAGCGTCAATTGTCTCTGGCATGTCGGCGTAACACTTATCTTTTACGGCACCCCACAAATAATAGTCCAACGGTGTCAAATCGCAGCTCCGCGGTGGCCAAACGACATCAGCTCTGCGGCTGATAATGCGATCTTCAAAAACAGGGCGCAAAACATCGAGTGTAGCTTCGGCTGTGTGGCACGTAGCGCCGTCCTGTTGCCAATATCCTCCAAATGTTGCCAATATCCTCCTCTTCAATTTTTGTGAACAAAAATTCGTTCAACATGGCCCGATAACGATCGCCATTGACTAAAACGGCCACTCCTTGCTCATTTTCAAAGAAAAATGGCCCAATTATGCCTCTGGACCAAAATCCGCACCAAACAGTGACTCGTTTTGGGTATACGCACTGTTTTTGGCTTTTCACGGTTTGGTTTATCGATGAGGATGCCAGTTTCTTTCACTTTTTTCACAAGATAACGAACATACGGAGCTGACGGTGCTTCTCTTCTTCCAAAATTCGTACGCAATTTTCGCACACATTCTGCAACATTACCATGATTTTCAAAGTAATGTCGCAATATTTCCCAGCGTTGTTCAAGCGTATACACAACCATATTCGTTCAGCGGAAGGATAAAACTAATTATCTGTCAAATCAGACATGAGCTAAGTGTTACCATTCGCGAAATAAGCACCAGTTGAAAAAAAAAAACGTTAGATGGCGGACCCTTTAGAACTCAATGTCAGTATTGATTTGTTTCACAATAAGATAGTTACCCATTGGTCATTTGACAGAATAGCCAAGTTGCCAAGTAAATTCCTGCAATTTTGTAATAGAAAAAAAAAAAAACAATACTCCCTATATTCAGGCATACAATTTGTTACTTCCAAAAACAGTTACAATCGCGCCTAGAATTATGCCACAATTAGTAGTTGGAATCCACCATACTTTGCCCTTTTTATTCAAATTCCACTGGCTTATATTGTTTATTTATCTTCAAGAATAATCGCAAACAGATGGAAAACAACAATAAATTATCACAAATGCAAAGTAGAGAATAAATAAACCGAGAGCTATTTTCTACACTATTAGCACCCATTCGAAAGATAAATCTTGTTATCTGTCGTTTCACCAACACCAACGTGTCTAGAATATTAATCAAAATAAAAAAAAGAAAAGGCTTATTTTCATCTCGCGTGCAAGTATGTTTATCAGAAAACTGATGCTTCGTCAGTCGTGAAGTTTTTCTCTCGGGTTTTTCAACTAAAGATAGTATAATTGGAATTAGTATGTCCTGACGAAAATAGGAGATTTTGTCGTCATCAGTTTGAATTGTGTGTGTGGGGCTTCAGTAACAAGGTACTAAAGTTTGTTTTTTCAAGTTCGAGATATGCTCATCACATCCCAATCAAACAAGTTGATAGAATCGTAATCCATCAACTTCTTCCCAGCGTGTTTTGCTTTGACACACAAATATCTTATCCGCGACACCACAACCTTATCACATAACGTAACTGAGACACAAACACCTTATCGCCGAAGGCACACACACCCACAAAGCCCATACAGAATCTACTACCGATGACGACACAACCTCCAACCAAGCTCCTGTGTCAGATCATACAAATTCTAAATAATCGAGATAAACTTATATATCTTATTTGTACTCGCAATCGCAATACACAACAAAGCACGGTGTGCGAGATACTCATCTCTCCTTTCGGTTGGCTGCCATTCTGATTCTGGTTTCTCAATCTCAACTTCTGCAGGGACACACCAGATTCTATACGGCATAGTGCCTAGCATTGTCGGGTTGAATTGAATAAGTAGCGCAAAAGTACTGCAGCTTCACAAAACACAATACATGCGAAATTCCAATTAAACTGCCCGCGCGCTTGGTATTAATTTCTCTTAATCCGCCGAAGCATATCGTGTTGAAAATGATAAACGACTCCTTTGAGTTCTCTTGTAAATATAAAAGCTTGTGTATTTATTTTTTTTTGTTTACTTTTATAATAATTTAACTTGTTTTTAATTGTTTTCCAGCTGACGACGATTCAGATACCTGTCCACATGACTTGGAAGGAGGTGGATCGGATTTGGAATGCGGACTGGCTGATTTGAATGGATTAAGCTTGAACTCCTACCAGAATACTGGACACAATTCTTTTGCTCAAATTCCGGTGAGTCGTGACTTCCAATTTGTGACAAAAAGAAAGCTTGTGCAAGTTGTATTCTCAAAAGAGGTTATTTCTTTATAAAGTGTGGAATGTAAACATTTGCTATAGAGCTTTTTTTAAGCAATTTATAGACAGATGTATTATAAATAAGTATATGCTTGTTAAGGTCGTTCATACTGATGTCCTTGTATTTGAGTCCATTTTATAAAATGATATACTAACTTATTCACTGTTGACACAATAGATTCACATTCTTCTTTTTTTAGATAGAGCTTTGTAAGTGCACTGTCACTTTATTGCCTTATTGTTGTTCCACACGTTTAACCGCTTTATTTTTAATTTATTTTATATACAAAAAAAATAAGCTCAACACAATTTTAAATGCGTAATTTCATCCGTTAGGTGTAGATATTTTAAGAATCTTGATTGACTTTGGATTTTATGAAGACATCAAGTCCTTGTTTTGTCAGCTTAACTTGTTTAGTTATGCTAATTTTAATGCAAGTAGTTGTTCATGATATTTTTCATGTTTCATAGTATCAGTCAGTATTGAACTTGTCAGATGTTTGAATATTCAATAAATAGTCACACATTATTCAAACAGCTTGCATCTATTGAGGTAGGTTGGTTTGTTTACTGTTAGTTAAATTTTAGACCACTCTTTCGAGTATTTGGGGTACTATGTATATCAGTAATAACGTGCTGAATATTGGCTTCCATAGTTTGCGGCTTAGTAGCATATCAAACAGTAAATATAGCCTTACAAGAAGTAATAGAGTGGCGTTAAATCCCACAATCTCGGTGACCAATTCAGTGGTCCATGTGGTCATTGAATCGACGCAGTGTGACACTTAGCGCCATACAGCTGAAACTAAATACGATTATTGTTCGGATCACTATTGTCAATATTTTCGAAGAAAGAATCACTTATCATTATCCGGTAACGTTGGAAATTGACTGACCAACAAGCCCCACCAGACAGCTCGGTCCCTAGCTGGCTTCCTCCAGTTGCCAACACCATGTTGGTTGAGGTCGCTCTCCAATTGTGCGTGCCTGAGGTGGGGTCTTCCTCTGCTTCGTTGTCCCTCAGGGGTGAACTCAAAGGTTGGTTTCATTATACGAAGCAATTTTGATTATTAAAAACCCAGCAAGCTATTTGAGGTGCTATCTACGTCGATTAGCTACTAAGTTAGCTAATCGACGACTATTTTTTTGGAAAATTGGATCGCGTTGTTCAATTTTTTATTCTTCCTTAAAGGGTTCGCGATTCGAAAAGAGTCTCCACTAAGACCCTACGGCCTTTCATTCTCTACGATTCCCGGTAGCGTGTGGTCACTGTAGGATTTGGAGTATGTATACCTATAGTTGCAAAGTTAGGTATACATATATGCAAACTTTATATTTTGTTGCTTGTTTCATCGCCAAAACTTCGCGTTTTTTTTTAAAGTAAAATCTATAGCCGAACCGCTTGAGGGGACGTATGGAAGTAGGGTTTTAATATACGCTTCCGTGTATGTACCTTCAGCTGTCCACGAATCAGTTTGGTATCTGCAAAAGTTGATCTTTAAAACCAAGTTTGCTTCCTTGTCGTCTAAAATCTGAGGCTCTTTGGACAGCATCCATACATTTTTGCAGCTCAAAAAGATTTTTTCTTTATTCGTTCACCTTACTGAAATTCGGTTCATTTTGGTAATAGTTTAGGGAGGTCGGTTTTTTCCGGGATTCCGAATATGTTCTTCGCTATTTTCGAGTATAGAACTCCTGATGATAAACTCTATCATTATGCTTCTTTAAAGTCGATGAAAAGGTAGTGACTTTCGATTAAAATTCGTTAGTATTTATCACCTAAGTCTAATCGATAATGTTTGGTCTATAGGCGATCTGCTGCGCCTTAGAAACTTTACTGTTACGTACGTTTAAAGCAAAAATTGTTATATCAACTCGCTGACAGATGTCGTTTATGCTCTTACTTAAGGTTCATGTAGCAAGCCACATGCGTATGTAGCACTGACGTCATTTTTTCGTCAGCGTATGGTCCCAATGGCTACATGTCGTGTACTAGCACCTTTACAGAAAAATAAGGCGGATGACACTACGCCCTCCGTGAAAGGTATTCGTTAAACGCTGCACCGTTTACCCGAACACAGCTTGTACAGTACAGCACACTTGTACAATGAAATCAAGTACGCTGCGGAATTTTCCGAAACTGGGTCTTAAGATAAGTACACACGATTGTCAGATATTACAATATTGTCAGATCTGTCAGTGAAAAATGTGTCCCAAATGACTTACAACCGTCTGAACTTACAATTTTGTCTTACAATATTGTCAGAAATGTCATTGTCAGCCAATTGTAAGACATCCATCTGACAATGAAATTGTCAAATTGCTGACGATCGTCTGAACAAGTCTGAACACACAATTTTTTTTATTGTCAGACGATTAGGACATTGTAAGACTCATTGGATATTGTCAGATGTCGTTGTTTATGGAAGCTGACAATAGCTTACAATTTCTTCGTTGTCAGACAATATAACCAGTGGTTTATGAGGGAAATCGAAGTTAGCTTTTAAATGATGGAAACTAATTCAGAATATATTGATATGAACAACTGTGGAAATTGGAATTTAAATTCCATTTGGAATTGCAAAAGTCGAAAAAAAAATTTAACAAGAAGAAAGTACAGAGTGAGTGGGGTTATTGGATGCGCAGAGTATAAACTACCCAAAGGAGCCCTGTGGTAAGAGGTAAAGGTTATAAAGGAAAAAAAAATTGCGCCAAGTTGCGAATGAAACCGTCTCGATTTCCTGGATGATCGCGCGCATATTGGTGTCTTGATGTGTGGAGTCATCAAAGCTAGAATTCCATCGGATTGTGTTGAGTCCATTCGCAAAAAATTGCAAAAAAATACTTCTGACAACGGGCCACCCAATCCTTCTTCAAAATATTACCTCGTTTTTGTATCAATTCATCATCCTCGCAGTCTTCTAACACGTAGGCAGTTAAAATCACGCAAGTACAATATTTTGTTCCATTATTCGTACTACAAAAAACAACCCACAAGACTTTGAATTTATCTGACAATGTCTGACAACAGATCGACCAATTTTTCATATTCAAATATCTTCCGACCGTGTGAACACCCAATTTTCAACCTGACAACGTTGGCAGAAAATTCGTTGTCAGACCATTGTAAGACATCCATCTGACAATGAAATTGTCAGAATTTGGGACAAAATCTTACAACCATCTGAACGGACAATTTTGTATTGTAAGGTAGTTGGCTATTGTAAGCTCATTGTCAGTCATTGTCAGAGTACTGACAGAACTGACAATATTGTAAGATCTTACAATCGTGTGTACTTAGCTTTACACCTTCTCTAGATCTTTTTCTATCTTTTGAACCCAAAACTCTTTGTATCATACTCGCAAAAGATTGTAGGCATCCGATTATTTAGAAATAAATTGCTCATGGTAGGCAGTGGCCGAATATGTTCAACTAAAATTTTCGGAAATGTTAACACCCTAGTGCAGAGTACTTTTAGCTTAGCTTCCTTGGCAAATGAACAGGAGATTCTTAGCATTCGTCCCGATTAGAAGGATTTCCAACTTAGCTTCAAGATTACATTAGCGCAGCGTTCTTTTATTTTCTTCAAATTGACAGTTCAACGTTTCCAACCCTCAAGGTGGTGGCTTCAGAAGAAAGTTCGTGAATATCTGTCTTTCTAGCTAGATCTTTAAGCTTCCAATTGCTTAGCTAGAACTTTACAAAGTCACATGTTCTTCGCCTATTGACACTGTTAACTTATGTTTGGATTTAGAGTGACTTTTTGGGAGGGTTGTGATTACGAAAGATAGAACTCGATCTTTCATTAATTTACCCACAGACAGACATATGTAGTTGGACAACGGCTTTTAAGATTGAGACTTATTTATTGAACGCATCTTCACCTTTGATTGAGACTTATTTATTGAATGCATCTTCACCTTTGAAGTACATATTTTATAGATTTCATTCTTTAACATTCGATACACATTTTAAATGTCCACAACTTGACAAACTGCAACTTTTTATCTCATACATCTTTGCTTGAGTTATAATTGGTTTAACATTTTTTATATAATTACAGCAATTTGACTTGGACCGGCAGCACTTACTTGGCGATCGACAAAGAAGCGGTGTTTATGAGAGTGTAATAGAAGACGGACTTGAAGGTCTGGAACACCAAGAGAGGTAAGTTATTTTAATACATTTTATTTTATTTGCAACTACTAGACAGTTAGAATATAAATACAGTAGGAAATATGATACCTATCATACTAGTGTGTATGAGGCAAGGCCACTTGAATTAAGTTTACAAATTTTATTATGCGTCTAACGCAGACAGGCGGCTTTCTAGTAATTTAAGTGTTAGCAAGATGGTCAACATGAAACTACTTATAAATTCATTGAGTAGCAATAAGATAGAAAATCTTCCTCTTCTGGGTCATCATTAAGTAACTTTTCAGACGACTATCATCCAAAGAGGTACGGGTCAATAAGTCCCTGAAAATGAACACAAATTGTGTCGTCACCTTAAATTTATCATTTTTTTAAGGATCATCTTTCAAAAGAACGCACACAAATTTTCAAACAGTTTTGTTGTAGCAGCCATTTTATATAGACGCCTACGAGCACGTTCGTTAAAATGGAAAAAAGTAAATTTCGAGTGCTCATTAAACACTATTTTTTGCGAGAAAAAACTATCACGCAAACCAAACAAAAGCTTGACAAATATTATGGGGACTCTTTACCATCGATTAGAGCTATTCACCACTGGTTTACTCAATTTTGGAACGTTCTGGTCGGTCGCCCAATTGGGGTCACCACACCAGAAATGGTCGACAAAATCCATGGTTTGATAATGGACGATCGGCGATTGAAAGTGCGCGAGCTTGAAGAGGCCACAGGCTTATCAGTTATCACATGGCTCAGTGATTTCGATTTTACATAAATATTTGGACATGAAAAAGCTTTCCGCAAGATGGGTGCCGCTCTGCTCACAATCGACAACAAACGCATTCGTTTGACAACTTCAAAGGTGTGTTTGGCGATGTTCCAGAAAAAAATCGACTGAGTTTTTGCGCCGTTTCGTAAAACCTGGAATCATCACAGCATACCACAAACCAAGGAACAGACAAAAACAATGGACTTCTCTTGATTAATCGATGCCAAAAAAGTCCAAGGTGGGTTTGTCAGCACACAAGGTCATGGCGACAGTTTTTTGGGTACCCTTGAAAAGGGTAAAACGATCACCAGCGCATATTACGCAGACCTGACGGATCGATTCCAAGCCGATTTGAACCAAAAACAGCCGCATTTGGCGAAGAAAAAAGTTATTTTTTCACCAGGACATCGCAAATGAGTTAGTCTACGAAGTCCTCCCTCATCCAGCATATTCCCCAGATTTAGTCTCTTGTTTCCAAACGTGAAGAAATGCCTCGGAGGTAAGAGATTTGGGTGGAATGAAGAGGTCATCGCTGAAACAAACGCTTATTTTGAGTGGCTCGAGAAATCGTATTATTTGGAGGGCATAACAAAATTGGAGGAACGTTGTATGAAGTGTATCGAGCTAAAAGGAGACTATCAGCTAGGTTCCACATTTCACTTTCACTCGAAATGAAATCGAAATCGCTCTGAAATGATTTTTTGTGTTCTACATTTCACTTATTCGATTTCAAAATTTTCGGAATTGAGGCGAAGTGAAATTGTTGTGTTCCACAAATCGATTTGGACGATTTCCAAGTGATTTCAAATCGATCTCGGCCATTCGATGTGAAATAGTGGAAACGAAAAGACGCGATCAAAAATGTAGGTAAAAAATTAAGTTTTAAACAATATAAAAATACTGCAAAGGAAGGAATATTTATTTATTTTATGGAGCAGCGCATCTCGCAAGTGGTTTTATGAAGGGTGATCGAGTAGTAGTCGAAGATTTGTGGGAAAATTTAAAAAATGAGCTGAACTGTCATGGTCCACCACAGAAGGATGGGAGTGGATGGAAAAAGGTAAAAATAGTAAAACAGAAAAACAAAAAATAGATCACTGATACAAGGTATATAGAACTACAAGGTATGATATTCCGCGATTAATTTTTCGATTTTTCTGCGCATGTACGTCACTTGACGACAACGATTTTAACGTTTCTGTGAAAATATATTGAAATACGGGTAGTTTTCTGTGCCCCAGTTTCATTTTTAATAAGAATAATGTTTTGTGTGGTGTTTTCAGTGTAATAGAATAGTTAACAAATTAATTAAATTATTATCTGTTCCCTATGTTTTGTCGTCTGGTGACGTCACTTTGAAGAGAGAGATGCAAACAAACATGCGCAATATCATACCATGTATTTCTATATACCTTGTCACTGATAGATATATCTCTCAGCCTTCGTCTTTTTATTTTTTCCTGTGTACATTTATTCCTCTCAGTCTGCAATGCCGCAGCAACTAACACAGTAGGTACTCATTATAAGATCCGTTTATAATAAAACTAATCTTTTAAGACACACGAACAACAACATTTTATTAACAAACAATTTTCCAAAAAAAAAACACTTTTACGATCTCCCAAATGACAGATGTCGGCTGTCTGCAATTTCACGTAAAGTGATTTCGAAAAAATTTCGGAGTTACCGAATCGCTCGAAATGCAGAACACTGAAAACGAATTCACTCGATTAGCAATTTCAATGCCCCCTCATGTAGCTGACCTCCTCGTGGTGGGGGGCGGGCAACATGTCTAGGATCACCTAGACATGGCTGACGAAGCACACACCCAACGATGACAAGAAGAACTAGAAGAGCCTCGGATATTGCCAAGCCTGTCATACTAGGGCGCCCTTTGGAGCCAGGCCTGGGGGGTGGCAGTTTGCGAGCGTCTGGTGGTCGGCTTGTCACGCTCGGCAGCCGGCCGGGTTTAACCCGAAACGGCTACGAGCTTCCCATCAATGGTCTCGCAAACCATTATGGTGGTCAGAGGGTGGATGCGCTATGCACCAATAGGGGCATAAGTGGACTTTCGGCTACTCGACAACGGCATCGACTTAGGATAGGCACGTGGAACATCTCTTCGCTCACAGGAAAAGATCTGGAGCTTGTTGGGGAGGCGGTCAAATATCGACTAGATATAGTTGGTGTTTCCTCAACAAAGCAAAGGGGTTCTGGAACTGTGGACCTTGCGGATGGGTGGAAACTCTTCATGTCGGGAGTAGCACCTTCAATGTCTGCTCAGGCGGGAGTGGGGATACTCACAAGTCCCAGGCTGGCAGGCAGAGTATTGGAGTGGATACCATTAGGAGGGAGAGTTGCGATCTTAAAGCTTAAGCTTGAAAGATCAACTCTAGCTCTAGTGCAGGTGTATGCACCGAATCTGGAGTCGGGGTACGCAGCTTTCTTAGATGAAGTTGATGCAGCCCTTGAAAAGGTTGCAGATATGGATTCTTATATCCTGATGGGTGACTTCAATGCTCACGTGGGTGTGGATTTCTCGACATGGGGCAGTGCGATTGGGAAACACGGTAACCCCGATCAGAACGCGAACGGAGAGAAGTTGCTGGACTTTTGCTGTTCAAATGGAATGTCCATTATGAACACTTTCTTTCCACACAAAGATATCCATAAATACACATGGTACCGCCGAAGTCTTCAGCAGAAATCGCTGATAGATTTTTTTGTGGTACCGTCGTGTATTAAAAGGATGGTTTGTGATGTTCGCGTGTTGAGAGGGGCTGAACTGTCAACTGATCACCACCTGGTGTTGTGTAAATTGTATCTCAACGATCAAATACCTATCCTGCCAAAGCGTAAACCAAGGATGGTTACGCGCATACGGTGGGAGGAGCTACAGAACGATGAGATACGGGAGGAATTTGCACGACAGGTATCTGAAAGGTTTGAACAAATTCCAAATGTTCCATTGAATGTAGAGGAAGAATGGCAGTTGTTTTCAACAGCAGTCATTGCCTCTGCAGGACATGTTTGCGGAGTGAAGCGGCTCGGTGTGGCGGCTGGTGGTGAGAAAAGAACTGCGTGGTTTAAAACGCCCGGAGTTCAAGAAGCCATCAGAGAGAAGAAGAAGGCTTTCAAGGTGTGGATTCACTTGGGGGACTCGTCTTCTCGAAACCGGTACATTGAGGCGCGAAGAACTTGCAAATTGGCTGTTAAAGCAGCCAAAGAACAATCTTGGAAGGAGTTCGGCGAGAAATTGGACCATGATCACAGATCTGCAAGCAAGGTGTTCTGGCAGACCATCCGCCGCCTTAGAGGAAGGAAGTGGAACATCATTGAAGGAGTCAAATCCAAAGATGGTGCACTTCTTTCTAATGAGGAGGACATCTTGCGCAGATGGAGCGAGCACTTTTCTGAATTGCTCAATCCAATCCAGGGCATTGAGGATGCCAGATCCATCGCCTTGAGTAGGGCGGAAAATAGTCCCACGGTAGAGGAAGTCACTTTTGCGATCAAATCGCTAAAAGCTGGCAAATCTGCCGGAGTGGATGAAATCCGGCCAGAAATGCTTAAGGCCTTAGGTGAAGAGGGAGTTAAATGGCTCTCTCGTGTCATTAAAGTGGCCTGGGAATGCGGCGAAACTCCCAGCGATTGGCAGATTGGGGTGATTGTGCCCCTTTTCAAGAAAGGGGATAAAAGGGATTGCTCAAATTACAGGGGTATATCACTTTTAAGTCTCCCCGGTAAAGTCTTTGCCAAGGTGCTGGAAACGCGTTGCAGAGCTGTGGTCGAGGCACGATTAGGAGATGAGCAGTGCGGTTTTCGTCCCGGCAGAAGCACAACCGACCAGTTATTCACTCTCAGAATGGTGCTTGAGAAGGCTTGGGAGTATGCTACACCTGTTTACGCATGCTTCGTAGATTTGGAGAAAGCCTACGACCGAGTCCCTCGAGGTAAACTCTGGAGTGTATTGCAGGAGTATGGAATTGACGGTTCTCTCTTGAGAGCCATTCAATCTCTTTACACAAACTGTAAAAGCTGTGTCCGGATAAACGGCGTTAAATCAATACCTTTCACCGTGGGCGTTGGACTTCGCCAGGGGTGCGTCTTGTCTCCTCTCCTTTTCATTACTTATATGGACTGGATGTTACAGCGCAGTCTTGGCGAAGAATGTTTCGAATTGGGAGATCTGAGGATAAGTCATTTGCTCTTCGCTGACGACTTGGTCATCCTTGGGTCCTCTCAGACTGAACTTCAGCGCGCACTCGATCGGTTTGTAGCCGTTTGTGTTGAAGCTGAGATGAAGGTTAACGTGAACAAATCTGAAGTGATGGTCGTCTCCAGAACGCCTGTTCAATGCACTCTGCATGTTAGTGGAGTCCCATTGAAGCAGGTGGAGAAGTTTAAGTATCTCGGGGTCTTATTCACGAGTGATGGAAGGAGCAATGCTGAGTTTTCCTGTAGGATTGGTCAGGCTGGGTCAATTTTGAGACAGCTTGGTCATTCTGTTATCAGGAGGACTGAACTTAGTGTCAAAGCTAAGTTGTCAGTCTTTAATTCGGTATTTGTTCCAACTCTTACCTATGGTCATGAGGTTTGGGTAATGACCGAAAGAATAAGATCGCGAATACAAGCTGCCGAAATGAGATTTCTCCGTTGTATTGCTGGTGTGACTCGTAGAGATCGCATTAGAAATACCAGAATACGTGAGGAACTCAATGTCGAGCAGTTACTTCTCCGGACGGAGCGGTCCATGCTTCGGTGGTTTGGTCATGTTAAACGCATGTCCCCGACCAGGATTCCACGACGTGCTATGGAATCCGTACCATCAGGCAGGCGTCCTCTAGGTAGACCTAGGATGAGATGGTTAGATCAAGTCCATAATCTCTCCTCTACCCGTATGGGGATTGCCCTTGATGATTTGGAGTCGATGGCGGAGGATCGAGAGCTTTGGAGGGTCCACTTGAGCAACCTACACCCGCGACCCACTTAATGGACAAGCGGACCATTTGAAAATGAGCAATTTCAATTTCGATTTCATTTCACTCGATTTCTGGAACCTAGCTGTATGTTGAAAAATAAAATGTTTTTATGCCGAAAAGAGTGTTCTTAATTTCATTGTTCAGGGACTTATTGACCCACCTTCGTATACTAGCAATTCAGTGGTTAAAAAAGTCGTCCACAAATAGCGTATTATGGTCGTCAAAATTTCTTAAACGATGGGACATAGCCTGCTCCCTAGATACGTTACTCTGGAATAGATGCCAAAATGTAACCATAAAGGGTCCTTTTTAGGGTTTCAGGCCAAAGAATCCGCCGGTGGAATATTTTAAGAAATTAAATCCCAATCGCTTATTATGTTCCACATAAGCTTCAGGAGTTGCTTAGTGTGCTGAACAACTGACCAATCCCAACACAAATTACACCCTAAGTTGTTTTCCACTGGTCCAATTCTTTATCATACGAGGGTTTGATGTAATAGTCGCACTGTGATTGACACTTCTTTCGAACGTTTCCCCAAATTTCTTACGAAAAATTAAAACGATTTGACTGTCGGATTTGACTATCATAAAAGTGACTATCAACTCACCCAGCAACACATGAGGCAACATTCATAAATTAAGTTCGAAAAAGGTTTCAATTGCCTACAAAGTATCCCAAAATTAGGCACAGAGAATAATGTCTAATTGATATTCTAATCGATAATTTCCACCAGATAACCCATACATGTCTAAAGGTGCTGGTAAACGGGATGTAGCAAGCCACATACGTATGTAGCACTGACGTCATTTTTACGTCAGCCCATGGTCCCAATGGATACATGCCGTGTACAAGCTCTCTTTGGGCACTCTCTGTTGACGTCAGAGCTACATACGTATGTGGCTTGCTACATGCCGTGTACTAGCACCTTAACTTGAGAATTAGCACGTGCCTATTATATTAATGAATGTCATTTCTCAAAGTAAGAATTAGTTAAATTAGTTAAATTATTGAAAAGTACCAATTTGTAGGTTATATTAAGAAGCGTGTCTATGAATTTAAATCACCAATTATTGTAGAAGCTTTCGACGAAAAGTAACCCGTGCACCAACAAAGTATAAATCGATTGATCACTGGGTAGGTAATATATTTCTGTTTTTAAAATAATTGGTCATAAATATAACAATAACTAATAACTAATAAATTGAACAGATGTACGCCATCAACTGAAAGTAAACTTTAGAACAAAAATATAAATTCTACGTCTTATTTCAATGGAATGTTTATAGAATCGACCTAATACGTATTTTCGATATCCATAAATACAAATCGTACCGTCGAAGTCTTCAGCAAAAATCGCTGATAGATTTCTTTGTGGTACCGTCGTGTATTAAAAGGATGGTTTGTGATGTTCATGTGATGAGAGGTGCTGAACTGTCAACTGATCACCACCTGGAGTTGTGCAAATTGTATCTCAATGATCAAATTGGAAGGAGTCGCACGAGAAATTTGACCGTGATCACAGATCTGCAAGCAAGGTGTTCTAGTAGACCATCCGCCGTCTTAGAGGAGGAAAGTGGAATATTATTGAAGAAGTCCAATCCAAAGACGGTACACACCTTTCTAATGAGGAGGACATCTTGCGCAGATGGAGCGAGCACTTTTCTGAATTGCTCAATCTGAATCTGAGGATGACAGAAGCAGGGCGGAAAATAGTCCTAGGGTAGAGGAAGTCACTTCTGCGATCAAATCGCTAATAGCCTGTATATCTGCCGGAGTGAATGAAATCCGGCCAGAAATGCTCAAGGCCTTAGGGCCGTAGTATACGGCATGTAGAAAGCCACATACGTATGTAGCTCTAACGTCAAAAGAGAGTGCCACATATCGTACACATACGTATGTGTACCATGTGTGAGTGTCACAAAGAGAGTTAGTACACAGCATGTAGCCATTGGGACCATATGCTGGCGTAAAAATGACGTCAGTGCTACATACGTATGTGGCGTTCTACATGATGTGTAATACGGCCTTTAGGTGAAGAGAGAGTTAAATTGCTCTCTCGTGTCATTAAACTGGGCTGGGAATGCGGCACAACTCCCAGCGATTGGGGTGATTGTGCGCCTTTTCAAGAAAGGGGATAAAAGGGATTGCTCCAATTACAGGGGTATATCACTTTTAAGTCTCCCCGGAAAAGTCTTTTGCCAATGTGTGGGAAACGCGTTGCAGAGCTTTGGTAGGGTCACGATTAGGAGATGACCAGACCAGTGCAGTTTTCGTCCGGGCAGAAGTACAACCGACCAGTGATTCACTCTCAGAACAGTACTTGAGAAGGCTTGGGATTATGCCACACCTGTTTTTTAGACTTGAAGAAGGTATACAACCGAGTCCCTCGAGGTAAACTCTGGAGTGTATTACAGGAGTATGGAATCGACGGTTCTCTCTTGAGAGCCATTCAATCTCTTTACACAAACTGTACATGCTGCGTTCGGGTAAACGCGGCGTTTAGTCTGTACCTTTCATCGTGGGCGTTGGACTTCGCTACAGGTGTATTTTGTCCCCTCTCCTTTTCATTACTTATATGGACTGGATATTCCAGCGGTCAGGTCTGGATCAATTTTGAGACAGTTTGTTCATTCTGTTATTAGGAGGACTGAACTTGGTGTCAAAGCTCTTATCTATGGTCATGAGGTTTGGATAATGACCGAAAGAATAAGATCGCGGATATAAGCTGCCGAAATGAGATTCCTCCGTTGTATTACTGCTGACCCATAGAGATCGCATTAGAAACACCAGAATACGTGAGGAACTCAATGTCGAGCAGCTATTTCTCCATGTTTCTGTGGTTTGGTCATGTTAAACGTATGTCCCTCAACTAAGATCCCAAGACGTGAATTGGAATCCGTATCATCAGGGAGGCGTCCTCTAGGTAGACCCAGGATAAGATGATTTGATCAAGTCCATAATCTCTTTTCTACCAGTATGTTGGGACTGCCTTTGATGAGTTAGAGTCAATGGCGGAGAATCGAGAGCTATGGAGGGTCCACTTGAGCAATTTACACCCACTTAATAGATAAGCAGCCGATTGAAAAAGAATAAATGAATGAATACAATTTGGAACAGTGAATTTGGAAAAACAAGCAAATCTTGTCCTTTTGTCGTCCTAATTCTCTCAATATAAATACCAAATGAAGTTGTTGTCTCAATTAAAATTGAGACCCTTTTTTTTGTGCGAACTTATTTGACTACGAAGGTTCCCCTGGAATGACAATGGGCCTTCTATGGTGTCTATTCTTTTGTGATTAACTCACAACCCTGCACAACCTAACCTAACCTAGCCTAGTGATGTTTTAATGGACATCGCGTCCTCTTCTGTAACTACTTTATTCTTCCATTCGCTGCTGCTAGAAATTGTAGTAGTGAATCTCCTTTCAAAGACAAGAATCGAGGTTATGTTAAGTACTCGTCTGTAATAATTTTTAACTTCGCCCCGCCCCATTTTGCTTCAAAGGGAGCGTGTCGGTTAGGATGACAATAATATATATTCTTAAAGTGCAAAGTAGCCTTCTAAAAAACATAAGTCGTCATATAAGTTAGAAGTACCTTTTCATCGAAAAAGTTTCTTGAAATTCAGTCCAACGTCAAATCCATGTACAGAAAATGTTCCACATACGCCTCCGAATTTTTTTTTTATTTCTGCAAAGATATCACAGCGAAACCACACAAAAATGTGTCTAGTCCTCCATAAAGAAGCTTTTATAGTTATCACGAACTTGAGCTCATTTTAGATGATTCTATCTTAATACACGCAAAAGTTGCAGCATGCTGCACTCTGCCGAGGAATTTCTGAAAGATCGTTTCTAGTCCGTTGATTTGTGAGTTTTTCACAATTATTTAATTTAAGGAAGCCAAATGATTGCTGACCACTTTGTCTAGATCCCTTTTTGACATTAAAGTATTGATGAGGTCGTTATCAATCTTAATGGAGCAGCGATGGTCACTGGCGAACATCTTTCGTAGGAGTTTCAAAACTAATCTTACATATCGTTTCTTTAATGATCGTCGGTGTGAATGTGAATGTGCTCGACTGTAGACTTGCCAGACCTGAAACCACACGAAATTTGTAAGTTTTCAAATAATATCCAGCACAAGATGTCTTTAATTATTGTGGCGTCCGGGCTGCAAGGAGACACATTTTCTTCAGCTAATTTTGGCCACTCAGACATTAAAAATGCTAGAAGCGTGCCTTGCGTCGATTATGTTGTCAATTTAGTTGACTGTTTGTTTATCCGTCATGTCCCCCTATAAATATTTAATTCGTCATATTTAGGAATAGCAATGTCCTACGAGGAACTCGTAGAAACTTTATTTCTTGTTTGCCGTAATTTTCCTCTGTGAGCGCATGGACGGATATCACAAATCTAACCTTGATATGCTTATTTTCTACAGACAACAATAGACACGCGTTGAAACATTGTACATTGTGCTGAATTCTTGACAATTGCCGTTTGATTTTGAACGTGTCAAGAGGTATATGTCTATGTACATATATATAGTTACAAAAAATCGAATGTGCTATAAATGTTGGCTTGTTTGCGCTTATATCGTTCAAAGTGTATACATTCGCATTTAAGGGACGGTTTTTTGCATTTTAAATTATGAAAATGTCCAATTTCTGTAGTCCATAGGCTGGCCCCCTAAATTCAGTTGAAGTTTGAGTAAATTTTTATTTAATTGAAGAATTTTGACAAAATCAAACGAATATTGAAGCTTATAACGATTTGGGATTTTTTATTATGTTTATCATGGAAATGTTTAAAATGTCCTTCAGTTGACATTCGTAAAAATCAAATCTTTCAATGAAATTTTCCATGACCTTTTTAAAGAGTGTTTTGCCAAGGCCAATATATGATGGGAATTGTTATTATGACCAGTTCAGCTGTCGATAAAGTTTTCAAGAATTGATCTCCACGCATCCTCATTAACCGTAACTGAATCTCTCTTTGCGTCATCAAAGAAATAAAGCCAATAAACTTTTCAGCCTTTTGTTTAATGACGCAACCATTGTCTTTTTGTGGTATACAGAACCATGAGTGCGGAAAAAAACGCATTTCTGGCTTCTAAGGTGTTAAGGATACCGAGGTACTCTGGTGACGAGCAATCTGAAAGACCGACGGCCTATCTAATTGTAATAACTTTTCTCTTAGCGACTAAGATTGAACAATTCTGTGGCCAAGATTTCGTTTCTGCAGCTATAAGTTACAAAACGAAAGAAGAATGGAAAACCTTCGTCGTTGCGTCAGCTTACTTTCCCTTTTATTCCCTAATGCCTCCGCCTCCAAAGGCTTTTTTCGAACTCATAGAGTATTGCGACTCTCGCGGGAAATGGGATTACTCAGCGCGGATGCTAATGCTAAGACAGTCTGGAGCAGCAGCAAATGCAATGCACGAGGAAACCAACTCCTATCGTCTGACATGGTCATTAAAAATGTTGCTCTTTTTTATATTATGGTCTAAGTGTGTTCCCTTTAGGACAACCTAACCTAACCAACCTTTGTTACAGCATGAAGAAAGGACGCGATTGACTTGGTGCTATCTAATCAGTACTTTAAGTTGATTACAAGCTTTAGAGTTCTGGCGGAAGTGTCCCTGTCGAATCATAGGCACATCGCTTTCCAAATCTTCCAAAAATGGAAAACCATTGCTTTGTAGGAGAGAAGGGACCAAGAACCAGGAAAACTAACTTTATACGTTTCAAAGACGATCTAGACAAATCTGTTAAAAACTCCTTCTAAACTCAGAATGAGACGGAAGGTCGAGGATGGTGCTCAGAACCTGACAAGTATCATCACCAGATGTTTTTAAATGACGTGTACGGTTATGAAAACCTCGTGCAGATCGCCACTTCCAACTAGAGAACTTCCAACCCAGAACTTAAAGAAAGGAAGCCAGAAAACTTCTAAATCGGTCACTCAAGACAAATTCGGATGGATCCAATCAAAAGAATATTAGAATTTAATTCGAAATCTATTCCGTAAATCCAAACCTAAAAGTGTCTATACGACTACCGGATGCAAGCAGTGTATTCCAATCAGAAGTTCTGGCTATTCTGAAAGCGGCAGAGCTAATGCGGATGAGATCTATATCTGGAACGAACATTAATTCTGAAATAGTCAGGAATTGTCGCACAATGATCAAGGCATTATGCAGTCAGAACTGAGTGAGACTGTGCTGGGTAGCAGGACACTGTGGTATAGCTGGAATGAGCAAGCTCACGAACTTGCGAGAAGAGGCGGGGAATTGTTAGATAGAGAAGCGCATATTAAACCGCCTCCTTGCATCATAAAGGGCGCTATTAGGAATAAGATAACAAAGGAAACTGACCGGAAATGGGCAGGCCTTACCGGACACACAGTATCCATGCCACTTTGGCCGCAATTCGTCCGTAAAAAATGTAGGCAACTTCTTAAACAAGGCAGGGAACAGCATAGGACACTGATCGGTATATTATCAGGGCTTTGTCTTCTTAGAAAACATGCCAAAAGGGTCAGACTGGCAGACTCGGACACTTGCAAATTCTGTAATGATCTGCAAGTCGAGGAAGATATAATACATATACTGCGTGAATTCGAGGCAATATGTCGCAGTAGAAGGAAATTTCCGGGCAGGTACTTCTTTCAACATTTAGAGGAGATAGACCGACCACACCAACTACAAAGGGCTACTTGGTTTTTGCAGGCAAATTGGGGCTTTTTGAAGGGCAAGTTTTTAAGTGTTTTTGCATTGTAGGTCACTGCAATTGGTTCCTTATTGGGATCGCAATGGGCCCTGATGGTGCTGGTGCCTATAGTGCCGTTTAAGACCTCTCTCTCATACCCCTATTTAACCTAACCTAACCTAATTCGTCTGTCAAAAAGAACTTCCTATAAAGAATTTTGTGAAAAGTAGCTTGATTAAAGTTCTTAAAAGAGGCGAACCAATCAAACCGGAGGCTCTTAGAAAATCAGACCGTACCTTCACCGAGTCAAAAGCGGAGACTCAGTTTCCCTTTTCCTTAACCAACTAACGATTGGGTCAGAACTAAGCCAGCTTGTGCAGGTTGAGCATGATCTAAGCCGCACAACTCGTCAAAGCTGGTATACTGCATCGGACGTGGCAACAGATGAGGCTATCAAGTGAGCTGTTGACTTTAAGTCGCCTGGTACTGATTCAGTCTGTACCAGGATATAAACCAGTTGCTGCCAACTGTGAAAAAAATCTTTCGCCATTGCCAAATATTCCTATACATTGGGGTACAGTTAGAGGGATTTTATGCCAAAAATTGGAAAACATGACTACTCCCTCGGTAAGAGTTTCAGACCTATAAGTCTGTCTTCCTTCTTGCTGAAAAGCTTGCAGAAACTGGTTGAGATGCACGTGTGTAGGTCTGCATTGAGGATGCACCCTCTATGCTGACATGCAACATGCACATGCATATCAGCGTAGAAAATCCTGCAGTACCAAGGAGCAGTTCACTAAATTGTATATCTAGAATAATGACAGCCCCTTTATTCTTAAAGTGTTACGCAGGGTCATGTCCCTGTGACGAACACCGGCCGCCTAGTCGATGTTAAAGCCTACCTTGGGGCGTACTGCAGAATATATTGATTCTTTTATACAATAGGTGCGCACCTGAAATGCGTCTTTTCCTTCTCATTACAACCCACAAGTGCTTAAAATATGCACCAGTAGCTTTGTTATATCCTTCCATTCGTTCGTGCTGTCTATTGGGATCAAAAACCTCTTGAGCAGTAGTAGATTGTAAAACACAAAATTTTACATAGTTACTTTTTGCCAAAGACGGGACAGGTTAAATGTGCCGATTTTTCTCCTTTGTTGACACGCGATGGTTTCTTTTTTATTTTTCCTTCACACAAGAACTTTTATTTTGGCTGACTACAGTGTTCCCAGGTTGAGGGGAAAATCGCCATTTTTGCCGATTTTTTGAGACGAAAGGGGGAAAAAAGGGGACAGGGATAAAAACGGGGAAATAAATCCAAAAAGGGGAAAAATCTTAAAATCCTATCAAAACCAGTTTGTAAGCGAATTTTTTAGAATGAATAAATGTTAACAACCTACAAAATCAACCATGCTCAAGAAACGTGCCCATGCAACATCTCACTTCTTTTGTTTGGTTTCTGAATGCATTCATTCTTTTGACATTTCATTAAACTGTTACCATGGCCTGGCCATACACTCCTTACCATGAACGTCGTGTCAGAGACAGGTAGATTTTGAGTGAGTATAGAAAGGAGATAGGTAGATCATACAGAAAATGGACCAAAAATCCACTTTCAGAAATAATTCTCGCATGGGCATGACATGACGCATGAAGGTTCTTTTTCGAAACCATAGCGCATGCGTGGCCCATCACATAGTAAGTCCTTGCACTATGTCTACTAGATTCAAAATATTACGCGCTTTTCTAGAAAACGGCGGCACAACTTAATGAATAAGTGAAAATAATTCTCATTTTATTTAGGATTTTGAAATGAAGGAAGAACCAAAAAAAAAAATATATCATGCAGTTGGAAGCATTGCGAGTTCAAAAGCTGGCTACGCAAAGATATTTTTCTTCGGGGACAGAAAAGGGATTTTTTTATTTTTCAAAGGGGAAAAAAAGTCATTTTGGTGTTAAGA